>CM077130.1:23221485-23962971 GCA_039645545.1 Dendrolimus houi
AAATTTTACATCCGTGACTTGGTGTGCATGTATTTTTCTCACGTCACACGAATTTCATGATTTTTTTCCCCCTCCCCTGCCCTTGTCATAGCTGGTCACATTCGTGAGACTCCTCCCTCTCTAGAATGACGTGAGATATTTTGCAATTTTACATCAAGAAATTATTAAAGTAAAATAGTAGTTTCAAATTATTAGTTTATTTCCATTTAAATTATTTTTTTTATAATTTGAACACTATGCTAATTAAGATACGAGTTGGAAATATAGTACAAAAGATCGTGTTTTAAAGCTTAATATTGTAGTGAAACACAAGCCAATAGACGGCGCTGTACAATAATTGAGGTCACAAACGATTCACGAAACATACAAAGAATATATACAAATTTTCCAACAATAATAGATGGGCCTAGGCCTGCGAGGAACAAGAATTTCCTCGCTGATCTTCCTTTGAGACGGAGGAGCATTCCATCTCGCTCCTCCGCCCTATACGGGGCGCACTCTCTTCAGTATATTAGATTTTGAAATGTGACGTCACGAAATTGTCAACCAATGCCACAGCTCGCTGACACGTGTGACGTGTTGGACAAGTGTGGCCATTCCTGATATTGACCGAGATCCTGTTCGTTCCCCTATAGTGGGAGGTCCGTGCCCAGCAGTGGGACGTATGTGGGCTGTTATTATTATTAGATTATTTTGCATGGGGGCATCAATATTATCCTTTTCACTTTTAAAAGAATGTTTTGAAATAATATGTCATTGATTTGAATTTAAAAGAATATGTTTTGAAATAATATGTCATTCATTTGAATTTAAAAGAATATGTTTCAAATAATAGGTCATTGATTGAAATTTTCTATAACAAGAAGAGACTAAATCAACTATGATTGCAGTGTGTTAAAAAATTATGTTTTATACTGAGCAATTGTTATTTCTCCAATACTCTTTTTCCCATGCCTCAGGTATGGATATAAAATAAAAAAAATAAAAATAATAAAATAAAAATGTATTTATTTCAATAAGTCCATACATGTAAGTTGCCGGGGCTTCCCAGAAAGTAATCAAATGATACTTGTGTTGGGAAACCTCGCTCTTCCTATGTTGCTTAAATTTTAAGATATACAATTATACAAACACAGGCCTCCAAAGGTTTAAAAATTCAGCTTTCTTAATATACTAATTATATTTTATTGAGGGCCGATTTTTCAATCATTAGCTAAAAATTATCAGTCGAATAAATTATGAACTCACAAAATTGAAATGTAAAGCCATTCAACTGTTCTATTCATGTTGTTGTTGCAGTAAACAGAATTATATTATTATTTCCATCTAGGTATATGTAATTTATATTATTATAATCTTTTTAATTATGTATAGCTATAGTAGTTTACTATGTTTTGTTTTTTAAATTATATTTAATTACGATTGAATTAGTTTTAATTTAGTTAAACTACCAAATATTATTTAATTTTCCTTGGACACCGGGTTGTCTGGAAGAGATCGGTATGAGCGATAAGGCCGACATTTGGTCTAATGGAAATGTGTTCATATTAAATTGTCTAGGTTTAAGTTATGGTGAACAATAAAGAGTTTTCATTCATTCATTCATTCATGCAATTGTCATTTTTAATTTTCTCTTGTTATGTTTTATACTATGAATACCTTTCATTTATTTGGTGATCGAAAAATCGGCCCTTAATTTTTTTTAAATATTACAAATATTTATACCTGTAACAATTAGCACCATATATACACCTCTCGCGAGGCGGAGCCTGTTTTGTTGGTGAACTTGGCGTGTTGTTGTTGTTTACATTATCATTTGATGCAGCCTGCAATTAATATGTTTTAGTCTATGTAGTCCTTATAAAAAAAAAAAGTTGAAAATGGCTGCTTTAATTCTTTTCAGACGGTCTCTGTGGCTGAGCCGGCTAAGCTTTTGCTGGCCTACCTCACTGCAATGCAGTCTCCGGGTTTGATTCCTGGTATTCGTAAATTTCGGAAAAGTATTTTCTTCGTTATCTATGGTCTGGGTATCTGGGATCGGCCCCAGAGCAGTCCGTTGTATATTACCCACAACAAGCATAACTTGCTTAATTTGGGGATATACAATATGTGTATTTGTCGGCCAATTATTTATTTATTTTCATATCTGACTTACTGTACTAATTTACGCACCCCTTGATTGTTGCTTGGTCCAGCCGTAGCTCCATCGGCTGGTTCATCCTTAACCACAGCAGTTAATGGTTCTGTGTTCACATCATCTGGAGATTCTGTTTTCACTCTTTTACTAGCATCTTCATCATTATCTTCACTGTGTAACCTTTTGTTTGGAGTTTGATCCGACATTGATGATACTTGTGCGTCAACTGCTGGTGTTTGATCCTGATAAATTGCTAGTGGTTGTTCTGGGGCTGTTGAAGAGAGAATAGAATTATATTATCTTAAATGCAGAATTTCAGATAGCTATATTACCTGCAGAACATATTGCATGCTCAATCCAACATTGACACTATCCAAAATAATTTACTGTACAGGAGAGCCAAAAAATCATTTTTAAGCAAGTATATCATTTTTTTATTTTTATTTTATTTTATATTTTATTTATTATTACAATGCCTTCCTAGTTACTATTTCAGTTACTTTTAAGCCAGGTTTAGTGCTATTACACAAATTTTCATGTATCACAATACATGGCATTACAAAAATCGATTTGGTAAAATCTTGGATTGTGTCAGTATATTGCATTAAGTATGTGATATAGAGCCTAAAATTAATATCCACTCAAAGGCTGATACAAATCTATATTTATTTATTTTAATTCAATAACAAAAATATTTTGTGTCTGAATATAAATAAGTAGTACATAAATCTCAAATAATTATTTTAAAAAGTCCATAATTACCATTATAAGAAATGTCAAATTTACAATAAATATTATACATTTTACAAAATATTATGTCAATAAGAAGGCATTTTTATATAATCATATTAACATTTAAGAACATAAATAATCGTCAACTGCTTGTTTGAGAAGGAATTACGGTTAAAAGAATGCTTTTTGTATATATTTCAACAGCCTGATATGTAAAACTGTGCTTTACAACATTTAAAGATGGAATTATTTTATTTTTTATATCTTTCCTTCTTGTGGCTTCTCTGTATTTTCTTTCTTCCTATAATATGTAATAAATCTGTTGTGGTGATCAGTTTGTACACTTTAAAATAAGCAAAAAGTCAGAAATCAATCAATGGGCTAATATGACCATCAAATTTCAAAAATGCAACTTCTTTAAATTTTGTCTGTTAGTGCATTATGTCTATTAAAACTAAACAGATTTAAATAAAATTCAACACAGAGCTAGCTTATATGTTAGATCAACACTGAAGATATACTTTTTATCCGGATAAATGATGTCGCTTCTTTAGTTTATTACAGTTGAAAAGATGGTACTCACATCTTTTTTTATACTACTGAATATATATATAAATGAAACACAACACAGAGTTTATATGCCTATAGCTATTGCAGCTTAATCCCAGGTCGACACTTAAGACTATTTTTATCCTAATACAATTTATAACGTGTTTGCTGTGAGATAGGTGAATATAGTTGAAATAATGGCGCTGTGGTTACATTTTCTTTTGTGCCAGTTATAATTCACTAACAAACACGTCAACACACCCACATTTATTACGTTAAATTTGCTATCGATCAGCAAGAAAAATCAAATTGGAATTTTATTTAATCAGACAATTTTAAATCATTCCCAGAAAAATTTCCGCGGGATTCCCAGGATAAAGAGTAGCGCAGAGTTTAAGTCCAATAATTAGCTGTTGATCAGCGAAAACCGCATTGATATCGGCCCAGTAGTTTTTACGTGAATCCAAAAAAAAACAGACAAGAAATCTAAAAAAAATGCATTGTGTTCTCCATCATTTATAGTCTATTCCAGTTGTTTGTTTTTTTAAATAGCTTTTATGCACAAACATGGCATGTTTAGAATTTTATAATATTACTACGATATCCCCTCGACTTCATCCCGGGGCACAAAGTATCACAGCATTCAAAAAAGAATGTATGCTATCGTTTTAGTGAAAACTGTATCCGAATAAGCTAATTTTTATGCATCCGAAAATCTTCAAACCACTCCAGAGAAAATTCTTGCCAGATTCCCAGGTTTTTTTTAAATAATATTATAGATAGATATACTGCACTGCATTCATACTCACCGAGTACAGATGGAGAAGACTGGTTATCCTCACTCAAATCACAATCAGTTATATCAGCATTCTCGGCCCTTTCATCAACAATATCTGTAGATTCTGAATTGGCATCAACACAGCTATGTAACATTTCTGCTGCAGTATCGTCTGCATCATCCCCAGCGCAATATATCACTTCATACCAATATGTTTGTGGCAATATACCAAATTTATCACCATTACTAAGAGTTGACATATCATTTTGTTTTAATATTACCGTGGTATCTATGTTCTTCTTTATATAGAAACATGGGTTTTGATGAAGCTGTTAATATAAACATTATTCAAATTTTGTTTATTACTACAGTAATTGCAAAATAAGAGGCCCAATTTAACAGTTCTCATTACAAAACATTCAGGAATACAAACCACTAAATGATTAGTCAAGCTAACCTATTATTTTTCAGAGAAATTGAACTGGATTATTAGGGGCAATCAAAATCCATTAAAAACTTTTTTGTGTCAAGATACCTCATGAAATTGGAATGGAGCATGTGAGTTTGTAACTTATCATATTAAATAGAGATATGCTGATTATGACTTTGACCGACTAGCCGATTAGTCGGTTGTAAAGAGGACGGACTAATCGGCCAAGCTGATTAGACGGTTGTAAAGAGAACAGACTAATCGGCCAAGCTGATTAGTCGGTTGTAAAGAGAACGGACTAATCGGCCAAGCTGATTAGTCGGTTGTAAAGAGAACGGACTAATCGGCCAAGCTGATTAGTCGGTTGTAAAGAGGCCGGACTAATCGGCTAAGCCGATTACGGTTTTGGGGATTTCCGTGACGCTTCGTTTATAGCTGATTCGCGCGCAAGTCGCAACCACCGCATGCGAACGTGTCGAAACCTTTTGTTTTGTTTACTTCGCACTGTTTCTTGACTTTTACTTTTGTACAGGTCTGTTGTGTAAAAGTAATAAAATATTTTTGTTTAAAGATAATACTGTTATTGTTCATTAAAGTGAAAGAGCTCAATTAAATTTAATCATATCAAAAAGAAAGTCTCCTGTATGGATTACAATGTAACAGTAAAGTATAGATTATAAACTACAAAGTAAGAAGGCTGATAGTCTGAGCTCTTTGCTGAATAGTCGCCGACTATGAGTAGTGGCCGATAGTCAGCTTTACCTACTAGTCCGCACATCTCTAGTAATAAACATGTTTGTATGGAAAATAATTGCAAATGATACACATTAAGACTAAACCCTTTCACATAAAATTAAAATTATAATATAAAAGTTAATTTATTTACATCTATTTATTTACATTATACAAGGAGAATTTTTCAATAGGACAAATAGAAAATTTTGTTCAAACACAACCCTTTCTCTAGGTTTGCCGTTTAACATTCCTTCACAGAAATTGATTCTTACGAGCTTACACTATGATTTGGTATAATAATACAGGTGTTTGTTTTTTCAAAATCAGCGGGATCAATTCTTGACAATGTACTACTACTACTGTACTCCGTTGGCTCAGAGACACAAAGTGGGTCTTAGCCTCCGAAACGAGAGTATGCCATTTTTGTCTGTCCTGTGCTGTTTTTTGCCAATCATTGGTTCGTAGCTCTGACAGGTCAGCTTCCACTCTGTTTTTCCAGCGATATTTGGGATAGCCAACCGGAAGCAGACCTGCTAGCCATCCCAAATTTTGTTTGTTAGGCTCAGACACAAGATTCTCAGTTTCGAGGTTGGTTCGGACCCTCCAGCTACCATCCTCTCTTTTTGTTGGACCCAAAATACGCAGAACCTTCCTTTCCACTACTAAAAGCTGGTCTCCACCTTGAGGGTAAGCATCCAATTCCTGATTCCCAATAATGATAATTGATTTTTCAAAAACCTTGTGATAACAATTTAGTTTTCTTCTAAATCAGCCTAGATAGTCCTTTAGGTGTTATTCACTATTTAGCATAATTTAGGATTTGGCCCTGAATGCAAAATTCAAGGCCCACTTGAGAAATTCACCTGTATATTTATTTATACATAGCATATAATATAAATAATTAATTTAAATCTATTATAAGAACAAAATGTAGTTGTAAGTAAGAACAGAATAGACCAAGTGGTAACAACACTAAAATTACAAAGCTTTAGGACATAAATGTTTTAGCAACTTTCTCATAGATTAATATACCTTGGACTGATAATAACTTTTGGTAGATTAATAAACTCACTGAGTTTACGGATAAAATTTAATAGATCTTTCAGTTAAATTCCATAAATATGGGAGAGATTTTTAATGTGGCATGACAAACTACAGTAAAATAATATGATTCCACCCTAAGCCAAATCAATTTAGTCATAGATAAATATAAAAATAATGGTTAGACTAGACTATGTTTGATTTTTAAGGATTCTTTAACTTTATTATTTGCATGCCTGAAAGGGCAAAAACATGTGACAAATAAAAGAATATATTGTCATCTAATGTTTTATTTATGTTTTTGAGCTAATAAATTATTTGAATTGGGGAATTAATAACAAGTACATGTTAGTCTGGCTTTTTGACTAAAAAAATAATTAAAATATGCTCTGTAAGACTTAAATAATGCACCAGTGAAATAGTGATGTATATTTTCAACCAAATAAATTATTACTGGCTTTCAGTTTTGTAGTTTTTTTTTTAAATGCAGGAGTTCAGCAGACAGGCTGATAGCCCACTCGATGGAAAGTGGTTACCATCATCTATGGACATTTGCAACACCAAAGGTGCTACAAATGCACTGCTGCTCTCTTAAGGGAGACTGGAACCTGGTCACTAATGCCGGAACACAACTCAAGGTTGTTATGGCGACATACTCTAGACCAGTGGTGGTAGTCAACCAGTCGGGCACATGCCCTACCACCTGGCGAATGTAACTTTCATTCAAAGTTATGTTCTATCAACTTTCTTAATTGTTAAATTGGGGCTATTAGTGTGTGGTAACTTTAAAAATATCCATAGTGTATTAATATATTGAATTTGCCTTCCTGTTTTATTTAACACAGAAAATCCCGAAAGGTGTTGTGACAAGGCAACTCTAATTGACTTCTGTTGAAATGAAATAAAAATTATATACCGATTTTATTGTGATTATATCATTTGTTACTTCTAACTCTGCATGCTTTCTCGATACCCTTTTATCCCTTATATTATCCTGAAACAGAAATATGGAGAAACATTGTGCAATAAATAAAACAACAATACAATACCAAATTATAAAATACTGAAATTCAACTTAGATTTGGTTTGGAATAGTATAGGGAGTAGGCTACTATTAGAAAGAAATTTACTAACAATGTTAAAGAAATTTCCTCGTCCTATAACATGTTTACCAACAGGAAGCTTTATTTTCAATGGTTCTACTGAATCTATTCGGACCAATTTAAACGCCATTTTAACACTTCAAATCATTCATGATAAAATTGCGCTCTTATTAACGAAAAGCTAAATTATAAGATCACTTCAGAATCCGCCCTAAAATGATAAAAAATATCTAAATATATCTATGAATCACAGACTCCCAGCAGCAGCAGCGACACAGAATAAATGTACTCTAAGCAGCGCGTTCCAGCACTAGCTCGCAACGCCCAAAAAGGGTTCGCTAGTTCCACAAGGCCACCGCGGTCGTTGTGGTCGTGGAGAAGTCACTAATGACGTCATCATCTTCGATCACACAACGACCCCTGTCAAGAGGTGGGTCGAATAACCGATCCAGTTGGATTTACGATTAGAACGCGGGAAAACTAGTGGAACGGGAAAATCGCAGTCGTGAACGTGGTCATAATGAGTCTCTAGTGGAACGTAGCCCATGGATACTAGTACGTATCACCATTTACTATATGCAAACTTTTTACGACTATTCACACTGTTTTTCTCAAAATAGCGGTCTAGTAATGTGTGTGTGTAGTACATCCTAGTCTACAACACTAGGATGTTTAGTACTTTTAGTGCCAGTTTTGAACTTTCGAGTGGTTTTGAGCAGAGGTATAAGTGCCTTTACCGCTCTTTTGTGCCGAGCGTAGTTCGTTGCAAGCTTCGGCTCAATTTTGAGCGTTATTTTTACTTTGTCGTGTAGGTAGGTGGCGCTTGTTTTTCCTAGTTTCCTTTGTATAAGGGGGTCCGTGATATCGGGCCTCGATGTTCCTAAACTGATTGGCGGGAAGATAACTGCCCGGAAACGGGCTCGCGTTTCCCACCAAAAGGCCACGGAAGCAGAGGAGCCTGAGAAGACCAGGCCGAATGTGGTCACCGCTCGGCGCAGTCAAAGCACCGTTAGTACGAGAGTCGTAAACCTGGGCGGGCCGTTGTGACGGCCGCGGGGGAATCCTCTGGTAGGATCGCCACCAAAAGGTGCCGTTGAGGAAGTTAAGGACGTAGAGGACGCGGCGGGCCGGCCCGACCCCGTCGTGTCCTACGTAGGCTCCGCATCTGCGACCAGTAGTATCACGGGTGCGGAGATTATTATCAAAGACGTGCCGGAGGTGTGCGCGGTGGCTTAGTCTGCTGCGGGCGCTGCCAATACAAGCGTCATCGTGAGCTCAGTCACCGCGTCGCTGCCACGCCCGTCGGGCATACCGGTGCGCGCGGAATCGGACGTGGCCCCTGGTCGCGTAGGGGTGAGAGCGACGGCCAGCACGGTGGGATAATTTCTGCTTACCTCTTGGTAACGAGTTGGCTGTCGTTAACGCCAAACTTAGTAAGGTTTTTGTCGTTGCCAAGCTAGCGTCGCGCCTCTGGGACAAACCCCGGGGCTTCCGGCCTCAGCTCGGCCTACACCTCTGGTGCCACCACCCCGACATTTGCCCGCTCTGCGATTAAGACGTTGGAGCTCGTTTCTCGCGCGGAAGCTTTCCTCCACAACGAGGCCAAGGGTGGTTGAAAGACCACCAAGAAGGCTAACGACGCGGTCTCGATCGCGGCTGGCATGGGTGCCTTCGGGCCGAGTGACTTGCAAGCCTTGGCGAGCACTCACGAATTTGAGATCGTCTGTGTTGCCCAGACCTCGGGCAACCTCAAAGGGCGGTTTTGTCTGCATCCCAAAGGAGGCCGCGGGCAAGCTCGTCAACATCGTGGAAAGATTGACAATGCGGTCAGTACGGAAACCCTCCGGTTGAGAACCGAGCTGAACTTCCTATGGGAGGATATCGCCTCTTAACACAGGGTGTTCTAGGAGATGCGTAAAGCATCCAGGACTAGAGAGGTGGAACTGGCGAGTGCCACAGCCGTTCTTTATGGCGACCACGGTCATTATGGTCACTTTGAAAACTTCACTAATAACGTCATAATTTTCACTCACGCAACGCTCATAACGACCCATGTCAAGGTGTGGGTCGAATAATCCGTTTTATAGAGTTTATGATTATAACGCCCGCAAGCAAATGGAACGAAAAACAGCGCGGCTGTGAGCGTGGTTGTTGTAATTCAGGTGGTACGTAGCCATATGGTATGTGACACTGTCAAGCTGTCAATGGCAAATTATTTGTATTATACATGCTGAAATCATGGAATGACCTATGGTTAAATTCTTGTCAAACTGTTGGCAAGCACTATGCTAATCTCCAACCCTTTATCCCCTGGTTTTTCAGTTTCCTCAACGTCCCTAAAAAAATTCTTCTATTAAAATTCGTTTACGACCTGGCCATGTTTGTTCCCCTGTTTTTTTAGCAAAACTCAGGATTCGTGATAGTTCTTTATGTGAGTGTGGCCTGGGCGAAGGTTCTATTGAACATATCATTTTCTACTGCCGTAAAATTGCTACTCCCCTTTATGATATGTGTGTGTATATTTATTTTTTATATATATATTTATTTATTATGTATATATATGGATTGTATAGTATATATATATATATATTATGCTTAGGTTGATTTGAGGTTAAAGTTAGTAGTTAGCTTTGTCCTTTGTTCTGATGTTTGTTGTAAATATGTTTATTATATTTTATATTGTTTAAGATTGGCAGAATTTTCGTTTTTGTTTAGTTTACCAACCAAATTGTTAATTGTTGTTCTATTTATATCACCTGGCTTTTCTATATACACTCGACATTGGCAAAATCAATGCATAAAAGGCATTGCAGCCATTATTAAAAAAAAATACATTCGTTATCATGGGCAAAATCAATGCATGGATGCATAAGGGCCACAGCACACTAGCTACTTTTAGCATCGGCGATTGGCGGTTTTGCGACTCCATCGATGCTGCATCGCGTTTTAGAGACTCTCTGCGTTTTATCGCGGTATTAAAATCGCGCGTCGTGCTGCATCATTCGCGACTTACTGTGTTCGAACACGGTATCGGAAACGCGCGTTTTAGCGACTGCTCAGATACTGGATCGCGTCGGTAGTGTTGTCCATAGTTTTCCGATTTGTAATTTTGATTACCTATGTCTGTAATTTGCAATGATATTGCAGTATTTTGTAATGTGTGGTTTTGTTTACTTACAAATAGAATAAAATTTAAAAAAATAAGTTTTTGGCGGGAACTGAAAGGCGACGTTGTGATGTGCAGTTTTATTTGTATAAAAATGTGTAAATTTACTCTAAAATGAACAATAGTTGTAGGATATTGATAGTTTTTCAATAGCAATTACGTGTTTTTGTGAGAAATGTGAACTGTATAGCCAAATGTGGTCTTTCGAGTTTTCACAAGAACTCCGTTGAAAGGCGTCGATTGTAGCCTACAGTACAACTGCGCCTGGCTTAAAGGCCTATTGCCAAGCCATAAACATAAAAAATAAAAAAAATGTTACACTGAGAGTCAAGTCGTGTTCGGCAGACGCCAAATCGATGCTACCGGCATCCGAATGTGTGCGGAGTGTAGCGTTCAGCTGCTGTGTCGCACTTCTAAAAATCTCCGCGTTTGGGGTTTTTAAGTGTGCGGTGTAAGTGTTCAGTCGCCGTAATTAGCCTCTAAAAAGCGACTAGTGGCCGATCGTCGATGCTAAAAGTAGCTAGTGTGCTGTGGCCCTAATGGTATTGCATTGCAGCCATTATTTAAAAAAATGTCACTCTATAACTTGTATGTAGGGATGTGAGATTAATGGAAAAGAATCGATTCAATAAAAATCGAATTTTCTTTATTCAAAATTTATCGATGTGTCAAAAATCGATTTTATTAAAAATAAATAATCGATTTCTGAGAAAAAATCGATTTTCCTGCATTATTTAAAAGTGCATGCTTTTCATGTTCCAGTAATAAACCTAAGAGATACATATTAACAATTTATCAGATTAAAAACCAAAAAAAATTAAATAAATAAAAAAATAACCAATTCAAAACTAAAAATCAAAGGCAATGTTCCTTTAAAATTTCAAGGTAAGGAATTAGGAAACCAAATAGGATTATTGATACAAATTTTAGCACTGAAATACTTGCAACAACTCAGAAGGGCTTATGGTAGTAAAAGAACAGCAACTAGTCACAATACTATATAATTAGAGAACTTTACGGTTTCTACATTTAGAGTTTCAAACTCAACAAGCATTCTTAGAACACCTCGACATCCCTCCGATTTTACAGTATATGATAAGTCATTCATAAACTATTTTAATTAAAGTTATGCATGACAAGAATTTAATACATTATTGTTGTTGGGATATTTCAGATAATATTTTATATAAGATATTGTATAAAATATTATACTTAAAGTTTTATATGCAATAAAATACGTCGAACACAGTATAAATCCATCGCGTCTGCCAACATGAAATTAAAATGTAGTGAATACCGTCTATATACAATTTAGAGGTTTGAATTATAATCTGTACACCATTATCACACTATACAAAAGATAAATATTGTAACAAAATTATTGTAAATTATAGACAACTACTCTATACAAAAACATGCGCTAATTATCGAATAAATAAAAATATAACATTATGATTCAATGAAGGAAATGGCCGATTGTATCGTTTAGAAATAAGAGGGATCGTTCAGAAATAAGAAGGTACATAACAAAATCAATTATTAACTTTAAAAAGAAACACAACAAGAGCAACTATGCCACTCAATAACTGTAACATTACTATTAAACGTTTTATTTATTATAATAAAAATGAAATGATGAGCATCCCAACAAAATGACAAACTTATTATTTCCAAAACTAAAATAGAAATCAAATTTTAAAAAAATCCAGTTGACTAGTTTTAAGATAAAATACTTGAAATAAGAATTAAAAAAACTAAACGACTACTCTATAGTCTCAAAAACTAAACTAAAATACAAATCTTTCGTTAATCATCAAGTTTAAACAATAAATTAATAATTATTGTCACAACTGTCGCATAGATACGAGTTGTTTCTGAAAATCGATTTAAACACGTAATTTATGTAATCGATTTACTAAAAATCGATTAGTATTACTATAAAATCGATAATTAAATATCGGTTATATGAGAATAATAATCGATTTAAATAAAAATCGAATATTTTTTAACATCCCTACTTGGATGTAAATAAGGGTTTAAAAATGATGAAAACAACTAATTTAGGATCTCATAGGCCGTTATCTGGGCAGCTTTACAAGTATACAAATGTAGTGAAAGGTTGGCAGCAACGTTGGTTTGCGGTAGATCCAGAAACAGGACTGTTGTCTTACTATCTATTCGATGGACCTGGCGACTACATACAGCCTGGACAGCCAGCAAGAGGGGAGGTGAGTTCAATTTTGCTGTAAGATACATTAATTGTTCTAGATAAAGCCTCCTCTGTAAAGGATAGGTAAGACGTTTGGAAACGATAAAGTGGAGTTTTTTTAATTTTCAAGGCTCATCTAGCAGCAGCCGTGATCTGTCCGAGCGATGAAGATTCTAGGACATTCACTATTAACTGTGCGTCTGGAGACATGCTTAAGCTCAGGGCAACGGATGCTAGAGCCAGACAGGAGTGGGTAAATGGGTTGAGGGCTATTGCTGAAATTCATACAAAGGTATATTTAAGGGGTTATAAGGCGCATTTATTTATTATGAACAGATCTGAACTTTTTTTAATATAGTTTAGGTCATGCTTATTTTTTTTTATAACCACCCAAAACTCACTATATATTAAATAAATGTGCCCTATAACTATACTGCACTCTATTTAAGAATAGGTTTGTTGCTGTTATTCATGCTTGTACTAAAATCATTAATAGTTCATTAGCCTCTATGTTTTAAAGTTTAAACTAGTTTCAGGATTTAGCATTCAAATTAGATTACAGAAGAGTCTTGATAATTCAGACAGGTGAAAACAAGGCCTGTGTTTTGAGAATTTGTTGTGGGATTATAGTGGGATGAAATCCTAGTAGTCTTATACATCTATTAATTTTTATTTTTATTTCTTAATGCATGAGTTCAGCGGACAGGCAGACGGTCCACTTGATGGAAAGCTGTTACCATCGCCTATGGACATTTGCAACACCAAAGGTGCTACAAATGTGCTGCTCCTCTCTTAAGGGAGACTGGAACCTGGTCGGAACACACTAATGCCGGAACACAACTCAAGATTGTTATGGCGACGTACTTTAGACCAGGGGTGGTAGCCATCTAGTCGGGCAAATGCCCTACCACCTGGCTGTGAGTTGTTTTATCACCTCTTATGACAGGCTGCCCCGCCGCAGGAAATTGTATTCTTTCTCCATTCCTGCACAGATAAAAAAGAGCCTGGAAGAGATCTTTTTGAACGATAAGGCCACCTATTGTATTGCCTAGAAAATATTGTAAATATAGCCTGTTTTTGTAATTGTATATTTAGGTGCGCAATAAAGTGTTATCTCTTTCTCTCTCTTTCTCTCTCTCTAATATGTACATACAAATGTACATTTTGTGAAATCCAAACATGTAATCTGCACAAGTGACATGAAGTTAAAAAAACAACCCTTATTGAAAAAGTCTGTAATATTCTTCTCTTTATAATTTTTACACTTAATTGCAAACTTTGGATGTCTAAGTTGATGCAATCATAATTTCATTTTCCCCTCATTTCAAAGTAGACTTAAGGCTGCCACCCATTTAAATTGCCAACATCATCAGATTGGTGGGGGTTTGGATTATAGAGTCTCTTCTGTATTTGTTAGTGTGGTTATTATATTGAGGTGTACAATATATGAAAACATTTTGTACTCAAGATAGTGCAACACTTCCATAACTTAAATGAAACTGTCTGGTTCAACTAATGCATGGTGCTAATATTACACCCCATAATGCTATATAATTATTTTTTATTGCATGAGTTCAGCAGACAGGTGGCCCACCTAATGGCTTACCATTAGACGGTTACTATCGCCTATGCACGTTTGCAACTTCAAAAGCGTTACAAATGCACTGCTGCTCTCTTGAGGGAGTCTGGAACCTGACCACTAATGCCAGAACACAACTCAAGGTTGTTATCATGGCATACTCTAGAACAGGGGTGGTAGGCACCCAGATGGGCAAATGGGCAAATACCCTACCACCTGGCAAGTATAAGTGGGTTTGAATGTTTATTTTTCCCTGTTTAATATTATTATTCCTACAAATCATTTTTCTGCATACAGATAAAAATTAATGTGGGACAAAATATTTTAGAATCTCTGGACTCTTACAATTTTTGAAAATGAAAATGTATATATTTTTTTCAAAATGGAATCTTACAGATTACTTATTGAATGTCATGAGTCTACCACTGCTTCCAAAGCAATTTTAGTTACTATTAAAGGAGAAGAAGTGGCACAACAACTCCCCAGCAACATATCTTTACTTCATATTTATTATTATTCATCTTTTTTTAAAATGTAGTTTAAATACTAATACAGGTTTATCAAAGTAAATTTATAAACAATTATTGGAAGAGTGTGGCAGCGATCACATTATTCCCATTTGGTGTGGTCGTCTAGAAAGTCTTTAGTCGTATAATAACAGGCTTTCTCACACTAACATTGCTTTACTAAGTTTTTAAACTTGTTTATTGAAAGCTCTTGAATGTTTAATGGGATTTTGTTGAAGAACATAATACTTTGCCCCTCTAATGTTTTTAAACTTCCATATCCTATACAGGCAATGGGTGCTAATCCTCTACTGCAACCTAGGGAGCAACTAGCTGTACATGATGCAATGGCATCTGCCAGACAACAGTTACAAGCCACAGAACTTAGGTATTTATATCGTTTTTCATTAAGGACTTAATTAAGATAAAAAGCCTTTATTTCTACCATTATAGCTGTTACAAAAATAATGAATGAAGAATTTATATATTTAACTAGGATATGCCTGCGACTTCGTCCACGCTTGACTTGAAATTCCCGCCGGATTCCTGGGACACAAGCATCAGTTCATTTAAAAAAGAATGTAAGCTATCATTTTTGTGAAAACTATGTCGGAATATGCAAATTTTTATGCACCCGAACAACTGCAATTACAAATCGCTCCCGGGAAAATGCCCGCAGGATTCACAGAATAAAAAATCACATATTTTATTACAATAAAATATGCCATCGCTATATCAATCAGTGAAAAAATTACATTGGTATCTGAACTTTTTTCGATCTGGTCATTTTAAATCATTCCCAGAAAAATTCCCGTGGGTTTCCCAGGATAAAAAGTAGCGCAGATTTTAAGTCTAAGAATTTGCCGTCGATTAGCGAAAACCGCATCGAAATCGGCCTAGTAGTTTTTACGTGAATCCCGAACAAAAATATAAGAAATCTAAAAAAAATTACATCCCGTTCCTCGTCGCTTGTTTAGTATATTCCAGTTGTTTTTTTTACATAGCTACAATGTACAGACACGGCATGTTTAGAATTTTGTAATATTATAGATAATGGAAGTCGCATTTGAGGCGTAGACCTCCCCAAATACTTTCCAATTCTCCCCATCTCCAGCCGTTCTTCTACATCTATTTGTGAAAATGTCTTACCATCTCTTTCTGGGCCTTCTTTCTCTCTTCCCATCCCTGGGTATCACAGATTTTCTTTGTCCATCTGTTGTCGTCTCATTAAGGACTTAATTACACACTTGAAATTTTTCATATTTACAGTGTTCTTGGTACAAATCAGATACATACATAATCAAAAAAGACGGATACACTTTCATACATTGAGCCCAGATTGTAAAAAGATGAGGGTGATTTTAAGATTTCCTATTGCAATATTGATATTTTTTATAATTGTAGTGGATTTAGTTATTTTGAATAATTGTGTGGTGTAAGTGTTTTCATATTATTCATTGTTGAAATTCATTTAAGTACATAAAACAATTTTGGTAATCAATAACTTATTTTATTTGTAACCTTATTAGAAAAATATAACGCTTTTTTTAAGCCATATCTCAACTCATTACATTTCTTTGGCCTAAAAGTCCCCGTCTCCTTTATATATAAGCTTATACATTTCTTGTAACTACATTTTTAGGGACATTATTATTTTCGTCGAAATTGTAATGTACAGATAAATTAGCTTCGAGACGTTTTTGCGTTTGTAGTAGTGTACGGTCAGCACATAAATAAATAAACTACTACTTTTTATATAGTCAAGGTGGCGAAGTCTGTCAGTGGGGGAACTCCATACACCTCTCATTATTTCCGTGTTTGAATAGTTACGACGACAACAAATCAGTCAGTGAAGTTAAGATACCATTGAGTTCTATCTTCGAATCGTAGTTGGCGTTAAATTCCGTTTAGAAAAGTTAAAAACGAGCTGTATATGAGCTTACCCCATTGACGGACTTCGCCACCTTGACTATATATATATTTTTTATAGACAGGTACTTAATATGAAACTAATAATATTAAACGATATTAAAATAACAAATATTGTTACGAGTTTAGCGGGACTCGAATTAAAATGCCGTTAGAATTACTATAGAGTTTATTAGAACTATACTAACACGTATAACACAGGTACAAATATAACCGAACACAACAAATCCAAACGTAATGCAGAAGGTCCTAATTCAATAAAACACGCAAAATCCGTCACTATTAGATTCCCGAATGTACACACGTCACGCCCGTATCGTAGTCGTAGCTTGACTGCCTCCTCTCTTAATCAGGCCGTCGTTTTATACTTCACCAATGCACTGTGCCCGTCCGGCAACGTGGACTGAATTTCCTAGAATCAGCTTGTACTCGTAATCCGTAACACCTGGCTAATGACAATAGGCTGTGCTCCACAATAAGTAAACAAAAGAAGACGATCATAAAAGGATTACAATTAGTTCAAATGCCGACAGGTAATAAAATGTGTTTTTTACAGATTAGGACTGGAATTTGTTTATATCGGAACCTAAGTTGTAACAATATTAAACATAATTTTTAGTACTAAATTTAAAGTTTAGAAGTCCTGTAAATATACAAATACTAGACATACTCTGATGTATAATTATGTTAATTAAAATTGCAGTGATGCAGCTCTAGCGAGATGTATTGAATCATCAGATTCGCCATTCCCGCACACAGACCCTGACTTGTTACTTTTAAAAGTAAGTAAAGTCACTACAATTTTTGTTTTTAGTTTGGTATACTATTCATGTAGACTATAATCTATAAATAGTTTCGATAGAGTAGATGATGAATACTTTTTATGTTGGATAATGCAATTCTTTTGATAAAAAATTTGAAATTTATGGAATGTATCTGAACAAATTGCTCAAAATAAAATTTAATACAAGCACCTACTAACCTATTCTATAAATAGCTTTAATAAAAAATATTCTGAGAAACTATGTAATCTATAGCTGAACAAATGTTTTATTATCTTTGGTGTTTTTACATTGTCTGCAGTGGCGTAGCTAGAGGGAGGTGGCGGGGGCGGCCCGCATCGGGTGTCAATAGTGTCGCCTATAAAAATTCGTAAAACTGTGGCAGTTTCTAAATGGCTGACTGGACTATTAGAAATTCATTGTGGAATGGGATTTTACAGAATCTCTTCCGAATCTAACGGTCGCACTAAATTTATTTCTTGATGGAATTATAGACACGAAACCTTTGCCTCCCTTCGTTTTCACCTCGTCATCGCCCCTTCCATTCGTTCATCCGCGGCCTGCGACATGTACTGCCAATTGTAATATTCTAATTAATTGTATAAGGTAATTAAAAGGTATATCTGAATAAATCTTTTTATTCCCACATTTCTAACAATATGTGCATCAGTTGCTTCATGTGAATTAATTAAAAATTACTTGCGGTCTATAATTCAAATTCAATTTTTTTTTTGTTGTCGTTTTGATTTAGTTTAGGAGTGTCACCTACAATATCCGGATGCCACCCATGCTAGCTACGCTAGTCATTTTTCTCATTGATATGTAAAAGATACCTTTGTTATTTCCGTAATTACATTTGCTTAGTAAATATTGTTTTCTATAAAATGTTGTGCGGACCGCGATGGTCATTTCATTTCGTAAAACGGACCCCGAGCGAAACTAATTGGTGACCCCTGTCTTATAGCAATAGGTAACTCATTCCAGAGACGCACAGCCTGGACGGTGAAAGAGTTATTATAAAAACAGGAATAAAAGTAATTAACAAATATTTAAATTTTCAGGCGACTTCAGCGGCGAGTATGCAATGCCTCCTACAATGCTTGGGAATATTGCATAGGCAACAACAGTACGCAACGTTGAGCATCTCCAAAAATTCCGACGATCATCACTGAAACAACTTCAAGACTTACTAGTTATATATTACACAGTACGTTTATTACCTTCAAAAAGGAGGTTTTCATTTTTTTCTTTTGTATGTTTCTTACGCGATTTCTCCGTCAATTGTGGTCTGATTTTCAAAATGTTTTTTTATTCGAAAGACTATTCCTGAGGTGGAATCAGAATCTAATGAGTGGATCTCGGGGAATACGAGAGCAATCCTCGATTTTTTTTCTAAAGGTATTCAAAGCATTTGCGTGACTCAAAAAGTAGAAAATTAAAAAAATAATAATACGCGCGTTATTCGAATTAACAGAAAACGGAAATTAGGCAAACCTACAATTGAGATGATAGTGTCCGGTGATTTTGACGAGATAGTAATAAGAGAATTGGGCACCTGGTGTGCTGTAAGACTGTCTACTGTGTATGCTACTAGTAAAAAACACCTATTTTTCCGAATAGTTGGGAGATAATTTTGCGGCCTGTAGCACATAATCTGATACACTTATGTGGCCTCTTTTAAAAAAGGTTGAGTATGGCTGGAGTAGATCGGACTCTGATCGTGTGAACACTGTTTAAGTTATAAAGTAGGTGTTATCTAAATTATTAGTTTAAATAAAATAAACAATTTGACATTGTCATTGTAATTCCTTTTTCAAAATCCATTTGCCAATTTTAATAGCGTCTCTATTTATTTTATACTTTTGATATAATCTTATTGATTTGTTTTATATTAATGTAAAATAACTGGCTAATAATGTGTGACAAAGAGTTCAGGACTCTACGTATAGATCCAAGGTATCCTTTTACAAATCAGACGAAGTGAGTAAAACAATCTTAAATCAGCAAATAAATTCTCATTCTTGGGTGCCTTTGTTGTCTCTTCACACATCAGTTTCCATGAAATTTCGTGAATTGTCCGCAAGAGATACTGTTAGCGAATAAAATCACTTTGAAGTTTTCATAATGGCTAATAACAGCGATACTCGACCCGCGACCCGCCGAGCTTTTGCAAGTGGCAAGTCTGACATACTAATAGTTGTACAGGTGACGCCTCTGATGTTGCAAAAGTCAATAGGTGACGGTAACCACTTTCCATCAGGTGGGCCACTAACCTCTTTGCTGTACTCTAACGATAAAAAACACCGAAATGAATTAATGTTGTGGCCCGCAGCACCTTATCTAATGCGTCTATGTGACCCTTCTAAGAAAAAGGTTGAGTATGGCTTGTTTATAATAAATAGTCGCCGGAAGGCGCGGATTCGAAGCGTGGCCAGAAAATATCGTGATGAAACCTGCGCGTCGAGATAACCGATGTGTGAAACTCGCCAAGCCGCCTTGAACAAGCGTGCCGGGTCGTACTCCGTGGAAGGCCCGAGCCCAGTACTGAATCGTTTATGGCCTGTTATTATTATTATCACCTTATTTATCTACAGATATCAGTCAGTTGTAACTGATAAAGCTGCAATATCAATAAGTACATAATGCCTCAATTTTACAAGTATTTACAAGGATATTCACCCTCATTCCCTTGAGCTTCCATGTT
This sequence comes from Dendrolimus houi, assembly GCA_039645545.1. NCBI lineage: Eukaryota > Metazoa > Arthropoda > Insecta > Lepidoptera > Lasiocampidae > Dendrolimus > Dendrolimus houi. The sequence goes on from CM077130.1 coordinate 23,241,866, forward strand.
CTTTAGAATGTTTGTGCCACCCTCCACGTACCACAATGATCCCAAGGGAACTTCCCGTCGAGGTTTTTCAACTATAAAATGGGGTTCTTTAAGAGAGTTATAAATTTTCATAAAGCCCGACAACGCCCCTGTTGTTGCAGACGTCCATAGGCGATGGTAACCATCAACTGGGCCGTCTGTCTGTATGCCTCCCATAGGCAAAAACAAACACTACATTCAAACAACATTGCTGCAATTATTACACGTCTACATATTACCTTAATATTTCTCCACGATACTGTATACAAAAACCGTTTAAAAGCCTAAATTTACATTATTTAATCGCAGTCCAATTTATAACAATAGATAACACTTTATTGGTTAACAAAATATACAACTACAAAAATGCACGATCAATATAATAACATATTTCGACACCTAATGGGTTTTAAAAGACACTGTAATGCTTCGAGTGTGTTTCTTGGGGCTAGATTGAACACGTTTTGTACTATTCGGAGAAGTCGCGTTGCAAATTTCTTGACCAGCGTTGAAAGGTACTACGGTGTAATTGCGGCCATTGCTAGCAGGCTACACCAAACAAATATATTGGGACTGGTTGCAGATTGCTGCATAGAATAGACTGACTGACTGATGGATATTTATTATTTTTTATGGCTTAATTTAATAATAACAATATATAAAATTTGTTGTAATTATAGATCTTTGTGCCTGAAATAAATAAATTATTATTAAAGCAATCTCTCCAGGCAACCTAACTTAAGGAATGATTTAACCTAATCTGGCGATGTTATAATGTTAATTTATAACAATAGGGCATGCTATGACAATTATTGCGACTATTGGAAGTGCATCCGGCTACTCGGCGAGGTGGACGACTGCAGGATTTTCAAACGGTACTTCGAAACTATTTGCCCGAACCCCTGGATAGAGCACTGGAATGAATTGCGCGAAAAGGGGGCCTTCCCTGGACCCATATGAATTGAATGCGATTGTTGTTTTCGATAATATATATTTTATTTAATAAACGCTGTCTTTGATTGATCGGGAAATTAATAATTAAGAAATACAGTGTAAACTCTATATAACGACACTGAACGGACTGTGCAGTTTATGGCGTTATAGAGTTTCGTTAAATGGAGAGGTATGTTATTTTTGTCTGGCATCTTTTGCTGCACTAGTAATTTTGTTGTATTATTTTACTTATTAATCTCCTGCGATATCGAGGCATCTTGGTGATAAAGGAAGTACTTAGAAATTCCGGTATGCATGGTGCAGACAGTCGGAGTTTATTTCGGGCTAGGATAATAAGGCGATAAAAGAGCATGCACAGCTGCGCAGTTTTTACTAATTTTGGCAACTTAAAAGGTACTTTTTATTACTTAATTGTTGTTATTGAGGTGTAATGCTATATAGTGTATCTTTTAATGGAAGACAAGCTAAACCAACCAAAATCAGGTGATTTTCAAGTTTGTCGTTAAATCGAGTGACGTTACATGGAGTTTACAGTGTATTTTGATAATGGAGTACGCTTTTGTTTTACTAGTTATGGCACGAGTAAACTATCAATAAGATTGTTACTTGCATAACGTCTCTGCTACACCTGTGCCGTATTTTTTTATCTAGAGCACTAACAAGGACCTAACGCGGATATGGCCAAGAGTGTAATGCGTTGTCCGAGATGCGACATTTTAAACACTTATGTAGTCTAATCGTTACGTGTTATTTTACCGCTCTAAGATGCATTTGGACACAGTCAACAATACTTACCCAGGTGGAGCAGGGGCGTAAGGAAACCACGCGTTGCTAACAGAAGGTACATAAATATTTTATTTATTTATACCTACAGTTAATTACAGACATGACCCATTGTATCGTAGACCAGTGTAAAGTTTAATAAAATAAATAAATGAATGACACGATATACGTAATTGGAATTACACCATTTATTTTCCTAAATCACAATGTCCTAAGTTAACATAAACAAGCATAAATAACGACGGTCAATGGCTTTGGGATTAAATTCTTCCTGCAAAGGTTCCCTCGGAGCGCTGGTTGTCCCATTTATCGACCCATTCGTTGGGGCAAAGCGACCTATACACTCGCTTGAAGTACTGGCATGGCTCGTACTTCTGGCCGCGGACCTTCTGGCACCGGTGGAAGTCCAGGTAGCTCTGGTAGCAGTGCCTGACAATTAAATAACTCGTCAGACTTGTCCAAAAGCAGGTTTCACCATTGCATCTATACAATAGGACAACGGGCAGTCAAATCAACTGTGTATGTTTCATAAACCTAAAGAACATCACAGCCCCGTGGATTTTGTACGAGCATACTTACTTATGATGTCACAAGAGGCCATCTACAAATTACGTCACACGAATTTCATTGTTTTTATCCCTCCCCGTCCTTGTCACATTTGTGATACTCCTCCCTGCCTAGTGTGACACCATATATTTTGCAATTTTACATCAAGAAATTATTAAATTAGAACAGCAGTTCCGTAGTCAATATTACTAGTGGTCGCCCATGGTCGAAATTCGACCATAATAATTTGTTGTCAAAGACTATACTTCTATAATCACAGATTTCGCCAAGACCACTGTTAATTTGACTTGAACAATAAACAAAAGAGTATATATGCACTTACACTAACACGTATTTGACACTCACACGTCAAATACTTATTTATTTAATATATTTTTTATGCATAATTTTAAAAAATATTCGTCGGTTCTTCTCTATATAAATTAGAAGTGTACGAAATTTCATATGCCATCCGCGCAATTTTCATAAAAAAGGGAAACAACCATTTTGCTTCACGTATTAATATATAGATTTCTATTAAAATTATTTTTAATAATTTAAATCTGCTCATACAATAGAGTTGGAAATATTTTGAAGTTTTTCGTTAATAGTTCAAATTTCGTGTTTTAAAGCTTAAATACATTTGATTTCGAAATGTGACGTCATGAAAATCAGCCCCCAACCCCTCGTCACACTCCGTCGACCCCTCCGTCTGAACATGTGACGTAATTTATGGATGGCCCCTTTTTAGAAACTAACAGAGCATCACAGACTCATAGATTTTGTGCAGCTGTACCTACTTATGACGTCATAAGTAGTTACAAATTAAAGGAGTCGAATAGAGCAAACATTGTTTAAACAGTAATTAAAATGACCTATAATATTTTAAAAGTAAAATTATATATTATTTTAACACTTATTCTTTTATATGTAAAAATATAATCTATTGTTACAAGTGTCCGCATCCCTATTGCTAAAAATAATAAAATAAAGAAGTTGGAATAGAGCATAAAAACTCCTTTTCATATTTTGTTCTCTTCGCGGCCTTGCGTTGATGAAATTTGGTTTATGTACATATACGCAAGAACTTACCTACATTTTAGTTTCGTCGAAACATTAACTAAATTATCTAGAAATATTTATACAATCAATAATAAAAGTACTCCTATTTTATAATCTAGAAGATTCTGTCAAGTGCAAATTGCGAATCGATAACATATTAACAAAACTAAGGCATCTATCTTAACGATAGGATACCGTATGGTCGACATTGTTAATCTAAAAATGAACTTCCAAATATACATTATTTTGAGCTTCTCATTTCCAATCTATTACAAACGTCGTGTCGCTGATAAGGTATTGAAGAAAGTAGTACAGTTGAATACAAATTAATCTGCATTCCCTTATTTGCTGTTAGTAGATTAACCTCTCGTGGATAACCTGTACTAGTTGAAAACTATGCATTACCTTGTCTGGTTCTGATTAGGAAAGCGCGGGTCGAAAGGTGCAGTTTTGATGTCAGCGGGCGATTTGATCATCTCTGGCATTATGCTGCAACGAAATACAAAGGAAATTCAAATTGAAATCGTATGACATAATCTTTATTCAAAATTAACCATTATAATAATATGAGCGAGACATATGGTACAATGAACTCTAATCAGGATATAAAATAAAAAAAAAAATAATGACATAACTAGTTACAGTAGAAGTCAATACAATAAAAATCTTATTGCCTATATGTTTATTTAACAAGAGGTCGCGTTTTCCGTTCCTCTTCACATGATGTTTCTCTATATTTCTTCACTTCTTGCATGTATAAAGACCAAGCATCTTTAGGGGAGTTGTCCACAGTTTGTTCATCAATAGCTTTTGCTTTCTTCACCAAACCAGTCTTGAGAACTCTGCCACCTCGTCTTTTACCTATAAAAGGCATAGCTGGTTTTTTAATCTCAGGTTTCTTTTCTTCAACTTTTTTCGTCTCCTCTTGCATTTTCTTAAACATTTCCAAGAAACTGCCATCATTCTTAATTGGTATTGGAATGGGCTTTTTAGATGTCGATGCACAATGCAAAACCTGACTTGCATTTGGTGGATGCAATAACTCGGCAAAATTAGGACCTTCCACTTCAGGGGGATCTCCATACTGTATATCGTCAATATGAGTTGGTTCCACTGCACCTGGCGGCGGTTTTACTTCTTTCGGCGGAGTCTTCTCCTCTTGCCTGCTCCGATGCAAGTGCCAGAATCTCTTTCTATCCTGTACAGTAAAATGTCCACGGCGATCATCATCGCTCGGTGTATTGCTACGCCTACGACTGCGTGATCGTGATTTCGAAGACTTAGGTGTGGTTGAACGTTTTCTATTACTTCTAGACTTTGAAATTGATTTTCTAGACGACGATCTGCTATTAGAGCGTCGTGTTGAACGGCTTCTGGACCTTGTTCTGTGTCTTGATACAGATTTCTTTGATCTACGCTTAGACTTAGACCGAGAACTCCTAGACGAAGATCGTGATCTACTGTATGAATGTTTACGACGAGACTTGGAGTGTTTCAGCTTGGAATGTTTAGGGGTTAATGACCTGGATCGAGATTTAGAACTTGATGATGAGGCTTTTCTAGCATAGTTCTTAGGTGGCGTCAGAGAGCTCTCCCTATCCTTCTTGGGGGTAGTAACATTTTTTGAATCTCTAGCTTTAGTTCTAGGTGGAGTTGTTGACCTTTCTGATTTTTTATACTTCTTTGGAGGAGTCACAGACTTTCTGGGTGGACTTAAAGATTCTTGGTGCTTCCTAGGCGGTGTAGTTATATCTCTTTTTTTATCTTTAGATTTTTTAGCATTTTTATATGTCTTATCATCAACAGATGAGGATTTACTATCAGATCTATCTACACTATGTGTTCCCTTAGATTTCGATTTTTTGTGTGTACGTGAGGAGCTCTTGTTTCTTTTTGGAGGTGTGACTGAAAGATCTCGACCTCTACTTTTACTAGACTTCTTTTTGTAAGAACTATCAGATCTAGAAGATTCCGTTGATCTGGCTTTCCTACTTTTAACTCTTTTAGATGATCTTGAATAAGACCTGGAACGAGAGCTAGACTTAGACCTATCACTTGAGGTATATTTTTTATGTCTTGGTGATTTACTAGAAGATCTACGTCTGTCCTGCTCATAACTGCTATCTCTCTTTCTGGAATATGCTCTCTCACGTGTCTTATATGGTGATATACTTCTGGAATCGGATCTATATGATCGCCTGCGGCTGTAACCACGGGAGTCAGTTGGTGACTTAGGACGATCTGGTCTAGTGGGATACTCATAACCCTGTTGCGGGTAACTCCTTGTATCAGGTGGATACTTGGGATAGTAATCTGGATGTTGATGCTGGTAATAGTTGGCATCGTAGTTGTAGCCGTAGGATGGCGCCCCGTAGACCTGGTAGTCATAAGCGGGCTGTGGATATTGCGAGTAGCTGGCTCCAGTCCACGGGTCGGTGGTCGGGTGCGGGGCTGACGCAGGCGGGGGCGGGGCGTAGGCAGGCGCGGAGCCAGCGTGGCCCGCGTACTCCGCCTCTGCGCCCGGCGGGCCGCCATCCCATGCGCCGCGATACGAGGACATACTTAAACGAGTCCCCTCGCATAACCTGGAGCAGTTTGTAGGTGCGCACACACCTACAAACAGAATAACTTTTCGGTGTAGACAACAACTCTATGCACTTCGCTCGTATGTACCCTTGTGCATCGAACGTGTACCACAGTAAATAATTCTATGGTAAGGAACAACAAATTACGTAATATGAACAACTTTCGTGGTAGAAACATCACGGGACATGCATTTTAGGTGAACAGAAAATGATTGTAAAAAAGAAAGATTACGTGTACCTCTGAAAACATGCTCACCTTTTTTAGATTTCGCTTTTCCTGCTAATCAATTCGTAAAAATGGCAGCGACACAAAATCGCTTCACAAGACCATAAACAATATAGACCACAGACTACTAGGATAGACTAAAAAAAGGTTAAAGAAATATTGTAGAACACCGTTGTCATTGGTTTTACTTTGAAGTCGTGTACAAACAGCTCTAACGATACCCAACGAATGATTTGTACGCACGATTTGATTCCATTGTTGTAGATCGTTAAGTGGCAAGAAAACGATCTAATTCTAATATTCCTCAAGACTTTATTGTTTGTTTATTTTGACGTCCTATGATTGAATGGGTTAAGCCTTTGGTTGCCTAGCGCACTAGAACACAAAGGTCCCGGGTTCAATCCCAGCATAGTAAATTTCTCGGTATTTGGGATGGGTCTTAAAATTGGTCCGTTGTTTATTACCCATAATACAAGCGAATACTGTGGCAAATTAAAGTAAAAAATAATATGGGCGCCACTAGCGCAAATTTGTCTAAACTCTAGCAACTCCAATTTTTATACTGGGGGCCACAGCTACGATAATGACAAAGATATTGATTGTGGCTCAATTAGATTACAAATAACGCATTACACCTATCGCCAGATCTGCGTGAAACGGCCTATATCTGTAACGTTATCACAGAGGAGGTACTACGTCAAACGTCGTGAAAGGATCACGTTGCTTCATTTTAGACATTCGTGCATTTTTTTAACATATCCTATGATATTTATTTTAATAATAATGACTATAATTTTGTGACTGAGAGCTTTAATATCTTGCGATAATTAACAAAACAATTATTTTTATTAAAAGAAGCTAAACAAACCCTTACAAACCTGCTATGTCTGCTGTTCTTTGGTAAATATCGTCAAAATATAACTAAAAGATTTTTGCTTTAAATGCCACTAGATATTCTTGGTAAACTATAAAAATGACTTCTCGTGTGAAACGTAGTATTGTTATATCCATATTACCTTAATGGATTTTAGACTTGGACCAGCTTTAAAATGAAATAATATAGATAAATTTACTTTATTATAATTCACTGACCTTGACTACAGACAGGATAGAATATTGCTAAAAGGCACAAAAATAGTTCATGTTCTCGACGTTATAGTAAGGTTAAACACAAAGTTTACAAAAATACTACCGAATGACTCATCATCCTCAAAATTTACAACTAATTAATCACACAGAGTAAGTTGGCACGAATTTTTCCAATTGTTTTTCATGATATTTCGAAATGCACGCTCAGCTGCTTCCTATAGTGACAGAAAATCATATTCAATTTAAATCTTCATAGAATATAATTCGACCAAAATTCAATGTAAAAGAAATGATTACCTAAATTTATTCAAACCATATCGTACATTTATGTCAACCGATCTTATATTGTGATAACATACTCGCAAATGTGGCTCAGATACAAATAAATACTAAAAAACCAAACATAAACATACACATAAACCTATCTAATCAATGATAATTGTACATAATTTTCACATATTTCTGATACGAGAGAACCAAAATAGCGATTTCTTTATTAAATAATACGATTGAAATAAAAATAACAAAATAAACTTAAATATACCTGTCATATCAGTGGTTCTTTGGAAAACATCGTCGAAGTTCGAAAGAATACTTCTTTCTTTATATCCCGCAAGATATCGTCTGTAAACTTTATAAATTATTTTTCTTCCCGAAGTTAGAAGTTTTATGAATTTATTTACACTTTTCACGTATTACAATTGATACGTCACGTACACGGAATAATTTATTGCTACATAATTAACAAGGTTATAATTAAGTAGTCCATGTATGTACGAAAATCTGTCAATACAGAAAACACAAAACCTTCGAAGATACCTTTAAGAACATGTTTAGGTTTTACATATTTTCACGTAGCAGTTAAGATGTCTGTATATATTGTTACGAGTTGCAGGATTCGAATTAAAATGCCGTTGGTATTATTATATAATTTATTAGAACTATACAAACACTTATAATACAGGTACAAATATAACTGAACACTATCAGTCCAAACGCAATGCACGATTCAATAACACGCGCAAAGTGCGGCACTAAATAGATTACCGAATGTACAGAAGTCCTACTTCACTTTTGGCTATCGCTGGACTGCTCTCCACTGCGGCATTGCTTTATGCTGCATAAATGCAATATGTCTACTTGACCGTGCTGACCGTATTTCTTAGAATCACACCTGGCTAATGACTACCATAAAAGATTACAATACACAATGGGCTGTTTTTCTAATTACAAATTTTAAACACAAAGTAAACAAAAGAAGTCCAAATGCCGAAAAGTAATAAAATGTGCAAAACAGGTATGCAGGTGTGAATTTGTTTTTGTCGGTCGTAACAATAGTCTTAAGTTTAATGTTAAAGTTAATAAAGGAATAATTATATCTATAGTACAACACTCGTCGTCTATTTTGTACTCCACTCTCAAGCGGTCGAGCCTAGCTCCCGCATGGCGGTAGAACCATAGGCTCTCGCCCAGTGGTGCGTCACCCTTATCCAACGGGGTAACATCATAGACGCACCATACACATAAAATAAATCCCCACAACAATATATTATACAATATTATTACATTGTACATAATTATAACAATATATTAATATGAAAAAAAAATAAATATTACGAGCATCTGTATAATATAATATAGTAATAATACCTTTGATTACATTATATGTCAAAGCTGAATCACAGACTTATTACAAATGTTGGTAGTAGAAAAGAAAAAAAGTTTCCGTTTCAAGACATTTATGTCAGATAGTTATTCGCTTAGCTTGGGGATATACAATATCTGTCCCGTATCCGTATGCATATGTATTCATATGCGTGTTTTTGCGTGCATATGTTTGTCTGACAATAATTATTATTTTATTTAGAAAACCTACTAAATAATTTAATAACCCAATTTCGACTCAACCTTTTTTAGTAAATCGTTGGCAAAATTATTTTTATTTATAACTTAAAATCATACATAATAAACGTATTGTTTATTTGTTATTTTTATATCTTATTTTAAACATTGAAAAACCGAACGTTTGTATGCGGTAACATTAAAGGATTCCAAATATTTGATAATGCGACGAAAGATCAACTATTGTTAACGACTTCCTTCTTTTGCGTTGTATCACTCAATGTGTAACTGGTATTATTGTTAAAAAGCGCAGAAGAGAGAATATCATCCTCAGTTATTCAGCTGATGCCGCGTTTATATTGGGGTAATAAACATCCCGTGGACCTTCAGCTACCTATAACTTTTTTAAACATTTCTAATTTCAAGATATTTAGTTTGCATAATTCTAGAATTTTAGTTTTAGTTAGTACATCAAATTAACGTTTAAAATTTTGTACTATTTTGAGCAAATTAATTTTCTCGTTGTATGGTTTGGAAACCAAATTATAATAAATTTAAGTGGCACAACTATCGGATTTTACTGTCAGTGTCACTTGGTTTATATCAGAGATGATCATTCGATTATTTATTTATTTCACATGAGTACCATTCGACTGGTTGAGTCAATCAAGTGGCTCTTTAGTAACTCAAATATGAAGATTATTCAAGGCGTTGTCATTATATTTGATTTTGTCATTTATACAGGTTGAAGCTAAGTATAAAAATAAAAGTAACCATCCAAAAGGATCATCGTTTGTGTAAACAAAATTCAACATTTATATTTAAAATAACCTACACTAAACTTCTCTTTTGATAAAATATAATATGACCAGTGCTCATATTTTCAAGCTTGTCTTTGGCTAAAGCTAACTTGACCAAATTACCTATCAGTCTTAGCCTAGAATTCTATTTATTTTAATTTCTTTAATTGAGACGGAGAGTTAAGTCTCTTAGGCGTAAAATTTTTTATATTTTCTATGGGAAAAGAATGCTATTCTGTTCCCATGATATTAGTAAATTTTTGAGCCGAATAGATTGTTTATAAAAACCCACCACTTAATAAATAATTTAAGTTTATAAATGCTGATAAATCATCAATTACACAACAACGCCCACAGTAATCGAGTGAGAGTCCAAAGTGCATCTAAGTCTGGCTCTATTACCTTTTTGCTCGGCGATTGAGGAGCAAGTGACTCGATCACATCTTTTTTTCTCGATTATTATTTTTGCTGATATATTCGTTATATCGAGTATAACTTGGTTTGAGTCTCACGCCGCATCACTATTCACTAACGCAAACAATTTTGTACGTAAATGCCGGGTGACGGGGCCTCGCTCAGTGTTTTCTTATGATTTATAAACTTTAGCTGAAGTCTGATATTTGTTTTCGTGTCATTGTTTAATATTTAATTTGACAATGAACAAATCCAAAGTATCTGCAGAATGGAAAAAACGAGTAAAATCAGAGTACATGAGACTCCGGCAAGTAAAAGTAGGAAACATTTGTTTTTACAAAAGTTTTATGTTATTTCATTGCAAGAACGTTGAATTTATGACTTTTCTTTTTTGCATAGCGATTCAAAAGGGCGGATGAGGTTAAAGTAGCGTGGGCTCGCAATTTAAGGATTATGTCTGAGGCAATCGAAAACCGAGACACAGACTCTGTCAACACAGGGAAAAAGCCTTTCTGGCCTCCACCAGCCCCCAGCCCAAACCACGAAAGCTTCATGAAACGTGCTGAGGTTTCCTGCACCGACGGTATTAATAATCACGGAAACTAGTTTAGTGTGTGTTTAATGTCACTAGTTGATATTTAGCAAAACTTGTAATCTCTAAAAAGGGAATTAACATTTAGAGTCCATATAAAATTCAGCTACTTTTAGATACTGAAATGGGTGGGATATAGTTATACGGCACATTTATTTATTATGAACAGATCTAACCTTTTTCAATACAGGTTAGAAGGCTAAGGCGGTTGCGAAGTGAAGTGGAGCACCCGCCTTAGCCTTCATGGTTATTTTTTTTATAATCACCCAAAGTTAATGTTATATCAATAAATAAATGTGCTATATAATTATACCGCACCCCATACTAGATAGTATTGTATATAATAATATTTGAAATAGTACCATAAGCTATTCTCTAGCAGCAATTCATCCTATCTTATCAACTTAAAGTATTTAGTAACCAATATAATAATTTGGTTTGGCAAACCAAATCAACCCAGTTCTCTGATTCATGTTCTTATTTTAGATTTCAGCTATAAAAGACTACACTAACAGCTCACTCCACAGTCCTTAGATCTGTAGAACAGTCCCATTGTCACTGTCCACATTTTAGTACTTTGACTTATGTTGGCCAAGTGTTATGGAATGTTAACTTATTACCATAAAGCTATGTATTCATGGATAAAGAATGTTTTGGATACAGTTTCTAAAACTAGTTGTTCACAGAAACAATATTTTACTAATTTTGCAAATACAAATGATTTAGAAACATATTTACCTGTATCCAAAGCTTTTTTTAGTGAATACATACCTTTACATATTTGGTTATGTCTTTCTTTAATTCATATACCTGATATAAAAGAAGACTAAACCAATGAATATTTGGTTTTAATCCAATAGAATTTATACTAGGAATGACAGAAATAAGAAAGATTTACGATTCTCATAATATACAAGTATGGAACAGACATATTGTGCCAACTCCAAATTATTGGGATAAGGTGAAAAAAAAGAATTTACATTAGGAATCATGTCAAAATATTTACAAAGTAATACACATAGACAAAGAAATAAGAAGATTTACACCACAATACAGATAAAAAAACTGGATGAGTTTCTGGGATTCTGTGTGATTAGTAAAAATTTTGCCTTTGGACTTTTTTCATGAGACACTCTTTTTTTTTTGATGAGGGGAAATCCTATTTGCGGAGACCGCACCCCGCGGGGGACAGCGGCGCGGTACTGTGGGACTCGCCGGCCTGATGGGCTGCTGAAATACCCACTAAAACCCCCGTTGTTCCTCCTTTTGCCGTTTTGCCGGGACCATGGTACACAGCATGAGCCTTACTCGGTGGCCCCGGCTGGCGCTGGCCGCCCCTGTTACGAGGGCGGCCTCTTCTTGGCCGGGGATATATCGTCCCTGGCATCTCCCTCTCCTTTTGAGGAAGTGAGGGGGTCACGCGGAACACCAACGCGCTCCCTCGCGGCTTGCGTGCGGGTGGAGGCCGGTAAAGTCCCCCGGTGGCCTCAACACCCGCGTGCCGCAAATTTACGGCGGCCGGAGGTGACCGTTCGACGCTGTCCTCTCCTGTTGTTTCTGCGGGAGAGAAGCGCGGACTCGCGCTCGCTCTCCCGCTCCGCCGCCTGCTTTGCGGACATTACTGCCTCGCAAAAGGAGGCGACGGCGTCCCAATTGGCGCTGCTCCCGGCCATGGCTGCAATCACGGCCGGGAGCGAAAGGTCCAGTCTGGTGGAAGCGCCGAGACCACGGCGCTCCTCATCCCAAACTGTACACTCTATGCAGCGCCGTGTCGTCGGCGCTGGCACTACAATGATGGCACCCTGCCGTTTGTTCCCGCCTTATCTGACACAGGTACCTCCCGAAGCAACCATGTCCCGAGAGGACCTGCGTCAGGCGGAACGACAGGGCGCCGTGCCGTCTCTCAAGCCAGGACATGTAGGCAGGCCGAATCGCCGCAATGACGCGGTGGCCAGCGCTGGGGTGCGCTAATCTGGTCGCCCATTCTGCCACAAGATCACGCCGGAACTCCGCCCTTTTGCCCTCGATTTCTCGGGGCGCGGGTTGGAGGTCCTGGCGGAGTGCGATGAGACACACTCTAGGTCAGCCATACTCAACCCTTTTTTTATACAGCTCATAAAGAGTTATTAGATCAGATGCAATGGGCCGCAACTATATTTAGATGCTTTTTACTACTAAAATTCACAGACAGCTAGTACTCTGATGGTCCACCTGCTGAAAAGTGGTTATATCATCTATGGATATTTGCAACACCAGAGATGTTACCAATGCAAATTCATTATCTTGTACAACTGTGTGGTATGTCAGGCGGGCCTATCATGAAAGCCCCGCAGGCCACAGATTGACTATAACGGCACTAGGTATATTTTCCAGTGTACATATCTTTTTCACAGCATCAGGTGTAGTAACAACACAGCAAGTACCGATCCGTGTGATCAACTCTGTCAATCCAATCCCGACAATGTACACTTGGGCTCCCACTCAGAAGAACTTCATGGTGGAAGACGAGACGGTATTGCATAACATACCGTACATGGGCGACGAAGTACTGGACCAGGACGGTACATTCATCGAGGAGCTCATAAAGAACTACGACGGGAAAGTGCATGGTACACCGGCTTGTTCATAATTTATTTGTTTGTGGACAGGGTTATATTTGCATGTGAATGTTGTGTTTAACATTTCTTAAGGTTTAGGTGTTTTAGTAAGTTCTCTTACATGTTAAAATTATTTAACAATATATTAAATGAATTCAAGAGTATTTGCATGTTCTATTATATTCTAATAAACAATAATTTGATTCATTTTGTATATAATATATAATGAAATTTATAATGTTCTACATTTTTATTATGATAGTTTTCATGTATTAATTTATCAGAATATTTTGATTATTTAAAAACTATTTCAATATGAAGTGGATGAGTACTTTGAAGTTTCAGAATATTAAAAACAGATTTCTGTATTATGAGATATGTGTACAGAAATAGCAGAAAAGCCTTACTCTGTCCACAGACGAAAACATAATGATTAACAATGGTGTGTGGCGTACACATCTATGCTTAAAATTGTTTTATTTTTTAAATTCAGACTGACTAGGGCATATATTTATTACAGATTCGTTAACATTTATTTATTCTATGTATCTGTTACAATACTTAAATGTATTTTATTTAATCTACTTGTTTAATTTACTTTGATACACTGAGAATGTGTTATAAATGAAAAAATAATTATGGCTAAAAAACCATCAGTATTTTGCAAAAAAAAGAATAATTTATCATGAATTGTGTTTTTTTAAAAAATTTAAATACATAAATAAACTCTCTTTTACTAATAATGACTGACATGAAAATACACACTTGAGGTTAATATGCCATTATCACAAAGTGTGTTAGTAAATATTTTTCACATTACATAAACGTTTTTTATTACAATAATTTTATACCTTTTAAGGTTGCCCTCAGTCTAATATTTTAAATAAATTGTTTGTTTTCTAAACAAATATTGCAGGTCCACTTCATAAGCGTACTGCTCTCACACTTTTCAAGCTTATCACTGCTTAATTTTCATCCACAATCATACTTAGAATTGTACAGGTCAATATTAATTTATTATTTGATATACAGTAGCTATTCTGGAAAATAGGGTAGTTGACACGTAAATCAACTGAGATACTCTTTATCATCTTACAAAATGCTGAAGCAATTTATGACATCTTTTCTATGAGTCAAATAGTGTGGTATAATTAAAGTTATTTCTGTTATGATATTTTGAAGTTATGATGATGACATGGTATTTGTTAAGAATCTATAGTAATATGAGTCAACTACCCCATTATCTTTTAAGATCAACTTTTATTATTCTATTGTTGTCAGTAAACCAACCAAGATAACATCAAATACCTACAGAAAATAATAATAAGTACAGTAAAATTATGTGTAAAAACGTGTAAGAAAATGTATTAAATAATAAGTTTAGATTTTGAAAGAAAAGAATGGAAAAGGTATAAGGATATTGATTCTCCCCCATTTCCCCCTTCCCTATGGACAAAATAGAGAAATAAACATATGACAAAGAAAAAATTTGTCTTGACTAATAATGGAGAAGATGAAATAATAAAAAGAAACATTAAAAACCTTGCTAGAAGCCTTTAAATGAAAATAGGTACTCTATATTTCAAAGACCATCTAACAGATATTTACTTATGTAATTATGTAAAAGGACTTAATGCTATACAGCCCTACCTCTTGTTCCCCCTTCTCGCTAGACCCAATGTTTTGCGGGTAAAAAAACTTTTTAAGTTTAAGCTCGCCCTTCTATATCACCACTGTTATATAGTTTTATATATATTATATATAAAGAATAAGGATCTTATGTAAACTAATCGGTATTAAAGGATTTTTTTTAAGTTTTAACATTTTCCACTTTATAATTCAAAAGTTATATGAGACTTGCATGATTTTACGACTTTAGAAGCGAATTACTCGCCATCTATTGAATCATTAAAAATATTCCTAAGATTTGTAAAGTTAAACATTTGATTATATAAAATGAAACTTAAAAAACCTGTGCAATGTTTTAATTTATGCTTGTAAATCAATCTGCATATTAAATCATGTTTGCATATAGCCTTGACTTTTGTTGTGACAGTCATTGGTTGAACATGTAATATTTCGCGGCTTCTATACTAGCAATTTTTATGCAATATATTCCAAATTACTAAAAATATAGCACAAGGCCAAATTTATTAGAATTATTTGTGCTATCAACCTCATTTTTGTGCATTTACTTTACTATCTCCCAGGAAAGCATGTCTGGACAAATACTTTCCTATCTCTGACTATGGATATGTGTTATTTATTTTAAGTTCTATTAAAATTGGTCCAGCAGCTTCTGTGCGATCTGCACAAACAAACAGACAAATTATGTAAAAGTATTATATGTATTTTTGGTATCGTCTGGTTCCAAATAATTCTCCAATACATAACTTATTTGGATATATAGGGTCTTATTTAAAAAATACCATAAACCACAAAAAATCCACCATCTCTTTAATGAAAATGGTCATATAATTTTAGGACAAAATATTAAATATATATATATATGACGTTAGCCAAATAATTATAGAAATAGGAAATATTGATTTGGAAAATTTAAATCGCTCTTCTGAAGATTAAAAAACATCAATACCCTATTCATCTAGATCAGGGATTCCCAAAGTGGTCGATATCGACCTCCTGGGGTCGACATAAACGGAAATTGATTTTGGAATATGACGCGGTCTAGAAATCGACCCCTATTAATTAACACAAATCCTTATTTGAAACTTTCAATATACTGTATAAGACTTTTTTACTTTAATGCGTGTTTTTTTTTTCAAAAAATAATTATCTACTTAAGTATTTTTTACGTAATTTGTACAAATAGTTATTAATTAATTGCACTTGATATACCACGTGTTTAAGACCTTATGATAAAAAATCAGACCACTTTTACTTCATGACGTACTCTGCCCATATACAAAAAACTAATCAAATATATTCATTGTTTTAGCCACAGGACCTCATTTTTCATTTCAGAATTTTACAACAAGATGTATCAGTTATATTGACTAAATCGGTAGATTAATGGCCAAATGCAGTAGGTAATCATATTATCATGTTGCCAGCTCTAATTCATTAAACGCGGAAGTTGTTCATCCTTATGCTCTCGCTCATTACAATAAAAAATAATAGGTGCGAAAGGGACTATAATAATTTGTGAGTAGATGTTATTAGTGATTGTTTATGTTAGCCCGACACATGATCCGTGATGACATGTTGCCGTTCTTAGCAAGGGTAGTGAACCAATATTTACAAGATGTTCGGTTTTTATTCCCTTTTTATCGTAATTAATTTGTTCGGAAATTACTTCTTTTATATTTTTTAAATTTTTTTAACAATAAAAAAATTGTATGGACTAATTATGATTTATTGTCATTTGAAAAGAAACACGTCGTATACTGAATTTTATGTCAATTTATTTTGTTAAATTTTGATGAGAAAATGATATCATGTTCACTTAACCAACTGCAAAGATTTTAAAGTATTTTGACTATGGGGGTCTGAGGTACCAGTTTATTTTGAAAACGGGGTCTCTTGCCCAAAATAGTTTGGGAGTACCTGAACTAGATGAATGATATTATGTTTTGTGCAATGTGCTACTAGTTCAACCATATTGGTTGTAATACAGTATAGCTATTTTTCTCTATTTTAGGTATATTTTTCAGGCATATTTTACTTACATCTACTCAGCATTATTTGCAAACACTTTATAATAGATTTTTGTGGTATGCAGGTGATAAAGAAGGTGGGTTCATTGATGACCAGCTATTTGTGGACCTGGTTCACGCTCTTATGACTTACCAGACCAAGGATGAAGTGGCCGAAGAGAGGAAGGACAGGGAAGCTAGGAATTCAAAGGAGGATAAAGAGGTGTGTAGTGTAGATTTTTTTTATAAGCCTAGAAATTACTAGAAAGACTCGCCAATATTTGCTCGAGGTGTAAGACAAGTGCTTATTCACTTGTATCTATACTCTGATTTTTAATCGACTTAAAAAAAAGGAGGAGGTTGTCAATTTGTCATGTAAGTATTTTTTTTATTTGCCTGGAGTAAAACAACAACTGCGATTGACCTTTTCTATGTTGCAAGTGTGGAACATACTGTTGTAGTATGGCACATTTCTAAATGAGTTGTTGATTCAACTCACCACTGTGAGTTGAATCTTATAGAAATTATATAGGATACACTCACAACTGAATACTGTTATGTAATAAACATTTCAATTCAGTGTGCTAATATCTTGCTTTTATTTCGCACCCATCCCGCTCTCGAACGTAACAGAGGCGACGAGTTCGCTTTAAAAAAAAAACAATAAAAATAGTTATGGCTCGGAATTCTCACCGAGCTTTGAGCATATTTCGCAGTCTTTGCATACATATAAAGGCAGATTAAATTAGTGGTTTATCGCGAATGATGTGGAAATAGAGGACCGTGCCACTTAGCGCACTCAGCGACGGCACATATAAGCTCGCAACAGTACCGCTCTCGAACGTAACAAACACGCACACAAAGTTCACAATCAAAGTTGAATCCTGTGGAATTTCTATAGGATTCAATACACCGCGGTGAGTTGTTGATTTGACTCACACACGAACGAGTTATACTACAACACTATGCTCCAAGCTTGCAACAATAAAAAAATCTCGATTGCAGCTCTCATTTTAATCCAGGGCATTAAAAAATCAGAGTATACTTCGCTATAAGCCACACTAATGTTTGACCTGAAAATTTGCAACATATACACAACTTTCAATCATTTTTGCCATCTTCGGATCGTGTAGGACACATCATAAAATCTTATAATTCGGCCAATTTAAAGAATATCTTAATAAATACATAGTCTGTTCATTATTCTGATTTGTAAGTTCACTAACTGTACACTCATCAAATTCTGTACAGTTGTTTTTGCATGAAAAGGTAACAAATGTCTGTTCTCAAAAACTTTCTCATTTATAATACTGAAAGTGTTATTTATCTTAGATAATAATTCTGCTTTATATATCAGATTGTTTAACGTTGCATACACATGTATACTTTTATGCTCTATGTAATTGATTTCAGAAAGAGAAAGACAAAGATCCAAAAGAAAAGGAGAAAGAGAAAGAAGACGACCACAAGGATGGTGATAAGAAAGTGATAAATGATAAGCAGTTTCCCATTTTCATAATATTCCAAGCAATCAGCTCACAGTTCCCGGATAAAGGCACTGCTCAGGAGTTGAGAGAAAAGTAAGTATTTGGAGTATCACAAAAGGGATGCGGCCACATGTTACAATTCTAATATCTTTACATACAACAGAAGACGCGTTAAAATAACATGTTAGCATCTAACTTTTAAAATGTCATCATAGAAATAACTAGCTGATGCCCGCGACTTCGTCCGCGTGGTATTTATTAATCCTTCAATTAAAATTTTATAGATCGCAATATCTTATAATGCTTCTTTATTGACGACATTCAATGTAAACTGTTTCGGAACATGGACAAATGGTTGGTTGTCTGATTTACACGGGAGAATTAAGTAATTAAAGTTATTTAGCTATCCCCTGGGAACTCTTTAATTTTTCGGGATCATAAGTATCCTATATGTTGACCAGGGATATAAGCTACCACCATACAAAATTTCATTTAAATCGGTCCAGTAGTTTCAGATTAGCCCAGACAAACAGAGAAACAAAAAATTTTAAGTTCTATTTCACTTCTTACATCCCCCTGACTCGGTTTTTAGCATTTTTTTTCATTGTACAGAAATTCGACCTCTACAGTTTTATTATATGTGTAGATTTTAATTCTTTTTTGTCTCCTTTAATTGTATCTACTTATGATGTCATAAGCAGATGCATTCATAAAAAATATACGGGGCTTCGAGACATACTGTCTGTTTAAAAAAAGCTAGTATGCCCGTGGATCGCTTAGTCATCCATAGAATTGGACATAGAAACTATTGTAGCTCTACTGAGACTTCGCTCCGGGCACATTCCTTCAAACAAGTTCAAATATATTGTTACAACCGACAAAGACCAATGCACACCTGCAGTTTATTACCTTTTCGGCATTTGGACTTCTTTTGTTTACCTTATGTTTAAAATTAGTAATTAGAAAACAGCCTATTGTGTATTGTACTCGTTTATGGCCGTTTGCAGGCATAATTAGGCAGGTGGGCAGATTACGAATTTTAAGAAATTCGACCTACGCGGGCAGGCAGCCATATTGTATCGAATATAGCAATGGCCCAATGGGGAGATCGGTAGTCTAGCGATGGTCCCCAGCGAGACAAGACGTGTGTACATTCGATAAGCTATATAGTGACGGACTTTGCGCTTGTTATTGAATCGTGTATTACATTTGTACCAGTTATATTTATACCTGTGTTATACGTGTTTGTATAGCTCTAATAAATTCTATAGTTATTCCAACGGCATTTTAATTCGAGTCCCACCCTCGTAACAATATGATGCAGGTTTCTAATTCACCAAATTGCTCTGAATGCCAAAAAATTGAAGATCACGTGTTGGCGGGGTGTGTCGATCTATTATAATGTGGGTAACTAGAGCAGTATTCTGTCTTCTCCGTTCTCTGGGGAGGCCAGAATGCTCGTTCAGTTATTATATCTGTGTACTTAGTTTAAGGAAGTAGAAATAACTGTAAGATTGGACGGGGTGACATTATCACAAAGTGACAAAACCCCATTTATGTAATATAGATTTAAAAAAATAAGTTAGTAATATTATAAATGCGAAATTGTGGATGGATGTTTGTTTCTCAATAACGCCAGAACGACTAAACAGATCTGGATGAAATTTGGCATAGAGATAGATTATAGTCTGGAATAGCACATAGGCTATGTCTTATCCTGGCAAAATGTACGGGTTCCGTGGGATAACATTAACGCGAACGAGGCCGCGGGCGAAAGCTAGCTAATTAATTTAATAATCGGCAGACAAACATACACATTGTATATCTCCAAGCAAGTTATGTTTGTGTGATATATAGGTAATATATAACAGTCCACTCTAGGACTGATCCCCTACTCCCAGACCATAGTGAATAGAGAAAAGTTTCTTTATGACATCTAATTGAACTATGAACTTAGGCCTAGGCTGGCAAAGGTGCAATCAACCACAGGCCACCAATAGGTTATTTGCAAACGCCGGGAAAGTTTCCGTATCTGAAGGAATCAATTTGTAATCTGACAGAACGTGAAACGAACAATCGAAAATGTTTTTTTATTTTATTGCATGAGTTCAGCAGGCAGACAAACAGCCCACTAATGGGAAGCTCTCTAAATGGAGATTGGAACCTGTTTACTAATGCTGAAACACAAGGTTGTTATGGCATATTCTAGACCAGTGGTGGTAGCCATCCAGGCGGGCAAATACCCTACCACCTGGCTGTGGGTCCGTTCCTGCATGGATACAAATGTGTTTCTGACATGATTCGTTAATAGCGTTACACGTTCCGTCGGATTGCAAATTGATTCGTTCGTTCGGACTCAGAAACTCCCGACGTTTGTGAATAACCCTACCGATGAAATAAATTGTATGGTCGAAGGTACATAGAGCTGACCTCGCGAAGCGACCCGAACGCGCTCCCGCCCGAGTGCACGCCGAACATCGACGGCCCTTTGGCGGAGTCGGTCTCGCGCGAGCAGACCATGCACTCCTTCCACACGCTCTTCTGCAGGCGCTGCTTCAAGTACGACTGCTTCCTACACAGTCAGTATCTTGCAAATCATTTACAATACTTCTACTCTTTGAACGAACGAAAGAATGAATGAAGGAAGGAACGAACGAGAGAATGAGTGAATGAACGAAGGAACGAACGGACGCAAGAATGAGCGAATGAATGAAGGAACGAACGAAAGAATGAATAAATGAATAAAAACTTTATTGTTCATCAATAATCAAGACAAATAATATAGATACGTCATTCAGTATTACAATATGAAAACCTAGCAAGAGCTTGCCAGTAAATTTCACAACATAACACTAAAACGACATGCCATTCATGTTTTTATTTATTGCGAAGCGCGCAAACAGACTTACTGCCCACCTCATGGAAAGTGTTTACCGTCACCTATGGGCTGGGCCAAAGCCAGTGTGTTACCAACCTTTAGTATGCTATAGAGCTATCAGGCAGGAGAAATTGGATGAAATAAAGCATTTCACTCCAATATTCTGTGAGAGTGTGGTATCACACCGATCAAGCCGGCCACGAGAGATGTAATCAAGATTCCGGTATGGCTCTAGCACATCAAATAGTAGTAACTATTTATTATGTTTAATTAAATAATCATTTAGATTTGTTGTTATGATTTTTCGAGATGTTACTAATAATACCTTACATGTGCACTGAAAAATTTTCAATCCCTAATCTTTTATTTTTTCCGTTTTCACTACATAACTTTGTAGTGATGTACATACAGACTACAGCTTCCTCTCAAATTTGATCCATAGACATCCACTAATTTCTGAACAGACAACAATAGTTACCCTATTTTTTCGAAACTTCTTTAAGGCGCGATCTGCTAGTTTTCGCAACAGGACAATAAAGCGGCTGCAATCTAAAACTATACTACAATGCTGTATTACGTCATTGTGCTGAAGCGCTTTATTGTCGTGCGACGAAAATCTTATAATGCTTAGACGGTTCAATTTGGATGAATCAACACAATTGATCTATATAAACGTAAACTTGAATCATTCAATGTTATTGAACACTCGTTGTGTACTTTCAGTTCTGTGTATTTTAACCAAATTGATTCATTTGATTGATCCGTCTAATATAAGCATTATAGTGGTCATAACGATTTTAGTGGATTGTGTGATTTTGGTTTGAAATTTCTTCCACAATATTGGACACCTTACAGTGTTAAAAATGTTATATTATTTTTTGAAACTAGTATTGTGTGTAATACTTTATATAAAATATTTGTATTGATAGCTTTTGTATAATTTGTGTACAGTGTGAGTGTTATTGATATCTATGTAAGTACATAAATAAGGTAGCAAGCTGACTAGTTGTCTTGTTCTGTTTGGCCGACAGGGAGTCAGGCGGCAGGTAAGGCCGTTGCAGACCACCCACATTGTTAACATGCAATCATCTCATATTATTTTGCCTATTTATTCCATACATTTTTTGAGGTCTATTTATATTGATAAGAATATTTTGAGATATATTTTTTTAATATAAACAATTCACCTATACTAATATTAGGATGAGTTTGGATGTTCGGAGTAATCTCCAGTACTGCTGATCCGATTTTGAAAATTCTTTCAACTGTAGAGAGCTACATTATTCCCGAGTAACACAGACTATATTTGATTGTGATTAATTAATTAAGAGTAAAAATATTTTACACCCAACGAACTGGGCACGGGAACTCCTGTCAAATATGTTACAGCAATTACGTTCCACGCAAGAATTGCTCACATTCTCGCATGAGGCGTGTGTATTGACTTTCTATCTTGTGCGGACATTTGCATATTTCGAGAAAATGCACAATATTGTATTCATTCCGGCCTCTAAACTTGTATAACTAAATTTCATGAGTCCACGTCCCAACGTTTATATTTCACACAAACTCACTTATATTTGTAATTGTCTATGGATTGTAATTTACCTCTCTCCTTTTTCTTTTAACTTTTCCCAATTACCTGGGGTCGGCACAATGTCTTTTTCTTCCATACTCCTCTATTCTGACATGTGTCCTCTGTCATATCATCCCCTCACACAATCCATTCATCTTCTTTTTGGTCTATCTTTACATTTGTACCCGCCTTGCAGTTTAATATTCTATTTGTCACGTGACTTTCATCCCCCTGTATTATTGCTAAGTTGCCAGTGTTTAAAACCACCGAGCAGTTTATATTTTCGAATAATAGTATTAGATAATAATATAAATGTTGTAACCATATACATATTATGATAGTTTTATATACTCACCACTTTTATTTATTTAAGCCAAAAGTAGTTAATAAATAAATGTTGGGTTTATCAATTATCTTCGACCCCGTTTTCATATGAATCTACTACCCAATTTAAATTAAATTATTTGGAGGATTTTTGGATATACTGCAAAATTTAAAAAAAAATTTTTTCGATAATCGGCAATGAACAAAGAGGCAACTATGTATTATAAATATATCTGTATTTGAAGTATATTACTGTGTGTTTAAATTTAGAATATGCCAATATCTTTATTTTTTTAAAATTTTATTTGCATCATTTCCATGCATTTATATTTATTTACTGAATAAATGTATTTTATTTATTTAAAACGCAGAATTTGTCTAAAACAGTTATTCTGAGAGAAAATTAATATTTAATTATATGAGCTCTGTTAGCGCACTATTGAACCAAAAATGGTCCCATTAATTCCGGCCTGGCAACACCAGGCCGTGTAGACAACTGGCATTAGCGCTAAACGAATAGACTGAAAAAGTATGGGAATTAAATCATTCCCATCTAAACTGACCATAATGTCTAGAACGAGAAATATTTTTTTTGCCTTCTGGCAATATTCTATTTTATCTGTAGTCAAGGTCAGTGAAAGAGTTTTTGGCGGGAACTGAAAGGAGATGTTGTGCTGTGTAGTTTTATTTTCTAAAAATGTATAAATTTACTCTAAAATGAACAATAGTTGTAGGATATTGATAGTTTTTGAGTAGTAATATGTGTTTTGTGATAAATGTGAACTATATAGTCAAATGTGGCCTTTTGAGTTGTCACAACAACTCCGTTGAATGGCACCAGCTGATAACCTACAGTTCAGCTGTACTACACATAGGCTTGGAAAGTGAAAAAACTACTTTAAATCTAAGATCTGGCTTAAAGGCCTAGCTGCCAAGCCATAAACTTGAATAAAAAATAAAAATAAAGCGAATTTATTTATGTTATTTTAATTTTAACGTTGAGCCGAGTCTAAAATCCTCTAAAATTATCTAAGTACCCATGTAACAATACCAAGTTTCACGTGAGCACTGAGCAGTGACTTTCAAAGTTTACCAAGGATGTCTAGTGGAATTTAAAGGAAAAATGTTTTCGATGTAATTCGACGATATTTACCAAAGAACAGCCGACATGATAGGTTAGTTTAGCCTCTTTTAGTCAAATAATTGTTCTGTTAAGTATCACAAGGTGTTAAAGTAAACATTATAGGTTATATTGACAAAATGTGTTGTTAATCGTAACTAGAGCAACTCGATACTTGCACGTTGATGTCGTACAAAAATCACTAGCAAGTATCGAAATTACTTTTGATCTAATATTGGAGTTGCTAGAGTTTAAAAAAAAATGCGAAAGTGGCGCTCCTATTATGTTCTCTTTTATTATGCCACCCTGTACATTTTCTATTTTGTTAATTTAGCGATAATGCCACTTGTTTACAAGGCCAGTCCGTTTGCGCCGGTGTGTACACTTCAATAATAAAATTATTTATACCAGACCACTTAAAACCACTTCTCACGATCTCTGTGCGCGCAATACTTAAAACAAAATTCTAAAATCCACGAGGAAATGCAATTAATTCAAATTCTTTGCATTATTGACCATATTTTTCTATGTCGAACAGATTCTGCGTCATATCGTGTGATAGATATATTTATGTACGTTTTTTATTTTAAAATGCGCGCAATGCAGAGTAGACGTGCGAATATATATCTAACAGGCTGATTAGTTATAAGTCGATCTGACTTCAATTAAATGATGCATGGGAAGCCTTTGGTTCTTCGAATATCATTCCCTCGTCATATCGACGGTTAACTATCCATTCTTATTTAATTTACCAAGAATATGGCAGTAGACATAATGCAATAATTTTTATCTATATTAAGATTATACAGAGGTAATGTTTTATATAGGCGCATATATGGCCATACAAAACCTGAGTTCTGTTGGTTTAAAATGTATAATATGAAAGATACGTGTATAGGATAATTTAGTATTATGTGTAGATGTTACGGAAGCCCGGGAAACAAAATGCCACAATTTTTAATTAGAAACATATTGGGCATGAATAAATCTATATATTAGTGTTGCCAGGATAATTAAATTAGCTTATTATTTTATGTTTTTAACAAATAATTTAAAAAAGTCAAATTATAGATAGTTAACCGTCGATATGTTATTAAATTTGATGTTATACAAATATACAGGTGAATTTTTCAAACGGGCCTTCAGGGCCAAACCATTAACTATACTAAATAGCGAAAAACATTCAAAGGAGTCTGGAGGCTGATTTTAGACGAAAACTAAAGTAGTATCATTACATTTTTGAAAAACTCTTTGCCAGAAAAAGTTAACACATTGTGTATTATTATATCAAATCATTATGTAGCTAGTAGGGAACAATTTCTGTGAAGAAATGTCAAACGGCACACCAAGGGGAAGGGTTGTTTTTGAACAAAATGTTTCCTTTTCCAAACATTAATCAAACATCACCTCATTTTTTAAATTTTGAAATGATAAAAATTAATAATTAATTAATATTCGAAACGCAGGGTAAACACTGATTAAGTTCAAATGAGGTGCGGTCAAAGAACTGGCGCAATTTGATGTTTAATTAATGTATGGAAAATACAACATTTTGTTCAAAAACAACGCTTTCCCTTGGTTTGTCGTTTGAAATTTCTTCACAGAAATCGATCCTTCTTAGTTACACTATGACTTGGTATAATAATACAGGTGTGATTATTTTTTCATGATCAGCAGATTCGATTCTTGGTCATTGATTTTTCAAAAATCTAATGATGCCACTTCAGTTTTCGTCAAAATTGTCCTCCAGACTCCTTTAAGTGTTATTCGCTATTTAGCATAGTTTAGGATTTGGCCCTGAAGGCCCATTTGAAAAAATTCACCCTGTATAATTGAAACATTAAAGTCATTGGAAATGCAAGATATTCAATGAAAAGATGCTCGGGATTGAATAGGTATTCGGTCGGTTGCGCGTATTTTGCTTGTTTTGTATGCCGTGTTTGTGTGAGCTGTAAACCTAACTAATATGCCAGGGCTTCAAGCTTGCCACCCTGGACCGAACCTGACCAAGAGGAAGGGGCCCGATCTCAAGCCGTTCTCAGAGCCGTGCGGGTCCAGCTGCTATATGCTGTTGGTAAGATATATTTTTACAAACAACCACACACTATATTTCCAAGTCAGTATTTTTTTGTGGGTATTAATAACGGCCCATTTTGGAGCCGATCCCAGACACTCAGACTCCCGCCTCCCTCTTGCGCCAACAACCTTTAAGCTTCTCAATTTATTTAAACAAGTATATATTAAAGACTATGCATATTAACATTTTCATGTTTGGCACACGTTCAGGTTATTTGCTTCGGAATTTTCTAGAACATTGTTTGTACTACAGGAGGGTATGCGTGAGAAGCTGGCCCGCGAGAAGGCGGCTGGCGAAGAGGACAAAGGGAAGACGCATGCGATCGACTCCCCGAACGACGCCTCCTCAGAGGACAGCAACGATAGTAACAGATATCAAAAAGGTAAGCAATTAGATTGCACAATAAGATATCATTAATTAATAGGTGAATAATAATGAAATGTCATAAAATAACAGGTGAATAACAACAAAATGTCATTAGTTAATAGTTGAATAACAATAAAATGTCATTTTCTAATAGTTGAACAACAACAAAATGTCATTAGTTAATAGTTGAATAACAATAAAATGTCATTTTCTAATAGTTGAACAACAATAAAATGTCATTAATTAATAGTTGAATAACAATAAAATATCAATAATTAACAGGTGAATAACAATAAAATGACAATAATTAACAGGTGAACAACAATAAAATCTCATTAATTGTTACGTATTTTTCAGGTAGCAATAGTAATTCAAGCAACAGCAATTGGGGCACCGTTGGTAATCTTCTGAAGTCCGTGGGGGAACCGCCAGCCGAACCTGCCTACAATGCGCTTGGTGAGGTCATATTTATTCAAATCTATGTACCTACTTATTTTCTGGCTTCCTTCCTTTGACGTTGGTCTATAGGTGACGGTGAGACCACTTTCCATGAGGTGGATCATCAGCCAATTTGCTGTACTCCAGCAATAAAAAAGAGTGGATCGAGTTAGGCAACCGGTGGACACATTGCTGCCCATCAATCTGCTGACTACGCAATGATCGCTCATCATATCAGCAAATTATTAGCATTAAGTTAAAATAGTTTTAATATACCGTGTAACTCTATATAACGACACCGAAGGGACCGTGCATTTTATGGCGTTATAGAGAGTTGTCGTTAAATGGAGAGAAGTCTGTTATTTTTGTCTGACGTCTTTTGCTGCACCAGTAATTTTGTTGTATTTTTTTACTTATTTTGTTCATATCTTGCGATATTGAGGCATCTTGGTGATAAAGGAAGTAATTAGAAATTTCGGTATGTATGAGGCCGACAGTCGAGTTTATTACGGGCTAGGATAGTAAAGCGATAAAAGAACGTACACATCTGCGCAGCTTTTACTAATTTTGGCAACTTAAAAGGTACTTTTTATTACTTAATTGTTGTCGTTATTGAGAGTGGGTGTAATGCTATATAGAGTGTATCATTATATGGAAGACAAGGTAAACCAACCAAAGCCAAGTGATTTCGACGCTTAAGGGTATTTGTCGTTAAATCGAGTGACGTTACATAGAGTTTACACTGTAATTTTAATTGTGATTAAATTAGTCTTGTAAGAATTATCGAGCAACAAACTTGTCACACTACTTATTTCTCGTCTGTTTGTTTGTCTACCTTTTTCACATGTTAAATTTCAGGATTGACTGTGGGCGATATCGATTCGGAGTGGACTGGCTCCGACCAATCCTTGTTTAGGGCTCTGCATAAGGTGTTTCCCTCCAACTACTGCTCCATCGCGCAGGTCATGCTCTCCAAGACCTGTCAGCAGGTAATCTATCTATATAAAACAAAGTCGTGCTAGTTACACCGTTTATAACTCAAGAACGGCTGAACCAATTTTTATTATTTTTGTATTTTTGAAATTGTCTTCGTCCGGAATAGGATATTATCGATTAAAATACATATTCGTCATTAAAAACATCAGTCTAGCCATTCATTTGTTATGATCTTTCCCGCCCGATTTTGGCAATGGTGACTGCATTTAAACTCATTTTCATTTGTCTGATTTGGGTGAATTATTTTTGTGTGTGTTCAAGTGGGTCCCGGGATGGTTTAGATTCAAATTTGAACCAGGTAGATGGCGCTGCAATCTGGTTCCAGGATTTACGTGAAATTATTTTGGTGTGTATTCGAGTGGGTCCCGGGATAGTTTAGATTCACGATTGGTCCCGGTTGATGGCGCTGCAATCGGCTTCTAGTTTTTTATTTTTTAAGGGCATGACAACGTCTAACGGGTACAGCTAGTAACAGTATACAGTGAAACCTCTGTAAGTCGAACTTGACGGGAGATGCGAAAAACTTCGAGTATAGTGTTTTTGACTTATAATTGTTTGGGATTAATTGGTGTTTATCCCAGTATTCCCAAACTATTTCTGTTAATTTTCTTAGAATCGATTGATTGTATACAGTTTACATTTTTTCTAAGAAACAATGATGTACATTTTCGGCATGGCACTAGTTAGGATAATATATACAGGTATAGACATGAGGCACACACTGCACATGCGCCGGCGGCCTCGACGGCCTCTGTGGTTGAGCGGGCTAAGTCTTTGCCGGCTTACCTCACTGCAACGCAGAGGCTCCGGATTCGATTCCTGGTATAGTAAATTTCGGAAACGTATTTTCTCCGTTATTTACTATGGTCTGGGTGTCTGCGATCGGCCCCAGAATGGTCCGTTGTATATTACCCATAACACAAGCGTAACTTGCTTAATTTGGGGATATACAGTGTGTGTTTGTCTGTCGATTTAATATTATTATTATTTACTTCCTCACAACACCAGCATGTAACAGATACACTCTACATTAGTATAAGTTTAGTATTAAAATTAGAATAAATTAATACAATAAGTTATTCTTAAGGTACACCACAACACATACATACATTCATTAAATGTCACACATAATAACAAAATAACAAATAAGCGTGTACAACTTCTTAACTTCTTCTTAAATTTAATTTAAAAAAAAGGGTACGGAACTAGAGTCCATAGATTTGTTAATAAAAATATAAAAAAAAAACATTGTCGGCATATTCTTAAGTCGGTTTTCAAATAATCCTACTAATATAAAAAACGCGAAAGTTTGTAAGAATGTATGTATGGATGTATGTTTGTTACTCTTTCACGCAAAAACTACTGAATGGATTTTGATGAAACTTTACAATAATTTAGCTTACACATAGGCTATGATATGTAAAGATATAGTGTCAATTATCCAAAATATAACGAATTTCCATCACCACGCGAGTTAAACCGCGGGGCGTAGATAGTCGGGTTATAAAGGTTGTAAAATCAAATATTGCTATGTTCGAGATGCAGAGGTCTAATTTATTTTTTCGAGTTATAGAGAGAAAATAAGTACTGAATTTACTTATAGAGACTCACTAGTTATTTCGTCTTATAGAGGGTTCAGATTTCGAGCAACCGAGGTTCTGGGGCTCGAAGGGAAGGGAACACAAAACAATTCGAGTTTGGGAGGTTTTCGAATTACCGAGGTTCGACTTAAAGAGGTTTTACTGTATTTACTTATTCTAAACATGTGTGATTTCATATTTTTCAATTAATGAAGGTTTTTTAATTATTGAGACCCAATAGAGAAAATTTATATTTAATAATATAGTAAGTGGTAAGCGCTATACGGACAAGCGTTCCTGTGGCCATGTATAAGCAGTCAATAAATTTCAAAATCGGTCAATCGTTGACACTTCTTCTTCTGCAAGCGGCTTCCGCAACTCGACAGGCAATGTCCGCAACTCGACGGGCGGTATCCGCAACTCGGCGGGCGGTATCCGCAACTCGGCGGGCGGTATCCGCAACTCGGCGGGCGGTATCCGCAACCCCGCGGGCGGTATCCGCAACTCGGCGACATAGCGCCCATTTTGCGTGCGAAGGTGGATGAGGGGTTGCTCCATCCAGCCCAGCTCCTCCAAGAAGTCCACCAAGTCCTTAATGTCGCCGAAGATTTCTCGAAGGCTACCTGGGGCGTCCAGATACTTCCCCCCGTATTGGGCCACCCCTCCGCCTTCAAGTAGGACCTGGGCGATTATTTCTTCTGCTTCCAGGCTAGTTCTGCTCAGGACTCAGGAGGCTGTCAATTATTAAACCCTAAAAAAATTATATAAAAGAAAACTTGATTAATTTCTGAAATTGGATTAAATAAGTTTTCATATCCTAATAGTAATTTCTTAAGTGTTCGCGACTAATACACATAATTAAAATTACGTTTTAACGGTTTTAAGCGCGGAATTTTATTAATTTGATTTCTATTTCGACTTTTCGGCCAAACATATATGGACATGGAGTTTCTCAATAAGGGTGTCATAATTCTTCGAGGTCGGCAGCGCATTTGTAGCATCAGCAACACGAGAAAGAAAGAGACAAAAAACGTTCATTTGGTCTTCACATGGCGATGATTAGACGAGGCTATTTTTTTATTGTATGAGTTCAGCACAGCCCACATGATGGAAAGCGGTTACCATCGCCTATGGACATTTGCAACACCGAAGCTGCTACAAATGCGCCGCTGCTCTCTTAGGGAGACTGGAACCTGGCTGTGGGGTTGCGACACCAAATAGGGCGTCGGGTGCCTGAAGCTGCAGAGCTTTCCATCAGCACTAAGAGAGCGCGCGTGTGGCAGGTGTACACGTACTGGATCAAGACGGGGCAGGAGGAGTGCGGCGTGGAGGCGGAGCTGACGCCGCCGCGCAAGAAGAAGAAGAAGCACCGCCTCTGGTCCGTGCACTGCCGCAAGATCCAGCTCAAGAAGGACTCCGCCTCGCACCACGTGTAATGTGACGTCCCTTCAAACCGTTACCCCCTCACCCCTCTTTCGGTACAATCCCTGTCTGGAAGAAAGAAAGAAAATAATATTTTCTTAAGTTTTCGCGACTTGTATACCTAATAAAACTACGTTTTAACGGTTTTAAGCGCGGTAGTTTATTTGATTTTTGTTATTCCGACGTTTCGACCAGTTTTCAGTTGTTTAGTTTTCGTAGTTTTATTAAGAAAGAAAATATTGATTGTCCAGAATGAATGCACATTAAACTCAAAAACATTACACTAACAGCATTTTTATAAAAAAATATATATATATATATATATATATATATATATATATATATATATATATATATATATATATATATATATATATATATATATATATATAAATAATAGGTTGGGGAAAAAGTCTTTTCGCATATAGTATGTATTGACTTGTAATAAGATCTCTTTGGCTATACCATTTGTATCTGGCTGGTTTTCGTATCATTAAAAAGGTTTAATTTTAAAGAAGACAATTCCAAATTCAAATTAGGAAAATGTGTGACTTTTATTTGTTTTTCTTATTATTAAAATGAGTGAATCTAATGAAGAAATTCGATACATTTTAAAATTTTACTACAAAAAAGGTAAAAATGCAACACATGCCGCGAAAAAAATTTGTGATGTTTATGGACCTAATGCAGTATCTGTGAGAGTAGCGCAAATTTGGTTTAAGCGTTTTCAATCCGGAAATTTTGATACCAAAGATGCACGTCGCTCTGTTCGCCCTGTTACGGACAAAATTGATTTGAAAAAGTGGAGCAAGATCGGCATTAGTAGTTACGATGTAGCTGGAGAACTGTGAATTGACCACAAAACGGTTTTGGCGCATTTGAAAAAAGCTGGGTACACAAAAAAGCTCGATATTTGGGTGCCTCATGAGCTCACTGAAAGAAACCTAATGAACCGTGTACTCATTTGTGATTCTTTATTACGACGTAATGAAACCGAACCATTTTTGAAGAAGCTGATAACTGGTGATGAAAAGTGGATCACGTACGACAAGAACGTGCGAAAAAGATCGTGGTCAAAGGCCGGTCAGGCTTCACAGACTGTGGCGAAACCCGGGTTAACTCGCAACAAGATGATGCTGTGTGTATGGTGGGATTGGAAGGGCATTATTCATTATGAGCTGTTACCGCCAGGCAGGATCATCGATTCTGAACTGTACTGCGAACAACTGATGAGATTAAAGCAAAAAGTTGAAAGAAAGCGGCCGGAATTAATCAACAGAAGGGGTGTGGTTTTTCACCATGATAACGCTAGACCTCACACATCTTTAGCCACTCAGCAAAAATTACGAGAGTTTGGCTGGGAGGTGTTAATGCATCCGCCGTATAGTCCTGACCTTGCACCTTCAGATTTTCACCTGTTTCGGTCTCTGCAGAATTCCTTAGGCAGTGTCAGGTTAACATCACGAGAGGACTGCCAAAACCACTTGTCGCAGTTTTTTGATCAGAAACCCCAAAATTTTTATAGCAATGGGATCACGTCCCTACCTACAAGATGGCAAAAAGTTATCCAACAAAATGGCACCTACATACTTTAGTCAAATGTAAATAAACTTTGCAAAAAAACCTTTTGAATTTTTATATAAAATGCGAAGAAACTTTTTCCCCAACCTAATATATATATATATATATATATATATGTTTATATATATATACACTAATAAATTTTAAAAAATTATGAGCTACCATTTAAAATTTTAATTTTGAACTGAAGCTTATTATTTTTTGGTCTATAAAATTATACTGTAACGAGAAAAAAAAATCGGTTTTTGGCGATTTTTGAAATCTTGTTTCTATTGATTTCTGTCCTTTGAAGGGAGTTCTTAAAACATCAAAAATAACATTTTTTCACTTGAAACTCAAAGAAAAATAGTCGGTTTTCTTGCGCCACCCTTGTGTATATATATATATATGATGTACACAATATTCATGGCAATGAGATTGGCATCTCAGCATTATGCTGTGTCAAAAATTGACACAGCACTGATTTTCTCACCGACTCAAATATTCAAGTACTCAATTGATATATTATATATATTCTATAAACATGCCTGGATTTATGTATGTTTTCAATTTATAAATTGGTGTATATTTAAACTGTACACTCGTTTTTTTCTACATGCATTGCCAGATTAGATGATTATTAAGAATGTCTTTTAAGCTAGGTTGCCTGCCAGAGGTCGTTTTTAGCGACAAGGCCGCGTGTTGTATTGCCAACGAGTAGTGTTATTATGCATTTTGTTTTTGTAATCGATTGTTTTGAATGAATGAATATGCTTTATTGTACTTTAAATGATACAGTTAATAGAAATAAAATTTTACAATACAATAGGCGGTCTTATCGCTATTGGCGATTTCTTCCAGACAACCTTTGGATGGACAAAAAATTTGATAAGAACAGAAATATGTTGCATTATTCTCACTACCGAATCAGTATCTTATAAATATATACATAAATGGTATAATATACATACATTAATAAAAAAATAACTTATACAATATATGTAAATAAAATATTATGAAATACAATTACACAAATAAATATAAAACTATAAATAGATGACAATAACTGCTGCTGCATCCTTAAATTGAGATATAATAATCCTTCACAAGTCTATTGAAAATAGGCAGTGATTTGGCTAGCTTGATATTAAGAGGCAGCGCGTTCCAAAGAGTGACTGCTTGGACTGTGAAGGATTTGCCATAAAAGCTAGTTGTATGCAGAGGAGTTTTAAGTAACAAATTTTCCGAGGATCTGAAAAACTAAGTTACCGGAATAAAGGGGTATGCAGGGGTTTGAGGGTTCAATAATGTATTATACAGTTTGTTTTGGTGAGCAACAAAGTGTGATGGAATCTAATTGTGGTGTCCAGTTACAACTACACGCCGTGCGACCACCCCAACCAACCGTGCGACAACATGTGCCCCTGCCTGCAGTCGCAGAACTTCTGCGAGAAGTTCTGCCAGTGCAGCAGCGATTGTAAGTGCATCCACTTGTTTACTCTTCAAACACTTGTAGCGACGAGAGGTCAAATGATACTCCAGATGGCAGAGAGTATTGTTCGCTGTCGAGTGCTGATGTGAACTCATTTTGGAAACGGTAAGCTTAAGTACAAATATTAACAAGTCGTACAGCTAGTGTAATATATAGCACAATGTGTGAGCGGGACGGATGATGCGCGAGCGAGATAGAGCAACTATTAATATGTGCGCTCCCGTGTTGCGCTAGCCAGTAGCGCGTTGTCCACTGCGATGGCTAGACGTATGCAGCTCCGATATACTACTTGCATATTGTTACGCCTCTTCCCCATAGAGATAGGCGGAGACGATGTATCTCTACTTGTTATGATCCTTTCATATGAAACATTTGGTTTGTGCAACTTAATTTTTTTTTAATGTATTTGATACAATATTCGATAAATAGTTTTCAAAAAATATAATTAAGTAATACAAGATCACACAAAAAACTGTACACTATATTTAATTATAGTCAAGGTGGCGAAGTCCGTCAATGGGGTAATTTTATGAATTTAACCCTAGCTACAATCCGAAGACAGAACTCAATGGTGTCTTAGCTTCACTGACTGATTTGTAGTCATCGCAACCATTCAGACGTGGAAATAATGAGAGGTGTATGTAGTTCCCCCACTGAGGGACTTTGCTACCTTAACTATATATATATATATATATATATATATATATATATATTCATTGTTAAGTCTTAATTATCATGTCATATAAAAATATTGATACATGTCAAATATATAAAGATGTTCTATAAAAAAGTTAAAACATATTTGGTGTATTTTCCGACTTACCGAACCTCGTGCGTTTGTAAATTAGACATGGCCTCCTAGCAACATGTCGCCCGCTGGTTCTTGAAATCGATAAATGATCAGCTTAACGGCTTCCAAAAATTTGCATGAAACACCAACAGAGGCAAGAAGGTTTTATGACGTCGTACGGCGGCGTGACCAAAGAGATGAGCGCGAACAATAGATCAGTCAAATTCAAAGATGGTAACACGTTGCATGCAGGTCAGAACCGGTTCCCGGGCTGCCGCTGCAAGGCGTCGTGCAACACGAAGCAGTGCCCGTGCTACCTGGGCGTGCGCGAGTGCGACCCCGACCTGTGCAGCGCGTGCGGCGCCGACGCGCCCCACCACCACGCCGCCGCCGCGCCCCTCGCCGCGGCGCCCGCGCCCACGCCGCTCGCCGCCACGCCCCACGTCTACTGCAAGAACGTCAGCGTGCAGAGGTGACACCGGCATATCAGCCGCTATGACAGTATGCTCTCATGGATGGCTGCCGGTTAGACAGCAGTGGCCGAATTAAGTCATAATGTCGTATGAGTATTTAGGGTCCGAATAAATCCGCTGAATCTGAATCTGGGGTCACTTTGGTCCATACAACCTCGAAACTGACCAAATTGACCCCAGATTCGATATTTTGCTCAGCGCATCCAACTACACGATGAGAATGGATGGGTCGTTCTTTTGTGGGCCGGTGTTATTGGTGTCCACGAACTTGTCAATCACAAAATTAAGATTTAAGACTTTCAGTTTTACCTACCGAATCAAAAACTGAAAGTCTGAAAACAATATAATAGTTTAAAATACTTTGGTCAAAATGGCGCTTACGATAAAATGGCGGTGCAGTTAAAATGTCATTCTACTTTCTAGTCTATGTACACCGAAATCGATCTTAAAACTGGCTCTTATTTGAATATCAGTGATACAAAAAGTTTCTAGTAAACATGTATAAGCGAATAATTGAGTTGGGAACCCCAACGCGTGGTAACCAGGATCATGGTGTATCAAGCAAAGTAAAGAATACAAAAAAAATCTTCAACTATGAACGTGTTATGTATCCACTATGATATGGGCGCGTTCGCTTAGTATCTCACAACAACCAAAATGCTCCTTTAGCCGTTCCACATGGCGACCACGGTCGTTATAGTCGTGGCGCTCACAGCAACCTCATGTCAAGAGGTAGGTCGAAATGGGCATTAATTCTCACTGGCTACGTTCCATTAGAGACTCACAACGATCGCGGTTTTTCCCGTGCCACTTGATAGCCGGCGTTACAATCGTAAAACCAAGTGGAACGGCTATTCGACCCACCTCTTGACACGGGTCGTTGTGAGCGTTGAGTAATCGAAAATGATGACGTCATTAGTGACTTCGCCACGACAACGACCGCGGTCGCCTCGTGAACGGCTAACGGAGCATTCTGGGTGTTGTGAGCTACTAGTGGAACGCGCTGTCTATCGATTGACATTGAAAAAGGCGCGATTTTCAAATCAACCAATGACATTTGTGTATTTCGTTGTTTATGACATCAACGCCCCATGGTCCGTTCCACTAAAGTTTATGATTGTAACGTGGTCGTTGTGAGTCCCTTCTGGAACGTGGCCTATGTACAAAGACATGGTCGTGCTTAGCAGGGGCCTGCACAAGCATCTGCTGCTGGCGCCCTCGGACGTGGCCGGCTGGGGCATCTTCCTGAAGGAGGCGGCGCACAAGAACGAGTTCATCTCGGAGTACTGCGGCGAGATCATCTCGCAGGACGAGGCCGACCGCCGCGGGAAGGTCTACGACAAGTACATGTGCTCCTTCCTCTTCAACCTCAACAACGGTCAGTCGCCACCACCGCGTATTGATAGCTGTATTCATATATCTCTGTTAAGTATAATGTTTATATTATGTCTCGCACGGGTATCTAAAAGGAACTTTCTTGTTGAGTTTAATTACCTACTTAGTGAATTCAAAACTATTTCCCCTCCCGCACCGCCCGTATCCCAGTGACGCCTACATCGCACAAGGTGCTGCCTAGCAGGGTGAGCGGCGACCACGCAACTTTTTTCTAATACTTACAATTTAAACTCGTGATATCTTTCGAATGGAATGTCAGAATTGAGTAATTCAAAAAGTTGTATGAAGGTACTGAAGCAGTCTTGAATATGAAGCAATTTATTATGATAAGGATGAATACCAAGATAGAAATAAAGAGCCTTTTCTAGCGCCTCCATTTCAATTAAATTCAGATTTCGTGGTGGACGCGACCCGCAAGGGCAACAAGATCCGCTTCGCGAACCACTCCATCAACCCCAACTGCTACGCGAAGGTGATGATGGTGAACGGCGACCACCGCATCGGCATCTTCGCCAAGAGGGCCATCCAGCCCGGCGAGGAGCTCTTCTTCGACTACAGGTATGTTATTCTTATTAGCAAGCCAGACGATGCTGGATGAGACCGGCCTTTCTGCATAATTAGATTGAAGTTGAAGAGAGTGGAGGAGAGAGATGGAATGCTCCGCCGTCTCAAAGGAAGATCTTCTAGCGAGGCTGTTGTTGTGCCTCGCAGGCCTAGGCACATCTATTATTGATGGAAATTTGTATATATTATTTGTACGTTTCGGGAATCGTTTGCGACGTCAATTATTGCACAGCGCCATCTATTGGCTTGTAAGTTCCAGTACAAGGTATATTTTAAGTCTGTGAGTTCATTTTTTGTATTGGTGTACAATAAAGTTATCTATCTAAAGTACACTTTGCTTTGGAAGAGGTTTCGCGTCTCTGCGTATTCTGCCGACTGTACAATGGGAAGTGTTCCTAGGAGCTGTTCTAATCAATCAATTTATTTATTTGCTTAACAACATGCTACGTATTAAAGGTGTACCTTATTAGGAGGACAAATTCAAAAATAGTATATTCATATAATATATCATATAATTTTGTTTACTAAATTATAATGGCGGGTGGTGCGGCGTTGGCGGAGTACCCTTCCAACACCGAATGACACTCACAAATAAGAAGGAGTTGAGGGGCTATTGCGTCTGCATGGTGCAATTACCCCAAAAGCAGTTATCGTCAACCTTTTTAGTTTGATGAAATTTACTCCAAAATACGAAAATAATTTTGTCATAACACTATAAAGATTAATTTCAAGACCGCGACAATAATATATCATTGAATTTTTCTTATGGTTAGGTATTACATTTGTGCTATAATGAAATAAATAATATTTAAATAAACTTGGAAGTAATTATTTTGTTTTCTCTGTTGTTCGTGCCTACCCTGCAAGGTCTTGACGTGAAGTTTATTACATAGATTTGTAATAAAATTTAAAACAAGATACACAATTAATACTTGTACTTTAACTATGCTAAAAATGTTCACAACATCTGGATTATGCGAGGGGTAAATGCACCTACACAAACTTAAACGCATTTGCCCCGGTGTTAAGAAATCTACTGTAATTCTGCGCGTATTTAGTATTTTTTCGATTTACCGACAATTTCATAGGACAGCATCCAGGCTGAAGTAAATCATGTTTAATATAGCGCAGAAAAGTAGCGAGCATAAATTTTATATTGAACAGATGCTTTTACCCCAATAAGGGAAAATGCGTCAAATTTCTTCTTTTCAAAAAAGCACATTAAATACTATTTTCTTGAAGGAATTAGAAGGAAAATGTTAATTAAACTTCGAGCACAAAACACAAAAGAATACATTTTTAGTAAATAATATCCTAATAAGTCTCCAAGGGATGTGAAACCAGCCTTTAAACGTGTTCAATTTATAAATACATTTTTGTAACATTTTAAAATATTGTGCATCAAAACCCTGCCCTAGCTTTTGTGCCATATTTCTCTCTCCATCCCAAGGTTGTCGGGAAGAAATCGCTGTCAGCGATAAGACCGCCATTTGTACCTAATTCTGAGCTGTTTTTGTGTATTGTTTCATTAATTTTATTGTACAATATTATATTCTATTCTGTTCTAAATTTATTATATTATAACAAACACACAACAAGAATATATTTCGATTCGCAAGACGGTATGTACGCGTGACACTTCACAAGGTCATCGAGCTGCGCTTGCGCATCTTCGTCGCCGGTTGTAGCCACGATACGCTGAGACGATGGTGTGGTCATTTTATATGACGGAAGGCCACAGAAGAATGGTGCCTTGGTCTTTTACCACCTCACCGCACGCCATCTGCTGGGCTTTCGTCCCCACTTCCTAGAGCCGCTTCGCTCTTGTATGCAACGGTTCTCTAGAACGTTTCTCTTGCGCACCGTGGCGAATTGGAATGAGCTCCCAGCCATGGTTTTCCCACAGCGCTATAATAGTGGGTTTTTTAAAAAGGGTGTCATAAAACTTCTTCGAAGCCGGCAGCGCGTTAGTGACATCTCTGGTCTTGCAACGTCCATTGGCGACAGTAACTGATTTCCATCAGTTGGGTCGTCCGCCTGTTTCTGGAAATAAAAATACAGTGTTACAAGTTGGGCCAAATACAAGGGATGCACATCTGCCTGCCATAAAACCTGGTTTATAGACCTTCTTCTATTCGGAGTTCTTTTGTTTAGACAATAGTCTATTGTTATTGTGCTTGTTTATGGCCGTTCGCAGACATAATCCTGCAGGTGTGCAGAATTATGTTTTCTTGGAATAGCGTCGATGATGGCGCAGGTGTATTCGTGGAAATCATTGTTTAAACGGTCCTAAGCTGAGTATAAAGGGGTGTCCGAACGGAGAGATGGGGAGTCAAGCGACGAATACGATACGAGTAAGACGTTTGTAGTACTCTCGATTAGCGATATAGACGACGGACTTTGCGCGTGTCAAATTGCATTGAATCGTGCAGTGTGAACTGGTTGCATCTAGTTTTATTTGTATTTGTTTTATACTCGTTTGTACAGTTCTAATAAACCCTATAGTAATTCCAACGGCATTTATTTTAATTCGAGTCCTGTAGCTCGTAACAATATAGACAACACTTTTTTAAATTTGTCAAATAAGTGATTTACGCATACAAACAGACATGACGATTTCATAAATGGTCCATTTCTTCCATAATGAGTTAGAAACGCTAAAAATATATAAGTACTTATTATTTTTATCACATTTCAGATATGGGCCTACAGAACAACTGAAGTTTGTTGGCATAGAGAGGAGATGGAATTCTTATGAGAACTACCAAACAGCGATCTGGCCGCACGCGCATATCGTCTGCTCATTTGCTCAAATTAAATGAGTGATTATGCAAGGATGGACTGTCTTATCAACTACATGTAGTTTAAGCTATTTCATATGATCAAAGCATAAAGTGATTTTGTAATTTTCGACGATTTTGGTAAAATAAACATTGAATCAAATCAATCATTGGATTATTGTATTTTATTGAAATCTATTTTTGAATAAGATAATTTAGCTGAGCTGTGGCAGAGGTTGAAGCGATATGAGACGGTTCGTTATGTCTTTCAATTTGGATGAATCAACCAGTGATTGTTATAAACAGGCTACGTTCCATTAGAGACTCACAACGACCACGTTCTTCCACTTGCTAGCCGGCGTTACAATCGTAAATCCAAGTGGAACGGTTATTCGACCCACCTCTTGACACGGGTCGTTGTGAGCGTTGAGTAATCGAAAATGATGACGTCATTAGTGACTTCGCCACGACAACGACCGCGGTCGCCTCGTGAACGGCTAACGGAGCATTCTGGGCGTTGTGAGCTACTAATGGAACGCGCTGTCAGTGTCATCGAATACTATCGTGTAATTTCAGTTTTGTGCCTTTCAACCAAATTTGATTCAATTTGGTTGATCTGTCTAATATTAGCATTACTTTTTTATAAAATTGATCAGATACTAAAAACACCACAAATGTTGCTCAAAATTTTAGGGAAAAGGAGTTAATAAATAAACTTAAAAACATAACTCAATAGTGTATATTAATATATACATTTTTACACAAGATATACACATTATAAATACTCATTTGCTATTGTGAGTGACTGCTGACAAAACACGCACATCACAAAACCATTAAACTTATAAAAGCATTTGGTTTCACTGATGCTAAACAAACAAAAACATTGCTTAATACTTTCTAAAAACATTTTGAACTAAGTTTCTTTCACAGGAAAAAAGTTATAAAACACTGATTTTGGCAAGTTGACATTTTGAAATCTCCCATTATATTAATGTACTCTGTATTTTTAAATCATAGTGTTTTCTATTTGGTATGGTTTAAAAAGAAAATCTGTCATTATTATCTGTTCTTTATTATCATCCCATAATCGTCCGCATTGGGATTTTTGGGTCAAGGTTAATAAAGAATTTGCTATGAACAGCTATTATCAATTCTTACTTACTTACAAAACTTTCATACAAGGTGAACTGTTACATAGTAATATATTGCTTAAGTATACAATTCATCCTTATTGTAACATATTTTTTTAAATAATTTGTTATTGTTTTAAACCACAATTTCCTATGGACTCTTTTAAATAGAACTAGGAAGACCAGGTGGTAGGATATTTGCTCGTCTGGATGGCTACCACCCCTGGTCTAGATATGCCATCATAAGAACCCTGACTTTTATTCCAGTACTAGTAACCGGGTTCCAGTTTCTCTTCAGAGAGTGGCAGTGGATTGGTAGCACCTTTGGTGCTACAAATGTCCATAGGCGATGGTGACCGCTGTCCGCCTACTAAACTCGTGCAATAAATAAATAATAAAAAGATGTACAACACATATTCTTGGTATAGTGTGCATTTAAAAAGTCTATAGGCCATTATGAAATCAAAAAACCAGGTGTTTAAAAATCTAATCAGTGTATCATAACATTTTCCCTTTGGATCTGTTGTCAATCACATGAGCCATCCAGCCATCCATCTCGCCACCTCTCATGAATCTTGCTACAGTCAAATACTGGCTTATCCAGTTTGATGTTGACTGTGTTATGACGATCGCATAACCATTTTGCTAGTTCATCTCTTGAACTTGTTTTCGGTGGGTTCTTTTTTATGCTGTAACAATAAAAAGAACTAGAATAATAAGCTATCACAAAAACACACTAAAATGATTCTAGTTGGCTCAGCCGAAGAGTGGCCTAATCCATAAATTTACAGTTAGACTTGTATAGGTATTTGTTTCTTTATCTGCAAGTCTGAAAACATAGGCCTAAATTTAGGTTTGGTTATTTTTACCAGGTGACACAAAATTAGTTCAGTATGGTTTCAAAGATCTGTACACAATTTTAGAAGTACGTACTTTGCGTCTTACTGTTTGGGGGATTAGGTCACTCTTCTGCTGAGCAACACATTAATCCTATTAATATGTAAGTATAATAGTGATTTCACAAGTTTCGTTTTGAAGGCCTTGCCTAAAATTACTTATATTTATGACTAGCTGATGCCTGTGACTTTGTCTGCGTGGTGCGGTTTTTTTAACTATCCCACGGGAACTCTTTAATTTTTCGGGATCAAAAGTATCCTATATGGTGACCAGGGATATAAGCTACTACTATACAAAATTTCATTTAAATCGGTCCAGTCGTTTCAGACAGAGAAACATAAAATTTAAATAAAATCTAAATTAGTTCTATTTCACTTCTTACATCTTCCTTTTTTCATTTTTAGCATTTTTTTTTCATTGTATAGAAATTCGACCTCTACAGTTTTATTATATGTATAGATGTGGATCCAAAGTATATATAAACAAAGGTGTAGTAGGTACTTATATATATAAAATTGAAACTAAATTTATTACATCTCTAGTCTTAAATTAGAACATACTTTGACATCATCCATGGAGGAACAGAGAAATAATACAATTTCCTGTGGCAGGGTGGCCTGTCATAAGAGGCGACAAAACAACCCACAACCAGGTGGTAGGGCACTTGCCCAACTAGATGGCTACCATCCCTGGCTTAAAGTATGCCGCCATAACAACCTTTAGTTTTGTTCCAGCATTTGTAGCCAGGTTCCAGTCTCCACTAAGAGAGCTACAGTGCATTTGTAGCATCCTTGGTATTGCAAATGTCCATAGACGATGGTAACCGCTTTCCAACAGGTGGGCTGTTGGAAAGTCTGCCTGTCTGCTGAAGCCATGCAATAAAAAAACAAAATTGCTAAAGGTGTTACTTACAGACTAAAACTTAGCAAAGGTTTTTATTATAATGAATTTAAGATCTCCCATGGCATATAGAGTTGAAGTACAAATCAATCATTACATTGTTAATATTGCTATAATAAATATAACTTACTCTTCTTGAAAATCCAATGCACATGGTTCACAAGGATAGAATTGTGCAAAGATATTGAAAAATTTTGACATATCCTGTGACTGTTGTTTCGTTGGCTTCTCAGGAAAATATGATGCCATGGTATGAAGAAAGCCCCATGTTGATTTGCCAAGCTCATCTTTATCTAGCGGACAATCTTTCGCTTTTGTAGGTGTCTAAATAAAGAAGAAATGTAATGAAGTATATTGCAATTTAATAGAGCCTGATGCAAATCTTAAAATTACTCTGAGTAAAAGATTTAAGATAGTTTTTTA
Source organism: Dendrolimus houi (assembly GCA_039645545.1). Lineage (NCBI taxonomy): Eukaryota > Metazoa > Arthropoda > Insecta > Lepidoptera > Lasiocampidae > Dendrolimus > Dendrolimus houi. Next base: position 23,285,701 of record CM077130.1, read on the forward strand.
TATAGTAAACTAGAAAACATTTCAAATTAGACTCATTCTATTAATTAATAAATTAAACCTCCTGAACATACTGTTACTACCAAAGTCATTTTAGTTGCTGTTCGAAAGAAGCGGTGACACAAGCTTTCCAAAATTCAAAAGGGTTTTTTACCTTACTGAAGTTCGACGGCCTGTGGTTGAGCGGGCTAAGCCTTTGCCGGCTTACCTCACTGCAACGCAGAGGCTCCGGGTTTGATTCCTGGTATAGTAAATTTCGGAAACGTATTTTCTCCGTTATTTACTATGGTCTGGGTGTCTGGGATCGGCCCCAGAGTGCTCCGTTGTAACCCATAACACAAGCGTAACTTGATTAATTTGGGGATATACAGTGTGTGTGTGTTTGTCTGCCTATTTATTTATTTAATAAGACACTAATGAAACGAGATAGTACTTTTAAAGGGTAAATTATACAAACTGATACGTCTTATCTGTTACGAAACATAACCTTACCGGTTTGTTTGGCGATGTGAAAGTAACTTTATTCTGTTTCTTGGCCCATGTCTTAAAGTCTGAACACGCTCTACAAGGCTTATCCTCTTCATCTGTCCGGTGTAAAGGCATAATTATCACTATTTACTACACAAGCACCCATGTAATTCGTTCCCGATGTTGTGCAATATAAAAACTGCTACACAACAATATTATGCGGTTTTTGAGCCGTGTTGTTTCATTGCTAAAAAGTTCACTTTAAAGTTAACGAATTTAAAGGAATTATATCCGATTGTATAGCGACTTATATTAAATTTTCCCGAGGGATACAATTTATTTTTCTTTTCTTTCGCGCTCAAGATATCAAAAATAGTTTTGACAAGTTGCTGTCATACGACAATGACAGTTTTGTTTTAAATGTGGCTTAAGATGATTTGTGAATCATGCCAATAAAACAGAAAAAAATAATTAAAAATGGGCACTTAGCAAAAAAGGCATATAATATGAACTACGACAATCATTCATATTCACCGAATATTATATATATATATATATATATACACACTATATCACATATTTTTTAAAAGTTTTCAGTCTGTTTACAAACATATAATATGTTTATAAACAGACTGAAAACATTTAAAAAATACTTGTATTTACATTTAAGGTAGGAATTGAGAAACAAGAAAAACGTGTCATGTTTTTGAATAAAAAATTATATTTAATTTCCTTTTAAATAATGAACATTTTAATAAACAAAGCACGTGCACTCATATTCATATGAAAAACAATTTTTTAACAAGCTAAAAGAATAATTAAGACTAGTTTTTATACACATTATAACTTAAAAGTCAGTTGAATATTCATCTGGAATTGTCTTTCTCACAAGTTGTCACTATTTCTGAAAGAGATAAAATTATAAATCATTTTCAGTATATATATCACACCTTCTAAAAACAAACCGTTCGTATTTTTTCATAAATTTCGCAATTAATACTACCAACTATCGTAAAATACCAAATGCAACAAGACGCCTTTGAAATTCCCTTAAAAATTAGCTGGCGTTAAAATCATCCTTTAAAAAAATGAATGGCATATAACACAATATTGTATGTGTATGCAAACTCGAGCAGTTGAAAATTTTGAACCAAACACATTCCAATTAGGAGTGTGATTGTTCAAGAGCTTAGGATAAAATTTACTCTGATTTTTAATTAGGTGAACTAAAATGACAGCTGCAATCGACTTTTTCATGTTGCAAGTGTGGAGGATAGTGTTGTAGTATAACTCATTCATAAGTGAGTTGTTGAATCAACTCACCATTGTGAGTTGAATCTTCTTTAGATTTTTAATTTGCTGGATTAAAGTGACAGCTGCGATAGACTTTTTTTTATATGTTTCAAGTTTGGAGTTTTATTTAAATTGTATAGGATTCAACTCGGTGTTGAGTTGAATCAACAACAACTCACTTATGGATGAGCTATAATACTACTACACTATATATACTCCACGCTTGCAAGATAAAAAGGTCTATCACAACTGTCATTTTAGTCCAGCAAATTAAAAATCAGAGAATAGGTTCTTCATCTGAGTTTAAGAGTGGTAATGGTTTAACAGACACTTAATACTTTCGTGAGAACATGACAAACTATTGTTACAACTCAGGTCCCGACAAAAACGAAACCCACCTGCATATCTGAAACAAAACACATTTTACCTGCCGGCATTTAAACTAATTGTAACTCTTTTATGATCGTCTTCTTTGTTTACTTTGTGTTTAAAATTTGTGATTAGAAAACAGACCATTGTTTTATTATCCTCTTTTATGGCAGTTTGCGGCAGAGTCATTAGCCAGGTGTGGCGGATTAAACTGACTTAGATACGTGGACATTGCATTTGTGCAGGCATAAAACGGTGACCTGATGGAGGGGGAGACAGTCGAGCGAGAACCACGAGCGAAGCGAGACGTGTATACTACAATCAGGAATCTAATAAGTGACGGACTTTGTGCGTTTTATTGAGTTACGACCTTCTGCATTACGTTTGGACTTGTTGTGTTCGGTTATATTTGTACCTGTGTTATACGTGTTTGTATAGTTCTAATAAACTCTATAGTAATTGTAACGGCATTTTAATTCGAGTCTCGCGACTCGTGACACTATTGTCCATTATCTTTTCTAACGAGAATGTGAAGAACCCTCAAAGAAAGTGTGAAAACAAGGCTGCCCAAGAAAGTATTAAGGAATACTGGAGATGACAACCATCCCATAAAAAAGCAAGTAACAAAACATTTTGAATTAAGTGTAACTATATGAAGTGACTACAGCAATCATTTATAAGAATCTCATCAAAACAGCAGTTTTTCTTGTCTCGCTTGATAATACATGTTTTCTTACCAAAACAAACAAACATTTCAATGACATAAAGAGTTACAAAATCTTAGGTAATCGCAAGATTACCATGTAAATGAAATATGAGGTACTCACTGGTCACTATATCGTGTAAGGCGAGTACCGCTGGTGAATTGGGCAACTCCTGCAGAAAGTCCTTTCCCTGGTCACAGCACCTGGCAAGTAACGGGTCCAGGGGCAGTTTGCCCAGAAGGGGGACATTTAACTCGGAGCACATTTGCTCCGCACCGCCTGTTGTTGCTGGGAATATTTCGCTCCTTGTCTGTTAACATAACGTACATAGTTTCTCATCATTTGTACTAATATATAGAAGTGGTTTAATGATGATATCTAGATGGACTAAATGTATAAGTGGTATCTGAGAGAGTCATCGAGGAAAAGAGAATATGACATAACAAAAACTGATGGGAAACTATGGTTGCCCATGTATGGGTGGGCAATGGTTGCGAAAAGCAAGAAATAGACAAACATGGAAAAACTTGGAGTAGGTCCATGTCAGTCAAAGACAAACTGTTGACAGAAGCATAATTAAGAGGAAAAATTATAATAAAAGTCAAAAGTGTTTATTAAATAGTTAAAAATATTGTAAACAATGTTAACGGAAGTAAAGGTTTTATTATTATTATTATATAAAAGTAGTAGCTGTGCCTGCGACTCCGTTCGCGCGTGATTGTAAATAATTATACATATTGTGTATATCCAAACTAAGCAAGTTACGCTTGGGTAACATAAAACAGACCATGGTGTATCCCAGACACCCAGACCATAGTTAATAACCGAAAATCTGATTACAAAGTTGACATTGCCAGCAGTCAAACCTGGAACTTCTGCATTTTCTATTTATTCTCTGTTTTCCTATTTATAGTTTCAACTAACAGAACGATCTGTTTTATCCTTATTTTCCCTTGTATCAATGACAAAAGGGTCTTTTTATGGCAACTGTAAAATTCAAAAATGATTTAAGTGGTCTTGATATTGAACCATTCAATATACAAGGTATATGGTACATCAATCCTCTCATATTAATAGTGAAACAATGGTTTAAAAAAAAATCATAACTACTACAATTATGAGTCAGCTCCAACACTCGCCAGCCACTGTCACACACAAATAAAGTAGTTACATGAGTTGAAATTACCTGGCAATTAGGACATACGAAGAGCGACATATTCTCGACCACACCCAACAGCTGAACTCCGACCTTCTGGCAGAAGTGGATCTCCTTCCTGACGTCCAGGAGCGCCACCTCCTGGGGCGTTGTGACCACGATGGCGCCCGACAGGCCCGCTTTGGACAAGTACTGGACAGCTGACAAATGTTCGTCGGACGTACCTGATAATACAAAAAATAATAAAAATCTGACAAATCTCTCACTCGCTTTCATACAAAATTTAAAGTCCTAAAAATTGAAATCACAAGCAATTTTGTGTTCATTCTGAAATAATGTTACGATTAGAGTCAGGCCAGCGAGTCGTGACGCATTTAAATGGCGGCAAATTTAAAATGTCTTCAACTGGCAACATTAAATATAACCTGAAAAACTTCCCAATTCAGTACTTTCGTTCTTTTTTTATATTAATGAACTACTTTATTTCGGTTTTGCCGTTGCCTATCAAAAATTATCCAAATAAACAACACACAAAGAGATGGTTATGACTGTTCATTTGACAGATAATGAGTGTTGCCATATGAAGAATCTGAATAAATAGCTTGTGACATGACTCATTGGCCAGAATCTATTGTCTGTTTCACACAGATGTAGCGATGGGTTTAATACATTATTTGTGATGTGATATTGTTATTAATTGTTAATGACATGAAATATTGACAGATAACATATGTTTATACACTAATATAGCTACTCGTTAGTGGCGTTATTTTAAACCCTATCAATAAGTATATATATAACTAGCTGTGCCCGCGACGTTGTCCGCGTGGAATTTGTTTTCAAAACCCCCCGATTTTGAAACATTCTTTATTGGTGCTCCGCTCCTATTGGTCTTAGCGTGATGATATATATAGTCTATAGCCTTCCACGATAAATGAGCTATCTAAGACTGAAAGAATTTTTCAAATCGGACCAGTAGTTCCTGAGGAGATTAGCGCGTTCAATCAAACAAACACACAAACAAATTCGTCAGCTTTATATATTAGTATAAGATACGCTTTTGACTACAGTCACTAATTATAACATTATCCCAAATGGAGCTCGCGTATCGTAGTCATATTTATTTTGGTATATTCAATTACACCAACTCACAAAAAAGTGGTCTGTACTTTTAACCAGATTTAGAACCTATTCTTATGAATCCGAATCTGGGGTCAGTTTTTACCCATCACCCTCAAAATGTTGAGGGCGAGGGTCAAAAGTACAGACCACTTTTTTTTCAGTGTATCGAAAGAGAGGCAACACGTTCGGAAACAAACTTTTAGGCACAATGTGTTTCGCACTTAAAGACCTCACCGAGTCCCCATCCTAACAGTTAGTATTAAAACATTTACTGTTATGAAAATTGCATAGAGTTAATGATTTACGGTCTAATGCAGTTAGAGAAAGATTATAGGCTGCTTTAAGAACCTTAAAGAAGTCTACAGACTTACTCCAACTCAATATGTAGAAGATTACCTGGTGGTGTGTCTATTAGGAGATAGTCCAAATCACCCCAATCCACTTCGCTCAGGAACTGCTTGATCATTCCTGAAAATTACACAAACAATAACAGCGAAGCCATTACCTTATTGTTGGCTTCATGTACGGCAGTCATCTTGTGACAACGTGTTCAAATCCTACTCGTAACATACCACTTGTGTAACTTACAACCAACTTGTTTGCATTGTATGGTCTGAGTGTAATTTGTGTCTGTAATTTATAGTCTGAACCCAAGTTTACGACCTCGTGATAATTTGCAGATCACTGAGCAATACTTATGTGAAGTAGAAACTACTGTGCAGCAATTTGTTGCTAAGAATGACCATAAAATTTAGCATGGACTATGTATATAGCAGCTGTGCAAAATAGGGTTATTATCACACAACACAGAGGCTAAGGCGAAATTGCATCTCAGGAACTCAAGAAACCCCAAAACTGAGATCAAGATGGGCGTACAGAGTGCCGTCGAGCGCATGTACGCCTTGGTCAGGGAAGTCGAGGGGGCTCTAAAGGAAGCACTAAAACCGGATGAAGCGGAGAGAGGCCCGGCGAACGTACAGCCCAGGAGTACCAGACGTGTCGAGACACAGACGCATGAATCAATAAGAAGCTCGGAGAGAAGAACAAAGAGAGGCTACATATATTAAGAAGCTGGAGGGGGAGGAAATTTTTGTGAAAATAGACAGCCTACAGCAGATCATAGAGAAACATAGGGTGGAGCTGACCGAAGTTAGCAACACAAAAATCAGCTACGTTAGCGTAGCAGCGGCAGAGTCGGGAGTCCCTAAATACAGGACCTTTCACTCTGTAGCTGTCACAAGTAGCTGCGAGGGCCGCTCAGGCGAAGAAACGCTGAAGGAAGTTGGGCAAGCGATTAACGCAAAACAAGGCGGCGTGGAAGTAGAGCGTGTCCGGAAAGCAAGGGACAGGCGAATCATCATTGGTTGCAAGAGCAAAGATGAAAGAAAAAAGGTGAAGAACAAGCACAGAAAAGAAGGACTTGACAGTGGAGGGTATTGTTATCTATAAAAAATATTCTGTTACGAACAGCAAACTATCGCTACTCTAAAACCTTTACAAACCTGAAATCCATACTAATAACAGATCTTGATCAGATACACTTTTTTCCGTAGAAGATCATTTACGTACATTAGAAACAGGATTTGTGGAACAAATTTCACTATTTAATGATGTTTAAATGGTTTAGGCTGGTATGCAGACATTTAGTTAAAATAAAATAATCGCTAATAATGTATGCCTAAACAGCGATTATTTTTATTTGAATTGTCGGTCTAGAGTTGCGTCGGACATGTACGAGCCGGTACATTTGTCTCGTACAAAATCCATTTGTACTGATACGGTACAAAATCTAAAAAAGTAATGCTCAAATATTTTGTCGCGCTACTACTCAGTGTACTACTCGCGCCTCAAATGTGAGAGGAAGGACGGGACGAAGACAACAGTACAATAACGCCTCGACGGATATTCACATGACAAAGAGGGGCAACATGACTCTGTAATATATAGGTACAATTTGTGAGAAACGGTGCAATGACGACCATCGCTTCAAATGTACTGGCACGGTACAAATGTACCGCTATGCTACAAATGTACTGCCATGGTACAAATAGTAGAAAATGCCTCGCCTCATTTGAAGTGGTACATTGTATTGGTTCAGTACAAAATGTCATGTTACTCTTACAAACTCATTTTAAAATCATGTACTGCCCAACACTATGTCGGTCAAATCCCTATGCACACCGGCCTTAGAGAACTTAAGCCACATCTAAAGTTAGAAATTATAGTAGAAAATAGTTCATATTAATCATCTAAAGACACAATTTAGCTAAAATTTTATGCAAAAGTTTATCTCGTAAGAAAAAAATGTATAGACGGTTTGTATACTCATTACTATAGAGTACATATACCGAAGATTTCGTTTGGCCGTCTTTAATAGCTTATTGAGGAGTACCTAGTCTTGTCACAAATATTGTAACAAAGATTTTTTTTCTATTGCAAATAACATTTATAAGTTTTAAAGTGTGTAAGATTAATACATAAATATAAAACAATTTAAAATATAAAAAGCTTATTCGAAGTGGTCTCCATTGGCATAATACAGTCCTTTAAACGTTGAGGCCAGTTATCAATAGAAGCACCGCACTCTTTCCATGGGAAAATTCTTCACTGCCAATCGTATGGATTGTTTTGGGGACTCCAAATTATCATGGCGTTTAGAGCAAGCCGTACTCTCTAAAACTGACCATAAATCATAATCCAGCGGATTAAGATCGGGACTAGACGAGGGCCAGTCTTCAGCTCTGATGAAGTCCGAAACGTTCGTTTCCAACCAAGATTGCGTGGACCAAGCTTTATGACCCGGCGCCGCGTCTTGCTGGAAGGACCATTCTTGGTTATTGAACATGGTGTTGTTAAGGGGCGTAACTACCTTCTTAAGAATGATATCTTGATACACTTGTGCCGATGTTTTGATACCTTTTTCACAAAAATATGGCTCCGTCACTCCTTCATAGCTAACACCCCATCAAACCATCACTGAAGACGGATAATTCCCACGTTGCACTCTGTCGACTAATTGAGAAGCTTCCTTAGAGCTTTGAGCATAAATACGGTCATTTTGTTTGTTAAAATGGTGCTCAATTGTAAAAAATTTCTCATCCGTAAGCAAATTTTTTCTGTGACCTCCTCCTTTGCGTACCGCTTCAGTAGTTGTTTCGATTTTACCACCCTATTATTTTTTAAATTATGAGTTAAGAAATGACCAATGCGTCTCTTATAGGCTGCAAATCCTAAGTCATCTTTTAAAATACGCGACATGGTTCTAGGTGATATCTTCATCTCCCGAGATAAAATCTTTTGCTTTCGGACATTCGTTGTTCTTAATTTAATAAGTTAAAACGAGTCAGAGTAAAAAAGATAAAGATAAAAAATCAGTCAGTGAAATAAAGGCCTTTTTGTTTTATTTTTTTTATTAAATTTAATTCCACCCTTACCGTTTTTCTTGGGCCCTCTCCATATGACTGCGTCATCAGGACTTTGCAACAAAAAGCCAATGGACATCAAAGACAGGTTGTCTGTCACGTACTGAAAAAAAAATATTATTAAGTATTTACTACATATATTTATTGTTAATCATATATGCTAATGAGTTGGAATTATGAAAATAAAATTAATCAGACTTGTTATATGTTTGTAAATACCACGTGTAAGCTTGGTGATTAATTCAATTCATCAACTTTCATTAATCTTATCATACATACACACTTATTTAAACTGCTTTTTATCTGACCTCTCTTCAAAATATCTTCAATTTGATCATGGTGAGTACGTCTCGGTCTACCGGCACAAACTCTACCAGTCACATTGATGTCATATACTTGTTTTGTGATTCTGCGTTCATTCATTCTTTCCACATGCCCAAACCACCTTAACATTCCTTTTTCAACTCTTGTCACTACATCTTCTTCTCACAACGCTCCTTTATCACACTGTTTCTCATCATATCACTTACATTATACTTCTCAAAGCTCTCATTTCAACTGCATGTATTCTACTTTCATGCTTCTTCTGCTATACCCAACTTCCACTGCCGTACATTAGCGTTGGTACTAATACCCCTTGATGGACAGCCAGACGAATAAATTTAATGTTTTTATATATATAATGTACGTTTATTATTGTAGTAATTAAAATTCAAAAGATTTTTTAAACTACATACACTTCACTGGAAAACATTTGGACAACAACATTGAAGGTCGTACATATAAATTAACTCTACTTCCTACTATATTCGTCGCGTTTCAATAATATGTTATTGCTATTTTAAGTAGATAAGTATAAATAAACTTCCCATTTTTTTATTCGTGTCTTTCTTTTCTTAAATATATCTATGATGTACATTTTCTTTTACAAGAATTAATGGAGTTAGTTATAGCAGAAATATACCAAAGATTCTCCGCTGTGCAACGTTTCATTTTAACTAAAAACATGTTCGTAATTTATGAAGATACTGGGCCTTTCACCACAGCCTCAGTGCAAGTCAAACCCTGCTGAATAATACTAGTTTATTTCGAGAGCAAGCATTCACACAGGTTACACTGCATTACATATTTATCCAGACACTATTCGCTCTCGGAAAATTCCGATTAGCCCAGTAAAGCTAAAATAAGCTATCCCATTACTTGGGATAAAAAGTATCCCATGTTCATTCTTAAAATGGAGACTACACACATATCAAATTTCAGTAAAAACGGTCCCATGCTTTTTCGAAGGAAGAAAAAAGAAGAAAGCGTAACAGAAGACTGTTACTTTTGTATAAATTACTAACATGTTTTTAGCTAAAAGAAAATGAAACTATACCATATTCATTTTAGCATGAGACAAAGGAAACAGTGTTTCTCAAACTTTATTTTTATTTAATTAATCGTAGGGTGCCTACTATTGCCTCATTTATCTGTTATATAACTAATGAAAACAATAAAGAAATAACTAAAATTATAACACAAGGCGAAACTTACAAAAACAACAAAAGTAACAAGGGAATAACAGGTAATAAACAAAATTGCCCTGTAAACAGCACTGTCTCATGAACAAGCTGACGGATAGTAAAGATGGCCGATATAACCAGACCGATGACAAAAAGACACCTTTTATGTGAACTAACTGTACTCTATAATTCGATAGTATGCCGACTTTGAGAGTCGCATCTTTTTAGCATGTAATGTAACTATAACTTATAATTTATTTAAAATGAAAACGAAAAACAGATAAAAATTATAGGAGTTATTTATGGCGTTCAAATTCAAAAGAATTAAATAAGTACGGCACACAATTATTATTTAAAGTTTTACTAGTGTATTCTTTTCTAAGTTTTTCAAAATTAAAAGTGGCAAATGAAAAATATTTTTCATGGTTTGTTTACAACTTGTCTCACCGTTCCCTGAATACGGTATACATATATGTCATAAAATATGAGGTACGTACAACTGGCGACCATCCGGAGCCCGAGTTGTGCACTTGCTCGCCCCTGACGCCGAGGACGCGCGGCTGGCTGGGCCCGCAGATATCCGCGTCCAATATACCCACCTCAAACGAGAATAACACTATCACATGACAAGTTTTATAAGTCACGTCCAGAAGGTTTGCTGATAGTCACTCCTCCTGGTTGTTGTAATTAATGTATTGTGTTTGGTATTTTGGTGAGCAATAACGTGTTATATCTATCGATCTATTCAATATAGAGTTCAAAAGTTAGAAGAGTATTTTTATAATATACACAGCCAGCAATATAAGTGTTGCGGACAGAGGCAACCCCCTGAGCCACCCACCGGAGCACACCTCTCCACGCACCGTATACCGTCGATGCGCATAGCTCGCAAAGTCAGCAGCTAGGCGTCGGACGGAACGTGGGATATACAAGCAGCCTTGGAGGCCGGAAATGCTCATTGCTTTTCTTCTATGTATAGTTCAATTGTAAATAACGCAAATAATAAGTCATACAGTCCACATCGAGTTTTATTTTAAAAAAGGAACTGCCACCAATAAGTTTATATGATTGTTCAACCTTGGAAGAACAGGACTATCTTTTCCTATGGTTCAACTATGAAACTCAAGAAGGCGTCGCTTAAAAGCCAATACCTGACCTATATATGCAAATTAAGCGTACCGGGTTGTGCCGTCCCGCGCTATCACGGCTGAACGCTGTACCATTGCGAATTCTTTGCTATAGCGCCTTTGAGATCGATACACGTGTTCCTTGTGTTTATTTTTGGTATTCTTCGAACAAAAATTTGCTGCTGTAATGGAGTTTGGGAACGCTTATGAGAGAAGATCACGTTATAACCGGGTACTGTAATTATTTTAAGTCTTTTTAGTAGTTATTAGTAGACAGTTCCTTATATCCCTAGAGTACACACTATTTATGTATACTTAGGAATCTTGTTATTGTTATGCACGTGTTTCTGGTAGTATTTACATAGTCTCGGTATAGTCCTCCTCCATGCGGAATTCAGTAACAGCGTCCACCAAATGTAACCATTACGTCTCCTATGTATCCTAATGTGGCCAGACCGAATTTGTTGCACAATTTTGTCACCTTTAGTCAAAGTTTAATACAGTTATATACTTGATGATGTCAATTTTTTTAATAATAATTATCTGTCGAATATTTTGAATCATGAGCGCATGTTGTTTATAAAAATGTTTGTTTTATCTAAATTGATGTAATACTGATTACATCAATTTAGATAGAATAAATTGAAATGTTTTGCTCTCCTGAACTATCAATGACATCTGGTCATTATTATATTATATAAATAAGGAAAACAAAGAAATTAAGTATAAAAGAATGTTAATTCTTTATACAATTTGTTTCTGTGTGAGCACTCAGTGTCACCTCAATACAATAAAGCAAGTTAATCAATTGAAGTCATATGATAGTAGTGCATTGACCCAAGGTTACATCACCAACATCTGTTGGTGGTGCAAATACAGTGATTTATTTAAATCTTAGCTTTTGGAAAATATTGATGATTTTCTTGATAGTGATGAAAAACAATCTTAGTTCCTGAAAATAGGCAGTGATTGTTGTTTGGAGTTGTAATGTAATTTTTTTTGTTATATTGTTATTGTTTGTATTCGTGCATAACACAGCTCTTGAAGTAGATACATAAAGAAATATAGAAAAAATATATTTGCAAGAAATTGACCGTCCAGTAAAACAGCACAAAAGATGATATTACCTAAAGTGTTGTATTTTCTACAGTGGGCAAGAAATGATTTTGTGACATCTGAGTTATTTGTAGTGCACGAAGCTCATCCCTAATTTTTAGTGCCACTCCATCTGAATCTCCCACAATATAATATCAGCCCAAAAATGTCCTACTGCTGGGCTCGGGCCTCCTGTTATGGGGAATAGACAGTATACCCGCCACGCTTGTCCAAGGCGGCTTGGCAGGTTAGACATATCGGCTATCTCGATGTGCAGGTTGCATCACGAGGTTTTCTCTTCACCGTTGTTAGCACGTGGTAATTGTGACAATATGCACATTAGATCAGAAACTGACTCAGTGGTACATGCGTTCCGGCCAGGATCGAACCCGCGCCCTTTGAGTTTGGGACACGTGCGCTAGCCGTTACGTTACTACAACTTTTTACAACCCACAATAGATTTTTATTATTGCCAGAAACTAGCAAACAGGCAAAGGCCCACCTGATGGAAACACCAAGGGCGCTGCCAACACATTATTGGTCTCTTCTTTGAGATTTTAAAAAGTTGTTCGAAAATGACATTGAGAGAAAACCTCGGCGTGAAGTTCCCTTCAAGTCGTTATTGTACGCGGAATGTACTAAATCATATTGTTACGAGCTACAGGACTCGAATTAAAAATTCCGTTGGAACTACTATAGAATTTATTAGAACTGTACAAACACGTATAAAACAAATAGAAATAAAACTGGATGCAACCAATTCACACTGCACTATTCAATACAATTCGAACGCGCAAAGTCCGTCGTTTATATCGCTAATCGAGAGTACTAGAAAACGTCTTACTCGCTTCGTGGTCGTCGCTTGACTGCCTCCCCTCCATTCGGGCCTCGTCTTATACTAACTACAGAGTACAAAGAAATTCGAGGCGCACGCAAGGTTACTAAGAAATTTAATTTGCACACCTGCGAACGTCCACAAAGTCGAATACAATAACAATAGGGATTATAGTTCGACGCTAATGATGGTTATAAAACAAGTAAAAAGACATTAGCATGTTTTTCTTAACTACAAATTCAAAAGACAAGGGATACCCTAATCTGCAGAAAGGACAATAAGCTGCGCTCAACAATAGGCTGTGTGGCTTATCTTTGACGACATGTAACAATATATATTATTTAGGAGATTAATTAGTTAATTTTTCACTTAAGGTTTATACTAGTATATATAAAAACCTAATTAAGTTTTTATGCAAGTAAAATAGAGGTTACTGCCTAGAGTTTGATCCGCGGTGTAGCTGCGGGGAAAACTCTAGTAAAATATAGGAATAAAATAAGACCGGAAAGGAAACGGTTAATGGTAACTTAATACAGACAACATTACGTTAAATACTTACATTGACATCAGGGCTTTTTGCGGCAAGTCCGTGTCCCAATAACGACGTGACTGTACTCTTTCCAACACCACCCTTTCCTGACAGAATGAGAATTTTGTGTCTCACATTTGACAGACGATTTTTTATAATGTCTATTGCTGGATCAGGTCTTGATGCGTCACCTGAGACAAACAAGATAATGAATATATTGTAACACGCGAGCGGGGTACGCACTTGGGATTGGAAGAAAACACCAGTTTTTAACTAACGCTTTTATTGACTTACACAACTGCAACGGCTATCGGAATGGGAGACAAGTGAAACCAACCAATGCTGGAATAATACTCGTTTATTTGAAGACAATGTTTAACATTTATAACACCTAGGTATAACATAGATAGTGGAGACATAATTAGACACATATTAATATAATTTAGGTTATTAGATATGTATTACAGTTCTCCTATATAACTGTTACATCCTTCCACAACCGTGCGTGATTCCACTCTGCAGGGTTGCCCCTACACACACAACGAAAGACGCACAATACCGACGATAAGATCTCACTCACAATACCGTCGCCGATATTGCGTAGACACACCTGCTGCTGCAGTGTTCACCACAGAATTTACCTTTTAAACTACGCGAAACTCCTCCTTCACTAAACTGTCCACTACATTTTTCACTAAATTCACCACTAAACTCGTCGCTGTCTTCTATTAAATTCGTCTTCCCAACTCTTTCGTATATACCCGGAAAAATTTTCTGGAACCCATATTTCGTTTATACATCTATCCCTTTCTAACGTCTATCTATCTGTCTTTTCCTTCCCAAACTTTCTATTCTAGAACTTTCGTTTATCGTCTATCGCTTTCCAATATGTATCTGTCCTTCTCTTTTTTTTACCGAATCTTCTACCTTTTTCTAAAAGTCTTGAGACCGGTTTACGCTGGCGGAAAGTTCTACCCTCAGTCGCCATAATATCTATTGAATTTAGTTTAGGTCTACATAATATTTCCTTAAGTTTTCGCGACTAGTATACATGATAAACGTTTTAACAGTTTTAAGGGCGGTAATTTATACATTAAAATAACAAGTTGGCGGTAGGCTAAATAAAACATTAACAATACTCATTGACACTTGACATCTTTGTCTTCCGTGATCACGGTTACTGGAAAGTCTAATAATAAAAATCAAATAAATTACCGCGCTTAAAACCGTTAAAACGTAGTTTTATTACTTTAGGTCTGTTGGTCTTCATTGGCTCATCAGCTGTCTCCTTTCAAATCCTAGTGACTGGCAATATTGATCGTTTTTAAAATTACTCTTATAAATAAAAGTTAGCACACTGGGTTCGTAAAAAATCGATTTATAAATAAAAATAATATGATAGACTAATTAAAAAAGAAATGCATGAGATTTTCTAATAAAAAATACATGAAGTGCAAGGAATCGAGTCCAAAAATTTGTCATTTATAAGATTCCAGAATGAGACGATCACAACCTAGAATACGCTAAATATTCTAAGATAAAAACATTGTAATTGTGGAATATTATACTATATCGGGAGTCATGTATCATGTTACATTCAGTGTCTTTGATTTCAGCACCGAGTGTGACAATATTACTTCATATCTGTGTTGTTGATTGCATAAGTGACACAATTTAATATCTTACATGTATTTCTTTGTAAACAACTAATACAAAGTCAATAAGCCTTTAAGTACAGAGTATTATGATTCATAGATCTGAGCAATATGGTACTCGTATATTAGAATAATATTATCGATAACAAGTGAAAACCTTAATTAGTGATTTGTCTATGTTTATAATTATAATGGTGATGATGGAGACCAGAAGGTTTAAGTCGGCCGCTTTTGGAGAATTTATTTATTTTGTATATATTTATTATTTAATTAACAAAATTGGGTCGTTTTGGTATTACGCCAAAAGGAAGGTTTGCACTAAAAATCAGCATTGTGTCGAATATATGCTGAGTGCTAACCTAGTTTGTTGAAAATGCGGCGTACAAATTCTCAAAATATGCTCTGTGTATAATATTGTATAATGTAATACTTGCAACAACTCAGAAGTGTTTATGGTAGTAAAAGAACAGCAACTGGTCACAATACTTTATAATTAGAGGTTTAGAGAACCTTACGGTTTTAACACTTTACATACACTGACTATTCAGACTCGACTTCGAAAAGCATTCTTAGAATACCTCGACATCCCTCCAATTTTACAGTATTTGATAAGTCATTCATAAACTATTTTAATTAAAGTTATGCATGACAAGAATTTAATACATTATTGTTGTTGGGATATTTCAGATAATATTTTATATAAGATATTGTATAAAATATTATACTTAAAGTTTTATATGCAATCAAATAAGTCGAACACAGTATAAATCCATCGCGTCTGCCAACATGAAAATAAAATGTAGTGAATACCGTCTATATACATACAATTAAGAGGTTTGAATTATAATCTGTACACAATTATCACATTATACAAAGGATAAATATTGTAACAAAATTATTGTAAATTATAGAGGACTACTTTATACAAAAACAGGCGTTAATTACCGAATAAATAAAATTATAACATTATGATTCAATTAAGGAAATGGCCGATTGTGTCATTCGGAAATAAGAGGGTACATAACAAAATCAATTATTAACTTTAAAAAGAAACACGACAAGAACAACTATGCTACTCAATAACTATAACAATAAGGAATGTAATTACGTCACTATTTCTTCGAATACATTTTTTCTTTAGAATCACTTTGTGAAATTAACGTGTATCTAGAAGTAGTGTTAAGTGTAAATCATAAAATAAATACACATACACTATATGTCTTACACTTACCACTACTTACATAGCATTAAGTTGCACTTTATTTTGATAGCATGTTTGTCATAAATATGAACCAGCGGAAGCAGGCCCTATGATCATCATTTCAACATCATCAATTTTTTCTTCCAATTTTCCCAGTAACCCTTTAATGAGATTAGTGACAGATGTGTGAACATCCATAATAATAATTATTATTTATTTATTTCAGACACAAAGATCCATAATTACAACAAATTTTATACATTGTTATTATTAAATTTAATTAAACCTTAAAAAATAAAAATAAAAATTAACAAATGGCCATGTGTCAGTCCGTCAGTGTCATTCACATATATTTTAAATTAAATTAATTATTCTATGCAGCAATCTGTAACCAGTCCCAATACATTTTTGTTTGCTGTAGCCTGCTAGCAATGGCTGCAATTATACAGTTTCTACACCTTTCAACCCTGGTCAAGAAATTTGCAATGCAACTTCTCCGAATAGCACAAAACATGTTCAATCTAGTCTCAAGAAACATACTCGAGGCACTACAGTATCTTTTAAAACCCATTAGGTGTCGAAATATGGTCTTATATTGAACACATATGCCATCCAGAGAACGACCTGTGCATTCCGTCCAGAGCTGACAGGTGTAGAATGTCTGGCAAAACATCCTGAACAGATATATTTTAGTGTCAATGCTAGCTTTGAAAAATCTTCTGGCCAACATGTTGTAACACACTGAGAGACATCTTCTTCATCTTTCTATGTAGCGGTTATCCTTTCTATCAGAGGAAAGAATATGCCCAAGGTATTTGAACATGCTGACAATTTTTACAGGATGTCCACTGATGTACACATCAGGCACATAAGATGGTCCCCTTCCATACCTAAAAATTAGCATCTCTGTCTTTCTAGTATTATATACCAGCTCATGATGCTGGGCATATCTCTCGCATATAGATAGTAGTTTTCTCATTCCTTTGATTGAGGGGCTAAGTAGGACCATGTCATCTGCGTAGCTCAGGTTATTGACAAATCTGTCACCTAACCTAAGCCCCACAGGTGTCCCACTCAGCTCCACAATCAACTTTTTTACATAGCAATTAAAAAGGTCTGGAGAGGTTACCCCCCTGCTTCACACCGGCGGATAGCCTGTAATCTGCAGAGAATTTATTTCCCCATCTGACATTATAGGTCAATTGTCAATGTCAATTTTTATAACAAATTGAGTCGGTAACGCATTAGGACATTACTAATTGATCTCCCACCGAGCTGTCAAAAGTGAAACAAATGCTTAGAAAGGGAATGTAATATGTGACAAATTACATGTCATGCTATACCCCAAAAGAGTTAATGTATAATTATATTTCATGTGAATGTACATTAAGCATAAAATACCTAAATGAAAGTGAATATTGTTTCACAGTATATTTAAAGAGGAATTATATTAATAAATAATAATGTTTAATAACCCACAAATGAACTAGACGGGGCAAAGCTATTATAAATTATTATAAATAATTATAATTTAATTTAACATAATTATAACAAAGTAAACCCATTCTTTTTTAGTAGTGAATAGTATTTGTTGTAGTTGCAAGGCAAACCCTTGACATATTCTTAGCATAAATGATATTGATAACACATGTTTACCTAAAACATGTAAGATAAAAATTGATACACATACAAATATTTATCAACACAAAGCTTTAATTGTGTTGTATAATTGACTTTAATTAAAACTGTTTGGGGCTGCACTTTGACACAAACTGGCATGAGATTAAGGGTAATTTGAGTTTAGGGGTCTAGTGGCTATATAATAGGTTGGGGAAAAAGTTTTTTCGCATATAGTATGTATGAACTTGTAATAAGATCTCTTTGGCTATACCATTTGTATCTGGCTGGTTTTCGTATCATTAAAAAGTTTTAATTTTGAAGAAGACAATTCCAAATTCAAATTAGGAAAATGTGTGATTTTTATTTGTTTTTCTTATTGTTAAAATGAGTGAATCTAATGAAGACATTCGATACATTTTAAAATTTTACTACAAAAAAGGTAAAAATGCAAACAAGCCGCGAAAAAATTTGTGATGTTTATGGACCTAATGCAGTATCTGTGAGAGTAGCGCAAATTTGGTTTAAGCGTTTTAAATCCAGAAATTTTGATATCAAAAATGCACGTCGCTCTGGTCGCCCTATTACGGACAAAATTGATACCATTTTTGAAAAAGTGGAGCAAGATCGGCATATTAGTAGTTACGATGTAGCTGGAGAATTGGGAATTGACCACAAAACTGTTTTGGCGCATTTTAAAAAAGATGGGTACACAAAAATGCTCGATATTTGGGTGCCTCATGAGCTCACTGAAAGAAACCTAATGAACTGTGTACTCATTTGTTATTCTTTGTTGCGACGTAATGAAAGCGAACCATTTTTGAAGAAGCTGATAACTGGTGATGAAAAGTGGATCACGTACGACAAGAACGTGCGAAAAAGATCGTGGTCAAAGGCCGGTCAGGCTTCACAGATTGTGGCGAAACCCGGGTTAACTCGCAACAAGGTGATGCTGTGTGTATGGTGGAATTGGAAGGGCATTATTCATTATGAGCTGTTACCGCCAGGTAGGACCATCGATTCTGAACTGTACTGCGAACAACTGATGAGATTAAAGCAAAAAGTTGAGAGAAAGCGGCAGGAATTAATCAACAGAAGGGGTGTGGTTTTTCATCATGAGAACGCTAGACCTCACACTTCTTTAGCCACTCAGCAAAAATTACGAGAGTTTGGCTGGGAGGTGTTAATGCATCCGCCGTATAGTCCTGACCTTGCACCTTCAGATTTTCACCTATTTCAGTCTCTGCAGAATTCCTTAGGCAGTGTCAGGTTAACATCACGAGAGGACTGCCAAAACCACTTGTCGCAGTTTTTTGATCAGAAGCCCCAAAATTTTTATAGCAATGGGATCACGTCCCTACCTACAAGATGGCAAAAAGTTATCCAACAAAATGACACCTACATACTTTAGTCAAATGTAAATAAACTTTATAAAAAAACCTTTTGAATTTTTATATAAAATGCGAAGAAACTTTTTCCCCAACCTAATATAAAGCGTATGTTGCTTTATAAACTTTATATATAGCCACTAGACTTGTCATTTGGGTTAGGAAACAAGTTTTAAATGAATAATGGGAAAAACAAAAAAATGTTTAATAAACAAGGTTATGCCACTTTTGTTGATAACAAAGTGTGATTTGTGTTTAGGAATACACTTATGCTTAATATATAAACACTAAAACTGTTTTTGAGTTTAGTAAACAAGTTTTGAATTACTCTATTGATTTTTAAATACGAAAATAGTTATGCTAACAGTTATTAACAACAGATATTCACAGACAATAGATAACATTTGTTATTTTGAGAACAGAATACCTGTTGTCGCAATAACAGGCACATAACATAATAAATTCCTATTTACATCTTTTATTAACTGTTCTATTAATTACTATTTTTCTCTCATTCTATCTAAGCAAATCGTTATTAAGCTTTATTGATATCTGTGTCTCATTTACACTTCAAGAACTTATACGGGCAAGAACGAGACGCACATAATCATTATAAGATAACAAAATGTAAAGCATTTAAGATGCACACATATTACGGGACACATGAGACACGTCCGGAAACAATGTGCACGCCAAGAATCAGACACACCTTTTGTGTTGCCAACTTTTCTTAGAGAAAACATGCTAAATCAACTCATTAAAGCGTTAGATTGGCGCGAATTTGTAAAAAGCGCTGAAAATAAAGTAATAAGCCTGGACACTTTTTTAGTTTACTTTATTATAAATACTTGTTTTTGAGGATAATATTTCAATACACGTGGATATATATACTGTCCATGCCAGTGAACAAGACCAAAACCAAATGAAAAAGTTTAATTTAAAATTTCTCTTATATCCATTCACAATATTTAGTACTTAAGTTATATGTGGACCAATTTAGCAAAATTTCATTCAATAACAAATGCTAATCAAACCTGCCACTATCGACCTCGCAGATGCATGCAGATATACATAGACAAAACCTTTTTGTTACATTAAGATTTCTGCCAGTTAACTTTTAAAGCTTTTCCACATTCTCGCGAGAACTATGTGAGATCTTGGAGCTGAGAACGCAAGAAGTTCTCGCGAGAACTCTATGCGAGTGTAGTGTAGGCTTTACCGCAAGCCACATAAAGGAAATTTATTCCAATAAAAACAAAATAACAGTATGTTATTTAATAACAGATAATCAATGCTGTTATTTTTGGATAACAGTAACAGATAACTAAATTGGCCTATTATAATTCACCTCTAGTGCTGCCATGGCGCACTAGCTTGGCTTGTGGGCTTTAGTCGAAAGTCGCAACCAGTGACTTACGTTAGACTTTAAACCAAAGCTACTGCCAGAAGACTAGACACCATCGTGGCAATATAACGAAACAAACGATGAAAAACATTAATATCTTAAAAACTACATGTCTCCTAGACATGGAGTTTGCAGAAGGGAGAAGTACTCTTCCCGACTCCCACCTCCGCCCCACCACTACTTAAAATTCAGTCACCACTAATCTAAAGTTTAAACCCTAGATTTTGAAATAAAACGAAGACTCACCAGATGCACAAATGTTCTGATTAGGACAGCCGGCGCACGCAGAGGCCTTGCCAGCGTCTTCACTTTGGGTTCCAGGGCAATCTTAAACCAAACATAAGTGCAATACATAATTGATAATGTGTTAAATTGCTAAATCCAAGTGTATTACAATAATCTCATAATTTAAAACTTACGTTGCGGTGCGTTGTCTGGAACGGTGCTCATTTTTTCTGTTAAATTCAAGATTAGAAGAATTTAATTATGATAAATACTATAACGATCACATTTGTCGAACGATTAATGAATGTTTAATTTAATAAAAAACAAATATTTATAATACGAGAAACTCCGAGAAACAGCCTCGGCGAAATGATGATATTATGACAACGTCAATTGTCATTTGACAGTTTAACAACACATTCTTTTTGACTATGATACTGAGCCAATAAACTTACTTCCGGCTAAATAAATAAAAAAAAGAATAATATACTGGCAACGCTACAATTTATTATATTGGTATTTCAATAGTTTCCAATGCGTTCAAAATGGTTCTAAAGGTGATAGTGTTCTTTATGGGCATTTTTAATTGAAGAATATAATATTGCAGCATAGAAACCTATTTAGATTACAATTTTGAAAAAATATAGGATATTATGTGAGTGAATATTGTACGAATATACATGTTGCACATAAAATTTATGGAATTGCTATTATAATAATATTATTCATAAATGTTTTTAAATTTGAATGTGTTTTTTTTATCTTTACTGTATGTTGCCTAGCATGGAAATAATTATGGCGTCTTTTTTAAAACCAAAATATTCATAAACTTATATTAAATTTAGTTCTACCCCACAGCAACAATTTTCAAAATTTTATTTTGTTTGGAGATTTAAAATAACCAAAATGTCTAAGGAAGTGTCTATGTGCACGGTATATATGTTTATTTTTGTCGATATATGTACATGCAGCAAAATTAAATATTAAAAATGTCACATTCGTATACTACTATCTACATATTTATTTTAATTTTACAGCAACTTCAGCAATGGAGCCCTGTGAAGGAGACTGCGGGTGCTCCGAGCGTGCCTCCGCAGGTGGGCTACTGTTTCCACTCGCCCAAAAAACACCCATGGCGGCCTATCATGGGATATGAAGAGATTGAAGTCACACCTATGTAAAATCTTTTTAATTTTTAAATATGATAGCATTATAAAATTAAATAGATTCACAATAAGTTTATTTAAAAATACTTTCCTCATTTCACACCGTCGTTTCCAGGCCCTCCCAACCGATAACGAACACGATGGTAGATCCCTGTTATACCCCCGCTGGTATGGCTGCTGAACCTCTCCGCTTTCCAAACCTTGTGACGGGGTTCGACCGTAGCCCGGAGCACGCGGCTCGAGCAGCACTTTACACCAGATACACCCAATACGAGTGGAACCAGAACAGCATCAAAAATTACAACGAATCCGACGCCAAGAGGAACTTCTCAGAGCGAGTTAGGAATGACATTATGCGTATGTTACGGTGAGTTGAAATCGATTAGCAAATTTTTGTTATCATCCAACTTATTAAAATATTGCCTTAGAATCCTTATAAAAAAGATATTAATCCAGTCAGTCAATAAAAGTCGCGTTTGCAGAGCGTTCATTAGAGCAAATATGGTTTACCAACATGCTTTTCCATAATGGATTTGCAAGTTTCACACATTCTTAATACATTCATATTATATTTAATAGGGAGACGGATGAGATCGGCACACAAGGCCAAAGGGACTCGGGCAGGAGGATCGGGGAGCGAATCACAGACACCACTTTCTGGCGGAACGAGGCAAGTTCTTATATTGGCATTTGGCAAATATATGCATATGTGGACAAAATAGTACAGGTTAAAGCTGGGGTATACCGTGCATCGTGTAAATGCAACAGCGGGAAATACATTAGGCTGACGCACAAGTCTGTGACATCTTACACATGGAAGAGTGGTGTGCATATCAAATTCACGCGTAAAGGTGTTTCATATTATAAGCCACGGCTGAGGGGCGTGGCTTACAAATGATCTGGAGAAGGAAAGTCCATTGAAGTGTGCACATTATAAATCGTAAGTCGCGGACGTGACCTTGAGCGTTGAGTGTCCTAAAGCAATCTGGTGTGTTCCTTATCTTACACTGCACGCTGGTTCTACCAATTTCTTATCGTCGTCAACTAAAAATAAATGGCACTAGGGGCCTCGGGTAACGGCGTGTTCGATGTCTGAGACATATTATACAGCTATTGAGAGAGATATTGTATACGTTCTGTCGTATACCTCTACCATCTGCTATCGCTAGATCGGTAGCATCACATCACATGGCGTGAATGTACAATGGACCGAATCGGCGATAAACCACCCATAAGGTTAAAATCGCCGGGCAAAACTTTCGCTAACAGCGCAACGACACTTAAAATGATTTTAAGAGACTCAAACAGACATCCAAACTAAATGCAACATCTTCAAACAGTCGTTTTATAATATAGGTGTCAATAGAAATGGAGCGTTTAGTTGCTACATGTGAGAAACTGAACGACACCAGGAGACAACTGGAGCGGGCCATTGCCGGTATTGAGGGCCCACTACACATCGTCCAGGAGTGTCTCTACCACAGGGAGAAGAGGCAAGGTGAGTTAGTGAAATGCAACGGGCGCCACCAAAAAACGCGACAGCAGCGTCATTTTTAACCGATTTCTAAAAGGAGGAGGTTCTCAATTCCTCTGTGTTTTTGTATATTTGCTACGCGACGCGAGATTCTGAAAAAATAAAAATCAGCACCCCTTGCAGCTCTGGGCAAAGTCGACCTTGTTTAAATAAATAAAATGTGTCAAATGAAAAATCCAGTACTCAACTGGTGGCCTGGAAAGCGCAATACGCACCAGAGCCGCCGACCTATGTCGGCAACTTTATGTCGGCGGGCTAGTAGGCGGTTTCACTCATTGCAAGTCGGGAAAACTCTGTCTGCGGCTCGAGACGAGGAACAAAACATACATACAGCACGTCACTATAGCTTGATTGTTGCCGGGCTGAACGCTTGCGTATGCAAGCCGCCGACATGCCGGCGGGTAGGACGGCGCGCGCGCTAGTTGCCGACATGATTCTTTTCATATAGGCCGCCGGGTTGTCGGCGGTTTTGGTGTGTATTGCGCTTTACAATCTATATAAAGATGAATAAAATATATGTAAGTAACTGCATATCCTCTTATATTTATGTATACCACCTTTGACCAATATAATCTGTTTCATTCCTGCCACGGGTTGTCTGGAAGAGATCGCTTCTTAGCGATAAGACCGCCCATTGTGCACAATTAGAATATTTTTAGGCTATAAGTTTTTCTGTGTTTTCTGTAATGGTGTACAATAAAGTGTTGTTTATCTATCTATCTGTTTAATTTTTTTTTTATTAGGTCTGGAGCAAGTCCACGACGCTGTGGAGCAATCGTTATTAAAAGAAGTGGCCATTTTGAAGGAATGCCAGGACAAGTTACGGATGATGCTTGAAAAAGTGAGCTTGTTTTCATATATCTGTCATGTGACATACTATACTGTTTGTGGCATCCCCAATGCTTAGCATCCTGACAATTTATTTTTATAGATATCTTAATATTTATTGATGTAGAATATAAAACTGAAGCCAGGTTAATTTCTAATCTTTTTACTGAAACAATTATAAATACGCGGTAAATGCTTGGTACAATTATATTAAACATAAGAACATTTCTAGTTAACAAAAAGGCATTTTGAGTTGGAAGAATGAAAAGTTATATAAATACTGGTATGGCCATCCATCGAGTGTTGCCACTTGTTTATACTACGTGTATTTTGTAGCCCCAAACAATTATGATACTAGGTAATAGTTGTGTTCTGGCATCAATGGCCAGATTCCAGTCCACTCTTCGATGCCAGCAGCACCTTTGGTGTTGCAAATATCAATAGGCGACGGTAACCGCTTTACATCAGGTGGGCCATTGGCTTGATTGCTGTATTCTAGGAACAAAACTGTTTCTCAGTTAGAATTCGTACCCATGTTGATAAGCTACCACGACTTCTACAAAAAGATTGAAGTTTTAACATTGTAATAAATTGTATATGTGAGTAAAATATAATAAACACCCAAAGCCAGGTGGTAGGGTATTAGCTCGTCTGGGTGGTTAGTGGAGTATGCCGCCATAACAACCTTGAGTTGTGTTCCGGTATTAGTGACTATGATCCAGTCTCCCCTTAGAGAGCAGCAGCGCATTTGTTACCCCTTTGTTGTTGCAAATGTCCATTGGCGATGGTAACCACTTTCCATCAGGTGGGCCCTCTGCCTGCCTGCTGAAGTGATGCAATAAAAAAATACTAACTTTGTATACAGGTCCGTCAGCAGTCGAAGAACTGTCGCGCAACCCAACACGAGTTGGAGACGGATATGCGCAACAAGGAGTATGCTCTCGGAATCGACTCCATGTGCCATCAGCTCAACAACTTCTCAAAGGTAACCCTGTCCTCAATCATCATACCTTCTAAGGTCCTTGTCTGTACTATTTCATTTGTGTAACATATTTCTGTATAAAACTTATTTAATAAAAAGTTTGAGCTACATAAATAAAAAGAAAATCAATTTTTAGCTAGACGTGCTGTTGGGGAGTTTCTTGCCGCTTCTTCTCCTTAACAGCAATAACATGTTGCGAAGCGGAATGCATAGAATAGGAAGTAACATTAAATTTTAACTTATATGTGTGACCTTCAAGAAGTGTTCTCCAGTGGACTTTATTTTGTATAAAAACTTGAATTTACAACGTCTTTTTATAGACAAACACACATTTTAAATCTGTAAGATTAGAAGTTACGTTTGTGTTATGTTATCTACTGCGGACCAGTGGTGAAGTTACTGATTTACCAGCAGTTTGAGTAGGCTGGAGCCTAAGGCGGTAGATTTGGGGCCTCCTTAACAGATTTCCACAAGGCGGAAGTTGTCAATTCGATTGTAACTTTTTTTTGTATGTTTGTTACGCGATTTCTACGTCAATTATGGACCGATTTCCAATTTTTTTTCTTTATTCGAAAGAGATGGCGCTGCGATCGCATCGTTTTTAGAAACTACTGAACGTGTATATATGAATGAAACTCGACATATTGCTGCATTATAACCCGAGTCAACACTTAGGCTACATTTTACCCAGGTAAATGACGTTGATTCCTTGGAATAGACTGATTAGGAAAATAGATGGCGCTACAATCGCATTTTTTTAATTCGCCAACAAAAACTTTGGTTGTCGTAAACAACATGTCGTTCATTGTATTTCTTCCATGGGATTTCAAATCAGGTTGGCTTCGACTCACCTTTATGTTTTGCTGGATGGTTGTTTAGACTATATGGACTTAGTTTAGTTTCTTTGATATCTGTAATGTTATAAAAATTTGAAAATGCCATATCTGTATATTGAAGCTATTTAAAAAAAATCAACTGGAATACACTGTATAAACGGTGGAGAACACAATGCAATATTTTTTAGATTCTTGTCTGTTTGTTCAGGATTCACGAAAAATCTACGGGGCCGATTTCGATGCGGTTTTCGCCGATCGACAGCAAATGAAACTTAAAATCTGTACTACTTTCTATCCCGGGAATACAGCGGCAATTTCAAGTCAAGCGTAGATGAAGTCGCGGGCATATTTTAGTTTTGTATATAAATGTAGTTTTAATACCAAAAGTGTAAAATGTAACCTGTAATGATGTGCTTGCTCTTTAAACGAGAGGTACGGATTGGGATATGGGGGAAACACTAGTTAATTAATGTACGTGACGTAACATGTACATTTTGGCAATAAGGGGCTGCAATTCTACGCGGGCATCGAGCGCTACGACCCGACCGTGTGCGACACGGAGCGCTGGGCGGCGGCCAGCGCGGCCACGCTGCAGCGCTCGCAATCCGAGCGGGCCAAGGCCACGCAGATGCTCTCCGGTATAGTCGGCTTTAATTAATCTTCTTGTAAAGTCGCTCGATCAGCCGACGATCGTAACTTCGATCGCAGTGAATAATTGCTCACCTCCACCGAGATCGGTTTTGAGCACGGTATCGATATGTCCAGTTGGTCAATCCCCTTATTTGGAGGTCGACCACGAGGTCTGTCGTCTTCAACTTTCCCCGTGACCACAAGTTTGCATGTTGTTTGGATTCTTGCGGGCTATGTGGCCTAAGTACTTTAATGGTTTTTATATTGCATGAGTTCAGCAGACAGGCTGACGGCTCACCTTATGGGAAGCGGTTATCATAGCCTACGAACATTTGTAACACCAAAGGTGTTGTGTTGTCGTCCTCGAAGCGGGACTTACCTGGCCGTTAATGCCATGTCATCCAGACAGGTTTTTTTTATTTTATTTTATTAAGGATCACCAACAGTTTTGTACATTTGATCAGTTACTAGACTTATGACTAAGGCTTACAATATGTTGTGAAAACTAATTATAGGTGAACACAGCCTGTAGTTTAATTTCTTCACTTCAACTTCTTCACTTAAACTCTAATAATAAAAATAACAAAAATGTGTAAGGTAATGAAATTAGTCTGTCCCTCAGTCTATGTTTAATTAGTGTCTAAGGTAGGTCTTAGGTAATGCACTACCGCCTATTTACGTGTTGTTTTATCTCCTTTTAAGACAAAGGGTCTAGTCTAGTCGTGGGAATGAGTGCGCTTTCTCCGTTCTTGCGTGAATAAATCTTTGCTCACGACCTTCTGCGGCTTCGTTTGCGTTGAGCCTGAAAGCATCAACGATTTTCCTCCTTAGGGGTCGCGGGGTATTCGCCACGCCTACCAGCTCTACATGCCTGTGGACACCATGACACGTATAACAGCGATATTTCTACTTGATACTTATCGTTATATTATAGCCGATTTGAACAATATCTTAATAAATTAATTGTCTACAACAGTCATATATTAGAATAAAATGTATTATTCTAATATGTGACTGTAAAATTTCATCAAAATCCTTTCAGTCCTTTGAAGCTCTATGAGCACGGCAATTGCTCTGTTTATAGAAGTAGCGATGTATAAGGCCGCGTACACAATGAAGTGGGTTTTCGTTAGCTTGTTTCGTTTCGTGGGTTCGACGATGTTACTATCACTCGGTGGCGCTAGTATATGTATGCGGCCTAAAAGAGGGTATTGCTAAGTTGAATTATAAGTGTGAACTTCGCCATAGACACGGAGAACCTGATAAATGTATCTGCGACCGAGATCTGGGACCAGTGGAGCAACACGAACAGCGCGTTCACGCGGCGCATCGCCGAGACCATCGAGATCAAGAACAAGCTACAGCTGCACTTGCACAAGGTCAGCGTGGATAATGAATGCGCGATTGCAGCATGATTTTTCCGCGATGTAATAATACTAGTGGTCGCCCGTGGTCGAAATTCGACCATAATAATTAATCTTATACTAATATATAAAGCTGAAGAGTTTGTTTGTTTGTTTGCTTGCACGCCCTAATCTCAGGAACTAGTGGTCTGATTTGAAAAATTCTTTCAGTGTTAGATAGCCCATTTATCAAGAAAGGCTATATATCATCACGCTAAGACCAATAGGAGCGAAGCACCAATAAAGAATGTTTCAAAATCGGGGTATTTTCTAACTATTCCATGCGGACGAAGTCACAAGCAGAAGCTAGTTCAAATTATAAGTTTGAACATTAAGGTTCTGTTATTAAAGACTATACTTCTATAATCATTTCACCAAGGCTACTCTGTTAATTTGACTTTAACAATAAACAAAAGAGTATATATGCGTGTGTGTCAAATATATGGTTGTGTGTGTGTAATATATATTTTTTTTTATTTAATGTATTTTTTATACATAATTTTTAGAAATAATAGCATTCTGCATCCCTTTTCTATATAAACTATAAGTGTGCCAAATTTCATACTACTCCGTCCGTACAATTGTCGTAAAAAGTGGTACAAAGTTTTTGCTGTGTTATTGCTTCACGTATTAATATATAGATGCTTAGATTTCAAAATTCAATCATTTATTGAAAGACATGAATATTCGTTCGCTATTTTTGTCGAACGAAATTGGGTACTTTGGATTTAGATTGATTCATATTTTTTAAAATTCTGCATACCATGGAAAAATATGATAGTTTCACTTGAATAGGTTTCTCTACGCGTATACAGCCAAATTATAATTTATTACACGGTATCTGTTATGTTTTGAGGTCCTTTACGGATTAATGAAAGAATTACATTTAATTAATATACTTATATGAGAACACAGTTTTCCAGAAAGCCATTTTTACATAAGAGCTTAGTGATGTCTACGTTTAATAGTGATGTGCATTGTAACACAAATATGGAATTGATTCGATTTCCAACAGTATAATCAGTCTAATATAGAAGGTGGGATGAGGTGAAGCAAAATGGCCGACGTCTAGTGGATATTATCTGTTTTTAGATGTTTTTCGTCCATTCTTAGCGCTAGTAAATTATTACAAATACTAAAATTCACTTTTAAATTAAACTATGGAATATGCTGAGTCTTACTGTCAAAGAGGCCAAATCCTTACCAACGTTTAGAAATTTGCTCGGAAAATACTATTTGTACACAAATAGCTATCTATGTCTGATTATTAACACAATATAATCATGCTAATACATTTATTATAATAATTTATGTATCTTGTAATGTATTATTGTACATATATAATAGGTTGGGGAAAAAGTCTTTTCGCATATAGTATGTATGAACTTGTAATAAGATCTCTTTGGCTATACCATTTGTATCTTACTGGTTTTGGTATCATTAAAAAGTTTTAATTTTAAAGAAGACAATTCCAAATTCAAATTAGGAAAATGTGTGACTTTTATTTGTTTTTCTTATTGTTAAAATGAGTGAATCTAATGAAGAAATTAGATACATTTTAAAATTTTACCACAAAAAAGGTAAAAATGCAACACAAGCCGCGAAAAAATTTTGTGATGTTTATGGACCTAATGCAGTATCTGTGAGAGTAGCGCAAATTTGGTTTAAGCGTTTTCAATCCGGAAATGTTGATATCAAAGATGCACGTCGCTCTGATCGCCCTGTTACGGACAAAATTGATGCCATTTTTGAAAAAGTGGAGCAAGATCGGCATATTAGTAGTTCCGATGTAGCTGGAGAACTGGGAATTGACCACAAAACGGTTTTGGCGCATTTGAAAAACGCTGGGTACACAAAAAAGCTCGATATTTGGGTGCCTCATGAGCTCACTGAAACAAACCTAATATACCGTGTACTCATTTGTGATTCTTTATTATGACGTAATGAAACCGAACCATTTTTGAAGAAGCTGATGAAAAGTGGATCGCGTACGACAAGAACGTGCGAAAAAGATCGCGGTCAAAGGCCGGCCAGGCTTCACAGACTGTGGCGAAGCCCGGGTTAACTCGCAACAAGGTGATGTTGTGTGTATGGTGGGATTGGAAGGGCATTATTTATTATGACCTGTTACCGCCAGGCAGGACCATCGATTCTGAACTGTACTCCGAACAACTGATGAGATTAATGCATAAAGTTGAAGAAAGCAGCCGGAATTAATCAACAGAAGGGGTGTGGTTTTTCACCATGATAACGCTAGACCTCACACATCTTTAGCCAAACAGCAAAAATTACGAGAGTTTGGCTGGGAGGTGTTAATGCATCTGCCTTATAGACCTGACCTTGCACCTTCAGATTTTCACTTGTTTCGGTCTCTGCAGAATTCCTTAGGTAGTCTCAGGTTAACATCACGAGAGGACTGCCAAAACCACTTGTCGTAGTTTTTTGATCAGAAGCCCCAAAATTTTTATAGCAATGGGATCACGTCCCTACCTACAAGATGGCAAAAAGTTATCCAACAAAATGGCACCTACATACTTTAGTCAAATGTAAATAAACTTTATAAAAAAACCTTTTGAATTTTTATATAAAATGCGAAGAAACTTTTTCCCCAACCTAATATGTATGTATTTGTATGTTTATTTCTTAAATTAGTTTGAGTATTTTCCGGCACCACCTATATCGCCTGATTCAAGTCTTTCATTTAGGTTGCCTGGAAGAGATCGCTTTGAGCGCTAAGGCCGCCTATTGCCTAATTATTATTTTTTTATTCTATTGCCTAGTAAATATTGTACATATGCAGTTTTTGTAATTGTATATTTTTGTGTGCAATAAAGTGTTATCTCTCTCTCTCTAAAATTCAGTATCCGTTTGCTTGGTGAACCAGTTTCGAACTCAATCCTTTTGAAAGGCCTTTGATAATTTTCATCGTTGTAATACAGATCCAGCAGGAGATATTCGACGTGGAGAAGACCCTGGAGCTGCTGAACAAGGCGATCGAGGACAAGCTGCTGCCGATGAAGGTGGCGCACACGCGGCTGCAGGCCAGGACCAACAGGCCCCACCTGGAGAAGTGCAGGGACGAGGCGCAGAATAGGTATCATGATAATCGAAGCTCCAACACTCCACAGAAATTGATTGAATTTCAATTTTCCCACTATCAATTACAATCCATGTAAACAATCTAGCTCGTGCTCTCAAATTAGTCGTAGTGGCTGGTCCTATAAAACTTGTGTCGTCTTTGGTGGATATCGATCAGTAAAAAAAATCACATTGGAATACAATTTAAAAAAAATGGCCATTTTAATTCAGTCCCAGAAAATTTCCCGCGAGATTCCCAGGATAAAAAGTAGCGCAGAGTAAAAGACTAAGAATTAGTTGTCGATCAGAGAAAACCACATCTTTCAGTAGTTTTTACGTGAATCCCGAACAAACGACAAACAGATGAGAAATCTAAAAAGAATTGCATCGTGTTCTCCGTCGTTTATATAGTCTATTCCAATTGTTTTTTTTTTTAATAGATTCAACGTACAATTTATTTGTTTCTATGATCTTATCAGATTGGTGAAGGAGGTGTGCGACCTCCAAGAGACGATGGAGAGCCTCCGTTCGAAGATCGCGACTGCGGAGGGCACCCACCAGACGCTGCTCGGGGTCAGGGCGGGCCTGGAGGCCGACCTCCGGAACAAGGCCACCACCCTCTTCATTGACCGGGACCAGTGCATGGGCCTCCGCAGGGGATACCCCGTCACCGCAGCCATCAAGGCGTAGTGTATTACTCCTATGGGTTGAATCTTATCAAATTTCAAGTGCAATAAAAGTTCTATCTCCATTTGAAGAGTTTTTTTTACCTATGAATAAATTAGGGTCTTCTATGGAGCATCGCTCGAATAAACTTTGGGGCCATCCATAAATTACGTCACACTTTAAGGGGAAGGGGGGTTTGGCGAAGTGTGACATTGTGTGATGAAATCTGTCATTGTGTGACAAAGGGAGGAAATTTCATAACGTCACATTTCACAATCCTCCAAAATTTTCCAGGATGAGTTTTTTCAAATGCGTATTGTGGATAGTCGATACTGAAAGCACGTGTACTAAATTTCATAATAATCGACTTAAGCCTAAACTCTAAGGCTAAACACACACTACGATTTAATAACACCGAACTCGGCTGTGAAAAGACGAGTTATATCGACGATCGTAGTCCGAATCAGCCTTAAAAGCTTACACGAGCTAAACTTACAGGTGTAAGGTCGACTTACGTAAAGACAAAAGAATTACTTTTATTTATATTTATTCTCAGGAGTAAAAGGCAAAAGGTGTATGTCAATGAATTGTTGCATTTACTTTTCAAACTAGATAAAAAAAAACATTTCTATCTTTTTATTTACTATACAAACTTAACAAATGCGTCACTTAAAAAATAAACAATTATTGTACAACAAATACTAATAATATTTCACACAACATTATTTGTTTTTTTCACTCATTTAGAAATGTATTGCTTATTCCTTCACACAACAGCAATGAGTAATAGTGACGGCAACATAATAATGTGTGAGTGAAAGAGAAAAGTAGTATTAAGTCTGTTTCATGGCGGGACGCAGATTATACTAATTTCTAGCATATGCTGGAATGGGCAATTTCATGCCTTCTTTAGCCTCGAAAAATGTGTACGAGAGGACAATCTCGTCAACATACTCCATCCGCGGGTCATCCACAAACTCAGGATCAATGTAGAAGAATACTGGCATGTCCACCTGCAATGGAGACAATAATAAAAAAAAACGCGTGCGTCTCCCCGACAGAAGTGATAACTTAAACTAATCTAAGTTGAACTATTTAATATTGAAATTGTTCAACTTGAGAAAAACTTAGGTTTTTACTTAAATTTTATGTATATAACGCGTGGGTTAGAGTGAAGCCAGACAGACTGGCGCCGTAACGCGTTACGTAACGAAGCGGTTTACTCTCCCATAAGAAGTTATCACTTCAATACAACTCATGGTATATTTTAATCAGCAGACAAAAACACACATTGTATAGCCCGAAGTTACGCTTGTTTTTTTTTTAAATTAAACAACTACGGACTCTAGTTCCGTGTCCTTTTTTACAATTTAATTTAGAAAAAAAGTTTAGAATTTATACACGCTTATTTTTTTGTTATTGCGTGTGACATATATTGAATGTATGTATGTGTTGTTGTGTACCTTAAGAATAACTTATTGTATTAATTGATTCTAATTTTAATACTAAACTTATACTAATGTAGAGTGTATCTGTTACATGCTAGTGTTGTGGGGAAGTGCATGTGCAGTGTGTGCCTTATGTCTATACTTATATATATTAACCTAACTAGTGCCATGTGTGGTATTTTTTCGTTTCTGTGTCTGGGTTATTAATTTTTAGGCTCTTTGTGTCTTAGTTTGTTTGTGAACTGTGCGTGTAATGCAATGTGGTGGTAGTGTGAGTTGGTGTGAGTATGTGTTAGTTTTATTGTTGATTGTGTGTATGTGACTTTGTGTGGTGTTATAATTTATTGTTTAATTGTTGTGACAATGTGTTGATGTTTGAGTTACGCTTGTGTTTTGGGTAATATACAACAGAGCGCTTGGAGGCCAATCCCCAACATCCAGACCATATTAAATCACGGAAAATTAATTTACTAAATATCAATAACATTAAATAGTCTGTCTTTTAAAAATGAAAGCCTTAAGTAAAAAATTGCTAGTGTCAGAATTTTTGTTTGCTGCTCTTTGAAATCTCTGAAAGTTACTCTTACATAAATTCCAAAATGGGTAAACAGATTTCAATTAAAATTTTAGGTATCAAAATAGCAATGTTAATACTCGTGCATGTTATATTTAGATATCTTGCAGGATTCAGGAGACATATGTAGATATAAGGGCCAAATCCCGCGAGAATAAACGAACGGGCAGATGTAGTATAATTTTTTTTTTATAGTGGTAAACCTCTGCCTCTGTCTACCTCTATTAAATGTCTAGGTTTAAGTTATGGTGAACAATAAAGAGTTTTCATTCATTCATTCACTCTGCATTTGATCATTATCTCGCCTAATGTAGAGCAGAAATATGGTCTAAGGTGGAGTACGTTTACATATTATGTACCTATATCCTATGCACATGGGATTTGAAGACGCCTAGATTACTCCTGCAATGAGTTCCACTTTTTTGTAGTGTGCCTTTGGTTGTCCGATGATAGAAGGGAGATGGTGGAATCAGATCGAAGAGCTCAGTTGCACCCTTATACATTCATATACAGCACGCACACTAGCAGTACCCGGCAGACGTTGTCTTACCCTTAAAAAATAAAAATCTAGAAACCGATTGCAGCGCCATCAACCGGGACTAATTGTTAACCTAAACCATTCTCGAATCTACTTGAAAAAACACCATCAAAATCGGTACCACAGTTAAAGAGGTGTTCAGCGGCGCCGCCTACCGGGTTCAATGGTGAATCTAAACCATCCCGGGATCCACTTGAACACATACAAAAGTAATTTCACCTAAATCTTATAAACCAATGGCAGCGCCATCTATCTGGCTCAAATTTGAATCTAGACCATCCCGGGACCCACTTGAACACACACACAAACAATTCACCCAAATCAGACAAATGAAAATGAGTTTAAATGCAGTCACCATTGCCGAAATCGGGCGGGAAAGACCATAACAAATGAATGGCTAGACTGATGTTTTTTTAATGACGAATATCATATTTTAATACATATTATCCTATTCCGGACGAAGACAATTTCAAAAATACAAAAATAATAAAAATTGGTTCAGCAGTTCTCGAGTTATATATGGTGTAACTAACACGACTTTTTTTATATATATATAAAACAATATTCTATCCGTGTAGGAATGGAGAAGAGAATACAATTTCCTGCGGCCAGGCGGCCTGTTGTAAGAGGCGACAATACAACCCATAGCCATGTGATAGGTTATTTGCCCAACTGGCTGGCTACCACCCCTGGTCTAGAGTATGCCACCATAACAACCTTGATTTATGTTCCGGAATTAGTGACCAGGTTCCAGTCTCCCTTAATAGAGCAGCAGCGCATTCATAGCACCTTTGGTGTTGCAAACGTCCATAGGCGATGGTAACCGCTTACCATCAAGTGGGCCGTTTGCCTGTCTGCTGAACTCTTGCAATAAAAAATTTAAAAGAAAAGATATCTTCGGTTCATATGTATGTTATTGCACACTACGGTTGGACGGATTGTGATGAAATATTTTTCAGTGTGTTTAAATGGATTTAAGAATGGTTTAGATTCACAATTGGACCCAGTAGGTGGCACTGGAATTCGGACCTAGATTTTTCTTTTTCAGAGCAGGACAATGTTTGCTGGGCCTGCTAGTATATAGTAATTACTTGAAAGGAACACATAACTCTACCTGTTCTTGGGGGTTTAATTGCTGTTCCTCGAAGCAAAAGCATTGAATCTTATTGAAATATTGTCCAGCTTCAAATGGTATCACATTATATGTGCTGATGCCAGTCACTGGCTTATTTGTAGGATTGCGTGCTGTGTAGAATGCTAACGCCGTTTCTCCAGGAACAACCTGCCGGTAAAGAAGATATTGAATGATCAATTTTGTTGGTGTTTCTGGTCTGGGTGTGTTTAGTTTAAATGTGAAAGACAAAAGACTAACAGAAAGGCAGATATGCAATAAGACCATTCTGCCAAAATGTAGTTGTCTAACACTTAAATATTAGTAGAATTAAGCTGTATTCATGGTTGTTCTCATCAGTATCTGTGTATACCAGACCTGGTGTATGAAATTTGGAGTACTTGTGTCACTTGCCATCCCAAAAATCAAAGGGTGAAGATAAGCAAGGCAGTGTCAATGTGAGTGATATATTTTAAATAGTGGGGGTGGGGGGTCCAAGAAATGAGCCCCATGTATCCTCTGTCTGTCTATAGAGTTTTCCCAAATATTTACAACATATTGAAGGACAGAGGCATTGTATCCATGATACACTTGTTGTAAAACAAAGGGGTTGTCTGGAAGAGATTGCTTTTTAACGATAAGACCGCCCTTTGTACACAGCTAGATATAATTTTAGTTTTTAAGTTCATTTTTGTATTGGCGTATAATAAAGTGTTATCTGTCTATAGATCTAAAGTGTTAGCTGCAATACAAGTGATATTGTATCGCAGCTTTCACAGAGACGGAAGTGCTTGATTTGTATAAGAGGAATTATAAATCCATTAACTATTTTTAAACTTGATCTATGTGGTTTTTCCATTTAAGAGTGTTATCGATTTGTATACCTAAAAATTTACAGCAATCTTTTAAGTTATATAACAGAATGATAACCTTAAACAGTAGTCATTTATACTTAACTAGCTGTGCTGGTAAGAACTTGCCAATGTGCCATGGAACATAGCAACCCGAGTATCAAATCGTTAGATAAAGTGAACAGCAAAAACATACAAGCTAAAACAAAACTAACAGCTATATTGCCAAGAATCGATTCTCAGAAATGGAGACAATCAGGAGCAATTTCCCAAAGTAGAGTAAGCTGGTGACTCACTGGCACCCAAGGGCTGGTAAAACGAGTAGAGGAAGGCAGAGCAAGCACTGGGAGGATGAGATCAAGCTTGATGCTGGACCCCACTGTCGATGTGCTGCACGCTAGTGCAGCTCGTGCTCGTGCTAATGAGCTAGAGTAGGCCTGTGCTGTTACCTTTATTCATGCTGGATTGTTATTTTATATTATATTGTTACAATTGGGCCACCTGCATAATTGAAAACAAAGCACATTTATTACCCGCTCGGTGTTTGGGATAATTACATAGAAGCGCTTTTATGATCGTCCTCTTTTGTTTCTTCTTATTTATTGGTTGTTGTGAAGAGCAGCCTATTGTACTCGTTTATGGCCATTCACAGGCATAATTAGGCAGGTATTTCGAACTAATTCTAAGAAGTTATTGTTTTGCATCGAGCCATATTGTATTTTTATAGAATAAAAGCAATGCCCAAACGGAGGGGAGGCAGTCAAGCGACGATTACGATATGAGCTAGACGTGCACATTCGATAAGCGATATAGTGACGGACTTTGGGCGTGTTATTTAATTGTGCATTAGATGTGGACTTATTGCATCCGGTTATATTTGTAAATATATTATACGTATTTGTATAGTACTAATAAATCCTATAGTAATTCTAAACGGCATTTTAATTCGAGTCCCGTAACTCGTAACAATATGTTTTGGCAAACTTAAACAATATAAATTATAGCCTATGAGTTATTCTGTTGAATAAGCTATACTATTGTAACATTTTATCAAAATCCATTTGGTACTTTTGCTTGAAAGAGTAATAAAGATAAAAAGAAATAATAATAAAGATTCATCTATATAATATCTATATAGTTTCCTATTAATCTATATTATAATATATCTGTAAATGGTTCGAGTTTGTACAATGTTTTTAAAAATCAAGGGGATATTTCAGACCAGGAGATTCCAAAAATGCAATTTCTGTCTGTCTGTTAGAGCATCATGTGAAAACTAGTGAACAGATATAAATTAAACTCGACATAGAGCTGGCTTATATCCTGGAGCTGAACTTATGATACTTTAAATCCAGATAAATGGAGTATTTTCCTTAAATTAGATAGATTAGCCAAATAGATAGTGGTGCAATTGCATTTTTTCAATTCACTAACAACTGTTGTCATAAAAACATGTCATTCATTGTATTACTTCAAATCAGGTTGGCTTTGACTCTCCTCTTTGTTTTGTTGGGCAGTTGTGTAGACTATAATATATGGACTTGTATTTTTGTTATTATTATATATTTTATTATTATATTTAAAAAACCATATTAAGTTTTTGTATAAGTAAAATAAAGCTACTGCCTAGGTTTTGACATGCCGCGGAGCCACAGGACTAACTCTAGTACTACAGTCGACTCTTGATAATTTGAAACTCAAGGGACCAGATAAATTTCAAATTGTCAAGAGTTCAAAATAACAAGCATTTACTTATGGAACTTATAGAAAGACATTTGTTCTTTCTTGGATTCATTTTAATAGCACAAATCAAACATTAACATGACTCATTAACGTTTGAAAGAAGACTGGAATGGGAACTTACTCATATCTCATTTATTTAAACAATTGACAGGTGTGTACATGTATGTAAAGAAACTACATGTATGTGCATGATAAACGCTTCAAATTATAGAGAATAGGAAAGTCCGGTCTTCAAATTATTGCATGTTTGCGAGCAAGATAATATTCCTTCAACTTCAAATTACCGAAGGGACCAATTAACTTTGATTTTATTCAATTTATCGAGTATTTTCAAGGGACTGAAATTTTTTTCAAATTATCGAGAGTAAACTGTCTATATAACAATAATCACAATATATGTCAAAAGAGAGACAAATAGTAGGTAATGAAAAACTTACTGTGATATCGTGCTGCTGTGGTTTAAAGTTCCACTGCATTGAGGAAGCTGTATCCGCATTAAATCTAATCTTCAATGGTCTATGCTTAACAACTGTCATACTGGATACCGTATCATTAGAGTCTGCTTGACCCGTTGTGCCACCATAACTGTAAGCCTATAACAGACAGACACCAGAATAAGAGTTATAAGGGTTACATTTTTATCTTTGGATAATTGAAATCCTAATAAATTAGAAGGTATTTAATAATATCTATAAATTGTGAACATAGGTGTTTTCTAGTTAAGATTTCTTCTTTTATATATAACATGTTAAGGGGTTTGTTTTGCAAATATGACAGTTAATTTAATATTGATGCCTATTGTAAAATATATTAATAACACATCATTGTCTTGCGGCTTTTTGTAGAATTAAAGATATCTATGTATTCCTTACTTCACAAATTTCTGAGATATTATTAAAGCTGGGTTTCTATATCTTACTATATATATTATTGTTAGGAAATTGACTTTATTTGTATGTACTTTATCAAATTTTAACTAGTAGTAAGGAAGATAAACTATTGAAACCAGCTGTGATAATGTTGCTGATGTCCCTTTGTTATAATTGGTATAATAACTTACCTGACAAAATATTCTATAAAGAGGCACCGCAGCATAACTTAATCCTACAGTCATCACTCCTAAAGCAATCACATAATTAAGAGTAGAGCTATTTTTTCCTTTTTGATCATACACTCCCCGAAAAATAATTACATTATGAAGTAAAGGTTTTCTAGGTGTTAATAATGAATTACATATCTTAAACTGATTCCTATATGGTTTTA
Organism: Dendrolimus houi; assembly: GCA_039645545.1. Taxonomy (NCBI): domain Eukaryota; kingdom Metazoa; phylum Arthropoda; class Insecta; order Lepidoptera; family Lasiocampidae; genus Dendrolimus; species Dendrolimus houi. The sequence goes on from CM077130.1 coordinate 23,325,465, forward strand.
AAAAACATCTATTGATTAATACAAGACGATTCATATTAAATACTTTGATGTTTTCAAAAATTTTCAGGTTATTTTATCATTTTTCAAAAATTTGAAACTATTTTGACAAGATTTGACATTTAGTTTCTTTTTTTTATCGTTCGCAACTTCGCAGATTAATAATGTAGTTTTCTAGAATGGTTTCTCGGCCTTGTGACTAAGATCAAGGTGTTTATTAAAATGAGTTTAAAAAACAATAATTTTGCTTTAAATTTTATCAAAAACTATGAACATTATATAACGTAATATCTATGGAAACATTATTTTATTAACGAAAAGGAGAGTTTCTGGCGGGAACTGAAAGGAGACGTGCTTTTGTTTTATTTTCTAAAAATGTGTAAAATAACTCTAAAATGAACAATAGCTGTAGGATATTGATAGTTTTTGAGTAGTAATTATGTGTGTTGTGAGAAATGTGAACTGTATAGTCAAGTGTCGTCTTTTGAGTTGTCACAAGAACTCCGTTGAATGGCACCAGCTGATAACCTGGTTAATTTAGAACGTCATATATTCTCAAATAGACATCTTCTTCTTTTATATTGTATTGGCTTTCGGCTTGTTCATATAAACATGGTTGGTATGAATGTCTTATTATTACTGATTAAATGTACCAACCTTGCGAAGCCAAGTTAAAAATTTAAAAGTTCCCTAAGCGTAATTAGCGGGAACTTGATTTTTATTAATCAATTCTTTATTGAAATTTCCTGCCACAAAGTACATTTATATAATAAGGGCCTTAACTTTTAAGATTGAAGATTTCTTTTTTCGGACTCTTGTCTAGAATAAAACAATGATTTGATATTTACAAATAATTAACATTTAATATCACATTTTAATACGTTTCAAACAGCGTGCATCATCGTTTGTATTCTAAAGCCATAAGTTTGTGTTTCGTCTTGATGTGTGCATCCGTATGCGTTTTCTGATAAGCTTTGTAAGTACAATCTAAGAAAGGGCATCGAAACATTGGTTCTTTGCCGCATTCATAAGTTACGTGTCTTCTGTATGTGCTTTTATGCCTGTACTTTCTTTTACATTTCTCACATTCATATATCATATCGTATTGTGACCAATAGTTTTTTGTCTTCATCGGTACTATAGGAAGTATGTTTTGCATCATTGTTTTAAAGAAATCCACTTCACCTGAAACAAGGAATGCTTTTTAGTAGTAATTATTTCCAATGTTTCTCTGATTACAGGTACTTGGACTAACGCTCTAAGGTGAATTATAATTCCTCCAAAATATAACTGGTAAGTTCTAATACTATAATTTTCTTTCTGTACTCTAGTCATTGCTTCATCACTTTGACAAATTGCTTAATAAAAAATACCTCTGAATATTGCTATGAAATGAAAACTTTTGTTTACATAATAAAGCACTGCATTTTTGCTTTTTAATAGAGATGTTACTTTATTTGGGTACTTATAGTAAGCTTTTCTGTTTTGCTAGACGCTAAAAATTAAGTTTTATTGCATTTAAAGGAAAGCGTTTAAATAAATACGTTGTATTGAATCAAGAACATTTATTCACATGCATAATCCAATTTAAAAAAGAACAAACCAAACACACTCGACTTCACTGAAAAATTAAAAAATACTTCAAACTTTAGGTAACATTTGTGCTATGCTTAATAATATTTAAATACCCATTTTCTAGAATTTCTCATATTAAACAGTTTTAATTATATTGAAATTTTTTAATGATATTACTATTTAAAAAAATCTTTGAACTCAAAGAAGATTGAACAAAGTCAACTTATTAAAATTTCTACTTTTAAGTAATTTGTGCGTTTACAGATTTCTTATAAATTTAACATCTATAAATATTTCTTACAGGCACTTTGGTAACTGGGTTATTAAGCTTCTTTGGCATAACATAGTTTAAAAATAACAAATAATTCAAAATAGCACATCTTTATACTAATTATTTTTAAAACAAAATTCAAATATACAGTTTGTGAGTGATTAAAATCTACCACCGATTATTAGTTAGTCCTCTAAACTAGGTTGTTGGTGGGCATCTAGGTTAAAATCGTAATAAAAAATAAAATTATTCTTATCTTATTCATAAAAATATTAGACAGTGAATACTCATGCACTTCACCACAATGCTATAAAATTTGCTATTAACAAATGGTAACTTTACACAGGGTTTTGGAAATTACACGATCGACCTAGGCAGTAAATATATTATTTGGTACCTAATAAGCTATATATGTCCACATAGTGCACGATATACATACAACATATTTTATCGTAAGAGTTCATGAATTTATATCGCGACTGGAAGGACCAAGTGTTTTTAGTTTCAGAAATAATATCTGATTATTAAATGACGATGAACAAAATAAAGTAATTCTTTTAGATTAAAATTACTTGAGAACATAACGTAAGCTCTAAACATAGAACATAAACTGATCTGTATTTCAAACTCAAAATCAAGGGATATACCAAATTTATTTCTAAAATGTATCATCAGTCAGCATGGAGTAAATAAATTTCTGCAGAAAAATATTTTCGTAGTTTTTATAAGTTTGGCGAAATGTATACACACATGATTAACGTTTATACTGCTCTGTGTAAGGCAGTTTCACGTATATATGTATATGTTAATATCCATTTTCGAAAGGTTTTGAATGAGTATAGGAATTTATGTAGTTAAGATTGTCTTTACTGAAATTGCCAAGATTTTCGGGGAATTGATCTTAATGAAATTTCAATAGAAATTTAAAAAATATATAGATACGAATTAATTAAAATGCAAATAACAAAACCAAGGCCATGCACTAGTTGCTAATTTTCATTTTATAATTTATGATATTAAAAGAATCAAAAATGTTTAGCTTGCACAAATTTTGATGTTTCCGATATTTTTAAGCTAGATATGTTGAAAATTTTGAGATATAATAATTGTGAGTAGGTTGAAAATTACGTTAAGTAACAAAAAATTAGAATATTTTGTTGTTTGATGTTCTTAAAATTAATTATTATGCTTTCATGATAATATTAAACTGCAGGAGAACGATTTTTGATATCCATCGATAATAATTATTGGACTTGTTTAGACGTGTGTAGTGTTTATTGGATTTATTTAGATTCTAAAAAAATACTTTATTTAAGAGCGGGTATTTAAATATTTTGTTATCATCTTACTTTTAAAATATTATAATAAAACTATTGCTTTAAAAAATATATACTATTCGACTTGTTAGGAAGTATGTAAGGTTTTGAAATTGTTGAACTGAGCTGACGTTATTTTTTTAAAATGAATGTTTGGGTATTCATTGTCTTTGCTTATGTATAGTGTTTGCTAAAACACTTGAAAAATAATAAGAATTTGGAATAAATAATTATGAAATATTAAATTAGGACATTATAAACCGATACAATAAAAGAAAACACAACTTAGTTATTTTGTATTCTACCTATGATCCCTCAAAACTATAAGTAGAATACTGAGCCTTGGTCACCGTTTTCTATGGGTAAGGTGCCCAGAAAGCTGGAAATGATGGCTGGCTAGTCGTTGAAGTTCATGTTATTTTTTTGTGATGTGTAGTAAAATTACTTGGAAAGCACTTGCTAGGTTTTGAAATTCTACAGCTGACTTTATTACACTCTTGGCAAAATCTAGGAGCCTGTAATGTTTTATAAGGTGATAAGTGCTTCAATTGGTTCGATTGTCAACTACCCTATGATATTTCACAACTAGTTACGATCTGGCCTTTAGACAAGTGACAAGTATGGGAACGACATTGTTACGCTTAGTATTATGTCATTCCCATACATTTTCATTCTATTCGTTTAGCGCTATTGTCACTTGTCTACAGGGTCTGGTTATTAGAATGTAGAAATCTAGGTCGATCGTACAATCATACATGTAAATAAAGTTATAAGAATATCTATTTATCGTAATAATTTACTTACAAAATATTATGCGTATTTTCTTATTAATAGTAAGGCACAAGGATCTTATTATATCGACAGACTGTAAGTCTTTGGTTTGTTTAAAATATTGCATGGATTAAAAATTTGAACTTTTAAAGGTAACTTATTTTAACAGTAACAAATGCACCATAATAATTAAATATACACTTTAACAGAAATACTGTGTATGTACCTATAACATATTATCCGTTTAAGTTTCTATGAAGTAATAATTTCTTTGGTAACAAGGAACACACACTAAACAAACATTAATTAACAAGAACAAGAAAATATAACAATCTTTTTTTTAATATAATATCTACTAGTTTTATTAAATAAACGAGAAGCACGTCTTACGTATTGTATATATAAAAAAACTTTCTTCATGAATTAACGAGTTCAATAGCTGCCTATGTTTACTTCTGCGACTGTTTAATTTTAATATTATTTCTACGACTTTAATTAGTCATAATGAATGGTTGTAGGCTGTTCCGTATTAATGGCCTTTCTAGACGAGTTGCGAAGCATTTGTTTTTATACGAAAAACAGTTTATTGAGCAGTCATCCTTATTAAGAGCGACCGTGAAGTTTGGGCTGGATTGTAGCATCATAGATTATGTAATCAATTACAAATAATAATGACCACCACTGTCTCCTACTTGCATTTTTTAAACTTTCTAACTTTTCATATAACACACACTGCTTTAATTTGCAAATAATTTTAGCAGTTAATGTGCTTTCTTTTTTAGTTTAAATTGTTCTACACTTTACACTTTAATATAGAAATTTTGTAAATGGCAAGGTATAAAAGATTTCCACTTTCCATTATATTCTTCAGTAATCTTTCGCTTCAAGAATTCAAGGCGTCTTTGGATTATCATTTCGGTTTTGGTCTTCAAGATTAAGTAGACGGTCCAGACCTTCCCCTTGATGTTGCAGTGGATGCTGAAAAAGATATGAAAGAATGCTTCATTGATTTTGTCTGCGGCAAATTACGATTTATTGGATTGTTATATACAGTTTGTACATAATATTTGGCTGAATTAAACAATAAAAATTGATAGGTCAGGCGTGAAACTATTGGAACGCAGTGGTTGATTCAGAAATGTGCTAAACAGAACGTAAGCGTGATTATAACCCTAATTGTTAGAATTATGGACTTAGAATTGCAAGCTTATTTAAAGGTTTACAAAGATTTGAAAATAAAAAAAAGCTCAACAAAATAGCACTAAATAGTAGAAATGTATGCATCCATTGATTTGATTTAGTAATTTTAGTCTTTTCCAAATGTTAAATTAAGTTAATAGTAGATTTTATCCACACAAAACTTATTAAAGTATTAGAGGTTAGTCGTTATGTGACGTAGGTATTGTAATGTTACTGACATGAGCGGCCGAGACGCGGCGGGTCATTCCGATACAAAATCCACTTTCTCCGGCATGTCTTTGTGCAGATGGCGTTCGTGTAGCAACAGATTGTGTTTCTGATACGCCCTGTATACGCAGTAGGGGCACTTGAAGCTCGGCTGTTTTCTACATTCATACTTTATATGCCGTTGGAGGGACCCCTTGTGTTTGTATTTGTTGCCGCAATCGACGCATTCGTATAGCGTCCACCCCGCCTTACCGCCGCCCAGGCCGGCCGAACCGTAACCCAATATATATGGTGTGTACATCTGTGCAACTGAAAATCGAAACGCAAATAAAAATAAATACGTGCAAATTAACCAAAGCTACCACCGTGAAAGCGAAGCGTACGGATATGTGCTACCGTTAAGCGAAGGATGATGCACCATGTCTCCCATTAATCCGCAAAGATACTACCGTAATCATTAATCTAGTGTAGCCCGTTTCTATGAGGTAACATGCAACCAATGCATCAATACCATATATCACAAGTTAACATGTTGGACAATACCTAAATGTAACTTCCATATTAGCATGCATTACAGTCATTCTACAATTTAAACCATGAATGCAGTCACGTTTTCCGTTGACTTTCTTTGATCGCAATCAAAATTTTTACCCAGTAATGCCAAGTTTTTTTATATATCTTACTATACATTAATTTACCCTACTACCGCAAAAAAAATTACAACCATGTAATTATCGCCAATTACTAGTGAGGCAATTAATTGGATAGCAAGATATAGGAACCGGCTATAAATCACTTAAAAATTGAACAGAATTAAGTAAGATAGGTCCACAATGCGCCGTTAAACACTCACGTAAAGTATTGAAACAAAAGCGTTATACCAGAATAGCAACTTTATTAAAATACAAAAATGGATATAAAAATACAATCAAATGCGTTTAATCACTGTAAATTCTTATTGACAGCACATTTATCTACAATAGCTACAAATATTCTAGGTAGTAATTCTTACATTAGAGTAACTAGGTTTGTTCATAACATCACTTGGAAAATGATACTGATAGTTTGCGACCCATTGGTGAGTTTAATGATTGTGTAGACTGCAACCATCGACAGCTCGAAATTAATACCAACCTACTTTTTAAATACTCTACTGATCGTTTCAGATTTTATATTCAGTAAACATTGCCAGAAAAACTAATAACTGAACTGGACTTATATTCCAAGGTTACATCGTCATGAATTATTTCGTAAGTCAACATTAAACTCAAGCTACTATCGCCCCTTGAGAAATAAAGGTAATTTAAAATTATCACAGCTGCTTAATATCATGTACTCAATGTAATTGAATTGTCTGTTTTTATCGATAATCATAAATCTAGTAGATCGATTAAATAAAATCGGGCGTCGGTTTGTTTAAAAAATCACAACCTAGAAATTTTAGCGATAACTCAAAGTCTCACGTTTGAACCGAACGTTCCCTGAAACATTTTAAACCCTAATGACTAAAGATTTGAAGGCACTTAGTTTTATACTGACAAGACTTGTATGGTTGTACTTTGTGAATCTACATTTTGATTGTATGATGGTAACTCCAGCGGATAATAAACTAATATAGCCATGTTGGGATTATCATTTAATTTCAGCTCCAAAAGAATAAACAGAGATGAGTATTAACGTGCAGTTTGTGCAGTCAAAATGTAAGATTCAATAGTTTCGTGACACACAATTTTTGCGATCACTGTTAGAGCTGAAATAAAGTGAGGGTACTCCAACACCGCGGTACCTTATGTAACTATAATTTCTATGCGGTAATGTGTATATAAAATACTTAAACCTATGTGGAAGATTTATTTGAACTTAGCCAAAATATCTCTACACTGACGTGAATCGTTTATAATTTGCATGGCAGTGTGTGTATAATCCATTCACAGTTTAACTTTCAACATATCATATAGACTTTTAAGGCACTCTTATATTGAGCTAATAATTTATAATAATTGGCCCCAAAGACAACAGCAAACATCGCTAACAGATATTCATTTCAAGGAACTCAGACTGTGTCACATCCATTTCCACTCATATACGGCAGATAAAGCTTAAAATAAAATAAATGCATTTAGATGTAAAGAGATCTAAACATAAAATCGAAAATACAAATTAACTTACGAGTATTACGATAATAATCGGAACATGCGTTTATGGCAAAGAACTAGAGTTTGCTAACTAAGCGAAAATAGCTTCGTTTCTTCCTTTAAAATATAATATGTATCAATGTACATGTTCACATTCATACTCGAGCATTATATTACATACATCGCACACCCGTCAGGCTGTCCCATCCGAAATTATTCTCCTCCCTTGCCATATGACGTCCCGGAGTCATGTATGTCCTGGTCATGCGTCAGCCACTGCTTAAAACAACAATCATAGTAACTGCAATTGGTAACAAACAATCTTAACTCGAAAACAACTTGTACTTAACACTCTGCCCTCTCAACCCTCACAAACCAGGAATGATATAGTTTACAAAAAATGCTGTACAAAAAATATATACTTATATAAAAATAAATGTTTAAAAGCGTAACTATACAATCACTACGACTTAACATACTGGATAAATGCAACAGTTGCTTACGCTGTTACAAAATTCACTGTAACGAGTGTGAATACTATTAGTAATTCGTCAAAATATCAAATGGTATCTATAGTATTTCGTCATCACTTTCCGTCGTTACATTAATTACGAGTTGAATAGGTAACGTTTAAAAGGCACTATTTGTGACCTCGCTAATGGCGATTATATCTAACGTGACTGTCTGACGCCACTATCACAAGCATACTCATCACATATATCACATTCGGAATCATCTGGGAATCATAATAGGAATTTCGTCTTTTTCGAACGACACGCTGGCTGCTCCTAACTGGATCCGTTCTATCGCCAATCGAAACGAACATATCATTTTAAAAGGGATAAACATTGACAAGTAGGTCGGTTGTTACACGCTCGCGACCAACGCAACAATTATAATATAAGAGTATTGTGTCAGGGGGTTGAGTGAGATCGGCGCGCGGGCGTTGTGTCGCTACGTGCACGCGTCGACGTTGTCCTGTTTGATGTACTGTTCGGGCTTCATGTGCACCTCGCGGTGCATCCGCTCCATGTGGCGCGCGATATGCATCTTCTGTTTGGCGCGGTAGACGCAGTACGGGCACTGGAACTGGGGCTCCTTGCCGCACTCCCACTTCTGGTGGTTGCGCAGGGAGGACTTGAGCTTGTAGACGCGGCCGCAGTCGGGGCACGAGAAGCTGGGCTCGCCGGGCGCGGGGGGCAGGTGCACCCCCGCGCCGCCCGCGACCCGCATCCCCGCCACCAGCGGCAGCGCCAGCCGCGCCGACCACTGCTCCCACGACAGCCCGCCGATGCGCGTGAACGACACGTCCTCCGCCGGCGCGCAACCAACTGAAAGCACACACCACCGGCGTCAGCGCAACGGCAACACGGGCACGCGCCCACACATCCACGCGCACACGTCCACACGCATACATATACAACACATTCCACATTCCCGTGTGGTTAACGACAGATACGATAAAAGCGAAACGAAAATACATGTTATATATATACTACATACATGAAACAGATAATATTATAAATACATATATAACACTACATATAATATAAATACTTGATATATATAATAAATAGAATATACTACAAATATTATCTGTATTCTACTGTGAGTGTTCCACCGAGTGCTGTGATGAAAGCTTTGCAAAAGGAAAAAAGTAAAAAAAAGAACAAAAAGAAATTAAAACGTTTATTTCGATTCGTCGCGAACGAAATAGGAAGGCGTGTCGAAGGTTCCTTGTATATGCGATTTCCACTTATGAGTCGCAGCGGTAGGGTAATTCATCAAAACAAGTGATATTTAGTGGGGAATGTCGATACCGGACCGCGTTTTGTATTATTTCTAAGTAACGATTGTTAATTTAAATGTAGTCTCCCGACCCACGGGCTTTCTTGTCTACCTGAAATTTTTAATTATATTAGTATGAACGAAAAAGAGATAAAATGAATGCGTCATGCGCAAGTTGGGCAAGCGGTGAAATTGCATTTGTTTAATCGACTGACCATGCGCTAACATGCTTTGTTATGAGCACAAACAAAACTAAAAATGTATAGAACGCCGACTCACCTATTCATTTGGGAAACTAAAATAAAAGGGGAGTAGTTCGGGATAAGGACATCGAAGTAAGGAAACGCATTCAGATATACTTATAACTATATTTGATTAAATTTTTCTACCAAGTAAACCCCAATATATTCATATAAAAATCACACTAGTATATATTACCTAATGCTTTCCAATAACATTAACAAACAATGTAAAATTTATAACATCCAAACGTCTTTAATATATTAATACACATCAGTAACCTCATGGTGTTATCATAACATGATATGCTGGGAATATTGCGATACGACACGCGAATATATCTATGCTTAGCAATGACTCGATCGTATTAACGACAAATAACATCATTCACATCTTAAAAGATCATTTTAAAAAACTAATACTGACTTTGGTCAAATAGCTTTGTTATCCTAGATTAACAAGAAATTATAATGATCAACAGTTAATATAATCGTCAGCCTAGAGTGCTGACTCCGTGAGGAAATATTTTTGGTATCGACAAGAGACATAGCAAAGTACATTGCGAAATGTTAGTAGATAAGGAGGAGAGTAGCAGCTTCAAATACGTTAGAAATTACATGTCCTGAGGGGCCTAAAGTGGTAGCAAGTGTCAAAATATAGTGCAACTTAATGCTATGCGATACACCTGCCAGTATATCTAGACACATTTCAATTCCGCTAAGCGAATTATTTTAGGGCCCCCTGTATACACTACATTTGTTATTATCGTCTCTGAAACTGTTTATAATAATACGTTTAGCACTCTAAGCAGACGCCTACTCGTAAAAAAACGAAATTTGAAAATATTATTGCTGGTTAAATATCAGTTAATATCAAGAATAACATTCATAATATAATAAATTTTGAACACATTTTACCCAGTTCACCCGAATACGAAAACCAAAAAAACAAAGAATATAATAATAAACACGTTAAACAACTACAGGTAACATCGTAGGCACATAATTGATGAGCTTTTTACTATCTATGTGGTGACGGGGGCCTCACACCTCGCGGGGTGATGATAACTTGGGAAGTTGCCGTTGCCCCCTGCTCAGGTGCAAGGCGCCTGTCGCCACGTAACTGAGGACTCACAGTACATAGCCCTCAAATAAGTATAATTATTCTAATAAATAAACAACATTTAACATAACTTTGGGTTTGCTACAAAGAGAATGAAGAAAGATAGGAATGGTCCCTTGGGATATAACATAATGGAAGAAAACAAGTTAATGAATAAATTACCAACATGAATAATAACTATGTCATTACGTAGACTAACTACGATCATTGCCCTTCAAGGGAATGAATAAATACTAAATCTACCTACCTGTTGGGAGTAATGGTAATCGATCCGTCAATCACTCGATTAACAGTATTATGAATATCGACTAATTATATCTTAATATCAACGATTGCACTAAAATATTAAACATTTTGGAATTATTCCATATATGGAATGCTATATAGGCACTACAGCTAAACAAATTCGAGATAGTTGAATGGAAAATTCGATCGTATTGGACACTCGAGACTGACGGGGTTATCAAAAGGTAAACACGCCCCTTCCTAACGATTTGATAATTGATTTCTTGGTGAGCAATATTATTAATTTAAAATTTAAAAAAAAAAGGATTTGTAAGCTTGCATAAATAGGCGACCTTCGGTCATATTCCTTCGAATAAAATACTTAGGTCAGTCTTAACTAGATATTTTAAAAGTCTAAAACAAAAAACAACGAAATTAATACTAATGCCGTTAGGGAATGTGCACTTTATACCTATGTATTTCTTTTATGTATAATATTAATTAATATATTAAAATGTCTTCAACAAAAATAAAGTAGTGTAAATATAAATTAAATTATTGCAGTACCGATTTGGTTAGGTATCTACTTTGGTCTAATGTTCTTTTTTGTTTTCAATATAATTAACTAAATATAAGAAGATGCGAAAAGGTCTCGCCAAGATAGCTATATGGAGGTTTTCTTGTTTCGCCTCACTTTGTTGCTGGCGTATATGTACCACTCGTTGTTGTGGTGTTTGCGTATGTGGACGCCCAGGTTGCCCCGCTGCTTCGCCTTGTACGAGCAGTAGGGGCATTGGTGGGAGGGCGCCTTGCCGCCGCACTCCACGTTCTCGTGCCGGCGCAGCGTCGACTTCCAGCGGTACTTCTTGCCGCAATGCCGACACTCGAACTGTCTGCTCGCGTCGTCGGAGCTGTTCCCGTCCCGCTTCATGTACTTGCCCTCCATCTTGGCGTCGTACGCGTCGTTGCTGTGCCCGCCGCCCAAGCCCCCGTAGCCGCCGTTGCTGTCGTAGAAGGCGTCCGCCTCCTCCGGCAGCACGATGTCGTCCGTGTCGTCGTACTCGACATCCGACTCCTGCTCCTCCTGCTTGCCCTGGAGCTTGTACTCCATCGCTTGGCCGACCGTGTTGTTGTTCTGCATGAACGCCTGCTGCAGCAGGTGCGCCTTGATGTTCTCGGGGATCGCGCCGAGCGTGTCCATGGGCAATTTGGAGAGGTGGAGGGGCGAGGGGAAGGGCGCTAGTTCTTTAGTGGCGTTGGGTTTCATGATGTTAGTGACCTGGATGCAGGGGGGCACTAGTGAGGCGAGCGACTGCGTCTGCGCGTGCTGCACCGAAAGGAGCGAAAGCAGTGCCGACGGTAGGTGGGTATCCTTGTGTAACTCTGAAATAAACACATTAACGGTATTGCAAAATAATAAATAAAGCGGAAACTACATACGGAGTCTTGTTAATACTACCGAAAGGCTAAAAATAAAATTAAGGAACCAAAGAAATGCGTTATAATAATAATTATTAAAAAAAATATAATAAAAATAATAATTTCTGTTAGAAATTATAAGGCGAAGCTTCTAAGTCATGCAAACATGCACAATCCAAAAAACTGTTTTTGTGAAGTTATCTTCCCATAAAATTTACGGCGGGTTTGTGACGGTAAATAAAATGCGCACAGTTATATCATTTCGACTCGTTTAATTAATCAAAAATATCGAATTTCATCAATCAAATTATTATTACATAAGTATATAAGGCTCATATAAAATATGTAAGTTCATTATCACCTAAAGGAAGATCGAGTAGACTTAAAATTTTAAGGCACTAGTATAAAGCACTAAGATATGTGGTGTGTGGTGTTGTGGCGTTCACTTGACCGCGAGTGCGGGCTGGCCCTGCGCGGCGCTGGGCCCGTGTTCGGGATGCGTGCGCAGGATGTGCTTCTTGAGCTCGTTGCGCCGGTGCTTGCTGCACGAGCAGAACGGGCACTTGTACTGGGGCTCGCGGCCGCACTCGAGCGTCTCGTGCCGCACTAGGTTCCTGCGCGCGTTGTAGCTGCGCTGGCAGTTGCGGCACTTGTAGCCCTTCTCCGACTTGACGGCGGCCGACGCGCCCCGCTCGGGCCCGCGCCCGAATATATTGAACTTCTCCTCTTGCTTCACTTCAGGGGCCTCCTTCACCTCCTCGGCCGGGGGAGGGGGCGCGGGGGCCGCGGGCGATACGGCCGGTTTCGGCGTCTCCTTCTTGTTCTCCTTCGTCTCTTTCAACGGCGTCTCTTTCAATGGCGTCACGTTCTTGAGTATCGCTAGTGTGGTAGTGTTGCCCGTCTCCTCGGTGACCTTTTTACTACGCGTCATGATACTATGTCGGGGCGTTGTTTTTTTACCTGCAATAGAAAATTAAATACAGTCCGTCTTTCAGTATCTAACGTTCTAGGATTATCCCCATGCTTGAAAATAAAAACAAATATATACAAAAAGAACTAAATATATTCAAGTAAAACAGAAACTTGTACTGATAAAAATAAACAAAAAACATAACTTCTTCCTGAAAGGTAACTTGATTAAACAACATAAAGAATCAACATAGTACTATAAACTAGAAAAGCAAATAATAAAGTAAAATCCTGGTAAAGCACAGAGTAAGTAAAGTCAACATAAAAATGTCTTTAACAATTCATGTTAATCTCTCCTTTAAATGTAAATAAAAAATATAATAACAGAAATAATCTAAGCTTCTTGTTCAATCCCTTGCGGATGTTTGATGGTTACGTGCAAGACCAAAGTCTTTTTCTGCGAGTATCTCTTGTCGCAAAGTTGACACGCAAACTGCGGTCCAGTAATGCACTCGTACTTTTCGTGCCTCAACTTATTCCTTCTATATTTATAATGCTTCTTCTTACATATCGAGCAACGATATTTTAAATTTTTTCTCCAGTTGTTTAGTTCTTGGGGAGTTTTTTCTGTTTTTATCTTTTTTGTTAATTTAACTTTTTCAATTTTCATATTATTTGGGGTTTGTTCTTGAGGATTTTCTTGTTTTTTTATATCCTGAACATTTGTTTTATTTAGTTTTTTAATATTGGATCTTACTAATGTAGCTTGTTTTATTTCCGTATGATTCGTGAGAATTACCTCATTTTTTGGTTTTCTTTTACTAGTTTCGTGTTTCTCTTTCTTTTGAGACTTTGAACCATTTGGTTCTTGAAGTTTGACTTTATTTTTTATCAATTCGTCTTTTTTCTTTTTTATATAAGTCAAGTCGTTTTGTCCTTGAAAATTAAATTCATTTTTATCTTCTTTCCTTTCGAGGGAATTTTCATTCTTTCTATACTTTCTTTTCGTTGTCTTCATTTTATTTTTTATACTTAGTTTTGTTTTAGATATAGGCCTATCTTTTAACAATTGCCCCTTATTTTTTAAGGATCCACGTGTTAATGGAGTTGCGGTTTTATCGAAATTCAATGGAATGATTATTTCTGGAAGTGAAAATGAAGCGGAAATAAATATACAAAGCGATAAAGTGTTAGTACAAATGTAGATAGATGTGCCAAGATTGAGTAACAAAGAGAAATGGAGCAAATAATGAGCATTTTCATAGATATTTGAGCACAGAGTTAGGAATGGTTTGAGACTTATGATTTAAGCAAAGGACATGGACGTGCTGGAGAAAGTTTCCTCGTAAATTATACACTCGAAATACCTCTTTCACTCCCTAGAATCGGCTTTCAATAACACTTCGATCCCGTTTCCTATGTTTACAAATAAATAAATAAAAACACCGAGTCGGTTGAAAAATGAAATGCGCATCAACTAAGAACTTTGGAACAACATGCCTCTGAGAGTATTCACAGTATGTCGATCTAGTGTGTACATGCATTGACTGACGTAACTTTATTATAAACATGTATTGCTAAAGACATTTGCAGTGAAATCACATGTGAATGCAAAAAAAAGAAAATAAATAGATAACAAGCCACATAACAAAACACTAAAATTAGTTTAAAATAGGGTTTACCTTCGTCAGAGCGCCGCGTGTCTCCAATTCTTCAATATATAAATAAACACTTGTGCTACGAAATTCTCGCGATATTCAAATCATTGTTACTACCAAAACTTTTGTAATTATAACCCAGTAAACGTGAGTGCGAAAAGTGCACATAAAATAAATATAACTACGACTACATAATAAATGATCAAATTATATGATTACAAAATACTTAAAATGTTTACTTACCAACAAAATAGGCATTCCACTTCAGGGTTAGAATAAAAATGGTTCCATTAATTTTAAAAAACTTGCAACATATCGGAAAATAAGGTCAACAATGTTCCTTAGAATGTCATGTTAAACATGACTAGTGTACATACACTATTGACGATATTTTGACAAGTACCTACATGTGTATATTCACATTAATTTCGAGTTATTGCGTCCCTAACCGCGTGTTATAACTATGTGCCATCTATGACATATATATTATTCATATCATGCAACTAAATTATTAATTTAGACCCCATATCACAAACAAAAGCTCATGGACAATTACATTTTGTAAATAATTTCAAAGTGATACTTACCTTGAATTACCTCACCATAATGGCTACGCAATGAAAACAACCTTTAAAACCATAAAATACCTTTACCCGCTGCACTGGATGCTTTCATTAAAAAAATTGTGTACATTATACAGTATAAATCTTTAATAATATTAGTAATTCATATATATTAATAATTGTTTAATATAGTTGTAGTTTCACATGTGAAAACACTAGCACTCTCGTAACATCTGTCGTGAATATTATAATATTTATACATAGATTTATAAATAGATTATTTTAAGCAATGACTATTTGTCTAGTTTCAAATTATGGGAAGACATTGCGCATTTCATCCGTTCCTTGTCTGTCTGGGACAGTTAACTTTTTATTCTAATTCAAATGTACATTGGCACAAAAATATCTAATCAAAAAAATTAACTGTCCTAGAAATCAATCTCGTATCCCATATAACATGTAGCGTCATTTGATCGATATTTTTTTTAATCGGTAGCCACAGTCGCTTTTAGCAAGTATCCAACAAACAACGCTACATGTTAACTGAAACACCATTGTGGGTAGTTTTGAACTTTCCACTATGGTGTTGTTTATGTAAAATGCAGGTGCTTACCTTGAGAGTCTCGGGCGCTGTCGCTCGAGTTCATAATTTCGTCTTGAGATCGTTCCAGGTGCCATTGGAAATCTGGAAAAATGTTGCTTCATTAAAATAAAGCATGTTTCGATACTGTTTAGGACTATGAGTTTTACATTGGATTTCATTCATTTATTTTCATACGAAGTGCAGAAGAAAATTTAGGAAAACGAACTCCCGGCTTTGAATGAAACCGAGCTTTAATCATTCTTTCCTATGCCCCTGCTTCAGCTGCTTTAGTTGTTACAGGCTCTGACCAATTGGGGATTACTTTATACTGTTACAAAATAACACGATAATGTGCATATAATGTATCAGTTAATGTTTAACGTCATTAACAATTTTGTATAGCAAATAGCGCATTAAACACTTGGCTACATCTGCGTGACAGTCAGTAAAACTATCCCAGGTGAGGCAGAAGCATTATAGTAAAAATCTAATGATATCACACATGCTGAATATAAATGAATGCATATATAATTTTTCTTGACCCGTGCATTTACTTTCAAACCGAATCTACACCATGTGAGGATTGGTACTTCGTTTGCAACAATTCTGTCAAGTAATGTAAATCATGTATAAAGATAATTAAGATTATGTCATCCTTCACAGATTACTCATGCTTCGAAGCTATGAAATTAATTCAGCTAATTTGATTTATAATTTTGGCTTTCTAGACTACTTAATTAAAAAGCAACCGCTTAATTTTAAAATATGAGATCTGGTGTGTGTTAAATATAAATACACTTTTTAATATTACCCCCTTTTTATTGCTGAAGCATAGCAGACACGCTAACAGTCCTAACCTGATTGAAATGGTTTATAGTTGTCTATGGACATTTATACATAATACTAGCTTTCCACGTGCTTTCGGCCTCGTAGGGGACTGATACCTGACCATAATGCCGGAACACACTCAAACTTGTGGGGTGGTCATACAGACCGGGGTGGTCATACAGCTAGGCAAATGCCTACCGTCTGGCTGTAGAATGTTTAGTCACCTCTTACAACAAACCAGCCGGCCTCAGGAATTAGTATTCTAGTAGTAGTATTTCTTAGTTCCTTATATATAATTATAGTTATATGTAGTTTATAGGCTTGTTAAAATAGAGTTAAAAATATTGTGTAATCAATTTTGAAAAAAATACTTTTTTATTTTTTAACACTGGGTTATAGTATTTTCTATAACCACTTTTTATCAGAGCATTAATTAATACTAGTGGTCGCTCGTGGTCGATATTCGACCATAACAATTTGTTGTCAAAGACTATACTTCTATAGTCACAGATTTTGCCAAGGAAGCAATAAACAAGAGTATATATGCATGTGTGTCAAATACATGGTAGTGTGTGTAATGTTTTTTTTATTGATTTAATGTAATTTTGTTGCATAATTAAAAAAATATTATCATTCGTCGCTTCTTCTCTATATAAACTATAAGTGTGCGTAATTTACTCCTCCGTCCGCGCAATTTTCGTAAA
Source organism: Dendrolimus houi (assembly GCA_039645545.1). Taxonomy (NCBI): domain Eukaryota; kingdom Metazoa; phylum Arthropoda; class Insecta; order Lepidoptera; family Lasiocampidae; genus Dendrolimus; species Dendrolimus houi. The sequence continues at coordinate 23,342,976 of CM077130.1, forward strand.
AGGGGGCACAAAGTTTTTGCTTCACGTATTAATATATAGATTAACAACTAGACTTGTGTGAAACGTATCATTGAAGAGCAAATAGATACAAAAGTTCTTTCACTTAGGATTGTATCCCTCCTTTAGCTCAGTACAAAACAACAGATATAAATTAGTGGAATGAGACACACAGATTTTATTAGATACCTATTATCTAATAAAACCGAACGACATGGTTCACTTTGTACGCAGCCGATCCGAAGTGAGTCGATTGAGTCTTACGAACTGAGCAAATGAAAGGTTATGTTTTACAATGCTGTTGGCTCTTTTTTATTCCTCAATCGCTAACTACCCAAGTTTATTAATTGTATTAGATTAAATATAACTTAAAATTAGACATGTACCAGTATTTACTTTCAAGTCTATGTATTTTTTTCTATTGCACGTGTTCAGCAGACAGGCAGGCGGCCCACTTGATGGAAAGCGGTTACCATCGCCTATGGACATTTGCAACACCAAAGGTGCTACAAATGCGTTGCTGTTCTCTTAAGACTGGCACCTGGTCACTAATGCCGGAACACAACTCAAGGTTGTTATGGCTGCATACTCTAGACCAGGGGTGGTAGCCATTCAGTCGGGTAAATACCCTACCACCTGGCTGTGGTTTGCTTTGTCGCCTCTTACGACAGGCCGCCTGGTCACAGGAAATTGTATTCTTTCTCTGTTCCTGCGCGGATAAAAATACTTATTATATTAAGGTCATAATTATGACCTTGACTCAGTAGGGTTTTCGTTCTGTACTTCTCATGAAATCCGGATACATATCCTGGGAGCATATGGAATCGAAAAGACTAGTGGGATCGTCCTCAGGATCTTAGGGAGGGTATTTTTGATTACTCCTAAGAATATATACTCACATAGACATTAAAATCGATTGGACAAACCAAGTTTTGTTGATTTAAGTCGTAGTTAATTCTGTTTTATGTCTGTTGGAGTGGCTTAGCCTTTAATTAGAAGATCCAGATTCAACTTTTTTAAATTTATTTATTGCAGTAGTTCAGCAGACAGGCAGACAGCCCACTTGATGGAAAGCGGTTATCATCGTCTATGGACATTTGCAACACCAAAGGTACTACAATTGCGTTCCTGCTCTCATAAGACTGGAACCTGGTCACTAATGCCGGAACACAACTTTAGGTTGTTATGGCGTCATACTTTAGACCAGGGGTGGTAGTATGCCCTACCACCTGGCTGTGGGTTGTTTTGTCGCCTCTTACGAGAGACCGCCTGGCTGCAGGAAATTGTATTGTTTCTCCGTTCCTGCACGGATAAAAAAAATTATAACATTCTTAACTATTTTAGACATTGAACAGTGAAATCTGCATCGAAACTAATCTGAACCTTTCAATTATAGAGCAACACAGACACAACATACAGGTTTAAATTTGTAACACCCTCTCATTTTATATCAAACTAGGATATGCCCGCGACTTCATCGACACTTAACTTGAAATTCCTGCAGGATTCCTCGGACACAAAGTGCCACAGCATTTAAGAACGTAATCTATAGTTTTAGTGAAATATGTGTCAGAATAAGTAAATTTTTACGCACCCGAACGACTACAAACTGCTCCCAGGAAAATTCCCGCGGGTTTCCCAGGATAGAAAGTAGCGTAGATTTTAAGTCTAAGAATTTGCTGTTGTTCAGTGAAAACCGCAGATACAGTAGTTTTTATGTGAGTCCCGAACAAACAGACAAATAATTTTTAAAAATTTGAACTTTGATTTCCGTCGTTTATTCAAATTCCAATGTTTTTATTCAAAATAAGTTCCGCTGGAGAACACTTTTGGAAGGTCATACATATAAGTTAAAATTTAATTTTTCTTCCTATTCTACAGTTTATATAGTCTATTCCAGTTTTTTTTAAATAGCTTAGCTTAGCTATAGATACAAGATAAGTGTGCTAAAATGTCGATGGACAGTACAACCCCGGTGGCAATGCCAGCTAAGACACTACTAAATTTCATACATTTTTATAGGTATAACGTCACAACACATAATTATAAAATTATGTGATATGACAGAACAGAACAAGCTATGTAACTTGTTAAGAAATACAACATAAACAATGGTATAATAATTGGCTACAACAGTTGGTTGATATACTCAAATTATTTAAATATCATTTTTGTAGACTGTCCTTTCTCTTAATCCACTCAATAAAATTTCAGAGATCTCAGAGAAGCTCATAAGTTTCACATTAAGTTGTATTTGCATATTTTCTAGCATAACATTTAGCTTTTTAACCTATACTTTTTACCTTATGATAAACTTGCATTGCAAATAACCTTTAAAATGTTACTTGTGTAAGTTAAATTACAGCATACAGATTAATAGTTATCTTCAAGGGATCATAAATTGGGAAGCTTTACAGACAATGATTTTTTTAAATTTATTGCAGGACATCAGCAGACAGGCATACGTCCCACTTGATGGAAAGCGGTTACCATCGCCTATGGACGTTTGCAACACCAAAGGTTCTACAAATGCGCTGCTGCTCTCTTATGGGAGACTGGAACCTGGTCACTAATGCCGGAACACAACTCAAGGTTGTTATGGCGACATACTTTAGACCAGGGGTGGTAGCCACCCAGACGGGCAGATGCCCTACCACCTGGCTGTGGGTTGTTTTGTCGCCTCTTACGACAGGCCGCCCCAACGCAGGAAATTGTATTCTTTCTCCGTCCCTGCACTGTGTAACATTTTAGTGCCATATGGTGGCTCTATATGTTTGTACTATTGCTATATTGCTCACACGTAAAAGAAAACATTGTGAAGAAACCTGCACATCTTAGATTACCAACACTTGAAACATTAAGGAGCATTTTAAATATTGTATGATTTCTTTCTGGGTGATAATCACTCCAGACTGTATTATTTGTACAATATTTAATATACCTTAGACAAAGCAGTTTCAATCATAAACTTAGATTTTGAACGTATTCTGCAGTGGGGCAAGTCTTTTGGGCTTCATGTGAACCCTGAAAAAACTCAAGTCATCGTCATCGGTAGCTCACGGATGCTTAATAAGGTCGACTGGAGTACCATACCTAGTGTAATGTTTGACGAGACAATCATTCCTTTTAGTGATAAGGTAAAAACCTTGGTGTTATACTTGACAGTGAGCTGTCTTGGCGACCTCATATCACCGAATTAAGCCGGCGGCTATATCTCTCATCCAAATCCCTTAGAAGGTTAAGGAATTTCTTACCCACTACCATCAAAATTAAGCTAGCAGAGTCCTTATTACTTCCTATCCTTGATTATGCTGACGCCAGCTATCTCAATTTAACCCAAGAACAACTTAATAAACTTGAGCGCCTCCAAACTTTTTGCTTAAGGTTCATATTTGGCCTACGCAAGTATGACCATGTCTCTGAATTCCGAAAAAACTCAAGTGGTTGCCAATTCGATTTCGCCGGAATACTCACATCCTTGCTTTTCTCTATAGTATTTTATTTGTCCCTATTACTCCTGATTACCTTAAACAATGTTTTGAATTTCTTTCGTGCTCTCAGAATTTACGCCCGTCTACTAAACTTAAATTGAACACTCCTGCGCATAACTCAACTTTTTACAACAATTCTTTTACTGTTAAGGCTATACAGCTTTGGAACGCGCTTCCTGTTACTATCACACAAGCAAAATCGCTAGCGATATTTAAAACTATGATTAAAAAAATACTACCTGTCGTTGGAATATGGTATTTGAATTCTTTTATAAACATTTACATATTTTGTAGATATCTATTTGTATGGTATGTATATTAAGTATATATCTATGTAGTATATAAAATTTCTGCATATAATAGGTTGGGCAAAAGTATTTTCGCATATAGTATGTATGAACTTGTAATAAGATCTCTTTGGCTATACCATTTGTATCTGGCTGGTTTTGGTATCATTAAAAAGTTTTAATTTTAAAGAAAACAATTCCAAATTCAAATTAGGCAAATGTGTGATTTTCATTTGTTTTTCTTATTGTTAAAATGAGTGAATCTAATGAAGAAATTAGATACATTTTAAAATTTTACTACAAAAAAAGGTAAAAATGCAAACAAGCCGCGAAAAAAATTTGTGATGTTTATGGACCTAATGCAGTATCTGTGAGAGTAGCGCAAATTTGGTTTAAGCGTTTTAAATCCGGAAATTTTGATATCAAAGATGCGATCAAAGGGCGACCAAAGCGACGTGCTTTGGTCGCCCTGTTACGGACAAAATTGATGCCATTTTTGAAAAAGTGGAGCAAGATCGGCATATTAGTAGTTACGATGTAGCTGGAGAATTGATACTTGACCACAAAACGGTTTTGGCGCATTTGAAAAAAGCTGGGTACACAAAAAAGCTCGATATTTGGGTGCCTCATGAGCTCACTGAAAGAAACCTAATGAACCGTGTACTCATTTGTGATTCTTTATTAGGACGTAATGAAACCGAACCATTTTTGAAGAAGCTGATAACTGGTGATGAAAAGTGGATCACGTACGACAAGAACGTGCGAAAAAGATCGTGGTCAAAGGCCGGTCAGGCTTCACAGACTGTGGCGAAACCCGGGTTAACTCGCAACAAGATGATGCTGTGTGTATGGTGGGATTGGAAGGGCATTATTCATTATGAGCTGTTACCGCCAGGCAGGATCATCGATTCTGAACTGTACTGCGAACAACTGTTGAGATTAAAGCAAAAAGTTGAGAGAAAGCGCCCGGAATTAATCAACAGAAGGGGTGTGGTTTTTCACCATGATAACGCTAGACCTCACACATCTTTAGCCACTCACCAAAAATTACGAGAGTTTGGCTGGGAGGTGTTAATGCATCCGCCGTATAGTCCTGACCTTGCACCTTCAGATTTTCACCTGTTTCGGTCTCTGCAGAATTCCTTAGGCAGTGTCAGGTTAACATCACGAGAGGACTGCCAAAACCACTTGTCGCAGTTTTTTGATCAGAAGCCCCAAAATTTTTATAGCAATGGGATCACGTCCCTACCTACAAGATGGCAAAAAGTTATCCAACAAAATGGCACCTACATACTTTAGTCAAATGTAAATAAACTTTATAAAAAAACCTTTTGAATTTTTATATAAAATGCGAAGCAACTTTTTCCCCAACCTAATATATATATATATTATTTATGTATTTATTATTAAAATGTAAGTAGTTCGTACTATATGTTACGTATGCCACCATCGCCATTATCATCTCAATTCATTCCTGGGGCTGTCTGGAAGAGATCGCTTTTTAGCGGTAAGACCGCCCTTTGTACACAACTAGATATAATTTTAGTCTTTAAGTTCATGTTTGTATTAGTGTATAATAAAGTGTTATTTCATGAGCCACTTCACAATGGCCAGCCTTCATGTTATACCCCTCAAATAGGAAAACATGATCCCATATTGTAATTTTTTTTTTGGAGGCTTTACTTAAGAATAATAAGTAAATCTGCAGACAAACACACTTGTATTTCTTAACTTGTATTATGAGTAAAACACAGGACAACCCTGGGGCTAATTCCAGACACCTAGATCAGACTTAATAGAAAGTTTTTTTAACTTCTTTTTCCTGGTTGGTGGTGGGAATCTTTTTGAAAGCATAAAATACGTCTGCCAGAAGGTTCCGCTCTTCACACCCCTATTAATATTATAAATGCGAAAGTAACTGTCTGTCTGTCTGTTACGCGTTTACGGAAAAACAACTGGACGGATTTCGCTGAAACTCAGTGTGTAATATATATATACTCATTAGATGCTGAGGATGAACATAGGATACTTTTTATCCCAAAAAATGGAATAGTTTCCGAGATAACAGTATATTTTTCTGTTCGGCTGTTATACTTTCACAGAATAACTATTAGATCGATTTGGCTGATATTCTATACATATGTAAGTTCAATATCAAGGATAGGTATAGGATACCTTTCATCCCGGAAAAAGGGATGGATTTGTGTAAAGGTTATCCCAGAAAGTAGGGAGGTAGGTTTTTTTGTGTGATTTCTTTTCATTTATATAGTTTACAGATCGATAGACGGGGGATAGATAAATAAAAATAGAACGGGTTGATGAATAGGGGATGGAAGTTTGCATGGGAGATTAATCATTTCTCAAGTTTATAGAAACAAAAATTCATATTTTTTTATATAATATAACCTGCATTAACGCCTGCTCTTTAAACAAGAGATACTCATCTCTGACCTGTGGCGCAGCCGCGGGTAAACTCTAGTTATGACAAACTGTAGTGAAAATACCTGTTACACAAGAAAGGATCTGTCGGTGCAATACTTTAGTGTACAAGTGTGTATTTGTAATGTACACTGTGTATGGGTAACTGAGTATGCGCAATAGGTTTGCATTGTTAAATATTTGCATCTAGTTGTAAAGAGGAGTTAATCTTCATTATTATCTTGATTAGTGGATTTCTTAAGTACGATATAAGATTAAGTAATCTTAAGTTCTGCTATATGTAAATAATATTAGAATTTATTGTAACGGATGAACAAACGTGATAGGATTTTATTAAGTAAATGATGATATTTATATTTTTGCCTTTGATCTGATCTGATTTATTTTATTTTCTTGACATTCTTTTACTTGTATTGTAATATAATTAATCGAATTTTACTTATAAATTTAGAATTGTTATGATGTTTTTTAGATTGATATGTACCCAAATATTTGTAGTATGACCACGTGTATATCAAATACAGTATAATAATAATAATCGGCAGACAAACACACATATTGTATATCCCCAAATTAAGCAAGTTACGCTTGTGTTATGGGTAATATACAACGTACCACTCGGCCCCAGAGGGCCGATCCCAGACATCCAGACGATAGTAAATAACGCAGAAAATACGTTTCCGAAATTTACTATACCAGGAATCGAGCCCGGAGCCTCTGCGTTGCAGTGAAATAGGGCGGCAACGGCTTAGCCCGCTCAACCACAGAGGCCGTCAAGTGAGTGACACCATTCACATACCATTTGAGTTTATTACCATCTTTATGTATGTACATACAACTATTACCAGTATTTTTACAATTAAAGATTCATTCACCTATATAATAGGTTGGGGAAAAATATTTTTCGCATATAGTATGTATTAACTTGTAATAAGATCTCTTTGGCTATACCATTTGTATCTGGCTGGTTTTGGTATCATTAGAAAGTTTTAATTTTAAAGAAGACAATTCCAAATTCAAATTACGAAAATGTGTGATTTTCATTTGTTTTTCTTATTGTTAAAATGAGTGAATCTAATGAAGAAATTCGATACATTTTAAAATTTTACTACAAAAAAGGTAAAAATGCAAACAAGCCGCGAAAAAACTTTGTGATGTTTATGGACCTAGTGCAGTATCTGTGAGAGTAGCGCAAATTTGGTTTAAGCGTTTTCAATCCGGAAATTTTGATATCAAAGATGCACGTCGCTCTGTTCGCCCTGTTACGGACAAAATTGATTTGAAAAAGTGGAGCAAGATCGGCATTAGTAGTTACGATGTAGCTGGAGAACTGTGAATTGACCACAAAACAGTTTTGGCGCATTTGAAAAAAGCTGGGTACACAAAAAAGCTCGATATTTGGGTGCCTCATGAGCTCACTGAAAGATACCTAATGAACTGTGTACTCATTTGTGATTCTTTATTACGACGTAATGAAACCGAACCATTTTTGAAGAAGCTGATAACTGGTGATGAAAAGTGGATCACGTACGACAAGAACGTGCGAAAAAGATCGTGGTCAAAGGCCGGTCAGGCTTCACAGACTGTGGCGAAACCCGGGTTAACTCGCAACAAGATGATGCTGTGTGTATGGTGGGATTGGAAGGGCATTATTCATTATGAGCTGTTACCGCCAGGCAGGACCATCGATTCTGAACTGTACTGCGAACAACTGATGAGATTAAAGAAAAAAGTTGAGAGAAAGAGGCCGGAATTAATCAAAAGAAGAGGTGTGGTTTTTCACCATGATAACGCTAGACCTCACACATCTTTAGCCACTCACCAAAAATGACGAGAATTTGGCTGGGAGGTGTTAATGCATCCGCCGTATAGTCCTGACCTTGCACTTTCTGATTTTCACCTGTTTCGGTCTCTGCAGAATTCCTTAGGCAGTGTCAGGTTAACATCACGAGAGGTCTGCCAAAACCACTTGTCGCAGTTTTTTGATCAGAAGCCCAAAAATTTTTATAGCAATGGGATCACGTACCTACCTACAAGATGGCAAAAAGTTATCCAACAAAATGGCACCTACATACTTTAGTCAAATGTAAATAAATTTTATAAAAAAACCTTTTGAATTTTTATATAAAATGCGAAGAAACTTTTTCCCCAACCTAATAGATAAATAAAATTGAAGTGACTGTTTTTAATCCTACTAATATAATAAATGCGAAAGTTTGTAAGAATGTATGTTTGTTACTTTTTTACGAAAAAACTACTGAATGGATTTTGATGAAACTTTACAATAATATAGCTTACACATCAGAATAACACATAGGCTATAATTTATAAAGATTTTGTGTGAATTATACAAAATATAACGATTTTCCATCATCACGCGGGTGAGAACGCGGGGCGCAGTTAGTGTCAAAATAAAAATTTGAAAAAATCAAGGCGGGACATTCGGACCAGGAGATTCCGAAAATGCAAATTTTAGAATTTTGTCTGTATGGATGTTCCGGCTAATCTCTGAAACGGTTGGACCGATTTTGATGGGACATTCACTGGCAGATAGCTGATGTTATAAGGAGTAACTTAGGCAACTTATTTTTCGGGTTCGGCGAAAAACAAAATCCGCGCCGACAGCTAGTTCATTATAAAGGCGCCGTTTGCGATACGTACTGCGTACGACGTCGTTGTGTGTCGGCGGCGGGTGTTCGTCGTGGTCCTCGTCGAGCGTGAGGTCCTCGACGCCGTCGCGGGCCATCTCCTCCTTGCAGGGGGGCGCGTCGCCGTTGCCCGCGGCGGCGTCGGCCGGCGGGGCCGCTCCCGCGGGCAGCGCGCCCCCGCCCCCGCCCCCGCCCATCAGCGCCCCCGGGGGGCCCTCCGACATGCGCCGCGCTTTCTTCCGGCGCCGGGTGGGGCTCACTGAGCCCTCGCGGCTGTCTACGCTTCCGTCACGGACCTAAACAAAAGAGAAACCGCTGTTAATCCTATTAATTATATGGACAAGAAATTCTGTGATGATGGTTGTTTGTTGTTCTTTCACACATAAGTTATTCAACTGATTTTGATGAATCCTGACAGTAATATAACTTGTACATCAGAATAGCAAGTAGACCATTACTTCTCAACGATTTTTATGTCGCGACCCACGAAAAACCCGAAAAGTTAAGTAACTTCACTACAAAATTATAGTAATATTTTATTTACGTTTGATTTTTATATAGGTCTCAGGTAGCAGTAGGTCAGACTGCAACTCCCTTTCATTAATAACAAACGGCGACCCCAGGTTGAGAAACGCTGACGTAGAACTATTAAGTTATAAAAAATTTTTATTGGACAAATACTTATTTAAAAAAAATATATATAGAAACAATATGTTTTACAGATACATTTATTTCCTAAGGTGATTGATTTCATTTTGTCTCATTTTTTTCAGGTCGACCTGATTTTATATATTATAAAAAAATATAAATCATATTATGATTTATATTTTTTATATTATATTAAATCTTTTATAAAATAATGAAAGAAAGTATCTTTATTATACAATGATAAGTATGAAGTAGAATCGCTGCCAACATAAGTTATGTCATGTGACCAGTAGTACGAAGTGAGAGCGGAGCGCGGGGTATATAATACTCGTCACCGCCGTGTGCGCGACCCAAAGGCAGGCAGATATGTCAGAGCAGACGTCGTTGACGGTTGTTTTGGCATTGGGAATTAAACATGAATTATTAAAAGCTGTGGATTTGCTGCTAGGTGGAATGAGCCTGATCTCAGACATGATGAAATATAATACTTTTGCAAACTATATATAGTTATATGCTATCTAATACAACAATAATGTCGCAAGTGTAGAATGTGGCCCAATTTGCAAACCAAGGTTGTTAACATACACATGGTTTCTAAGAATAACATGTAGCATTTACAAGAATTTTTGTATATATATACATCTAAAGATAAAATGTACTACATTTTTACATTATACAGCTAAAGTAGAAGTTAGCTGATAAATGTGGCTATTTAAAGAAAGTGCATAATTTGAACTTCTTTTCTTCAAATATTAAATCATGGCTTAAATGGTCACCTCCTCCTTATTTAAGGAAACGTATTATACGTATCCAACAACTTTCTCATTCCCTTTATTTGCGCTCTAGTAATAATCTCTCCCTAATGACACCTGTACACACTTCTTCCTTCGTTGATAACTCTTTCACAGTACAGGCTGTCCGTTTATGGAACTCACTGCCACTCAACATCGGATAAGCTAAATCCATATTTTCTTTTAAAGTGATGGTTACTTTGGTCCTCGCAAGTCTAAAACATGCTGCTCATCTTCTTGAGATATAAAAATAAATGTTTGTCTGTATGTCCTTTATAGAACCGTAAACTATACATTTGATCATGTGATGATCCTTAGCAAAATTGTTGTGCATGATCCAGAGAAGATTTCCGAGTTGATTCTCACAATTGGACCCGACAGGTGGCGCTGCTGTCGGCATATCGATTCAAGCTTTTCCGGGTAGGACGACGTCTGCCGGGACAGCTAGTTGTATATATAGTATGATATATCTTATTTTTGTATGTTAAATAAAATATATTATTATTTATTTTTTTTTACTTATTCTTGGAATGTTTTTTTATTATTTATCGTCTTCACTGCTACTGTTGTCTTAATATTTTCTTTGGTTTAGGGGTTGCATGGAAGAGATCGCTTTACGCGATAAGGCCGCCCATTGTTCATCATTTACTGTGTGTACAATAAAGTGTTTTCATTCATTCAATCAAAACTTGTATGCTTGCAAATATGCATTTGAATTTTAAAAATAAAGGTCCACCCATCAATTCATATTTTGCTGTGTGGTTTTGATCAGTTTGAAGAGCAGTAGGTATACATACCCAAATTAAATTAAGTGCCGATTTTTCAATCATCAGATGAAAGTTATTCATGTAGTTTAAATTACAACCTGACTGAATGTAAAAGCTACACAGCACGACTGTTTTATTCACGCAACCGTAATTTTTAATTTGTTCACGTTATATTTTATTCAATGAATAACTTTTATCTCGCGATTGAAAAGTCAGCCCTTTAGTTATGTAAAACATGAGTGGTTAAAAATTGAAGTTCAATTCTCATGCTTAAGTATAAACACAAACTATGAGCTATAAGAGAATATTAATTTATTAGTTTAATAAGCCACCTAAATATTTCCTTTATTTTAGGTTGCCTGTAAAAGATAACTTTAAGCAATAAGGCCACCTATTATATTGCCTAGGTTTTTTTATTGCATGAGTTCAGCAAACGACCCACCTATGGACATTTGTAACACATTATTTATATATATATATATATATATATATATATATATATATATAATAACATAACTGGCAACGCCGTTGCCAGCCTACCTCACTGCAACGCAGAGGCTCCGGGTTCGATTCCTGGTATAGTAAATTTCGGAAACGTATTTTCTCCATTATTTACTATAGTCTGGGTGTCTGGGATCGGCCCCAGAGTGGTACATTGTATATTACCCACAACACAAGCGTAACTTGCTTAATTTGGGGATATATATATATATATATATATATATATATGTGTGTTTGTCTGCCGATTATTATTATAACAATTGTGTTTTGGATTTGGTCATCGAGGCACACATGAAATATCGAGCCTGTATCATTCAGAAATAAAGTAGCTATTCCACCAATACAAAACAATTTAGTTATACGTAACTTACATCTTATCTCACATGATATCAAACCAGACATCTAGACCAGAGTAAATAATAAAAAGTTCATTTTCTTATTTGCCCTACCCAGAATCAAACCTCTTATTACCAGTTAACTAGGCAGACTAATAATTAAGATCACTAGACTACGAAAGCCATTAAACATAAAATAAACCTCTCAGAATCTTTGGTGTGTAATGAAATCAAATTCATCCGAACCCAGTTAAAAACTACACAACAAATCTGGCCACTGTTTCAAAATAGTGAAAGTTATGTATAATTAAAAAAAAAAACACTTTCATTGTTTGTTAAAACCTTAAACTTTCGTTTTTTTAGTTTGATTATAAAAACATGCTTACATTAAATCTATTACAATTAATGTAAAAAACATTTTTTAATCTTAGTCAAACTTATGTTGCAACAGTATTTTCTCCTAAGCCATGCCTGTTAACAAAAATAAATTATACAATTACATGCTTTGATTTATTTACAAATTTAAGAAGGCTTTGCGAGTCAAAGATAGTCAAAATAGAATATGGCTTGAATCTTGATTCAATTCAACTATTAAAACAAAGTTGTGTGACGGTTATCTTTAGCCATGATGAATGAATGAATGAATGAATTAAAAACTAGATACAATAAATGTTGAGCAAAGGGCGGCCTTATCGCTTAAAGCGATCTCTTCCAGGCAACCCCCTAAACTAAGGAAAATATTAAAACATGACTGTGGCGGTATAGACAATAAATACTATAAAACATTCAAAATATATGAAGTAAGTAAATAAAAATATTTATTGTATACTATATAAACATACAGAAAATGCAGCACTATTATACCTGAGAAGACCAAAAATAATTAAAAACCTTAAAAAGAGGATTCTGATTTAGCTTGTCTGATGTCGAGTGGCAGTGAGTTCCATAAACAGACAGCCTGTACTGTGAAGGAGTTATCAACGAAGGAAGAAGTGTGTACAGGTGTCATTAAAGAGAGATTATTACTAGAGCGCAAATAACGGGAATGAGAAAGATGTAGGAAATCAAAACGTTCCTTTAAGGATGTTGTACAAAAGAGAGAGCAAGTGAACATTCTTGTGAAGGCGAATAGGTAACCATTTAAGCCATGATTTAATATTTGAATTTTTTTCTTCTAATTATGCACTTTCTTTAGATAGCCACATTTATCAGCTAACTTATAAACTTTAGCTGTATAATGTAGTGCATTTTATGTTTAGATGTATATATATATATATATATATGTATATATACAAAAAATTCTTTCTTTGAAAATAATTTAGAAAAAATACACAATTTCTTATTTTGAAACAACAAAAAATATTAAAATGGTTTGGTGTATATTTACAAATTATAACGCCATTAGTCAAAAGAAATGTGCCCTAAATAAGCCTTACATGGGCATGGAGTATTATCACACGAGATAAAGGTGAAAGTAACATATCAATGGGATCGGCTGTTATGAGGAAACTCAAAACTTTCCTTTTTCATAATCTATTATTCTGAATTTTTTACTTTCGTTTCTGCTAATAAATAATTAACCACCAAACGATTCATGTGCATTCTACCATGGGGGAAGAGTATTATTTATTTAGCACAAAACAGATTATAATCCAAACTATGTGCTAATTAGATGAACGCCAAAATGGATATTATAAAGAAAGTTGTTCATAGTTCATTTACAAATAATATAACAAAAGTGAGTGAAAAATCGACAGTAGATATTGAGAGAGAGAGAAGTGTTTTGCATTTATTCATAAACTTAAATTGACTACAATTAAAAATATCAATGTTCGCATTTAATTTGTTGATTTCATTATAAAGGCGACACATTCGAACGAGTGGATTGAAATAAGAAGTATTATTACGATACACTTGAAGGGAAGAAACTGCTGGTTTTCTACATCGATAATTGCTATTGAGGTTAAGTAAAGACATTAAATAGGGTGAATCAATACGTCCATTATAAAATTTTGTGAAGAGAGACAAGGTCTGAAATGCTTCTGCGATTTTCTAAGGATGTCAGAGAGTAATATTTCAGTCGATCATGATACATTTTAAGAGTTCGAATTAAATAATATCAATATTAGGTACAACCACCTAGTAAACAATATAATTCAAAGAAGCTCTTATATCCTACATGACTAAACCACACAACAGATAATTTTCCTAATTTTTTAAGACACTAAGTTATACATTATAATAAAAAAAAACATCAAAAAACTTGTGAACAATGCCTTGTAGAGTCCTATATACCAGTTTTATTTTAGCTTATATCTATTTACACACTTGATTACAGGTCTTAAGGTCAGCTGGATCAATGTGATACTGTACTGTCACAAAATATCGGTGTAAAACAGTTCACCTTGAGCTAATAATGTTTTAAGGAGGAGTGGGGAGATCTGATGGCCCTATCTCTTCCCTCTGTCCCATTTCTCATGTTTAAACACACTACCTCATCTCTCCTAACCTACCTTTTACTCCCCTCTATTTCATTCTTCCTGTCTGATACCTCTATCCTACCTATCCTATAGGCTGACGAGTAAAGCAAGAAAACATGTAATAAGTCAAAGTAAAATAGTATTAAGAAAGCTGTCAAAGAAAATAGTATAAAACAGATGTAGCAGATTTAAGTAAAAATAGTAATAAATAGATATAAAAATGTAAAACTCTAGAAGACAAGAAATTTGTATTACTATAAGGACCCAAAGTATAAGTTTTGAAAAGAATAAATAAATAAAGAAATAAAAGATAAAAACCCCCAAAAAAGATAAGGCATGGATTATAAAAAAAAATGCTGATGAGTTTACTTGGGATGGGCCATCTGTCCATTGGTGAGGTTCACAATAAGGTTATTGTACTTCTAACCCACAGCTGGACTCAGGCCTCCTATTTTCTTAGAGTGAATGGACAGTATATTCATGTTTGTCTAAGGCGGTTTGGTGGGATGGACACATCTTTTTTTTTCTTAATTTGCAGGTTTTATCATGACATTTTCCTTCAAAGTCCATACAAGGCAATTGTAACAATATGCTCATTAACCACCACAGCTTATTGTCCCCCATGATTCTATTTAATGAAACTTTTTACATTTGTTAAAAATATTTTAATTTGTAACCAAGTCTTATGAGTTAACATAGATAATGTTTATAAAAACATCCTAAGATTATTGAAAATGTGAATTCACAATCATTTTTAACTATATCTCATATACTTTTTCAATAAAACTATTGTATGTAGTGATACACCAACTTCGTTGGCAAACCAAGATCAGCCAATTTGAATTAGTTGCATTTTATGTTAAACTCATTTGAGTTAATGCAAATGTGTATGCCCAATGTTCGTAAAACAACACCTAATTGCTTTAAACATAGCACAGGTACACAAAAAAAAGTTGTGTGTGTTAGGTATCAGATTGTGATTTTCTGTCGTATTTTTGCCGCTGAACACGAATCACAGTCAGAATTGGGGGTCAATGAGCAAATAACCGAGAAAAACTCAAAACCAATCGACAACTGAAAAAAAGACTCATGATTTTTCTCGCTTATCTGCTCATTGACCCCCGAGTCCCGCCACAAAATCATAGTCTAACCTAGCACACACGACTTTTTTGTGGATCAGTGTAATTGAATAAAATTCCTCAGAAATTGTTTTTTTACTATTAAGTTTATGCTGCATTTAGTATACCAGACCATAAGTAGGTTTTTTTATTGCATGAATATAGCAGACAGGCAGGCCCACCTGACGAAAGTGATTACTATAACATATAGTCATTTGTAACACTAAACAGTTCTGCTGTTCTCTAAACAGATAATGGAACCTGGACACTGATGCCAGAACACAACTCAAAGTTGTTATGGTGGCATAATCTAGACTAGGGGAGTAGCCATCCAGACAGGCAAATACCCTACCATCTGGCAAGATTGTTTATAATAAATGGTTAATAGCTGATAATGTCAAGCCAGCTAGTCTTATGACTTAAAGGCACATAATTGTATAAATTACCAGAGATGGATCTCTCACAAATGGTGATCTTATCTAAGATAAATTGTAATATAAAAAGTAGTTTTAAATGCTTGCCTACAATTTTAGTTGACCATATCTGTTTATTCATTATGTATCTACTAATAAAGACATTACAGTCTACAGTGTAATGTTTACTAGTTAATAGATTAATTTAGTTATAATGTAGCAAAGTACATAAATCTAAATGTAGTAATAAACAAGTATATACAGGCTGTGGCGTAATTAATGGATAATCTTTACCTGCGGGTGATCATAACTGATCAGAAAATCAAAATTTATGCTTAGTGAAAGTGTCGAAAATTTTTAGTTACGGCCTTATTCCAATTTTTAAAAATGGTGCTACTTGCACAAATCTAGTCTAATCTACTTTTTCAGTCTGTTTTTTAAACGTTAATCCTGAATAGCTGTGCTACCAAATGTGCTTCAACAATAAAAATAAAAAAAATTGTGGGTATTTAATTTTTTTTTCTTGACTTTGGGCTCTTTTGGTATGAAATGGTATCTATTTAAATGGGACCTATTCTGTGGCCACCAAGGTCACCAGATCTGACACCACTCGTTTTTCTTTACTGGGGGTTGCCTGAAGGAGAAGGTTTATAATAAGCCCATAACCTCCATCCAGGAATTGCACAGACATGTGCATGTAGCTGCACAACAAATTAATTGAAGGTGGGTATGCAGCCGACTAAGCAATCTTTTAATAGAAGATTATAGGGCATGCATTAGGCACACATGTTCATTTTGAACATTCATATTTGAAATAAATGGGCTTTGATTCAAATAATCAACAAATTTAAATGAAAAAGTGGCATGTTTCATACCATTTTAATATCACTATGAAATTGACAAATTATTTTTAGTTGGTTAGTTAAGTTTCAGAACAATTTTTTTACACCACAAGAGCCCAAAGTCAAGAAAAAACTATTCAATGTTCAAAAAATTTGATTTCAGTTATTTTTCAAATTAAACAATAGTATACAAATGGTAAAGGATATTTGATAGTATAGCTATTCAAGAAAAACAGAGTGAAAAACGTCCTAGACTTGTGCAAGTGGCACCAAAAAGAGGGGGGCTAACAAGCGAAACTTTTTAAAAATTATACACCTCGGATTAATAATTTTTAAAAAGTTTGAAAATGGCCAATAATTAAAAAACTATGATACTTTTACTAAGCTTAAACTTTGAGTCCCCTACCCGCAGGTAAAGAATTATAGAATAATTACACCACACCCTGTCTAAGAATAAGGAAACAACATAGTGTAGATACCAACATAAAAAAATAACATATAGATATTAGATAGGGTGTATAGAGTAAATTAAGAAAGAAATAGTATTATTGTATTAGTATAAATTAGTAGTAATTAAATAAATAGTACCTATATTTAGAGTATCATAAGTAAAAGTTGATGTAATAGTATAAATATGTTAATAAAAATAAAAATGGAAGATGGCAAAACGAAAAAGTAATAAAAATAAATAAGAAAAATCCCTAGAAAAAAAATTCAAATCCAAAGGAATATCATTTACAAAATAGGTGCCTTATCAAACTGAACCAAAAAAGGTAATTAAATTTAAACTTGTAACTAGTGCATACTGGATCAGTTTGAATAAACTGAGTTATAAAGTAGTCTGCACAATTTTGATTGTGTTGGAAAAAATTAGTTTGGCCCATTACTGCTTTTATGATTATATGTACAACATAAGTATGTAAATAGTTACCTGTGGTGGTGGTGATGGAACCCTGGGCGGGTGTGCAGCGACAACCTGGGCAGGGCGCGACGGTGGTCTAGAGGGCTTATTATCAGAGAGCCCTTTAATTTGCAAAGACTCAGCGGCCTTGAGTAAAGCGGCGAGCTGGTCTTGAGATATATTCACTTCTCCTCGATACATATAATCCATCATGGCTCGTAACTCTGCATACTTCACATCTTTTAGTATTATTATAGGATGCTTGTCATATTGTTGTGATAGTACACTCTGAAACAAATGGATTAGGTAATATTATCATTTTCATGGATATATGAGAAAATTCATAAGCAATATGTTGATGTAAAGAATGTGCTATTGAAGATTGTTTATCAATATGTCAGTTTGTAAATACTATTGGCTTATTATTATGAATACAAATGGCTTCTTTTTATTCACTGATGTTCTTTTGTTATTATTTAAATATTGTAATTATTTTAATGACTTTTCACTTAATTGTTAGCTATTATATGCAATTTGGCAAATGATAAGTGGACTAGAATGGCAAGTCATACTAAATGCACTTGATTAGGTAATGTGCAATTGAAAAACAAGCACATAGAAAAAGTAGTAAGAACAACTTTCTGTTGCCAACTCATCTATGCACTCAATGTGAACTACCCAATGCCCAATTGCTAACACATGAAAGCTAGAAACAAGTGGAATGTTTATTAGAGCAAAACTGAGATGGTTCGCGGGCAACTTGCGCGATCGCAATTGACCTACATAATTAACATGTACATACCTCGAAATAGGGACTGCACGCAGACAGGACCACCTTGTGGGCCTTCAGGGTCTGACCTTCCGCTGCCAGGGTGCAGTCCACGTGCATCCCCTTCTCGAGGAGAGTGTCGAAAACGGACACCAAAGTCGATTGGTGGTTATTCCACCGCAAGCAGAACTGCTGATCGTCGTCCATCGTGCCCTCTTGCCACTCGTCGCGCCCGCTAGCCCTACAATGCACACAAACACTACGTATAAACAAGTTCTAAACAAAAACCACGCAGTAATTAGGCCATTGGGAAAATCGTATCCGCCACATCCAATCCCGCACTATTAACACTATAACACGCAAATTGTCTCACCGAATCACTTCATAGGATGAGATCACGCCCCAACTTAACTAAATTAACTTTAGGGACCGCATACAAGTCGTCGTAAGCGACGCGGCACAAAGAAAATGGCCGCTTTTCCAGCGCGACAAAAAATAAAATGGCGACGAAAATTCTAAGTTTTACTATTTTCGGAGTAAACTTTTCCTGACACATATAGACGATTCAAGTTCATCGCGGGGCCGCGACGCATGGAACTTGAGAAAAGTTTAAAGTCAACAAAGAAACTTCTGAGTAACTTCACTTTGAAAGTTCACGAGTGGAAATTTTCAAGATGAAAAGTCTGCAAGTTAGCCCTTTATCACGATCGTAATGCTACACTGTAGTCGTGATTGTTGAATGCTTACCTTGACTATTGCATTAACTGATTCAACGTATTTTAACACTGTAACTTTGATTTAAAGTTATTTGCCACATTAACTCCACATTTGCACACCCGCCAGCTTTCTTGAATGAAATTGAAAACACTAACTATAATATGTTGCAAGTTTAGAGAAAGGCACTTCTACAAAAATCCAAACGAAGTACAAGTTGGAAGCGACGCGAATGACCCAAAATAAGCTCTATGAATGTTGCCAATAGCAAATAATTAGAAAGCTACATATTTTTGTTATTAAACAATATTTTGTATTATTTTAAAACTATTTAATACACCATTAATTACTGCTTCCTTAGAAACAAACTTAAAAAAATATCATGGTACTTCTAATTCAATCATTCTAGTATTGTTTATTATTGTTATTTAAATCATGACTGACTTTAGTTTATTAGAACAAACTGTCCTTGACCTAGTTTATGACACAAAATCTCGTGATTGAATGAAAAAATGTCGTAGATGTGTATTTTTGTTTAGATACTTAGAAAATGTAATTGTATTAAATTTTACAATCTTTTTTATTATTTTTGTTTATTCAAACATAATTAAATTTTAGAACTTTAAACAGCGCCATCTCTTAGTATATATAATTGAGCTAACTAACAGGCTGCTGATTGGTTAAATATTATGGTAATTAAACTAATTCAAAACAATTACAATCTAGTTACTGTTACATAGTTATTTTTAACTTAATAGTCTTAGATCAATCTAAATTTTGTATTGACTGGGCTGATAATATTTGTTGGCAACAAAATAAATTGAGTCTAATTGGCCGAGCGATTGTGACTTTGAACCAAGTGTATTAAACTAGTAAACTACTGACTCGATCGTGCGATTGTTAATAGCTAGTACTGGGGTTTATACATCCTGAATAGAATAAATATTCTTACATTTTCAGTGATTTATACGGACCCACAGACGAAGGAATTTTTTGGTCTGAGTATGGATGTAGCTAAATATTATTGGTCCAGTCGTTTTCGTGCAACTTTCACATCACAAATAACCTTGTAGCTGCACGAAAAAGATTTTAGGGAGGACAGAAGTATCGCGCCAGAAGGTCAATTAGTATGATTGAAACATTGTTAGGATTTCATGTTACAATGCTGATGCATAAACCAGCTCTCGATTTATAATATAACATAGGCTCGCATATTCATACTGCTAGGTCCGCGTTCTCCATTTTGAGCTAACGGGTAATATACTCCCCACGCATGTGGGGTCTCCTACAACGATAATTCCGATTTATAGTTTTCATCACGATGCCCTGTTTCACTATCAGCATGTGGCTATAGTTATTATAATTTATATTACACCAGAACAATGACATAAGGGGTGCATTTATTTAAGTCTCCTTTCTGGCAAGTTTTATATCTGTCATTAGAACGAGACTCGAGTGGTTCAATCATTTCGCCACACCTGTATGCTGTTATATCGTTAAAACGGCATATGTATAGTATACCTTAGCATGACTCGCTGCCACCCTGGCGGTCAGATAACAACTGCCTTTGCCGACCTCACCAGCACATTATACAGTATGAGCGGTTAGAAAGTATATATAATCTACCCGCACATACGCTAAAGCCACCACGACATTTATCCGAGTAAAGTATCAATGTTTATTTTTTGTTGTTTTAAAAAACACGAAGAAACGTCCAGCGCACAGATTCGCGGTCCAGTGTCACTAACGGTCTGGCCACGACCTAGGACTTAGCGACGAGTAATAAGACTGAGACGGTGGCTGGCAGCTAGCGTGACGACTCGTGGCATGCTTCATACATCTAAACGTGGGTATTGACCAGTGTTACGCGGCGTAATGTAACATGTTACAAAGCGAGCATTCGTGCAGTCAGTATATGGATACTAGCACGAACTGGTGAGCAACAAGTCGCTCGTTGCTCGTGTCGAGTGCTCCGACCGTTGTCGGTTTTTCTGGCTAATCCCTTTGATTGTGAGTGTTACGCGGTTCAGTCAATACGCAGCGACAAGTTTTTACGTTTTTATATTGTCGATATGTTGTATGTGTCCAGCAATCATTCCGTTTTTTATTATTGTTATTATACAAACCACCAGATACGTATGTATTTAAATAAATAACGTGGACATCATCCAATAACATTTATTTTTCTTCTTAATTTGGATTAAACAAAAATTCAATAGAAATAAAGATCCCAACACAACATTAACGTCAGACATTTTGACTGAGAGTGTCTGGCGAATCTGGAGCACGGGGGAGCAAACAGTTCGAAACAAGCGTGTTAAACGCATTTTAGGACACGGCGTAACGTAATATGTTCGTTGCGAATGCTACATTACAGTCCGCAACACCGATCAGTATGTGCTCAACTTTATATTTTGTTTGAGTCGCTTGTTGCGTCACACTTAGCTGTTGCTCACTGCGCCAAGGTCGTGGCCAGACCACATCTCTTTTACTATTATGCGGTACATCTGTGAGTTATGCTCATGTAAAGCGCGAGTAAGAGCCTTATTAATCTATCATAGAAATTTGATCACAGAAGTACGAGTCATTTTTATATGAAGAACCTATGACAGTGTAATTACTACATGTGATTCATATTCTCTATGATCATAGTTAAGGGAACCTATTTAACAGCAAGCCTACAAATATGATCATGTCATCCGTCTAACCTCTAAAATGGTGTAAAAATGCAAGAATTTCGACTGGAATCTCTTATAAGACATTTTATCTTCCAATCGAAGTTCTTCGAGTAAGGTGTTATCGACTCCTTTCTCTGATCACCTTACTACACATGATCTAATCCAAATAAGTCTTTTATTTTTTGTTGTTTTCTTGATCGTTATATCTTCTTTTTTAATGCAATTAATAAAATTGTACTCATAGCAACGGAAAACACGGCTAAATCGTTAGCCATTTTGATAGTATCTCCTCAGTAGTCTGTGATATTGATGAAGTATGACGTATAAATGATCGATGAACAGGATTATTTAAATATGATCATAGAATTTGACAGATATAAGATCATATTTATATGATAGTGTAATTGGGGCCTAAGACTAAGGTTAAGCGCGCACTATGATTTATAAATAACGGATTCGGCTGCCCTGTTCTGTGTGTATGTGAGTCCGGTATTGATAAATAAATCATAGTGAGTGTATACCTTTAAAGACTTACTCGCACCTTAAACGAGCACAAAACTCACAAGTATAGCCCAGGCTTAGCGTCTACATAGGAAACGGCTAAGTGCGTTTCGGACCATGCACATTTAAGGGTCAAAACTTTTTCCTTGCTGGAATTGTGTAAACAGACATACGATTTTTATGCATGGTTTTAATAAAAAAGTCATTATGGAACATCGTTATGATTTTTTAAGATCTGACTAACGAAATAACTATAAAAATTATGTAAATTGAAAAAAACCAGCCCTTACTTTCATGTATGGTGGCCACCTGTAATATTTAATTTTGTTGCGTTGTCATGAACACTGTATAGCGGTATATAAAAGTGGTACCTACCATTTCATTTTTGAAAAATCAATTCCAGTGTAATTGTTATCAGGGTAAAGTTGCGTACTAAGGTAGGCACACTTGAATACTCACAATGCCCTTAGTACGTAGCTTTAAAACGTCTGTTAAATAATAAAATGTTACACGATAATTACTCAACTAAAGAGAAAAACATCGTGAATTTATTTATAATTTCACTTTTAAGCCGGAAGAATATTTTTTTTTTCTATATTTTTAATAGGTATTTATAAATTAATTTTCGAAGGGCACGTTATTTTACGACAATCAGTCAAATCAATCGATGGGTAAACATTGATTGCGTTTGAATGAGGTGCGGTCAAATGACCGGCGCAACTTGATTTTTAATGAATGTATGGAAAATAGAAGGTTTTGTTTAAAAACAACCCTTTTCATTGATTTGCGGTTTGACATTCCTTCACAGAATTTGATCCTTACAAGCTACACTATGATTTGGTATAATAATACAGTGTGTTTGTGTTTTCAAAATCGGCTGAATCGATTTCTCACAAAGGTAATTGAATTTTCAAAAATCTAATGATACAATTCTAGTTATCGATAAAATCGGCCTCGGGACCCATTCGAGTGTTTTTCGGTATTTTGTATAGTTTAGGATTTGGCCATGAAGGCCCACTTGAAAAATTCAGCCTGTATAAGGTACTTGGTAGTTTTAAATAAATCCGAATCGAATCCGGAATCATCCGAAAGAAATTTTAGATCTGCCTTTCACTTTTAAAACCAAATTAATAAGTATCTTTCTTAAAATGGGATATTACATTATTGAAGATTATTTAAATGATAAAACTTCATTTAAATAGCAGCTCGCTCCAGCCTCTTATACAATCGTTTGTATAACGTTTTAATTTTGCTAAACATGTAAGGAATTTATGGAGATATGTTGCAGTACAAACTTTTAGTACGTCTCGTCATTATTATAACCATAATAATATTTTTCTCTCCTCTTACTGTGTCTTTGTCTTACTGGGCATGAATTGTTTGCTACAACTCCATTAATTCTTCGAAAAGTAATTCTGTAATACTTGATACATACTTCTGTATTGTACTAATACATACTACTGTATAAAACTTAAAGAAGAACTTGAGATATAAATAGAATAAGTAATATAAAGAAATACAATTTTTAGCTAGACGTGTTGCTTGGGAGTTTCTTGCCGCTTCTTCTCCTTAACAGCAATAACACGTTGCGAAGGGGTGTACATAGAATAGGAAGTAAAATTAAATTTTGACTTATTTGTTTGACCTTGAAAAAGTGTTCTCCAGTGGAACTTGTTTTGAATAAAAACTTTTGAATATGAATAAAATGAAAAAATAGAATAGATACTAAACATTTTGATAGCAATAAAAATTCTTTGGAAGTACCCGCAATTGGATCGAGCTACATTATGCATAAAAATAAAAAGAGAACGGGCCGCGTCTGTGCTTCGCCTCGGAAGCATTGTCGCTTCGTTATAAAAATCAATAGCATTAGTAAGTTCGTACAAACGAATTATACGAATCCCTCTGTGTGCGTCGACGGGCTTCGGTGTGCGGAAAACAAAAAAAACCGCGAGCGAAATTCTTGTAATAAAAATCAATCGGAGCGGAGAGAGAAGGCGCCGGGCGAGGGGCGCCGACTGGTCGGGCGCCGGGGGGCCCGGGCCCGGGCCCCACTCCCTGCATATCTACACGCGCTATAATGCATCAAATACCCCCCATCTACCCACACAACAGACGCTGGAGCTTCTACATTTTTCACATTATACTTCATAAACTTGAGTGAAACTTTCTAACGGACTTAAAAAGTTTGTATTCGATATAGATTCGAAATTTAAACTATTTATTTGAATTTGGAAGGAAGGATATAAAGCGGACAAACAAGTGGCGGGTGGCGAGCGGCCAGTCCGCGACAAAAAGGCGATTGTTTTTATTTCTTTGGCGCGCGGGAAAAAAAGTCAGCACGCGCCCGCCCTGCACCTCCTAAACATGCGCCACGCAGCGACGCAGACTCGTCCGGGTGTGTACCGAATTCACTTTCATTTGCGACATCTCATCGTATCCTGAAGGTCACCGTGCAAGCACCGGCGGCGAGTTCGCGGGCACGTGTGTGCCGCGGGTGGTTGCGCCGCCTCCGCTGCCGCTCACCGACTGCTGCTTCATAGCTAGGTGAGTGCACTCATCGTCGCGCTCTTATCATCATATCCGCATCCCCGCTTTCGTCGTCTGTCTTGTGCTGTCCTTCGCAGCGTTCCAATCTGAAAGTAAATGCTTCAAAGTATTCCGCGTTTTTTGACAAGCGCAGATGTGTTGTGTCCGTATCTCGCTTATCCTAGAATGAAGTGTCCGACACGTGAAGAGAGAGGGTTAACCGCAACTTTACGTTCACTAGTCACCTTTGACAGGTGAACGCGGGAATTTATACTTTACACGTAGCGTGTAAAGTCGTTTGTTGTTAACCGCCCACGCGATAAACTTTTGAATAAGATACGCGGGAATGTAGCTGAGTATTTAAAGTTTTCTCGGAACTAGCCGCATTCGGTGAATATGTGTAGCAAAACAAATAAAATAATAAGTGACAGCGAGTCAGTCGTCCTGCGACAGAGTGAGATGGAGTAAAAATTTGCACTCTTCCCTTGTGCACCAATCGAGAAAAAATTCGATAAAGCCCGCTTCCTTTTGTCTAATTGCCTATGCAAACGTATTCTATGTGTATATACAATTCGAATGTCGATTGTTCTCGAGCTACTCGCAGATTCGATAAGAAATTGGTACAATTGTATTTTAATAATATAGGTAGTCTGTAATCATTTGCTTCCTTAGTTATCATTTGTTTCTTAGAAAGTGATTTAGGACATAAAATACCTTACTGCTGCTTGAAATACTTCATTTGCTAAGTGATCGCGCGATTTTTCCACCGGATTTATGATTTATCTAAGGCGAATTGGCAGGTTTCTCACATCGATAATTACCAAGTACAGATGCCTTCACGATGTTTTCTTTCAACGTGGTACGTATGCACATTAGAACAAACTGCCTAAGCGGTTCATTTTCCCGGATGGGGTTCGACGCTGTGTCCCCGGAAAGAAGCGCGGCGTTTTTGCCACTAAGCTGCCTGCCACGTCTTCAGTTTAGTTATTTTTTAGTATGAATTTGAAAAAGTCCAACAAAAAAAATATACTTGAAAAAAAAACTAAAATTCATAATATTGGAGGAATTTTACGACTTCGTTCATAAGGTTTCAAATATTTCATAAAATAAATAAAATACGATGTGTTAAACACTTCTTTAAATTTTAATCTATTGTGTACTGTACTTAATTATTTAAATTTTAAAAAAAAACAGCAAGTGCGTAATGTATGACGATTTTAATAGGGGGAAAAATATACAAATAAAAAAAACAAAAGAACATCTATGTTCTAAATACAAAAAATTTGTACTATATTTGGTGGCCAGTATTATCCCGCACCAAATGAATAAAAACTATTTGTTGAAGATTCCAACACGATGCATTACTGTTGGCTGGCTGATTTTGAAATCGCGGGCTATTTTTCTCATCTTAATCTGTGAATTACGAACCCATCCTTGCATGCTTATTTTTGTGCCGCATTCTAAAACTCCTAACACATCACTCTTTTCCTTCCTTATTCTTTCTCAGAGGACGGTCAGCAATGTTGTCAAACTTGATATATCGTTTAATTGTTGAAGAAAGTACGTTAGTAACGATTAACTCTAGAGACTCCTAGCTCTAGACTCTTAATGCAGTACGCACTCTAGGTAACCTTGGACCCCATTCTGCTATTATAAAATCGAGGATTATTTAACTAGTAAATTCTGATGATTATTAATATATTCTTATTTTATTAATGCTTTGCTTGACATTTAGTATTATTATCTAATTTATTTAATTATTATTATAAATTAGTTTCAATTTAGTTTTAGTAATAAGATCTGAAAATTGCACGCCTAATAGCAAAATGTATTGAGAAATTTCAACAAAAAAAAAACCTGTGTAGTACGTACAAACATTTCTAGCAACTTTATATTATAAAAAAATTGCAATAGTGTCAAAAATAGTGGCAGAATAATGGTAGAAAAAGAATGGTACTACCTATCAGTAACAGAAATGGGGTTAGCTGAAATGAATATAAAAAAGCTACCAAAAATTTAAACATTTATTTCGAGATTTTCGCTTATAGATATTTATAAAGATAGAGTGGCCTGCCACGGGCGCGCCATTGGTATTAACAGAATACGCAATCGGGCAAATCTACGATTGAGATGAATGTTAGGCGATTATGACGAGATAGTAATAGCAGAATTGGTCCCCTGG
Source organism: Dendrolimus houi (assembly GCA_039645545.1). Taxonomy (NCBI): domain Eukaryota; kingdom Metazoa; phylum Arthropoda; class Insecta; order Lepidoptera; family Lasiocampidae; genus Dendrolimus; species Dendrolimus houi. Next base: position 23,370,007 of record CM077130.1, read on the forward strand.
TTGTGGCAGCCATTCCGATGTTCGAAGGAAACTAACAAAGCGTTCCATTTTTGAAAATTCGAATTTTTATTTTTTATGCCTTTGCTACACTTGGACCAAAATGCTTTATGTAACTATCTAGTATACGACCCTTTTTTTAAACCAGGGGAAATCCGTTTGAGTCCTAAGCCGCGACAAGGGCAGAACCTTGGGGGGGATAGTTCGCGACCTAGTGTGGGATTTTCCAGATCGGGGGTGGTATTAGCATGCCCAGTCAGAACTGGTGCCATGCTATTGCCACTCCCCAGTTAGGGATACCCACTAAAACCCCTGGGTGTACCGTCCAGCGCTTTATACAAGGGCTACGGGTATATGACCTAGCCTCTCCGCAGCCCTGGCAGGCGTGGGTCTCGCAAGGCCACTTCCACTGCCGGGGGACTACTTTTATCCCCGGCATCTTCAAGCTCTGTGTTCGTCGGGTCTGTAACTCGGTGGTCTGTAACTCGCCCCACGGGAGGAGAGGTGAGCGCGCGCGGAACACGCCACGCTCCCATCTCGACAGCATATGCGGGTGAGTGACAACCCCTATTCCCCGAGGGGCCCCGGGCTGCCCGCTTACGGCGGCCGAAGATCCGTCCTGGCCCTCCGGCGCCGGCGCGTCCTCCTTTGGCGGGAGCGGGACCCGCTCCGCCTCCTCCTTTGCAAGCATAACGTGCTCGCAGAAGAAGGACTATCTAGTATACGGCCCTGTTTTATCTGGGGTAATATTATTATTAGTGACAGGGACCAAATGCGACTTATAGCGTTAAAAATAACGCATTAACGATTAGCTATATTAATGTATAAATGGATGGGTATAATAGTTTATTGCTCACCAAAATACCAGACGCAATACATTAATTACAGTAATTTTAGGCATCACAATAGGCGGCCTTATCGCTTAGAACGATCTCTTACAGGCGACCTAACTTGAAGAATATTCTAGGCTAATATGACGATGTAGGTGGTGCATAAATTCACATGTTATACAGATTACATACATATTACTTTATCTGTCAATGTCTGTCGTCATTAACAATGTCGCACCACAAATAAAGCATTAAGGATGTACCTAAATGGTGTCCGCTATCTCGCTTACCTATCACCACATTTTTGAAGATATAAATTCACAGAAATTCCATATGACATATGGTTATTACCAGGGATGGGCCGAAATTCGTATTACATTCGGTTTGACCGAATTTCGGCAGCTTGAGCCGAACTTCGGAATTCCCTGCTTAAATGCCCTTGTACTTGATACAAGCACTATTTTGACTGAAATTAATAGAAATCATATTTATTATAAACGTAAAATAAAATCAGGCCATTATATATTCATGGTCATTTATTTTAGTTAGGAAAATATAAATAAAACCTTAACTTGGAATGTGATAAAAATTAAATTAGTTCTTAATGAAAGAGCCTTATAAATCTTTGCCTAATTAAATAGATATCAAATTAAAACAAGAATGAAATAAACATAGTCTTATTCTAATTCTTCTGAAAATCTCATCAGTAAGTAGTACAATTGCTTAATTATAATTATTTATAATTAAGCAGAGAATTTTTTTTTAAGAATTAAAAAAAAATACATTTCTAACGGACATCAGCAATTACAACTTTAAATTTGATTGAAATCCCTTTTTTACAAACTAAACTAAACAATAACGGTCTTATTAATGAGACTTAGAAAAATGCCAAAGATTCGGCATTATCAAGTTACAAATTGTTGCTTTCAAGAAAGTGCGGCGACATTAAATCGAAATTCAGCCGAAGGCCGAATTTTTTATTTTAACCGAATGTTCGGCCGAAGTTCGTATTCGGGTCAAATCACATTCGGCCTATCCCTAGTTATTACACAAAACTTAATAAAAAAAAATTACGAACGTTTCACAACATGGAAAAGACTTATTTATTAGGAGTGGGTCGGAATCCAGTGCGCAACATAACTATTTATAACAAAAGGGGACAGTAATTAAATAAAATTATGATTATACACATACAAATGAATTTAATTAGCACATATAAATACATGCATCGTATATAGCTACATATAAATACTAAAATTTATATATATATATATATATATATATACATATACATATAATACATATATATATATATACATATATACAGTTTACATATTATGATATTGTACTAAAGTGTAGGTATGTATGCTTTTCTTCTTTTTTCTATAACTTCTAATTATTTAGGGTAGGACCATATCTCTTTTCCTTCCATACTCCTCGATTTTTTACATACGTCTCTATCACACCCCAAATCATCATATCGGATCACACAATACATCCATCTCTTTTTTGACCAATCTTTACATTTGTACCCATAAATCTTGCAGTTGTAAGTCGTGGTAGCGTAGTGGCTAGCGCACGCGTCCCTGACTCAAAGGTCGTGGGTTTGATCTTGGCCGGAACGTATGCACCACTTAGGTAGTTTTCCGACCTAATGTGCATATTGTTACAATTACTAAGTGCTAAAAACGGTGAAGGAAAACATCGTGATGCAACCTGCATATTGAGATAACCGATGAGTCAAACCTGCCAAGCCGCCTTGGACAAGCGTGACGGGTATACGGTCCGTTCCCCCTATAGTGGGAGGCCCGAGCCCAGCAGTGGGACATTTATGGGCTGTTATTTGATTGTTTTATATATTAAATCTTGCAGTTTAAGATTTTTTGTCACGTGACTTTCATCCCTCTCCATTACATGCCCATACCACCTAAATCTTCTTGCTCTCAATTTTGCAGTCACGGGTGCAAATTTCAAAGATCTAATTATGTACTCGTTTCTCACCTTATCCATTCTTGTGACAACACATCCATCCCAACCGATTATATATATATATATATTAAATATAAATACAGCAAAATAATACACAGAAATATTAGGACAACTCCAAGAGTTGCATCCACGCTTGTCAGGTGTCGACCAGCAATTTGCCCTCAAAGAGTACTGCTATTATCGGACAGTAATTATTGACCACAACATATGTGCTCCTTGTCCAACAAAGCTTTCGCGCTCTTCAACCGGCGAATGTAGAATGTCGAATGTCCCGTTTAGGCGATTTCACCTCCTTTTATACTGACGAATCAACAACACTAAAATCAAGTGCAGTTTTTATTTTGAGAAAAACATAAGTACCCTCAATTTAAAGCCACAGTATTGTCTTAGTACGGCAAATTCATAGTTTCAATCTATTAAATACCTTCATATTACTTATCACGGCCACACCGACCTCCCATATCAAATATTACTTTACGAAATTTTTACATTTATATCGCAATTTGCGACATATATATATATTGTTATGAGCTACAGGACTCGAATTAAAAATGCCGTTGGAACTACTATAGAATTTATTAGAACTGTACACGTATAAAACAAATACAAATAAAACTGGATGCAACCAGTTCCACTGCATGATTCGATGCAATTCGACACGCGCAAAGTCCGTCGTCTATGTCGCTAATAGAGAGTACTACAAACGTCTTACTCGTGTCGTAGTCGTCGCTTGACTGCCCCACCCCTCCATTCGGGCACTGTCTTATACCAACTATACAGTACAAAAAATATCGGCCGTGCGCACTGGGTTTCCGAGAAATAGTAATTTGCACACCTGGTTATCTATTCCTGCGAAGGGCCAACAAAGCCGAAAACAACAACAATAAGGATTAGTTCGACGTTAATGATGGTTATAAAACAAGTAGAAAAACAATAGCATGTTTTTCTTAATTACAAATTCAAAACACAAAAGAATTCTGAATAAGCTGCGCTTACGACAGGCAGCTGTGCGTTTATCTTTGACGGCATGTAACAATATATATACATGTATATATATATATATATATATATATATATATGCCAGAAATCACGCGGGCGTCCTCAAAACACCCTACCAAAATTTCATCACAATCTGATAAATGGTTTATGAGGACAAACATACAAACATTGATTTTTATTTGTGTAATGTTGTGGTTATACAGGAAATGCCCGGCCCAGGGTGGTCTCAAGTGAAATGCGAGCCGCCCTCGGACGAAGAAGACACCGACGCACACTTCGCACGCCATTTCATCGATAGCCAGGTAATTACGATAAAGCTTCCAAGCGGAAGGTGGAGGGTGGAGATTTTTTACCAATTGGGAAGTGAATATCTCTCTGTTGGCTTAAAAATTATGGAACACCGCGATGATTTTGTAAAAATACCGAACATGGCTGTCTATGTACACTGCAAAAACTTTTCTCCCTAAAAGCTTGATTTACATTTGCATTAGCATTTGCTTTCGCGATGACAGCTACTGAAAAGTGCTTTTTTGTTTTTTTTTATGGATGGATTTTTTATAGGTTTGCGTTTGACCACTGTGTCCCCTGATGATGAGTGATGGGAGCACGCTTACCTAGAAGATACCTATTCACTGGTGACTTGAAGACTTCAAATTTGTATTTATCAGGAAAATCAGACTCCAGAAAATCATTCCAATCTTTGGCAATGCGCACCAGAAAAGATGAAGCGAAACGCTTGGTGACTGACGGGTGGTGTATCCATCATGTAATGGTGGCACAAACCGGTGCGTCTGGTTGTCCGATGGTAAAATGGGGTGGAGGAATCAGCTCGTGGTCGAAACGTCGAAATAAATAAATAAATAAATCGGCAGACAAACACACACACTGTATATCCCCAAATTAAGGAAGTTACGCTTGTGTTATGGGTAATATACAACGGACCATTCTGGGGCCGATCCCAGACACCCAGGCCATAGTAAATAACGGAGAAAATACGTTTCCGAAATTTACTATACCAGGAATCAAACCCGGAGCCTCTGCGTTGCAGTGAGGTAAGCCGGCAAAGGCTTAACCCGCTCAACCACAGTGGCAGTCATGAAATGAAAAATCTAATAAAATGCTGCGATTGTAACTGTTAAAACGTAGTTTTAATTATATTTGCGTTAGTTAACTTGCCAGTAAGTTCTTAAAATCGTTTAGACAAATGTCTACTTAATAACCAACTTATTCCTGAAAATTTCTGTGAAAAGTTTTAGCTCGCCGGTTTCATAAGTACTTACTAATGCAAATGAAAGTCAGGCAGTATTTTCCTACCATCATTATAAATTTCATTTATTTATATCCAGTCTTACTTAATTTTTTTTTTAATTTAAACTATTTTTTCAATAATTTATTATTGTACGATACTCATGTTTGGGATAGAAAGACGGAATTACGATTATTTAATGTTTAGATTTTTGCAAAAATTGTTAAAATACCCTGCAAAGAGTGGTATCGAAAATATCTTATACATATTTCAAAAAGTACCCTCCACATTTAGTTTTAATTTTCGTTCCAAAGATACCGTTTATTTTGACAGAATTTTCTATCTTTCATTACTTACTTGGTTGGCAGGGGTTTCCACTTTTTACGACTTAAGAAGCGCGTATGTTATAGCAGTCTGACTGCGGTATCTATTAATCAACTAATTATTATAAAGCGGGTTATAGATGTGCGAGCAAATGCCTGAACTTTTCCACGTGAAAATGGGAATATTGACTCAACAATATTATATGTCGGGCCATAAGTAAGCGTATTTGCTCACATGTCTATCACCCGCTTTAAGAACATTAACAAATTTTTCCAGTAGTTTTTAAAATTGGAAGTGTCTTTTATAGTAAAGACTGTTAGTGGGGGAACTCCAAACACCTCTCGTTATTTCCGTGTTTAAATAGCAACGACGATAACGAATCGGTTAGTAAAGTTAAGACACCATTTAGTTCTATCTTCAAATTGTAGTTGACGTTAAATTTCGTTTAAAAAAGGTAAAAAACAAGAGGTATACGAACTTACCCCACCGACGGAATTCCCCATCTTGACTATATACCATTTTCAGGTTCCCTTTTGCCCACTATGGAACCCTTCATTTTTTTTATTGCTGGAGTTCAGCAGACAGGCAGACGGCCCACTTCATGGAACATGGAAAGTGGTTACCGTCGCCTATGGACATTTGCAACACCGAAAGTGCTACAAATGCGCTGCTGCTCTCTTAAAGGAGACTGGAACACTTGGTCACTGATGCCAGAACACAACACAAGGTTCTTATGGCGGCATACTCTAGAGCAGGAGTGGTCGCCATCCAATCGAGTAAATACCCTACCACCTGGCAATTTCATCCATTCCACCCATTTTACGTGGTACTGGCATTTGGCTAGTGAAACTCTCATTATAACAAAATGTCTGTACAGCTTCCAAGTATCGAACTCCGTCCTGTTAAATTAGAACCAGAAGGCATCAGTCAAAATGGAGAACTATCATCACATTTGTTGGAACTGGAAAATCTACAGGTAATTTCAGTTAATTTTATTTAAAAAAGATGTAATGTGAAATAAGGCTTTATGTTCTTACTCTGAAGTCTGTCTCTGGCTATGTCCAGAAGGGACTCACCACCACCACGTTCACAATCGCGATTTTCCCCGTTGCACTTGCTTGCGGTCGTTACAATCATAAACTCTATTGGAACGGATTATGGCGCGTTGATGTCATAAACGACGAAATACACAACAAATGTCATTGGTTGGTTTGAAAATCGCGCCTTTTTCAATGTCAAGAGATAGAGAGAATGAATGCTTTATGGCCAACGCCCACTTCGACCCACCTTTTGACATGGGTCGTTGTGACCACTGTGTGATCGAAAATGATGACGTCATTAGTGACGTTTTCGCCACGACCAAAAGCTCCGCGGTTGCCTTGTGAAACGGCAGACGGAGCATTTTAGGAGTTGTGAGATACTAAAGGAACGCGTCCTCTGTCAAACTTTGGCTAATAGTGTAATATTCTTTTAATTTCAAACTGGCGCCTTAAACTCATGTCCTTATTAACATCATTACGTTAGTAAAATCTTGGTCGAAAAGAACGCACTACTTAGGCAGTTCTCTGACATAATATTGTTACATGCCGTCAAAGATAAGCGCACAGCTGCCTGTTGTAGCGCAGTCTATTGTCTTCCCGGACGGATTAAGGAATTCTTTTGTGTTTTGAATTTGTAATTAAGAAAAACATGCTATTGTCTTTTTACTTGTTTTATAACCATCATTAGCGTCGAACTAATCCTTATTGTTATTGTTTTCGACTTTGTGGCCGTTCGCAGGTGTGCAAATTACTATTTCTCAGAAACTCAGTGTGCGCGGCCAATGTCTTTGTACTGTGTAGTTAGTATAAGAAGATGCCCGAATGGAGGGGCGGGCGGTCAAGCGACGAGTACGAGACGAAGTAAGACGTTTGTAGTACTCTCGATTAGCGATATAGACGACGGACTTTACGCGTGCAGTGTGAACTGGTTGCATCCAGTTTTATTTGTATTTGTTTTATACGTGTTTGTTTTATAGTAGTTCCAACGGCATTTTTAATTCGAGTCATGTAGCTCGTAACAATATGCATAATTATTCTGGTACGATGATCTTTCATAAACTTTTTTTTTAAATAATAATTATAATCGACGGTCAATCACACAGATTCTATATGCCCAAATTAAGCAAGTTACCGTTGTGTCATGGGTTCATGGTATATCATACAACGGACTACTTTGCGGCCAATTCCAGACACAGAGAACGTAGTAAATAACGGAAAATTCGTTTCCAAAAGTTACCATGCCAGGAATCGAGCCCGGAGCTTGCGTTGCAGTAAGGTAGGAAGATAAAGGCTTAGCATGCTCTACCCCAGAGATAATAAAAACATACCCAAAATTTTTATGTGACAAGTGTATGCTTAGAACTGAATTACGAATGAATAAATGTACTTTGAATTAATGAATGAATGATTGAATGTAAACACTTTATTGTTCGCCAAAAATTAAAACTAAGTACAGTAAATGTTGAACAAAGTGTGGCCTTATCGCTTAAAGCGATCTCTTCCAAGCAACCCCCTAAACCAAGGAAAATATTAAGTCAATAATAGCGGTGAAGACAATAAATAATATGAAACATTCTAAGAATAAATGAAAAATAATGAATAATATACTTTATATACTATACAAAAAGAAGATATATAATGCTATATAGGTATATAGAATCAGCAGCATATTTTAGACTTGCGAGGACCAAAGATATTTAGTAACCATCAGTTTAAAAGACAATACGGATTTAGCTTGTCTGATGTTGAGTGGCAGTGAGTTCCATAAACGGACAGCGTGTACCTGTACTTTATAATGTGTTAAACATATTCTCCTATCCCAATCCCATCCCTTCCATCCTATTCCTCATGTCCGATCTCTCTGTCTCATCCCTTATCCTATTATCCTATCCTACAGGTAAGCAACGCGTTGGCTTCGTCCCTGGTGTTGCAAGCGCTTATAGGCGACAGTAACCTCCTTCCATTAGGTGGGTCGTCTACTTGTTTACCAGCCTCGCAATAATTAATAAGCTGTTTTACCGCTATTAGCGATTTCATCCAGACAACCCTGGGATCGATAAGATAGTATGTAATGTTAACATGAATATTGTTTTTTTTATTGCTTCAGTTCGGCAGACAGGCAGACGGCCCACCTGATGGAAAGCGGTTACCATCGTCTATGGACATTTGTAACACCAAAGGGGCTAACAGTGTGCTGCCACTCTCTAAATGGAGATTGGAATCTGGCCACTAATGCCAGAACACAACTCAAGGTTTTTATGGCGGCATACTCTAGACCTGTGGTGGTGGCCATCCAGACGGGAAAATATCCTACCACCAGGCTGTGGTTTGTTTTGTCGCCTCATACGACAGGCCGCCCCAACGCAGGAAATTGTGTTCTTTCTTCGTTCCTGCACGGACAAAAATTGCTGTTAAGTAGATGTTATGATATAAGTTTATAAAACATTTTAGGGCAGTGGCCTTGAAGAGTTGGCACCTCTGGCGCCGGCTGGTCCGGCCGCAACGCCGGTGTGCGTCAAGCAGGAGCCGGTCTGTGCGCCAGCGGCATTCACTCTGGAAACTTTGGAGTCAGCGTCACACGCTATGGTAAGGCAAGATAAAACCTTCTTAATATGTATAATGGCTACAGTAGTGATATCACTCAAATAACAAGACCAGGATATAATAAGAACGAACAATATTTTGCAATCTGCTGGTCAGAAGGAGCTCCCCGCTTTTTATAAATTTTTAAATTTGTTTGACAATCGGTTATATTTTCATTTTTAGTGTATATTTGTTAGGGATTTACTTCTAGTAATAGTTTTATTTATACTAGTGGTGGCCCAAGGTCGAAATTCGACCATAATAATTCATCTAAATTATAAGTTTGAACATTATGAAGGTTCTGTTGTCAAAGACTGTATACTTCTATAATCACAGATCTCGCCAAGGCTACACGGTTAATTTGACTTTAACAATAAACAAGTAGTAAATTTTTCAAATTCAAAGTTTTTATTCAAAATAAGTTCCACTGGAGAACACTTTTTGAAGGTCACATATAGAAGTCAAAATTTTATTTTTCTTCCTATTCTATGTACACCGCTTCGTAACGTGTTATTGCTGTTAAGGAGAAGAAGCGGCAAGAAACTCCCCAGTATAGAGAGAGTATATATGTGTGTGTAATTTTTTTAAAATTGATTTAATGTATTTGTTATGCATTATTTTAAAAAAAATATTAGCATTCTACACTCTTTCTGAATATAAACTATAAGTATGCGAAATTTCAGACTCCTCCGTCCGTGCAATTTTCGTAAAAAGGGGTACAAAGTTTTTGCTTCACGTATTAGTATAATGATTATTTATATTATAATTATAAAAATTAAATTACTGAACAGCTGTTAATCGTTGTACATTTGTAAAACTCTCATTTTTAAATTAATTGTAATTCAAACTCGACACACTCAACAGATTTGCTCTAGTATGGATAGACGTGACTATAAATCTGTAATAAGGCTGGCCTGGCATTGGGTTGATTCCAGGGTTTTAGGGTCAGTGATCGTCACATGACGGCGTTGGGTACCGAGATGGGCGACTCAACGGACTTCGCCCCCTTCATGGCCGTGAAAGACGAGCCACTCTCCGAAGGAGGTACATATTTTAATGCCATAACACAGGTCCACAAAAAAAGTTGTGTGTGTGATTTTAGACTCAGATTAATGTTAAAATTAAAATAACGTGCATAAATTCGCTTTGTTTATGGTTCATTGACCTTGACTGCAGATAAAATAGAATATTGCCAGAAGGCAAAAAATTTGATCATTTTCTAGACATTTTGATCGAGTTGTACATCGTCAGATCGTTTTAAAATTTGATTTCACTTTTTCTTGATTAAAATCCATTCCTAAAAAAACTTGTCAATAAAGAAATTATGTTATGTATAATATATTTGGAGGAAACATTTCAAATAATAATATTCCCTATTTCAGAGCAACAGCAGTTGAGTGGAGATGATACGAGCGACTCATGCGGCGCACATTCCGAGTTCTCGATGAGGGCCAGTCCCAAGAGCTGGACTCAGAAGGACATGGAGAAGGCTCTCGAAGCACTAAGGAAACACGATATGAGTTTAACAAAGGTGACTGCTCTATCCGTTCTACTTTTTGTTCTATTACGCCTGGTCTCAGCTGTAGACAGTGTCGGGTTTTGCGAAACCTTCTCTCTACTCTCAAATGTGTAAAAAAAAAAAAAAAAATTTTTATTGCGTGAGTTCAACGGACAGGCAGACGGCCCAAGTCATGGAAAGCGGTTACCATCGCCTATGAACATTTGCAACACCAATGGCGTTACAAATGCGCTGCGACTGGAACCTGGCCGCTATAATGCTGGAACACCACTCAAGGTTGTTATGGCGGCATACTCTAGACGAGGGCTGGTAGCCATCGAGACGGGCAAATACCCTACCACCTGGCAGATAGTTTTGTCGCCTCTTACAACAGGCCGCCCGGCCGCAGGAAATTGTATTCTTTCTCCGTTCCTGCACAGATGAATAATAATGAAAAATGAAAAAGTTTATATGTACGTACGTATACATTAGAACAACACGTTTATCTACGTGTAATTTATAAAAATATTGTTTCAATTGGCCAAAATATAACGAATGTAAATTTTGCCTGCACGAGGTCACGGATATACTAGCTAGTCGTCCTTATGGCTGCAGAATACAGGGTTTTTCAAAGTAAATCAGCCACTGCGAGGCCGCCTGTAGCTAACTTAGAAAGGCATAAGCAATAATAGTAAATTAGTTTAAATATTAAAAAACGTCTGGTCGATACAACAGGGGAGGCTGGAGCTTACCTTGCTCAAAGGATTAGCCTCTGTCTCCAGCGAGGTAGTACTGCCAGCCTTCTAGGTACACTGCCAGCGACAATGGTCTTGTGGGCCTCGGCGGGCTTTGGTTTTTTTACTATTATATTGTTACAAGCCGTCAAGGATAAACACACAGCTGCTTGTCGTAAGCGCAGCTTATTGTCTTCCCGGATTTAGGAATTCTTTTATGTTTAGAATTTGTAATTAAGAAAAACATGCTATTGTTTTCCTACTTGTTTTATGACCATCTTTAGCATCGAACTAACCTAACCTATTGTTATTGTTTTAGACTTGTTGGCCGTTCGCAGGAATAGATAACCAAGTGTGCAAATTACTATTTCTCGGAAACACAGTGCGCGCGGCCAATTTTTTTGTACTGTGTAGTTAGTATAAGACAATGCCCGAATGGAGGGGTGGGTAGTCAAGTAACGACTACGATACGAGTAAGACGTTTGTAGTAATCTCGATAGACGACGGACTTTGCGTGTGTCGAATTGCATTGAATCGTGCAGTGTGAACTGGTTGCATCCAGTTTTATTTGTATCTGTTTTATACGTGTTTGTACATTTGTAATAAATTCTATAGTAGTTCCAACGGCATTTTTAATTCGAGTCTTGTAGCTCGTAACAATATATATATATATATTCTTGAGTTAGTTTTATTTTTAGTAGATTCAGTAACCAAATATTATTGTTATCAGGTAATTACTGAATAATAATTTAAAAAATCTTTCTTAGGGCCGATTTTACAATAGTCTGATAACTACCTAAGGAACAAAATTATTGGATTGATTATCTGTCCGATAGATAGGCTTTGGATTTTTCAATTGATATTCAACTGACTAATAGCCATACGATAATTTGATTGGTCGAGACAATGCTAACTTCAGGGAGGTGAAACAAATATACTGATTCAACGATGCAGTTATTAAAAATATTGGTGACAGTTGCTTCTTTTTTGAAAATAAAACTCGATATAGACTGGACTGTATGATTATTATTAAACTTACAACAATTACACAAATTAAATTATACATAAAAGAAGTACGTATCGAAATGACCAAGTAATTGTGCGAGGGAGTCGAGTGAGAGTGGTTTAGTGAGGTAATGGTTTAAATGCCTTATTTCCGGCCTCCAAGGTCATTTATATATCCCCCGTCCCGTCCGACGACTAGCTGCTAATTGTGCGAGCTATGGGCGTCGGCGTTATGCGGGACGCGGAGAGGCGTGCTCCGGCGGGCGGGTCAATGAAGTAATAAAAAATTATCTGCAGTGAGCGTTATTGTCTGTTTGTAGGCGTCAGCGACGTACGGCATACCGTCGACGACGCTATGGCAACGGGCGCATAAGTTGGGCATCGACACGCCCAAGAAGGAAGGCTCTACTAAGTCATGGAGCGAGGCGGACTTAAGGGGCGCCCTGCACGCCTTGAGGGCGGGCGCCATCTCCGCCAACAAAGCTAGCAAGGCGTATGGTAATTGATACAAGTCGTCGAATGGAAAGAGTATTTTCACAGAAAAACAACTCAATCAACAACATCAATAACCATATACTATATGGTTATTGATGTATATCAGCCTCCTCGAGTTCCGCAGTGTACGCATAATACGCTGAGTAGGCACTATTAAATTAAAGTTCCGTATACATTCCATTGAGAAAGTTTGACTTCTTACCCTAGAAGTCTAATCTGTTTGGGGAGTACATAAAGCCTGAATATATGTCTCGCAGGTCTGTCGTACCTCAATAAATCAAAATTGATGCTACTTAGCAACCCAGATAAGCTACTTGCACCCGTTGTAAACCTATAGATTTTTTGAAAACATGTACGCCTCGGAGACGTAAGCTGAGCTTAGTGAAAAAGTACGATACCATAAATTGTTTAAATTGCACAATATTGTCGGTGATGTAATCTACATTTCCATGGAATATGTTCGGAATGAGACAGCCAGAACTAAAATACATGCGGAGCTAAGTCTAGAAAGGCGAGATTTTCTACGGGAAACTCGCTATAAACTTTGTCACAGGCACATTAGGTGCAATATAAGTAATGGAAGGAAGTGCAAATTAAGAAAGGGTATGATGGGGCTGACATAACCCTAAAGGTTGTAAGCTCTTATAAAAGCTCTGGAAGCTTCAGAGCTCTAGCTGTTAGGTACAAAATGATCTCGTGCAGATTCTCGCGATGCACTAAACAAGTGAACCTGAAACTATTTAGAGCAGGGATTCCTAAAGTGGTCGTGGATGTCGACCCCCTGAGGGCGCAATCGGCTTCCTAGAGAGGTCGACATAAACGAAAACTGATTTTGGGGATCTACGAGGTATAAAAATCGACCCATATTAATTAACACAAGTTCTTATTTGAAACTTTCAAGATACTGAATAAGTTGTGTTAGGTGTACCAACTGGTTATAAGAATGACTAATATTTTAATAGGAAGTATCATTATTGTACTTTTAAAAAACTCGGCAACAAGTTGATAAGCGTGCACAAGTTCTTATAAGATGAAAAACTCGGTCAATAATCGCGCAAAAAAAATCTAAAGATAGGGTTTTTAAAATAATTTGGCTATGGGGGTCTGAGGCATCAGTTGATTTTGGAACAAGAGTCTCGTGCCCAAAATAGTTTGGGAATCCCTGATTTAGAGCATTTTGTCAGTTTACACACTTGTCACCTCTGGGTGAAATGCACCAAGAAAGCTTTAGAACTATTAGGGTGTAATATAATAATGCATATTGCATCCTAATGAAACTGCCTCTATTCTGTAGCGCTTCGGAAGTGTTCTCCGAACAGAGGATTGCAAATTTCTTTTCGATAAGGGGTCATGCATCGCGAGGTTTTGGGCTCCACTTTCGCTTCGGGAAATGGATTCTCCGCATGTTTTCGACAACCCTAGTTTTAGGAGCTGGCATTCTGTGCACCGCGACGCAAATTCTTATTATACGTGTAGGTTACACGAACTGACATGAATATTATTTTAATTTAATAGTTTTAGTTTCGATTTTTGATTGTAATTTTACATGGCTATTATGATATTAGTAAAGAGTATGTATTTTACTTCATAAGCCTGCTGATACTCTAGTGATTCATATTTTGATCTCTGCAAAAAGTTTCACCTCTTGCCACTTAAAGACCATCGAGTAATTGCTGACTTTTTACCTCTTCTAAAAATTATCTCTTACGATATTGATTGTCTAGATCTGCTAAGTCTTTAATATTCCAGCGAAGTCTATACTATTTAATCATCCCATAAATGTTAAGCTTTACTAATTACAGACAAAACTCATTTCTAGTGCGAGCAAGTAATTATTTAAATAATGTAAGTAAATACGATGATATCGACCCATTTGTAATCAGAATTTATTTCATGAGCCAAGCTGTATCTAAGCTTTAAATTTTCTAACAGCGACTAAGCATCTCGGTGCCTTTTTTACGTTTGCATGTTTGCATTGGTTTTATTTTTTTAATTAGGATTTCCAAAAATAAATAAATAGATATTAAAATGACTCGTCGGTATACTTGGTACAGGTATCCCGAGCAGCACCCTGTACAAGATAGCGCGTCGCGAGGGCATCCGGCTGGCGGCGCCGTTCAACGCGGCGCCCACGGCGTGGCGGCGCGCAGACCTGCAGCTGGCGCTCGCCTCCATCCGCTGTGGCGCCTGTTCTGTGCAGCGCGCGGCCGCACGGTATGGAATACCCACAGGTACATTTACATTTAGTACATTTATTTTTTGTACATTTACATTTAGTATTACATTTAGTTATTTACATTTGGTACTTTTGCTCTGGTAAAGAGTGTGGTTGTATGAGCGTAATTTGAAATAGTGGTGACTGGGTCAAGTCTGATTCCAGGTATTTGTTTACTCTAGAAGGAATACGTGTTCCTGCAAGAGTATCATACCACGCCTAGCTTGTTCGAGAGTTTACACGTAGCTGTTGTAATCGACTGATGGCCGGTTCCTATATCTTACTATTCATTCACTTGCCCTACCAGCGGTTGAATTTTGATATAAGATGTATTGAGCTTATGTCAAATATTAACCGATAGTAAGGCAATTGAACGGCCGGGATGACATAGGAACCGGGTATGAGTAATTAACTCTAATTTTGCGACTAACTGTGCTAAATGTGGTCCGACCCCTTTAAACAACATGTCTTGCCGATTCGGCACCTCTACAGGTACATTTACATTTAGTATATTTACTTTTGGTACATTAACATTTTTATTTTTTGTCACTCAGAAATACTATAAAGATTACCATAAAATATATTTGCTCGCCTGGATGGCCACCACGCCTGGTCTAGAGTATGCCGCCATAACAACGTAAGTGGCCAGTTGCCAGTTCCCTCTTCGAGGCCGATACCACGTTGGTAGCACTTGTGGGGAATGCGAATGTCCATACGTGACGGCCACCATTTTCTATCACGTGGATCTTCTGCCTGTCTGCTGTAATTGCTGAAATAATAAAAAATGATAAGGTATACCAGATTAAGGTATGGTGTTTGCACTTTGCAGGCACTTTGTACGGGCGTTGTAAGCGGGAAGGCATTGAGTTGTCTCGCTCCAACCCCACGCCGTGGTCCGAGGACGCCATGGGGGAGGCCCTCGACGCTGTCAGGTGCACCATTACTATCTGTCATCTTGCGTGTGAATGGCGCAGTTTATTTAATGTATATTATTGAAAACCACATGGCACTCAACTATTAAGCTGACTGCACTTAGTCACCCTTATTCATAACCGTAATACGAGGTTTGTCGGTAATAAAAAACTTAAAACGCTTAAAACGGTAATAAAAAAGTGTTCTTCATAATTGTATAGGAATGCGATTATGAAGAACACCTTTTTAACCAACTTCAAAAACGAAGAGGTTCCTAATTCGCCTGTATGTTTTTTTATACGTATTGTTATACGGAGTCTTTAAAACACTTTTTTTGAAAAAAAAAAGATTTTTATTTACACACGATGAAAATACAAAATTGAAATTAAATAGAACTTAAAACTGAACTTAGAAAATAAGAAACAGCGATTCGGCTATTATGCGCGGCGGAGGAATGGAGTCTGGAGACTGACTGGTTGTAGGAACGGGAGGTGTATTAATGGACTATTAAATGCTGATACAGCAGAGCGGAAAGCAAAGGTAAGCAGGTCTAGAGGAAAGGAGCCTAGGTATAACAGTATGTTACGCGATTTTTTCGTCACTTATAAACTGATTTTATTTATTTTTTTATTCGAAAGAGCATACTACTGACTGGTCTCATTGTCACCAAGTCAGTATCTGATGAGTGGATCGCAGGGAAATCGAAAGCAACCCTTGTTGAAGAGCGCCCAGCGTTTACACTCTTCGAAAAGCAAGTTTGTATACGCGTTTGTGTGTGCCAGTAGTACAATTTATACAGGCGTTTAATATGTTATTTCTAAAGCTATTCAGTGTTTGCGCTACTAAAAAGTACACATATCTCAAGTTTTTTTTTTACTTTCTTCAAGGAGCTGGTAAACCTCGTATAACTGTTATGAATAAGGGATAATAGTTTAGGTATTTTAGAGTGTGATCAATGTTTATGCTGTACAGATTCCAATAATTTGGATATATTTAAATGCGTTTAAAACTCCCGCGTATCTGTGACGCAGAGTTCCTGAGAAATTATTTTTGTACTGGACAAAAATTCAACTTTTAAAATGTAAAAATATAATTATATCAACACATGTAGCGCAAATTTAAAAGTGATGTGTTATTTAAATTAATTCAATTTATATGTTTTTACTTGAATAAACCGCCGTATTGGTACAATTTTTCTCTCGTATTTGAATTTATTTAAGTTATAGCAATCTGTACGTAATATAAAGGGGGTATTTCAAAAATAGATCCCATATTACTCTGTTGCGCAACGCAAGACCTCAAAGAAATTACTTGAATTAATTAAATTTCCAATTTTCATACGTTTTTATATTTGCCTATATTATTTTGTTTATGAGGGTTCTTATCATCTTTTAATCAGTGTTACTCTTTCAGGATCGGGCAGATGTCGATAAACCAGGCGGCCATCCACTACAACCTGCCTTATTCATCGCTTTACGGGAGGTTCAAAAGGTGCAAATATCAAACTCCTGTGAGTACAACGCGATAAAGTTCAGTCCATTGGTTTCCAAAGAAGTAGTACGACCCCCCGGGGCTCTTTGCACTTTCCTTTGCGGCAATCAAACACAAAATCACAAGAGAGATTAGAAAGCATTGTATAATAAATTCATATTCAAAATAAGTTTCAATCAATTCCACAAATAAAATAAAAATTATTAAATTAAATAAATATGTTATTTCTTTATAGAATATTTTTAAAGGTTATATATAGATATTATAGATATAAGTTAAAATTTAAATTTACTTCCTATTTCTAAATATTTGATTTAAAATCTATTGTATGGCCGCTACTTCTTTTGTCCAGGACTATAATACCTTATGATTATATATTATGTTTTAAACCCTATTCTATATAAAAAGGAAATACATAAGAAAATTTGAGATAAAAGTTCTATTTTAATCCCTAAAATTGTCATAGGAACTGTTGACATTTTTAGAAGCCTTCTCATAATCTGAGTGCTATATTCTATTTACGTTTCGCTTTGCTACTTTTTCTTCTCCATTTCGCGTGATCTTTAACATCCCTTGTTGTTAGACCATTGGCACGACTGACGCCTCTCATGAGGTTATACCAGATTTTATTGGGCCTATCCCTTCTACCGGGATCTGGTCGAGGCGGTATGGCACATAACTAGCCGGAGTCTATTCATGACCAACTTTCAGACAGGCTGAGTGTTGAAAATTATAATATAAATATTTGGTAATTCATGATTAGGCATTGTGTAAATAGTAGTTTTTAACTGTATAAGATTTTCATTGCAATATTGTTCAGAATCACTGCAGAAGGGGCACATATAAAAAAAATTGTGTACATGTGCAGTTCACATGCAGTAGATGTGAAACTTCAATGAATATACTCACAGATAATTATTCTCTAACTTTCATTAATATAAATATACTTACTTTAACCTACATCCGTCAACATATTATAACTCAAAATAAACTTCTTAAGTATCCTTTTCAATTTTTCACTGTTTTAGTCAAAAAAATATTATTATCTATTTTATTTCGGTCCAAATAGGACCTATGTTTAGTCATCGGTGTTATTGACTCTGTAATCTATGCTGCATAATGTAAAACTCTTATCTCATGCTCTCGCAGGCTTAGTCCTATAGATTTATATGTTTATCTCATCTTAGTGTCGCTTTTTCGTTTCATCGAGTTTCAAATCACAACGATTCCAAAGAAGTTTCACTTCAAAAAGTTTGAGAAACTTTATAAATTCAGCTTTGTCGTAATACTTCAAAACCATAACATATTCTTTCCTCAACCTTTTGTTATCGAGGGGAAATCCGCTTGCGGACACGCCAGCGCGGTGGGTCGTGTGGAATTCGCTATGACTTAGTGGCACTAGCACCCCTGCAGACGTGTTATTACCACCTGGGTTGGGGGTACCCTATCCCTGTAAAACCCTTTGCCTTTCCTTCAGACGTCCTATGTTAGGGCTATGGCTTCACTCGCGCTTTCAACTTCTTATTCCGTACAGGAACGGAGAAAGATACAATTCCCTGCAGCTGCTCGTAAGAGGCGACAAAACAACCCACAGCTAGGTGGTCGGGCGTTTGCCCGTCTGGATGGCTACCACCCCTGGTCTAGTCTTAACAACTTGAGTTGTGTTCCGTCATTAGTAGTCCAGTCTACCTTTAGAAAGTAGCGCATTTGTAACACCTTTGGTATTGTGAATGTCCATAGGTGATGGTAATTGCGGAACCTTATCCTATTTCATGTCCACTATCTACTCTAAAAAGTTACACTTGATAATTGACGGTGTTCAATATTTAGGCCCATATTTTCAGGGTACACCAAATCACGCAGAGCATCAGATCGATCAGCAAAATCACGAAATGGAAAATCACATACCCCCACAGGATCTCTATTATCCCCACCAAATCGCAGAGCAATTCCAATACCCGCGGGAATATCCACAAAACATAATACAGGACGTACCCCAGGATTATCCAGGAATGTATTACAACCAGTTCAATGGCATAGCGACTAGTTGAGATTACAACTACCCGCAAAATGGCGGGGATCCATGACATTTTCTTTTTCACACACTAAGGTCTTTCCTGTGGCGTCACTCATCTGAAATTCATGTTCTTATCTTACTGGAAGGTTTATCTAAGAACATATTAATAATTAAACTGAGCAATGTTCGTGAAAATTGGTTTATAATTTTAATTTTGCAGTTTGTCATAACTTTTTTGGTCTTTTTTGTTCTATTGGGCGATTTGATAAATCTCTAGTTTCTTGTTTTTACCATGAAAATAAAATTGTAATAATTGCAATCGGCCAGTAAACGAATAGAATTCTGAAAGCTACTAATCTTATACGACTAGATGGCGCTATAATTCTTCACTTTTTGCTGTTTTTTTAATATTTTTTTTAAAATTAAAAAAAAAATCTTGTTAACTTCCAAGTGATTTGACCTCAAAATATGTTTGAAATAATAAAACGTCCAAAAAAGCTACATGTGACGCCATCTAGTTACGTAAAATTTCGAAGCTTTTATAGAATATATTTACTGGTCGATTTTGTTGGTGTTTTTTCTACGATAGAAACAACTGGATGCCTGTAGTTTATAAGTAATTTTAAGTTAGTAATATTTTAAACAATCCGTCTACTAAGCAATAAATTATGAAGTGAGGGTAGTATTATTTTTAGTATATTTATTTATAAGTTATAATAACTGGAGTTAATTACAGACCTTGACATACATACTGCAATTTATTTTCCACAAACTATTCTTGCGTAATCTTCTTTAAGTGTTATTGCGATTTTTTTAAATTTCTACGTATTTGGTCTAAAAAATATGTCTCAAGTAGTCGTCAAGAGCGAGAGAAATTTGAATTTTGATGTAGATTTAGGTGCTTTTTAGAGTTATGTTATTTGCTAAGTACTTGTAGTATTCTTCTTTTGTGTCAACGTTTTATTTTTTTAACCATTTTAAAAGATACCTTTAAGACTAAATCGATTAAAAGATAACTTTTTACAATTTTCATAAATTAAAAACAAAATTTACAAACATGACATACATAGACATGGATGGACATACGTAGGTATATAGACAAGATGCGATGTTACATTTAGATAATTCTGTTTAAGTAAGGTAGTCAAAAAGCTAGTTTCTCTAATAATAGTATTTAATAATATCCATATGCCAATTAAAAAATTGAATACGTAATTAGTGGTCTTCTAGAACAAATATATATTTTTAAGAAATTGTTTCGTAAGGAGTGCAATTTTGGATGATTTTTGAAACTGCAAGAGACCTCATTAGTCACATTCTCACATTTTATCAAATGGCACCTTTCTTTCAAAATTCTATCAGAGAAATTTTGATTATAATATTATATTACCTATTCACAAGTCGTGGTAGCGTAATGGCTAGCGCATGCGTCCCTAAACTCAAAGGTCGCGGGTTCGTATCCTGGCCGGAACGCTTGCACCATTTAGGCAGTTTTCTGACCTAATGAAATTTGTACATTGAGATAATCGATGTGTGAAACCTGCCAAACCGCCTTGGACAAGCGTGGTGTGGTGTCCCTTCCCCTAAAGTGGGAGACCCGAGCCCAGCAGTGTAACGTTTATATGGCTGTTATTATATATATATATATATATATATATATATATATATATATATATATATATATATATATATATACGTTGGGGAAAAAGTTTCTTCGCATTTTATATAAAAATTCAAAAGGTTTTTTATAAAGTTTATTTACATTTGACTAAAGTATGTAGGTGCCATTTTGTGGGATAACTTTTTACCATCTTGTAGGTAGGGACGTGATCCCATTGCTATAAAAATTTTGGGGTTTCTGATCAAAAAACTGCGACAAGTGGTTTTGGCAGTCCTCTCGTGATGTTTACCTGACACTGCCTAAGGAATTCTAGAGACCGAAACAGGTGAAAATCTGAAGGTGCAAGGTTAGGACTATACGGCGGATGCATTAACACCTCCCAGCCAAACTCTTGTCATTTTTGCTGAGTGGCTAAAGAAGTGTGAGGTCTAGAGTTATCATGGTGAAAAACCACACCCCTGTTGTTGATTAATTCCGGCCGCTTTCTCTCAACTTATTGCTTTAATCTCATTAGTTGTTCCCGGTACAGTTCTGAATCGATGGTCCTGCCTGGCGGTAACAGCTCATAATGAATAATGTCCTTCCAATCCCAACATACATACAGGATCACCTTGTTGTGAGTTAACCCGGGTTTCGCCACAGTCTGTGAAGCCTGACCAGCCTTTGACCACGATCTTTTTCGCACGTTCTTGTCGTACGTGATCCACTTTTCATCACCAGTTATCAGCTTCTTCAAAAATGGTTCGGTTTCATTACGTCGTAATAAAGAATCACAAATGAGTACACGGTTCATTAGGTTTCTTTCAGTGAGCTCATGAGGCACTCAAATATCGAGCGTTTTTGTGTACCCAGCTTTTTTTAAATGCGCCAAAACCGTTTTGTGGTCAATTCCCAGTTCTCCAGCTACATCGTAACTGCTAATATGCCGATCTTGCTCCACTTTTTCAAAAATGGCATCAATTTTGTCCGTAACAGGGCGACCAGAGTGACGTGCATCTTTGATATCAAAATTTCCGGATTAAAAACGCGTAAACCAAATTTGCGGTACTCTCACAGATACTGCATTAGGTCCATAAACATCACAATTTTTTTTCGCGGCTTGTGTTGTACTTTTACCTTTTTTGTAGTAAAATTTTAAAATGTATCAAATTTCTTCATTAGATTCACTCATTTTAACAATAAGGAAAACAAATAAAAATCACACATTTTCCTAATTTGAATTTGGAATTGTCTTCTTTAAAATTAAAACTTTTTAATGATACCAAAACCAGCCAGATACAAATGGTATAGCCAAAGAGATCTTATTACAAGTTCATATATACTATATGCGAAAAGACTTTTTCCCCAACCTATTATAATTGTATTCCACGTATATAGTGACTCATCACGATATCTCAGGAACTATAATACCTATAGACTTGAAAAGCATGGACCTTCCTTTCTCCAAGTAGAGGTTAGCTAAGAACGGAAATTACGGCACGCGAAGAGGGCTGGTATCAGCTAGTTACCTGTGTATGTAAAAAATTCTTTTGATAGATTGTAGGGATTGATATTATATTTTTCTAATTCAAACACCAGACTCAACCGGTGGCATGTAAATCTTATGTTTAAGGGTATTTTAATTTCATTTATCCCAATGTTATTATATTGTTACAACCTGAACGCCGAGGAAAGAAAAATTCAAACCTGCATACCTGTAGACATTTTATTACCTTTTCAGCATTTAGACTTCTTTTGTTTACTTTGTGTTTAAAATTTGTGATTAGAAAAACAGCCCATTGTGTATTGTAATCTTTTATGGTAGTCATTAGCCAGGTGTGATTCTAGGAAATTCAGTCCACGCGGCCGAGCAGACATATTGTATTTGTACAGTATAAAGCAATGCCCCAATTGAGAAATGAGGCAGTCGAGCGATAACCACGAGCGAAGAAAGACTTGTGTACATTCGGTAATCTATTTAGTAACGGACTTTGCGCGTGTTATTGAATTACGATCTTCGGCATTACGTTTGGACTTGTTGTGTTTGGTTATATTTGTACCTGTGTTATACGTGTTTGTATAGTTCTAATGAAGTCTATAATAATTCCAACGGCATTTTAATTAGAGTCTCGCGACTCGTAACAATATGTTTTATTATGATAAATAAAAATTCTAAACAGGCAGATAGAGTAAAAAATCAACACCAAAGTTTATATATTATGTTGGGGTATTATTCGCGCTTTCAAATACATTCATCTTTTAAATAATAAGCACCTCTCCATATAACAGACATTTATTTGGATCTAAATTGACATCTATATTTTTTCTATTAATACGTCACTTACAATAAAAGAGTCCGTAACATTCATGTGTAAAATGTTATTCCAAAACTGATAATAGTTAAACGTAATTAAGTTGTAAAAGTAGCATTATTATAGGTGATCGAATTAAGATTTTTAGTAAAGCCGATGATTTTACACGATTCATATGTGTTTCAATTTGGATGAAGCAACCAAAGTGATTGATGTAATAAACAACATTTAATTATTAAATATAAACCAAATTGATTGAGATGAACCGTGTAATTCAGCTTTACGATTGTAATGTTTCTGTCCATGATAATACGTAAATATTGTGATAACTGATAAGGTTTGTCTGTGCCATATTTTCCTAGTCATAATTTCTTTTAATATTATAAATAATTGTATATTTAATAATTAATAGATCTTGACACTGCTTTTTCAAATAGATGGCATGTAAGTAAATAGTAAAAATCATATTTAGAATTGTATTTACTATTATTTGAATACATTGACGGCGACTGCGGTGGAGATGGCTAAGTAGTTGCCGGCCTACCTCATTGCAATGCAGGGACTCAGGTTTCGCTTCCTGGCATGGTAAATTTCGGAAACGAATTTTCTCCATTATTTACTACGGTCTGGGTGTCTGGATCGATCGTAGAATAATCCGTTGTGTATTACCCATAACACAAGAGAAACTTGATTAGCTTGGGGTTATACAATGTGTGTTTGTCTGCCGATTATTATTATTACATTTTTGATATGTGATATGTATTATTATGTACAGACGCGATAAAAAATATTCGTCACCTTAAAGTCGACTTTAGCTTGCACGAGTACAAGAAACAGCTTTGCCAACATTTTAATAAATGTTAAGTTTATGAAATATAGAGACGTAAAAAAAGAACAATGCAATGTTGTAAATGACAAACACTGAGATTAATAATAGCTTTAATCTTTTACATCTCTAAACAATCTTCTTAGACAAGACAGAGAATCAAACAACTTTGATCTAAGTAATTTTAAACTTCATTGTTAAGTTAAATATAATTTTCTGTAGAACAGTCTGTTCTGTGACTTAAGTTTAAAAAGGTAATAGGTGCTCGCGGAACGTTAAATGAATCAATTTGAAAAGTAACGAACCTTTTCATACCATGACTGTACATAACAATTCTTGAATTTACTAATGTACCTAAATATGCATTACTGACTACAGTGTGATCAGAAATACTTCAGATCCTTTTTTAAATGGTTTTTTATGTCAAGCGTCACCGCTAACATAGTTTGGGTTCTCAGAGTTCGTATTTTTGTCTTTATTTGTATTTACTATCCTTTTACTGTCCCTTGTTTATATCTATCTATATATGTACTTATCTTATTTACTATTTTAGCATACGTCTATTTGTTATTTACATATTTAATACTTTTCAAGTCGTTGGTCCGACTTTTCATTACTTGTTGTAGTTACCTTGAGATCCTTTACAAATAGGTATTGACTATTTATTTTATAGTAAGTGCCTATTTGTAATGGCTAGCACACGCGTCCCAGACGCGAAGGGCGTGGGTTCGAATTCTAGGCGGAACTTATGCACCACCTAAGCAGCTTTCGACCTGATGTGCATATTGTTACAATTACCACATACTAACAACGTTGAAGGTAAACATCGTGATGAAACCTGCATATCGAGATAACCGATGTGTCAAACTTGCCAAGCCACCTTGGACAAGTGTGGCGGGGGGTATACGTTCCCATATAGTGGGAGGCCCGAATCCAGCAGTGGGACGTTTAAGGGGTGCTATTATAGTTCCTTTATCGCGAAGCTTGGTGACAGGTAGACGGTCCAACTAAGGAAGGTGGTTGCAAAATTCAAAAGCTTTTATTCAAAATAAGTTCCACTGGAGAACTTTTTTAAGGTCGTGCATATAAGTTAAAATTTATATTTACTTTCTAGTCTATCTATTTCTTCTTATTTATCTACTTCAAACTCTTTTTTTTTTAAATAAACTTTATACAGAAATGTGATATCTACACGATTACAATTTGAAGAATTAATGGAATTGTAGCAAACAGTGCATATTCAATAAGACAGACACAATAAAAGGAAAGAAAAATATTGTTACAGTTGTAATAATGACATGACGTATTAAAATTTTACACAGCAACATATCTCTATATAAATTCCTTTCATGCTTGGCAAGATAAAAATGTTCTACAAAATATAGTATAAGAGGTTGGAGCGAGCTGCTATGTAAATGAGTTTTGTCATTTAAGTATTCTTCAATAGTGTAGTATATTATACGCTTTTAAGCAAAATACTTTTCAATTTGCTTTTAAATTTAGTGTAAGGCAGATCTATCTGCAGTCACCTGTTTGCAACACCAGGGGCGAAGTCAACGCATTGCCAGCCTTTAGGAAGGCATAGGGGAAGGGGAAGTAGGCCATCGGCACCCTCACTCATCCCACGAAAGACGATTAGCCTAATGTTAGCCATTTCCCGCCGATATTCTGTGAAAACGTGATATCATACCGATAAAGCCGGCCCTAAGTGCTAAAGTCAAGATGACTTCAGATTGGATCTACCAAGTCGTACTAATTGGTCTTCCATGCTAATGTAAAGTGTAGCGGCCAGCAGGCTGCCTAAGCGACATAATCGTGGCAAGCCGCCTTTACGTTATTCGCCGCCCGCGTCGCCCCTCTTCTTCCGACAGCTAAATGCTGTCGAGTTAGTCTGCTTCAGTCAGCGCGCGAGTGTACTCTTGCCGCGGTTATTAAAACATCAGAGAACTTTTACGCGCAGCGTTTGTGTTGTATAATGCACACTCTTTTAATATAAAATGTGCTACAAAAAGTATAGTTTCATTACACAAACCTGCAACCATACACCACAAAATTTATTATTTATTATTGTTGCAGTATTTGTATTTGGTATTCTACCAAAGGAACATTAAGATATTATCAAAAGATTTATTTTATTAAGAACCTTCTAGAGTATTATGTAATCCGTTGGAGAGTGTTGAAATAATTTTGTGTAGTGACATAGTGTTTTAGTTCTTGTAATAAATGAACGCAATAGACTGAAAAGATTCTTTCATTTCGTATTTGAGTATCGCGTTGTTTTATTTTTAAACATATTCATGATTATCTTTTCTTACCCAGAAAAATGTGTATAATGCCCACTTAAATTAAACTGATAATTTATTTTGAAATTTGCATGAAGACAACTGATATACAATACACTATAATTATAAACTAGTAACATAAAGGCGATTTAATTTTATTGTATTCTACCTATAAGCCCTTACAACAACCTATGAAGTATATTTTTTTTCAGGCGGGGGAAATGCAATACCAGCACTATGATCGTTTCTATATCTTATTATTCAATCACTTGCCCTTGCCATCAGTTGAATTTTGAAATTACTTGTATGGAACTTAAGTTAAATTTTAACTGAGAATGAGGCAAATCAACGGTTGATAAGATATAGGAACGGGCCATTACATGGCAGCAAGCTGGAAAGTGGGCAGTGCAAGTATTTAAATCCACTGTAAATATACTCAACCTGCGGCCCGCCGAGCTTTTCTGGGTGGCCCGCCTTGCGTACTACATAATTAATTACTTAGGTGTATTGTACTTGTATAACATAATGGAGTTAGATTGGTAACACCTCTGGTGTTGCAATGTATGACGTCAGCCTGTATGCTGAGTATTTTACTGTAACAAATACCAGATTCTAAAAGATTATAATAATTTCAACATAAATTGTTTTAACTAAAGATGCGTGAAGTAGTTTTGCATCATATATTTTCAGGGTTCGATGTCGAAATGTGAGTGTGCTCGGTTTTTTTAAATTGTTTGTTTAGATTTAATTTATGAGATGTTATTCCGACAATGAAAAACACATTTTGTACATAAAAAAGTCGCTTTATTTGTTATCTACAAGTTAGATATAAAATAAATTACAATAATTATTTCGTGAGGTTTTCGGCTGTGGCGTTCGTCGTTACGATTAATATACATCGTCTAACACTAGTCGTCATTGAATAAAATTTATAAAATTTCATACTATTTTTGAGCATTTGTTTGCAGGCAGTTTTTCAAGAAACGTACATGAAAATAAGCATCAGATTTACTTTAACGTGAATTCAAAAAGCGACATCTAGCGGCGAATTATGGAACTAGTCTCTATAAAAGCCTTGTGTACGATTGTGTCAACTCGACGCTAGATGGCGGTTTCCGAAGCAGCCTAAGATGGCGAAATTAATAAATATCAAAATTTATATATACAGTTTTTTTACGAAAACCCACAAGCAGATTCACTACTAATAATTTCGATCAATTAATACGATCGACGCTAAAATGTTGACATTCATGACTTATTTGGTGTTACAATTATTACTTACCAAATAAATCGAGAAAATCTCTTTATCATGGGTTACTATCTATTTACAAAAAGTTTACAGAGATCACTAGGTTATAGACATTATGAAAACAGGATCTAAATTATTATTATTACAATATAATTTATTATACACACAATTGTTTTGCAGTCTATATTGTACACAAGCAGGAAACAAAACATGTAACAACAAAGTAAATGGACTCATTAAAATTGTACCGAACCCAAAATATCCACTTCAATCACATATTTTTATTTATCCATTAGTTCTAAGGCTGGTGTGCATAGTGTTCGAAACAGAACCTCCATGTTTGTACCATAGTGTTTGATAAGTTGTTGTTTTTATTATTTGTCATTGAATTTAAAAAATGTGATTCAAAATATAGGCAATGTAAAATAATAAACGTATTTTTTCTCGTCACAAAATCATATCAAAATATTAATAATTAAAGCTTCTAAAGGTATTGTTGATTCGATTTTCAAAACAGAGCTTTTGCCGCCATTTAATCGTAAGCGACATTTGGACCTAGTATATTTTTTGCAGCAAAAGGTATTTTAAACAATTATTTTGTTTTAATACTTTAAAAATTGTAAGATTAGGTCCTACTTAATCAAAAACTGAAAGTCTTAGAACAGAATAATAGTTTAAAATACCTTTTGCAACAAAAAATATACTTAGGTCCAAATGTCGTTTAAACCTAAGACACACTAAAATTTATTTCCTCGGCCGGTAGGCACAAGAAAATCATGCAAATACACTAGTTTCCCAAGGTTATCCGTTTTTATTGTATCTATTAACATAGAAGAATCTAGGCATGAAAATTCTCAATAAAATATAGCTCTGACCGCTAAATTCTACATATCGAGTCTTAACCGCCATTTTATCATAAGCGCCATTTTGACCTAAGTATATTTTTTGTTGCAAAAGGCATTTTAAACTATTATTTTGTTTTAAGACTTTCAGTTTTTGATTCAGTAGGGTCTAATCTAACTAAAACTGAATGTCTTAAAAAAAATATTTTAAAATGCCCTTTGCAACAAAAAATACACTTAGGTCCAAATGTCGCTTACGATAAAATGGCGGTAAAGGCTCGATATTTAGATGGCGCCAAAAGTTATTTGTCTCTCACTTTTGATATTTTATTAATTAAAACTTTTTTTCACCAAATCAGTCAAAATATAAACAAGGAACTTTAAATTGAGTGATTTAAGACCCAATTTCAGGTACCGGATATCATTTATAGTTCAACTTAGAGTCGTAAACAATAATAATTAGAGCCCAAATACCTTGTTTCTCAAAAGTACAGTAAAAGTCAAAGTATCAACACATGTCAATAAACTATTTTGTACGAAAAGTAGGTAAATTGTAAAGTGGTTATAAAATGGCAGTGATTTATGAGGTAATTATGATTTGAGCTATAAAACATTTTATTGACTTGCACGTGATTAACCTTATCAAGAAAACACTCCAAATTTTCGAGATGTCACTTCGTCCGTTTCTATAAAGATTCTACATTAAGTTTGTGACTTACTTACCTACACATACTTTTTCGTTTTTGTAATTTTCGACACTCATGGAAAAGTTACAACACTTTCCAGTCCTCGTTAATTCTTCATTATTAATTGTTAAGCAACTTTGTTGCGATCAGAATAGTACCTGGCTGAGTGTATTCAGATAGCTACTTATATTGTGGCAAATTCCAATCGTGGCAGTTTGCAGTCTGAGCGCACTCAGATGGTACTTGTATTGTGGTAGTTTGCAGTCTGAGCGCACTCAGATGCTACTTGTATTGTGGTAGTTTGCAGTCTGAGCGCAATCAGATGCTACTTGTATTGTGGTAGTTTGCAGTCTGAGCGCACTCAGATGCTACTTCTATTGTGGTAGTTTGCAGTCTGAGCACGCTCAGATGCTACTTGTACTGGGGTAGTTTGCAGTCTGAGAACACTCGGATGCTACTTGTATTGTGGTAGTTTGCAGTCTGAGAACACTCAGATGTTACTTGTATTGTGGTAGTTTGCAGTCTGAGCACACTCAGACGCTACTTGTATTGTGGTAGCTTGCAGTCTGAGCACACTCAGATGCTACTTGTATTGTGGTAGTTTGCAGTCTGAGAACACTCAGATGTTATTTGTATTGTGGTAGTTTGCAGTCTGAGCGCACTTTGATAGCTACTCAGATACTACTCATATAATGGCAATTTACAATCTGAGCGCACTTTGAAAACAGCAACTGATTCAAGTAAACTCTGATTTCAACTTTTACTAGTCTACAAAAATAAATTTATACAAACAAAAGGGTGTTTCTAACATTATTAATCTTAAAATTCTATTTGAGAAAATATAAAACAATAAAATATGAGTATTGGATGAGTGTAAACAGCTCTCCTTGCACATATTACTAACAAGTGCACTTAGTCCGACTGGACTGTGACCGTGTCAACGCTGCTTTAGATTTTTATTGGTATTTTGGAGTAAATGATGACATTGTTTAATCAAGTTTCGGTGACTATAAAATCTTATGAATTTTGGAATGTTTTCTTAAACAGTTTCTTTATGATAGTACTATGTTACTTTCGAGTAATTCCATATAAGCTTATATTATGTATATTTTCATAGAAAATAGATACAAAAGTTGCGCTATGACATTCTCAAGCTGTACATAAAGTTCCACACATTCTGTCTTGTAATACCTAGCAACAAAGTTTGGCAAGATTTGACTCGTATTAGTGCTGTAATGGAGCAGCAATTGTGAGCAAATTGCTTTCATAAATATAACAGGTCCTTAAAAAGGACTTGTTTTTAGACTGGCAAAGTTGAACAAGGCTGATAGGGACGTACCCTGGCGACCACCATATTAGATCCTCTTATAACTTGATTAGCATGAGTAGGCTGTGTAGTCATACAGTGATTTCATTTCCCAAAACTCTTCTACTAATAAATTGATACATGCGTTTCTTCCCAAGTTTTTAATATGACTTTATAAATGCTTAAATATTGTTCGCTGTTAGTCTCGCTTACAAATATCACTTAAAATTATTTACGTATATGTCGATCGCGGCGCGCGAATCGACTCGGACTAGACAACGCGCGCCGCCGGGCGTCACTCGCCCACAGTCTAAACACTATCACAAAGTCAACAGGTTTATACGTTTCACTGACTGAATAGTTCGTACATATCGAATGGCACAAAGAACACTGACTATAAATGCAATCGAGTCGCGGTTCCACCTCCACCGAGAGCGGCAGCTCCCAGTTGCGACGCCGTCGACCGCTTTCGGGGGACATGAGTTTAGGTTTAGACGGGTCCATAGTCGGAGAGCGGCTGTCCGGATCGCGCGGAGGTCGCGGAGGGGGGCACGCGGGGCATCGCCGCGACGGGGGCGGCGGGCGCGAGGGGCGGGAGGGCGCGGGGTCCGGGCGGGGCGCGCCTCCGCGCGTCACACGCCGCCCTTGACGAGCGCGCGCTGCGCGGAGTGCGCCGAGTGGGGCGGCGGGGGGCGCGCGCCGCGCCACACGCGCCGCCACGAGTCCAGCGTCTTGCCCGACCAGATCCACACGCCGGAGGTGATGCCCACCGCGAGCGCCATGAAGTACTTCAGCATCAGCGCCGAGTAGAGCGGCTTGCTGCCGCAGGTGGGGCCGCACGCGACGCGCCGCATCCACGCCTCGTACCCGCCCGCCTCGTACGCGAGGCACCCGATCACGACGCCCGCCGGCACCGCGTACAGCACGCTGAACACGCCGATCCTGATCATCAGCTTCTCGAGCTTGTCCGCCTTGGAGCCGGCGCCGACGCCGCCCTGCCGCTTTATCACCGACCTGATGCGGAACAGCGACACGAAGCCCGCCAGGAGGAACGTGGCGCCGAGCGCGAAGTACACTATCAGCGGGGCCAACACGTACTTCTTCAGGTTGTCCGGGGAGGAGTTGCCCACGTAGCAGATGCCGGCGACCGGGTCGCCGTCGACGGCCCCCGCGAGCAGCACGGCGACGGTCTTCGCGGCAGGCACCAGCCACGCGGCCAGGTGGTAGTATTGCGCGTGGCCGGCGATCGCCTCGTTACCCCACTTGAGCCCGGCGGCGAGGAACCACGCAAACGACAGCACCACCCACCAGATCGACGAGGCCATCCCGAAGAAGTACACTAGGATAAAGACGAGCGTGCACGCGCTCGGCCCGTTCGCGGATGTGTTGAGAAGCGCGCCGCCGTCGCAGGCGACCTCGTCGTGCCCGATGGCCAGCCGCGCAAGGTAGCCGAGCGCGACCATAAAGTAGCACGCGGACAGGTAGACGATCGGCCGCTCAGGGTATTTGAAACGCTGCGAGTCGATGAGGAAGGTGGTGAGCGTCATGAGGGTGGAGGCGGCGCAGAGGCCGCTCCAGAGCGCGACCCACACGGCGGCGAACTCCTTCTCCTCGCGGGAGAAGAACGCGCCGCGGCAGGGCGTGGCGCACGCGGGCACGCCGCCGGTGCTGGTGGCGCTTGCGTTGTGTACCGTTCGCACGCTGACCAGCGGCGGGCGGCACGCGCACGCGCACTCGCTTGCCTCGCCCGGGCTTGCAGCCGGGCCGCCTTCGCAGTTTTTTGGATCCTTGCAGTTGTTTTTGTGCGTTTTCCTCGGGGGCGGCCGGGGTGGCTCGGGCTCCTGCGCGCGGTCGTTCTCCTCCATGCACAGGTGGTCGGGATCCCCGGAGCGCGGCAGCTTCTCGCAGGCCATGCGCTCCGGCCACTGGAAGCCGTACTTCTGCATGAGCGGCGCGCAGCCGGTGCGCGCTCGCTCGCACACGCTGCGGCACGCCGGCAACGGCTTCGCGTAGTCCTCGATGCAAATCGGCGTGTACACGGAGCACAGGAAGAACTTGAGGTCGGCGGAGCACTTGATCTCGACGAGGGGCCAATACTGGTGAACCTGTAATAGAAAATAACATATAAACTATTAATAAACACATCTAATGATATTTTGATAATTTTCATACACGTGGTGGTTTTTTTGTTATGAAGCCTGCAAGCAGGCCGACGGCCCAGTTATTGAAAAATGGTTATAGACAATTGCAACACCAGGGACACTAAATCACCGTGTTGCCAGCCTTTAGGGATAAATAGCATGGGTCTGTAATAGAGGGATGGGATTGGGATTGGAGTAGGGGGTTGGTGGCCTCTGTGGTTGAGAGGGCTAAGCCTTTGTCGGCCTACCTCACTGCAACTCAGAGGCCTGCGGATTCGATTCCTGGTATGGTAAATTTCTAAAATAAATTTTCTCCGTTATTTACTATGGTCTGAGTGTTTAGGATCGGCCCCAGTATAGTCCGTTGTATAATACCCGTAACACAAGCATAATTTGCTTAATTTGGGGATAAAAAATATGTATGTTTATCTGCCGATTAGTATTATTGTTCTGTGAGGGCGTGGTATCACACCGAGCGATCCGGCCCTAAGAACTGAAATCATGATAGCGATTCCAGTATGGCTGTACCACTTACAGAACGTTTTTTACTTTAAAACTGATCCTTACAAAACTGTTACATAAAATTCAAGAAATGAATACTCTCAACACAGATAACATAACAAAAGAATGCTCACCTCTAATCCAGCCTCCTCCTGCGTGTCATGATCGAGCGCGTTGGGGAACGAGGTGAGGTTGTACCCGATGCCCCTGCACATGGGGATGCTGATCTCCTGGCAGCGCGGCTGCTGCAGCGCACCGCCACTGGCGAGCAGGCCGAGCAGCGCCAGTGCGCATACCGCTCCTCGCCCCTGCATCCTGACACCACTATTATAACAGCATCTGTAAATAAACAACACAAATGTCAATAAATCGAGCAGATATTAAAACGATTAACGAGACATTTATTGTTGTCTGTGTATTTTCCTATAATAGCGTAGATTTTTTTTAACAAAATCCACCCTCGGGCCGATCCCACTCACCTAGACCACAGTAAATAACGGAAAGTACGTTTACGAAATTTACCATACCAGGAATCAAACTCAGAGCCTCTGCGGTTCAATAAGCTAGGCCGGCACAAAGACCGACGAAATCATAAATGTAGTGTAGTAAGTTTGGACTTACGTAGATTTGTGCGAAACGGCTTTAAGAAAAAGAAAACATAGATATAGCTCTTTATCTCTCTTTTATTTCCTTTCAGAACCGTATCACGCTTTTAGCTCATTTATGTCAGTGAGACACACTCCAGCTCTTTCAGCTCCAGAGCGAACCGTGTTCTGACACAATCGGCGAAATTTTAGTTCATATTGCCACTTGAGCAGACCAAATATTTTTCATCTTATTTCAAACGAAATATGATTTACACAATACAAGTATATTTTTTTCGCCATACGATTTTTATCAGCAGTAATGGATAAGTAGAACTTAACAGAAAACGTAAGCATTTCTATAATTACACTGTACTCTGTGTTGGCCACTGAGCCGTTTAGTTATTGATGGGCGGTTCTTTCATCTATCTTCTTATTCATTCACTTGGCTTACCATGGATTGAATTTTGACATTACTTGTATGGAGCTTATGTCAAAATTTAACAGATACGCAAATGAACGGTCGGTAAAATGCAGTAACCGGCTATTAGTTGCTAACTGAGCGAATGAGAGATAAGTCTTATAATAGGAATTAGTTCATTTTTATCTCTCATTCGTGAGTTACTGAGATAATAGAAACACGGCGTTAATGACATTTTGAATGCATATAGTATCATAAAATCATAAAACCGAAATATTCATAGGTGAGTTATGATTGCAAATTCCCTTTGTTATCGGCAAGCAATCTGGCCGATAGCGCAGCGGAATCGGCCTATTGGAACGGTATCAGGCCGATGCTGGCCTCTATCGCCCTACTATCTCTGAGATTGCTCAATGGGCCGTGTTGCGACTACTGTACGCGTTTATTGCTGTTGTAAACGATTCATATCGTGTGAAAGTATGCTCTATGAAGTTTCTGGTAGACAATTTTTTGATCTATGTATTAATACGCGAAGAAAAACTTTGTACCTTTTTTACGAAAATTGGGAGGACGGAGGGGTATGAAATTTCGCACACTTATAGTTTATATAGATTAGAAGCGATGAAGGTTATTTTTTTTAAATTATGCATAAAAAAACATTATACACACTACCATGTATTTGACACACACTCGCATATATACTCTTTTGTTTATTGTTAAAGTCAAATTAACAGTGCTGCCTTGGCGAAATCTGTGGTTATAGAAGTATAGTCTTTGACAGTAATTATTATGGTCGAATTTCGACCACGGGCGACCACTAGTTAGATTTAATTAGTAATTAGTGGACATTTATAAATTACATCACACATTCAT
Source organism: Dendrolimus houi (assembly GCA_039645545.1). NCBI lineage: Eukaryota > Metazoa > Arthropoda > Insecta > Lepidoptera > Lasiocampidae > Dendrolimus > Dendrolimus houi. Next base: position 23,405,005 of record CM077130.1, read on the forward strand.
CGGGGAGGGGGTTGACGAAGTGTGACATTGTGTGAGAGGGGTCATAAATTTCATGACGTCACACTTCAAAATCTAATATATTTAAGAAAAATTTCAAAATACTTCCAACTCAGAGTGTTTAAATTATTAAAAAATATACAGAAGTGGTGTTTTAATTTAACAGTTTCTTGATGTAATATTGCAAAATGTGTGATGTCACACTAGGGAGGGAGGAATCCACGAATGTGTGACAAGGACGGGGGAGGGAACAGAAAAATTAAAAAAATCGTGTGAAATTATTTTTCAGGGCCCTTTATATATCAAATTACTTTTTATATTATGGCTAGTGTTTCCTACATTTCGGACAGATTCCGCGACTAAATGTCGCGAATATCTTTTTACTAATATATAAAGCTAAAGAGTTTGTTTCTTTGCTTGAACGAGCTAATCTCAGGAACTACTACAGGTCTTAGCGTGATGAAATGGGCTATCTAAGGTGGAGCACCAATGAAGAATGTTTCAAAATCGGGCGTTTTTTTTAACTTTTTTACTGTTCCACGCGGGCGAAGTCGCGGGTAGAAGCTAGTTTATAAAATATAATACGATGGATTTGAAACTCAGAGGTACCGGATTCGATATCCAGCACGTAACTTTCCATTATTTACTTTGGTCTGGGATAAGTCCCAGAGGTGTTTGTTGTATACACATCTAACCCAAAACGTCTTGGGGAAAATGCCTTGTGTGTTTTTCTGATGATTTATTATCATTATTCATACATCTGTCAATTAAACTGATGAATTAATTTTTTTAATTATAAATTACTTGTATTTAAAACTATTGACTATGGGAGCGAATTGTCACTTTTAATGACGCCTCACCACACACAAAGTTAATAAAAGGCAAGTAAAAAAAACAAGAAACGGAACTTGGAGCCGTTCCCTTCTACGTTCGCGGACGTGTCAGAAATAGTTTCAGCTTAAGTTAAATAGTTGTTTTATTTATTCCACTCTGAACATGTGCACCGGTAAATATAAACCGATGATTGGCTGATGAGCTGTGATTATTAATTCAGAGGTGTTCGGCGCGTGCGCATGTATCATGCCTATTGTTTAGGAGACTCACAGATACAAGAATGCAAATAATATTGAATCATGTAAAATATAGATAGATAATTCTTTATTGTACACCGTTAAAGAAAACAAAGGGCGAAAAACGATCTCTTTCAGACAATCCGTGACAGGAATATTGATAATTCGGAGTGGCGATGGAGATAAAACATCATTATTGTATGACTACTTACAATTTAATATAGTAAATAATATTAGCCCATGAACGTCTCCCTAACAGTATACTCGTGACACTCATACAAAGCAGATCGGCGGGATTCATACATCAGTTATCTCGACGTATAGATTTCATCACGATGTTTTCGTTCACCGTCAGCATGTGGTGATTGTAACAATATACATATTAGGTCAGAAAAGTTGCTAAGTAGTTTATCTTTCCCAGCCAGGTTCGAACCCATGCCATTTGAACATATAAGTTGATACTAAAACTATATTTGTTATGTATGGTAATCATTATTAAACTGTGAAAATGGATAATGGGCGACTATGTTAATGAATCTAAACATTGACATTGTACTTTAGTATGTAATTAGATGTTATCTAAGAAAAACTAATTACGTCAATGGACTTTCATTAGACTAATGTGTAACAAAATTATAACCAAATCTTATCTACAAGTAACACTGTCGACGCCACTGAGATGGCGTCAACGGAAAAACTTAATGACAATTAAAATGGAACTTGTATCATTTGTTTATCCAACGATAAAATTTAAGTTACATATTTAATTAACCAATTTAACTATAATAATAGGTATAAATTACATATTATTTATTTAGATTAATTTTTATTTATTGTCAAGATTTTAATTTATTTATTAAAGTTGTAGGTAGTACGGCAGAATTTTTTATTGGCAACATTGTTATATTAATATTTACAATTGTTAATCAAAATAAATCAATCTTTCATTCCAAAGAGATTATACATACATATTGTTACGCCTCTTGCCCATTGGGGTAGCGATGGGCAGAAACGATGGATCCACCTGCTACGATCCTGACCAACACGTTTCGGTTCATCAACTTTCATTAATCTCTTCATACATACACATATTATTTATTTAGATTAATTTTTATTTATTGTCAAGATTTTAATTTATTTGTGTTTATTAAAGTTGTAGGTAGTATGGCAGTATTTTTTATTGGCAACATTGTTATATTAATTTTTTATATGTTATTAATCAAAATAAATCAATCTTTCATTAATCTCTTCATACATACACGCTTATATAAAGGGCTTTTCACATGACCTTTCTTCAAAAAAAAAAAACAAGCGATTGTAAAAGACACTATTTTGATATAATTTTTAATGTATGCTTTTAGGTACATAACTGTGACTGTAAAGCGGACTTGTGTACGTCATAATCTTTGCGCGGTCGCCGTCGTTAGGTGGCGTCTCATCCGAATTGGTTAATGTGCTTTTAACGATGCCCGATATCGACACGTGGCTCCAACAGACAAGCAGACAAACGCGCAAACACGTCCAGTCACGGTTAAAATTAAATTAACTCCGAATGTGCTTGTTAATTACTGTTTCTACTTTCGCCACTGTTATTGGGAAATTTCTTTTAAATATATGCTCAAGTATTTCTTAAAGACGGTAACATTGACTACAAATCGGTAAAATTAATTAGCAACAAAAATTTATTCGATAATAATAATTGTTTTGGGTAATTTTTTAATGACTTCAATTAGTTTTGTAAAACATGTTAAATTATTTCTGAATTAATATAACTTAGAGCTGATTTTTTCAATCATATGATAAAAACAAAAATTAATGACAGATGTATGGATAAATGAATAATCCAATTGGGGAGCGGATAGCCAAATCAGAAATCAACTGACATACTTTCTATAAACTCGCAACGTTCTTGTTGCAGCTTCATAGATGTTGTACTAGCGTACCTACTTATGACGTCATAAGCTGGTACAAGTTAAATTTTATTGTTGAAGAATAAGTTAATTTATATCTATGATAATATTTTGAAAATAAGACGATAAGATATTACTTAAACACTTGTTCTTTTATACGTAGATGCTAAAATTTATTCTGATATGAGCGAAAAAATGAAAAATATGGATGTAGATCCATATTTTTCATTTTTGTTTCAGTCAAATTCTATTTTATTTAGGGGCAATTTTTCCAAAAAGTTATGCATAGAATAAAGTATAATATGGAAAAATTAAAAATGTCAGTTGCATGATTAAGACAGTTGAATGGTTTCACTTTTGAATTCTCACGTTATAATTTATTCGACTGATAACTTTTATATGATGAATGAAAAATCGAATCTATTAAACTTATTAGAAACTCTTTGGTTTTTTTTTTGAGGCGGGAATTACATTTCGTACACTTTTTTTTTTTATTGCATGAGTTCAGCAGACAGGTAGACGGCCCGCCTAATGGAAAGCGGTTACCGTCGCCTATGGACATTTGCAACAAACACCAAATGTGTTACAAATGCGCTGCTGCTCTCTTAAGTCTGGAACCTGGCCATTAATGCCGGAACGCAACTAAAGGTTGCTATGGCAGCACTCTAGACCAGGGGTGGTAGCCATCCAGACGGGCAAATGCTCTACCACCTGGCTGTGAGTTGTCGCCTCTTACGACAGACCACTCGGCCGCGTGCGCATGCGTCTCGCGGGCGCCGACGTCAGTCGGGAGCCCGGAGGCGCGGGTATGCGCCTGACCTCCCTCCCTGAAATACCGCTGCAGGGGCCCTCTAGCATCTAGGGAGCAGAGGAGTCTTCACCCCTGTTGACGAAGTGAGTTTGCCTCTCCCGGGGCATTCTCGAGCACTTGTGCGCTAGGATCGGTGTGGGCGTAACTACGTTCTGTATCTCACGCCTTTCCTGCCATAAGCGCGGGGCACATGGGAGGAGGGTTTAGGTGGTTTTAGTGGGGTATTGATTAGTCGAGTCTCCACACAAGCCGGTTGATTATTGTTTGGATTGCCTCAGTGGAAAGCCTCCATGATCAACAACGGTCTAATCCCTAGCAAAGGACCCGGTATGTGCGAAAGACCACTCGGCCGCAGGAAATTGTATTCTTTCTCCGTTCCTGCACGGATAGAACTATACTACACCTTTACTGGGATTAGACCAAAGCAATGAGAGTTATCCACTGAAGATGGCGCAGATAAGAGTCAATTGCCGGCTTGTGTGGTGACTTAGCAATGGTACCCCTATTAAGGAGGTAACCCATGGGCTAATACTCCACTAAAACTCCTTCCTCCCATGTGCACCGCTCTCATGTTAGGAATAGCGTGAGACTTAGAACGTTGTTATGCCCACACTAATCCTGCGCATCAGTGCTTGAGAATGCCCTGGGCGAGGCAAACTCACTTAGAAAGCCTTTGGTTATGTCAACCCTAGTGCTGTACTATAAAAACGATAAAAAAAATTACTAACGAGAAAAATATTTTTGTTTTATTTACAAATATTCTAGTGTGTATTAAACAATTTGATAAAATAGGAAGCATAACACGTTAATCGAGAAAGAGAAAAGGCGAAATTTATGTCAATTAATTAAGTTACGACTATTATTAAACGAGTATTTGTTCCTTGATATTAAGTTTCATTGGGAAACGCGTGATTTCAGTGAGTTCATTGCACTTTCAGGAACAAGCAGCTCGTAAATAGCTCAACAATATAATAGGTCGGCTTAGCTGTCGTGTACCGTATTTGCGTCCATAAACAAACGCGTGCCACGCCAGGGAACGCTGGGCGACGTGTTTCTAGTACTTGCACAAAGTATTGGCCCACTCTGATATGGTCGCTGTGTTAGAGGTGAACTGTTAAGCAGGTCTTGAGTTTGCACTGCGATCAGGATTGACATAGCATTCTAGATGGATATTTAAATTAAAAACTTCGTAAATGTATGATAAAATATTAAATGTGTGTTGCAGATGTCTATGGGCGACGTCCGGTTCGTCGCTCTAAGTACCGGTGGAGGGACAGAGTGGAGGCTGACCTGTGTGACCTGTGTGACCTTCAAGCCCTTAACGGGCAAGATATCGCACAGGACAGAAATAGGTGGCGTGTTCTCGTTTCGGAGGTCACCACACACTTTGGGTCGCTGAACCAATTGGAGTTAGTTAGTTAGTTAATATAAACACTGAATTTTAGAAAAGAAAGTCCGATAACGTCTAAAGCTGTTATATAGTTCTGTATCGTGCGTTTTGTTGCTTACAGTATTCTACAGCCTTATGTCAATTGTCATGAACAAACGTTTTCTTTGTTTTTCAAATGATTTAAATGTTTTATATAGAACGTTATAAATGACCGAAACTAGAGTTTCAAAAATTAAACTCTAAAATAAACATATAGGTGCGAAAAAAGTACTATTAGGAGGAAAAATAACCATCGTTAATGTTCCTGCGACTTCATATGCTTCAACTAAGGTCTTGTATTTGGAAAAAGTTTGCAGTTTACCAGATTGCTTAATAAATATTCATATAGTGTTTTCTTAAGTTTTCGCGACTAATACACATAATTAAAACTAAGTTTTAACGGTTTTATGTTCTTCTGTGAACACGTTTACTGAAAAGTGGCCGAAACGTCCAAACAAAAATGAAAAAAGAACTAAAAAAGAAAGCTTTACTTTGCGTATTTTTTTATAATTAAGGAGACAAGAACAAATATAAAAAAGTTGGTAAGTATCTACTTTATTTATTTTTGTTAAACTTACTTAAACAAATATTTAACGAATTTAATTCTCTTTTAAATATTTTTTTCTCCGACGCGCTGTTAATGAGGCAGCACCCTGACACTTTACGTGGCTTAACCGCAGTGGCGAGTTTATTCCAGTTGAATGGAAATTGCTGTTTGTAGCGAATTACCGACGATACCTTGTATGCCCCGGGCGCATGTCCACGTTATTCTCAAACAACTTGGCAGGCTTGTTATGATATCGTCGTGTTGTACTATGAGTGGCATACCCTAATACCTAAGGGCTTCATCTAACCGCCAACAAACGAAATACTTTAGTTTTCTGTTTTAGAAATGATTTTGTGACGAAAAACTTTGGGTGATGCAGATTTGTTAGGTACCTATCACTGGCGAGTTCATGTGATAATTGTTGACATTATTCGTAGATTAGTGCCATAAAAATTTAAAAGAAACTTATTAATATTGTTAATCTCATTAAAAACAATCTGTTTTTAATGAGAGCTGTAAATTGTTGTAAGAATTATTGCTGCATACAACATTTTTGACAAATAATAATCTGCAAGAATCTAGTGTTACAAGATGTCCACCACAGTAGTCATGAGAACCATAGTGTATATTAATATGACATAGACAATCGTCATAGATAATACTTTTAGTCTATTTATCAGATGATTCGATTTATAATTAAATAACCATTTTCTACCGGTTAGTTAATTTTATAAGTCCAAAAGGACAAATATATAAATCTGTCATACGACCAGTCATGCTATATGGGTCGGAATGTTGGGCCACTAAAGCGATAAACCACAAACGTCTCCACTCAGCTGAGATGAGAATGTTGAGATGGATGTGTGGTGTTACAAGAATGGATAAGGTCAGAAATGAGTACATAAGGGGATCTTTGAAAGTTGCACCCGTGAATGAAAAATTGAGAGGAAGAAGATTAAGTTGGTATGGGCATATAATGAGGAGGGATGAAAGTCACGTGACAAAAAGAATGTTAAACTTCAAGATAGATGGGTACAAATGTAAAGGTAGACCAAAAAAAAGATGGATGGATTGTGTGAAGGATGATATGATGATATGTGGTGTGACAGAAGACGTATGTCAGAGTAGAGGAGTGTGGAAGGAAAAGACATATTGTGCCGACCCCAAATAATTGGGATATGGTGAAAGAAAAGAAGAGTTAATTTTATAAGCCCACTAAATTATCATCTAGATAATTTAGTGCATCAGTAACTAATTATTATAATTGTTTTTATGATCCTGGCAACACTATGATGTAATTGCTATTTTTAGCAATGATGCAATGTTATTGTTTTGTAGGGTAGCATTTTCGTATAAAAGGCGTAGTGGCGTGTAGACGGTGTTCATTGCTTACTGTGCTGTGTGAATATTCACATCAAAGGCTGAAGAATAAAGGGGAAACCCTGCCCTAATAGTTAATATTTGGTACTTTCTTACCCAAATCTCTCCTTGCATTTTACACTAGTTTAGGAAAGAAGAAAGAATGCAATTACTGCGGCCGGGCGGCTTGTTGTAAGAGATGAGAAAACAACCCCTCAACCAGTTTAACCGTTTAGAGCTAATGCTAGTTTGCCACCTGCCAACCACCATTAGCGCTAAACGAATACAATGAAAACGTATGGGAATTACACAACCCTTACCCTAACGATATGTCTATGGGGCCAGGTGTAGAGTCTAGAGCATGCTGCCAACAACCTTGAGGTATGTTTCGACATCAGTGGCTAGGGTTCAGTCCCACTTGGAGGCTGGCATTGGTAGCACCTCTGATGTTACTAACGTCCATAGGCGTCGCTAACCGCCTTCCATTTTGTGGGTCGTCTGCCTGTTTTGTTTATTACGAATTTGGTCAATTTAGAAGGTCCATCTAATGGAAAGTGGTTACGGTCACCTAATAGATGTTTGCAACGCCAGGGGCGACGCAAATGGTATAGGAAGATGAGATAGAGGGATCAGGCAAGAGGATTAATATAGAGGGGGTGGCATATAGGATTGGAATAGGGGGAGGGCGAAGTGGGTCATCGGAACTCGATTAGCTCAAAAGTAACCGTTTCATACCCGATATTCTGTGTTTGCGTTGTATCATACCCATCGAGCCGGCCCAAAGTGTGGCGACAAATGTAGTTTTCAGTTATAGATAGATAGATAACACTTTATTATACACCAATACAAAAATGAACTTAAAGACTAAAATTATATTTAGTTATGTACAAAGGGCGGCCTTATCGCTAAAAAGCGATCTCGTCCAGACAACCCCAGGAATGTATTGAGATGATAAAGGCGGTGGTGTTTATACGTAACATATAGTATATTTACGTATGTATTTATATATTACATAAATATATACTTAATACACATCTACAAAATATACAAATGATTGTAGATGAATTTAAATATCTATGACATTGACATCTATGACACATCAGCGGTAATTACGCTGAGTTCGGATTAGCGTCGATCCTACGGTCGCCGAACTTTCCGCAGGTGTGTCATTACACTAACAGCTGTAATCAAGATATTGATTCCAGCAAGGCCGAAATGTCTGCTGTACTTCAGCCATAAAAAAAATGTGCGTCTCGGGACACCCGACAGAAGTGATAACTTAAACGAATCTAAGTTGAACTATTTAATATTTAATGTTCTGTCCGAAATACGGCTAGCGCTGTGGGTTAGAGCGAGAGAGGAGGAGCCTGCCTACCGCTGCCGTATGCGTGAGAGAAAGGGAAGACAGACAGACAGACTGGCGCTGTAACGAAGCCGTTTACCCTCCCATAAGAAGTTATCACTTCAAAATCTGCAACATTGACCATATTCGCAGGACACAAAACTACTGTAACTTTAGTTTGTAAGACTACAGCTGTTAGCCCCTAAATAAAATAAAATAACTTCTAATAGATAAGACTCGATGCCCATAAACTGTGTGAAGTGCAAATCTGCGAAACGTCAGTAAATATGTGGTTGTGGCGATGGACACGTCGTTCGACGGAGCTTTCGATCATGGGACCGGGGTTGACGGCCGAGGAGTTGGCTCCCGGCCAATCGTGTCCGGGACTTGGCATCAACCCATCGACACATGAATGGATGCGGACGTAGATGCTAATGTCAGATAGATTTAAAGCCTGATTTACATCACGCAATCAACGACTTACAAAATTGTCTAGAAGATTTTACTGTACTCCCAGTTAATGTACTATAGAATTAATATTGGTTCTATCTAGAAAAACTCTAAGTTCGTTTAGTTAAGACATGGTACAACAGCAGGCGGTTGCCTTTTCCCGCGTCCCTAACTATAGGCGAATGGATGGAACACAAGGAGTTTTAAAGGGTGTTCCGGCAGTGGTATCCTATCTCCACCAGGGTAGGACCAGGCCGGCGAGTCTCGAGATATAAAAATATGGTTACTTAATGGATAACGTGGTGATTGAATGTGAAGGTAAACAGATAAAACCAGCACATTGAGATAGTTGATTCGTCAAACCTGTCAATCTGTTTTGGACAAACGTGACGGGTATACCGTCCGTTCTATATAGTGCGGAAGGTCTAAGAACAAAATTTATAGGGACCGAGTTTTCTTGTAAAATTTTCATAGACAGAGACTTACGCAATACTTTTCAAAATGTTGCAAAGTTAAACCCAGTTAATATAATACGACATTGATACACTCCGGCCTTTGTGGATCGATGCTTTCAGCAATTGATCTCTTAGACTGGAATGCAGGGATTCCGGGTTCGGTTATTAATACAACTAACCCCCCATGTGCGCGGGCACATGAGAGGCAGGTTCAGGTTTAGTGATGTAGTTGAGAAAGTCTTTATCAGAGTCCTACACAAGCCTTGCGACACTTACTTGCTCTCGCCTACAAACTACGTTCTGCAAAAAAACAAAGTGTGTAACTTGATTAGCTTGAGGATATACAATGTGTGTTTGTCGGCCGATTCATTAGTAAGATTGGGACAACGCAGGCAAGGACGGAGAGTATTTTTTTATTACATGAGTTCAAGAGACAGGCAGACAGCCCACCTGATGGAAAGCGGTTACTACCGCCTATAGACATTTGCAACACCAAAGGTGATACAAATGCGCTGCTGCTCTCTAAAGGGAGCCTGGCCACTAATGCCGGAACACAACTCAAGGTTGTTATAGTCTAGACCAGGGGTGGTAGCCACCCAGACGGGAAAACACCTTACCACCTGGCTGTGGGTTGTTTAGTCCCCTCTTACGACAGGCCACCTGGCCGCAGGAAATTGTATTCTTTCTTCGTTCCTGCACGGATGAAATATACCTATAGTATAATGGAGTGTAATAATAACAGCCCTAAACGTCCCACTACTGGGCTCGGTCTTTCCACTTATACGGAGCACAGAAAGTATACCCGACACGCTTGTCCAAGGCGGATTGGCAAGTTTGACACATCGGTTATTTCGATGCGCAGGTTATTTTCATTACGATATTTTCCCTCAACATTAGCACGCGGTAATTGTAACAATATGCACAATAAGTCCGAAAACTGCCTAAGTGGTGCATGCTTTCCGACCAGGATTTGAACCCGCACCTTTTAGAGTTTCGGACGCGTGGACTAGCCACTAAGCTACCACAGATTGCAGGGTAATGGAACCTTAAATCCATAAGTCGTTTGATCCGGCTCGAAGGACCATGAATTAAGACTTTTTGAACACTTACGCTAATATTTTATTGAAATTCTTCAATAAATTAGTTTATGATTGGCACAAGGCACGTGGAAAGTCATGAGCCAACCAGAATATGATACTTGAAAATGTGTATATCAGACTTTATATCTGCTTGATAGTTTTGTCTGTTCGTAACGGAGGCTCCTTCAGATGTTTTTGATGGTGACCGGGAATGTCAGATCAAAAGAAAATTACCATTGAATTATTATATATACACGTTGTACAATAAATTATAATAATTGATAGGATATTATTTTCTGTACATATATCAGCATTCTTGATTAAATCAATAATTGTGAGCGAGGATAAAAGATGGAAAACATGTTCAGGCGAAATTAGAGTTGTAATCAAAATGAACATGCTACCTACAAAGGACATCACATTTTTCATATTAAAGTTTTTTTTTAAATAAACGCTTTTTAGTTGACTAATGCAGTGTTTCTGCATCTGTCTAAGCATTATTTTACATACATACGTATTTTCAGGCCAGTTTCACATAGGGGTTTGCAGAGACGCTGCATCTCCACTTGCTACGATCCTGGCATACATCTTCCGCTTCATCTACTTTCATTTCTCTCCTCATAGATGCAAGTTTATTAAGGTCCTTTTTACCATATACGCTGCTGTCATACATTTGTCAAACATTACTTGTATGGAGTTTTTGTCAATTTTTTCCAGTATTAAAGCCAATGAATGTAAAGATAAGTTCGATAGTAGCCATCGTTATAAATAACTGTAAGTACAATATATACAGCGATCTCTTTGTTTTAAATCATAACAACTAGTCGTAAGGGTTCGTTGACATTTGTATATTACTAAGAGATATTACAATTTCTTAATTCTCTTAAAGCGATATGACTTGTTCTAAACTGATTTTAAAATGGCATTAAAACCTGGTCCGTAACCAGAAAATATGCGGATAATGCTACGCTTCGTTAGCATAATGTTATGTCTCTTTCTTCCATCTACCATTAGAGTGAAACGTACATATAACGCGAGGACAGGCTTGTTTTAATGAGGATTGAATTAGAGGGCCATGAATAAAATTAGCAAAATTGCGACGTAGAGGATCCACTGGATGGTCTGCCCATTTCAGTTAATGCAATGGGAAAATATCGTTTCGACTCAGGTCAGTTTAAATGTAAACGACATTTATTTACATTGAATGAATGAATGAATGAAAAACTTTCTTGTTCACCATAAACTCAAACCTAGAATGGAAATTAATGTATTTATTACAAAATGGAATCTTACAGATTACTTATTGAAGTCATGAGTGTACCACCGTTTCCAAAGCAATTTTAGTTACTGTTAGATATTTAGATTAGATTGCTTCTGATTTTAATAGACGTTATATATATGTAGTATGATATTTTTATGTATTTAATCATGTGTATATAAATCTCTATGTATATTTATATAATAATATTAGTATATAAAATATTTAACATTTTTAAAATATTGTGCAACAAACCCTGCCCTAGCTTTTGTGCCATATTTTTCTATCCATCCCAAGGTTGTCTGGAAGAGATCACTGTCAGCGATAAGACCGCCATTTGTACCTAATTCTAAGCTGTTTTTGTGTATTAGTTCATTGATTTTATTGTACAATAAAGTATATTCTATTCTATTCTATTAGATTAGATAACATTGCTCACTGAAATAAACAATTACAATACCAAAATGCATAGTTACAATACATTGTGGCAAAACAACAGGCGGCCTTATCGCTAAAAGCGCTCTCTTCCAGGCAACCTAGTTTAAAAGAAATTCTTAACTAATCTGGCGATGTAGGTGAAACAGAAAAAAAAGGGATGTGCACTTACAGAATTAATATGTTCGTCACCTTAGAGTCGACTTTTGCTTGCACGAGTATAAGAAATTGGTGTGGTTTATTTTTTTGGAATCCTAAAAAAGGTAGGCCACGTTACTACTTATAACATCGGTTATCTGCCAGTGAAAATTCCTCAAAATCGGTTCAGCCGTTTCAGAGATAAGTCAGAACATCCAGACAGACAAAAATGTTTAAAATTGTTTTTTTGTATAGGTACCGTATATAGTGTTACGACCGACAAAGACCAATGCACACCTGCAGTTTATTACCTTTTCGGCATTTGGACTTCTTTTGTTTACCTTATGTTTAAAATTTGTAATTAGAAAACAGCCTATTGTGTATTGTACTCGTTTATGGCCGTTTGCAGGCATAATTAGGCAGGTGTGCAGATTATGAATTCTAAGAAATTCGATCTACGCGGGCGGGCAGCCATATTGTATCAGTGCAGTATATAGCAATGGCCCAACGGAGAGATCGGCAGTCTAGCGATGGTCACAAGCGAGACAAGAGGTGTGTACATTCGATAAGCTATATAGTGACGGACTTTGCGCGTGTTATTGAATCGTGTATTACGTTTGTACTGGTTGTGTCCAGTTATATTTGTATCTGTGTTATACGTGTTTGTATAGTTCTAATAAATTCTATAGTAATTCCAAACCGCATTTTAATTCAAGTCCCGCACTCGTAACGATACTTTCATATGCATTTAATAAGAAGCTGTTATTCTGACGTTACAAACAGACAAGTTTATTTATTTGTATGTATAGATAGAAACGTGAAAAAAATTTGCAATGTTGGCAACGACAGACAAGGCAAGGCGAAGGGCAAGACCCTCACCTCTGTGCTTGCCTTAGCCAGCCGGCACGGAGTGGAGATCCCTAGAGCTAAGACTCAAGCTCCAGGAGTGGAAGTGATAAATGGCATAACGTCGGAAGTAGCTTTGGTGAACCTGCAGCCCACCTCTCGACAACCCTTTGCCACTCACACCATGTTGCCCCCTGTCTTCTATGATATTTTTTGGGGCCCATGCAGGGAGTGACGAGTCACCGTCTGCCCATTTTTCCATGTTCCCGAACATTGCGACGGGCAGACGCCATAGTCCCATATTCCCAGACCCCTAGTACCATTAGCAGTTCACCACAACAGCCCGGTAGTTTTTGTTCTCATTGTCGGGGTTTGTCCTTGGATGCATATAATATGGTGTAGACAGGGATAACCGCTGGTCAGTGTCACGCCTCATTTATATTAAATTTGTCAAGAGGCCTTTCCATGGCTCCACGCAAGCCCTCCAAAGGTCCGGGCCATTCTTATAGCCCATGGTCTTGAGAGACATACATTATATTAATGTATATATCTAAGTTTGACGGCCTCTGTGGTTGAGCGGGCTAAGCCTTTGCCGGCTTACCTCACTGTAAAGCAGAGGCTCCGGGTTCGATTCCTGGTATAGTAAATTTCGGAAACGTATTTTCTCCGTTATTTACTATGGTCTGGGTGTCTCGGATCGGCCCCAGAGTGGTCCTTTGTATATTACCCATAACACAAGCGTAACTTGCTTGCTTAAAAAAATATATATATGAATTCTAATTAAGATGTTATTCGAGATATAATCGGCGCGGAAGAACTTTATGATGTACTTTGACATATTTCTAAGTTTTACTGCCAATTTGACGATCGCCACTAAAAACTAAAATACGGCATTATTATCGTTAAAAATACCAACTAAACATTTACTGGGCTGCACTATCAGAGCCGCAGGTTAACCGAAGGGGGCTTTCTGCATAATATCCGTCCGCCCTCGTACACGCTATAAAACTATTATTGCCTTAATTTTATAGGCTGTATTATTTACGACATGTCGCAGAAAGCGTGGTCGCAGCCCGCAACGGGTTGCCAGGTGTTTCAATCTGAAAACGATTAAGGGATGTTGTAGGTTATCAACAGCTTTCTGACCTAATGGCTAATGGATATGATTGAACATTTTATATAAAAGGTAGCATTTTCAATGGTAGTTTGTATTTTGGCTTTAGCGTTTTTTGTCATCTTATGGTTGATTTATTAATTTTCGTTCTACATGTACTCTTCGTCAACCAGTAGACAACGCTTGACAACGAATCTTCAAGCAGTGCATTCTACGTATTATGATATACGTGGTCAGGACGTAGACACTGTCAATCTAAAGCTACCCACCTAGCGGTTTATGAAACGAGGATATCTGAAAAAGAACCAAAGATACCGACAGATCGCAAAATAAGTCGAAATGGTAGTGGGCCGATCATGTCTATCGCAGGACTAATGGAACGAATCGTACCGTGGAAACCGAGTCTTAGTAAATGTAGTGCAGCAAGTCCTCGGACCTAGTGGAGCGGTGATCTGCATCTGGTAGGGTATGGATGAGGAAAGTGTGCGAAAACTTGAGAAGGTCTACATGTAGCGGTGGACTGAGATTAGCTAACGACATGATGCTTACATAGGTAGGTAGGTAACTCTTTATTGTACACCAAAGCATAGACAAATGGAAAAGATAGTACAACAGCTTTATCGCTAAAAAGCGATCTCTTCCAGACAACCCTTGGCAGGGATTAATACATTTTTAAAACTGACGGCGGTTCAGTCTATAAATAATGATGATAAGTATACACTGTGCACATAAGTACAAAAACAATATAATTATATATACATACGTATATATACTTGCTTATAGATAGATATATACACCTAAAATATTATGGGAACATTTATTGTAAATGTCATAACTTTAAAACTTACTACTCTCTTGTGTTGCAGAAAAATATACCCTACATATCGATAAAATCAGCGATGATGTCAGAAATTACGTTTTAAATGTATATGTTTGTAATTTTCTTTAATTGACAACATTTCGTGGCATTACCGATTGTTACGAACTCTTTCGTATATTTGTTCTTAATTTATTTCAATCATTTTTGTTTGTTTGGTTACCAAATATATGCATTTTCACCATCGTTGTCCAGCGTATAAATTCGATATTCTAGCTAAATTCATACAGTCCCTAACACCGATATGGTTGTCTCAAGTCATTTTTACCATATTGTCGCCGTTTTTAGATAGCCAACATCTGGCAACACTGACCCGCCCGCAGCAACAATCGCACCCGGTGCGCCTGCGCGTCGTAAATACGCGCTGCGTTTTGTCGCACGTCGGCCGTCGATCGGCGGTTTACGACCCGTTTCCTGCGGCCTAAGAATATTGCAGCAGTGCGCTCGTCTGTTTTATGCTTCCCATGCATGTGTGTTATCGTAAAATGGTAACACTTTGCCCCCGCACGGCTCGCTTCAGTTTTGGAATGGTAACGATTGTTCAATGGCAGGAAACCAACAAGAATGGCACCTGAACTTTATGATGGAGCGATCATAAAAACACTACTTATCGCCGCATACACTTATTTGGTTTGATATTAGTACGTATTGGTGTAGTGACACGATTACACGTGAACTGAACTGAAGAGGTGAAATGAACAAAATTGAAACGAAATAAATACATAGTAAGTAATCATTATATTAATACGTGAAGCAAAAACTTTGAAAACCCCTTTTTACGAAAAATGCGCGGACGGAGGAGTATGAAATTTCACACTTATAGTTTATATAGAGAAGGAGTGCAGAATGGTAATATTTTTTTTACCCATGCATAAAAAAACCATTACACACACTACCATGTATTTGACACACACACGCATATGTACTCTTTTGTTTATTGTTCAAGTCAAATCAATCTTCAAGTCAAGTCAAATGACTTGGCGAAATCTGTGATTATAGGAGTATAGTCTTTGACAATAGAACCTTAATAATGTTCAAACTTATAATTTAAATTAATTATGGCCTAATTTCGACCACTGGGTGACCACTAGTAAAAACAAAAGAGCAGTCGAACGGAGTATGCTAAGTATTAAACAAAGAGACCGCGTGAAAGTATAGACACGCGAAACAAAAGGAACCTGGTGGACGTAGTACAAGTAGCAGCAAAGTGGAAGTGGGCAGGTCACACAGTTAAGGGTCAGAGATATTAGGTGGAATCAAAGAATCCTGTTTTGGTACCCCAGAGAGCAGAAAAGAGGTCGTGAAAGGTCCATTATAAAATCGAGTGATAATATTCGCAGAGAGACTCTGGACAAGGACCGCGCAAAACAAAATTTTATGGCAAAAGATGGAGGAGGCCTGCATACAGAAATGGAGAAGAAACTTGAAAAAATAAATATAAATGATGTATGTATAATATCACATGTATAATGATCAAGTAATAAAGGCTATTTTTATTTTATAAGTAATAAAAGAGCCCATATCCCACTGCTGTGCCTAGCCTCTCAATTTCTTTTAAGGGAAAGTGCCTTGACGACTTTGACACATCACATATCTCGATGTGCCGGTTTTATAACGTTTGGCTCGACACGCACTTGGTCGACTTGGTCGTATAACTTAAGCCCAAAACAAAACAAAAGCCCAAAAGGTAGGAAAAGTATCAAGAAAGACAGTATACACTTTCTTAGTAAATGCAAATGTCTATAAAATGAATTCGATAAGTACTATAAGAAACTTTAACCTCACCTGCTAAACACGTCAATCAGAGCCGTCAGTCAATATTTAAATTAAACTGAAGGCATTAAATAACAATAATTGGACATTGTTGAATGTTCAGACGAAAAAACGAATGCAAAAAGTTAACTCGAAATATTCGGAGATTAACCTCGTGTGATTGCTGCAGGTAAGCTGTGAATCGAGTATTTCTTGAAAATCACTATGACAACAGTCTAATTTCGATGTATTTACAGAAAACAAGACAAATCATTGACATAGTGTATACAAACGCTGGAAAACGATGTTGATTTATTAAGGGCTCGTGAAATAACAAGTAAATCTAATATATAAAATTCTCGTGTCGCGGTGTTAGTTACCAAACTCCTCCGAAACGGCTGAACCGATTTCTATGAAATTTTGTGTGCACATCGGGTAGGTCTGAGAATCAGCCAACATCTATTTTTTATGCCCCTAAATGATAAGGGTAACCCACCCCTAAATATTTTTTTTATTTTTTGACCAAATTTCTTATTTATATTTTATTATGATTTAGCATTGAAAAATACAGACAACCCTAAATTTTCATTCTTCTACCAGAAACACCTATTTTTTAATAGCGATATAAGTACTTTAATAATTTTCTACTTAGTTTGTTCAAGTTGATTCGAGTTTAGATTAACATTTGGTCCCGGTAGATGACGCTGTAATCGGGTTCTAGATTTTTATTTTTTAAAGGCAGGACAACGTCTGCCGGGTACCATACATATAGTATATATAAGGTCATTTACCGAAAAAAGTCTAATTTAAAAACCGAAATAAGAAATTTTAACAGCTTCCAATATTATAATAACAAACAACAGTTATATAAGGTTTATGGGCGCGTTAAAAATACTTTATTTTTTAATTGCCGGTAAACCTTGTATAAGTATTATGAATATATTAAGGGGTTAGTTATAGTTTCATTTTGTGTGTAGTAATAGTAGTTGTATAATGTGACGAGTTTTTTGGGAACTACGAGAACGTTTGTATCTTATTGACAGAGGTCGGGCATAAATTTTTAAGTATTAATTTCTATAGGTCTCTTATTTTTAGGATGTACTTTTAGATATTATTTATTGTTATTTAGTGTAACTCTTAAGAAATTAAATTATTTCATTTAAATTATTATAATAACAATGTGAATTTTTAAGCCAAAAACATAATGTAAAAAATACAGTGACGCTAAAATGAAGAAGTTAACAGTAATTTAATTTCCCTGTCATTTATTAATCTGGCCGAATTCAAATTTAGCCTGCAACATATCAACGCCGCCCGGCTCGTTAGGGCGTCACGGTGCGCCCGCGCACGCTTTTTGCGTACGCAACATGATTGATGTTATGAGCTTGCATTCTCCTGATATATCGAATACACCGTTTATGAGCTCAACAATTTTGTATTAAAATAAAGATTGAAGTGAACTCTTACGATGTATTCACATAAATACGTATCGAAAAAATCCTTGTAAATTATTATGTACATACTTTATAAGAGATGCCTCGAATATTGATTTTGGCCAGGAAGAAATATTTATTTTCCGAATAAAAAAAATGTATTTTCCCTTGTTGCAGTTGCAATATTTCATAATTCATTTACCCGCCTTACCATTTTAATAGAAAGACATTGCTTGTATGGAGTTTGTATCTTTAGAGAACATTAAGATAAATGAACGATCAGTAAGATATAGGACCCGGGCACAAGTCTAAAATGATTACGCTAAGCAGGGTTGCATCACTATGTAAATAGGAACCCTTGGTTGTACTATTCTAAATAATAATAATAAAATAATTATTTTATAGACATTAACAACAAATTGTGTTACAAGTAAAAGGTACAAAAAAGACAGAATTCTCCAAAGAAACGCAAGCTGTGAAGTCAGGTGGTTGCCAAGACCCTATACTAGAATCGAACCTGTGTTACAGATAGCATTGGCAGGTATCCGACTGCAAGAAATTACTTGTAGTTAAAGGCTACAACAACAACAACAATACTTTTTATTGTACACCAACTCAAAAGAGTAACACATTTGAATATCTTAAAATTAGAAAGTATTATTGCTTAAAGCAATCTCTTCCAGGCAACCTTTGGATGGACAAGGATCTTAATCACAATAAATTGTTGGCTAATTTTTACACAAAGAGAAAATTCTGAATTCTAATCCTAAACTAGTAAAATTATTGCAAACTAGAACCTTTTACGACAGGCCGCTCGGCCGCAGGAAATTGTATTCTTTCTCCGTTCCTGCACGGATAGAGTTGGCAGTTGGCCTCCTCTCGTATCCCTGGCCCGAGTGTGTCCAACAAAAAACATTCCTCCTGCGTTATCAATATTATAATAAATGCGAAAGTAACTGTCACGGAAAAACTATTTGAACGGTCAATTTGGTAATTTTGGTCATTTGGTAATTTTAATAATTTTGGTAAATTAGGTCAATTTGGTCATTTTCGTTATTTTGCAGTTTCAATATCGAAAATGGATAATTTATATTAGATACTTTCATGCCGGGAAATGGGATAATATGCGATTTAAAATGAAGTGAACCTTCCGGGCGCAAATAGCTCTAACAGACAAATTGAATACATCGTAACTTGTATTATTGCTTGCCATTTAAACCAGAGGCACGCGCTACGGTTTGGCAAACTAGTAAACAAACAGTAAGTTCCGTTTTACATTATAAACAACCTTTGCGTTTTATATGAAAATAGAAAGGCAAATTATCAGCAGACCACCCTTGAGACTCCTGGGTGAAATCTGTCAATGAGTTTATCGATGGACTCGACTTGTTGCGGTCATCAACACGTACCTCTTGCAAACACTGGGTCCCTGTGACACGGACCTTCGTCCGCCATGACAGTGCGTTGCGGACAATAGGCTCTATTGTACCCGTTATCAACACTAGTGACTCATCCGGACTCACTCGAATGTTAATTGCGTTTCACAAACGATTACGTGACAAGCAGCCCGTACGCAAATCGACGTGATTATGAGGGAATTATCCTACTAATATTATAAACGCGAAAGTTTGTAAGAATGCATGGATTGTTACTCTTTCACGCAAAAACTACTGAATGGATTTTGATGAAAAAATATAGCTTATGCATCAGATCAACACATAGGCTATAAATTATAAATATATGAGTATAGTGTGAATTATCCAAAATATAACTATTTGCCATCACCACGCGGGTGAGACCGCGGGGCGCAGCTAGTTATTCATCATAACGAAAAATATTACTTATACAACGCCCGATTTTAGAACTTTTCTCTGTCAGTCGGTCTCAGTTTGCCGAAGCGCCTGTGAAGCCGTGTATGTACGTATCTTTGTATTTCTGAGAGCAATGTTCTCAGAATTCTATTTATACGTAATTATAGGTTGAATACAAGGTAACTAATATTAAATAAGAAAGTTCAATTAAGTTTTCACTGTATTGTAGCAGCGAGAGGTAGAGGTTAAATGATACTTTATTTGGCAGAGAGTATAGTATTCATCATCGAGCGCTGATTTGAACTGAAGTCAACTAATTTATTCGATCGAGTTCTGCGACTTCGCCAATCCCTGTAAGGTTGGGGTGGCAAAGCGGTAAGGAGTGTCGAGCCTAGGCTCTTTACTCCGGCATTCGCTCGCAGGATAACTATCCCACGATAGTTGGGGTTTTGGAGCCGCCGTAATGATCGGCAGCTCGCATGGCCTTTCAGCGGCTTCCGGTGGCCTTCGTGGGCTTCGCGTTGGCTCCTTCAGCGGCATGGTAGGCCAGTCTTGGCGTCCGACGGCCATCGCGGGCTTTGGGTGGCCCGCTTAACGGTAACCTTAAGTACAAATATTAACAAGTCGTACAGCTAGTACAATATATAGCACAGTATGAGAGCGGGACAGATGATGTGCGAGCGAGATAGAGCAACTATTGATATGTGCGCTCCCGCGTTGCGCTAGCCAGTAGTTTCAGCGTCCGATTACAAGCCTCGGCGAAAGGCTTTCGTGCGACGACCGCGTTACGTTCTCACGGACAGGGTCGACGTTATTACAAAACGGCTGGTCCGGATCAGCCCGCCCGCGGTCAGGACGGCAGGCTGGCAGGCACCGACAGACAGACACAGACGGCGGCGTCTCAGACGCCGCCAATGAAGATCTTTCCACATCCCCGCGAGGGACGCCAGGTGCCATAGCCCACCCATAGGATAGATTAGGCGTGTTACTGGGAAGTTTATTTCGCCGTATCTTCCCTTCCAGCCATAATACATTGCGAAACGGCAGTAAGATAGCGTAGGCCGCCGCGAACTGCCGGGATCCATCCCCTCGGGCTTTATATTACCCGTCGTCCGTTCTCAATTAGTACATTGTGTTGCCCTCTAGTCGGCATCGTTAGATTCATCCTCCTTTCATGGCAACAGTCCAGCCGAGGTAAAGCCCCCTAGGGAGGTCCCTCGAGCAAGTTGCCCCCCGGGCTTGAGCACCTTCGCTTCACGAAACCCCCGTTAAAGTTGTGAGGTCTTCGGACCAACAACATAAAGTCAAGTCCAATAAAAAAAGCGTTAGCCAGTAGTTCGTTGTCCGGTGCGATGACTAGACGTATGCAGTTCCCATAGTATTCATTTACAAATAAACTCTAGTAAATTGTTCGGGGAGGTGTTCTTCTGTAATCTGTAACACCATGAAAAAATAAACAATATGGCATTTGCAATTAGTTTACAAAAATGCATTGACATACGACGAAACCATAGTTCTAAATTACATAATCGTATCATTCATGAGCAGGAAATTTGTTTTTTTCACGCAATTAACCAATTCCGCCCAATAGAGCACGGCCATGGGTACAAGGCACGTGATACATGGACATGATCGTAACTGGGTTGGTGTGATGTCAGCAAAATGACACAACAGACTACGGTCAACGTTTTCTCGCTCCGAGCAATTTTCCGCTTGACAAATCAAACTTATTTTTGTCTATGCCCCATGTTATAGGATTACGCGTTTTAGACATAACGATTCCTTTAATATTGGTGTGAACCAAAGGGGGGTGGACTGTAGGTGCTGGTTTGTAAATAGGTTTGGAAGGGCTTTGTGTGCGACTTACTTGATTGTTACTGGTGTTTTCTTTGGGCCGGCCCGTTTTCTTTCTTCTTATTAGTTGATTGCTGAGATTGAACACATACAACACACACAACAGGAGTTGGAGCACGGATAAAGGCACTTATTATTATGTTATACAATATGATTAATTTACTTTCGGGAGCGGGCAGCGAAGGAATTGTATATCAGCGCGAGCGCGGGAAAAAAAAGGAGAGGCGGGAACGTCAAAAAAGACATAATAAATGTCACTGTCGCTGATAAGTTTTTTTTTGTTACGCGGTTTATGGCTTTGGCCTTAACAAATATAATATTTTATTTTTCGTTAAAATAAAAATAAAAACATTTGAACTATTAGTTGAATATACATACAGTTAAGTCATGGTAGAGTAATGGCTAACGCATTTGTGGATTCAAATCCTGGCGTGCACCTACCTCTTAGGCAGTTTTCTGACCTAACGTGCATATTTTTATAATTACCACGTGCTAACATCGGTGAAGAAAAACATCGTGATGAAACCCTACATATCGAGATAACCGATAATTGTGGCGAGTATACTGTCCGTTCCCATATAATGCGAGGCCCGAGCCCAGCAGTGGAACGTTTACGGGCTGTTATTATATTATAATATACAGATATGACAACGTGGAATTGAATGTCGGAAACCAGAGTACTAGACGCTCTCCAGCATGCAAAAGGATTGAAATGGAAATGGTCGGGACATGTGGCACGTGTCTCAGACAATGGGTAGACGGAAGGACCATCACATAGACAGGACCGTTGGATAAGAAAAGGAGAGATCGACCCAGTGAACGCTGGTCTAACAGTATAATACATAGTAGCTTACTATATTTTAGCCAATTGTATTATATATAGCAAAATTAGCAAGTTGAAGTAGTAGTAGGTAGTGGGCCGGCCACATTTGTCGCAGGACCGATGGCTGATGGAGCAGACGAGTCCTGGAGTGGAGACCGCGTCTCGGTAAACGTAGCGTCGGACGCCCTCTAGCCCGATAACCTGCGCAAGGTCGCCGGTAGGCGCTGGATGGGGAAGGCCTACGTTCAGCAGTGGACGGTTATTGGCTGACGACTGCGATATATTATATATTATTGAAAACAAATATAGTCGGAAATGTACATATTAGTATTTTAACTACATTAAAAAAAAGACGAATAATAATAAATATGAAGTAAAGATATGTTGCTGGGGAGTTTCTTGCGCGGCTTCTTCTTTAACAGTAACTTAAATTGCTTTGGAAGCGGTGGTAGACTCATGACTTTCAATAAGTAATCTGTAAGATTCCATTTTGAAATAAATACATTCATTTTCATTTTGATGTACTATATTTTCATTGCTAATTCATTAAACTACATGCGTAAGTGTACGCGTAGGTGTCTCAAAAATACTATATTTTTACAACTTAACAAAAAAAGAAGACTTACATAGTACGACGGTTAAATGAACAAAAATGCGACTTTAACGTTTTTTATAAGGGTGAAACTAAGTAAATTTTATAAGACACGATCTATTTTTTCTACAGAAAAAGGTGACAAGCCTAGATTTCATACCTAGAAATTTCTAATATTTCTATTACAAAAAAATGAGCATTTTAGATAATTAATAACATTAGGACGACCCGCTAAGTTCGTGGCTAGTACCGCTCGATTTTGCCAAATTTACAATTTGCCGTGGCGAAGTCGACCGGCCTGCGAGGAGCGGTTAACTCAATCCTTCGGGCGACTCGAGTCGACTAGAGGGCCAATCGCTTAAACCATTTAAACTTTTAATGACTTATGAGTTTGTGACGTCGCCCATTAAATACCATCTGTGCCTAATTTTCGACTGGATTCATTGCTAGTTTCCAATTCATATTTTACTAGTTTCCCCGTGGTATCAAACCCTAGTAAGCAGTTCTGTTTTACTTACATCACAAAAATTTATCTTGTTAGTTAGGTTGCCTGGAAAAGATTGCTAAGCGATAAGGCCGCCTATTGTTTATACCATGACTATATTGTAATCGTATATTTGGTGGGCTATAAAGTGTTATCTATTGTTGTAAGAAAAAACAAGGTATATATTGTTACGACCTAGAGGCTGACAAAAAGAAATTGACACCTGCATACCTGTGAAAACACATTTTATTACCTTTCGGCATTTGGACTTCTTTTGTTTACTTTGTGATTAGAAAACAGCCCATTGTGTATTGTAATCTTTTATAGCAGTCATTAGTCAGATGTGTCGGATTTATAGTACAAACTGATTCTAGGAAATTCGGTCCACGCGGCCGGGCAGACATATTGCATCTGTGCAGTATAAAGCAATGCCCCGATTGAGGGACGCGACAGTCGAGCGATAACCACGAGCGAAGCAAGACTTGTGTACATTCGGTAATCCATTTAGTGATGGACTTTGCGCGTGTTATTGAATTACGACCTTCTGCATTACGTTTCGACTTGTTGTGTTCGGTTAAATTTGTACCTGTGTTATACGTGTTTGTATAGTTCTAATAAACTCTATAATAATTCCAACAGCATTTTAATTCGAGTCCTGCAACTAGTAACAATGTTTTCTGTTCTGCATTTGATTATATATGTGTTTAACATCAACTTAGACAATCAATATTGATATGCAAAAACAATTCGTAAGTCCATATACTTCAAGTTTATGTATGTCCCTTTAACGATATGAGAGAAAGCTGTAAAGAAACTCGTTGTACAGTCATAAACCTCATTTGTAAACAATACTAGACAAAGGGATTTTATTTCTATCCGATTATTTACCAATACAGATTCTTAGTTAAGCTGTACTAGAACTTACTGTGATAGGGATGTGGACGCATGTTGCAATAAGTTCTAACATTCTTTACATATAGAAGAATAGACTTTAACATGAAATCTTATCATCTTATATAATGTCATAATTGAAAGGATTTTAATTGTTAATTCTTTTTAATTCTTCGAAACATATATTTCAATAATAATTTCTTAGTAAACTTATTAATAAGATTCAAAAGGAATGAAATGTTTATATTTAGGATTAATCATTTAGTTGTGTTTAGTTTTCCCGTTAGAAGTGTCACAGTATTATATTGAATAATTAATTCTGGTGTAGTGTAACTTACTATTTGTTTCTGTTCTTTTTATAGATTATAAGTATCCATTTTTGGTTTAGATTTATTATTATGTGTAGTTAGGCCTTAAAGTTATGGAAATACTGTAGGATACTTTTTATGAATAAATCTATACATATAATAAAACTTTAAAGGTCGAATTTCTGTACAATGAAAAAAATGCTGAAAACCGAGTCAGGGGGATGTAAGAAGTGAAATAGAACTAATTTAGATTTTTAGGACCGATTTAAATGAAATTTTGTATGGTGGAAGCTTATATCCCTGGTCAACATATAGGATACTTTTGATCCCGAAAAATTAGAGAGGTCCCGTGGGATAGTTAAAAAAAAAATCCACGCGGACGAAGTCGCGGGCAGAAGCTAGTACAAAATAAAATAAAATAATTATTTTACCAACACTTACACTATTTGACTCTTACTTGTATCACACTTTATTGCTCACCAAAATAACAGACATAAAACTTCACTTACAATATTTTTAGGCAAAGCAATAGGTGGCCTTATCGCTTAGAGTTTAGAGCAATCTCTTCCAGGCAACATAACTTATAGGATATTCTTAGTTAATATGGCGGTGTAGGTGGCGCATAAAATAATATTTTAAAAACACATGCAATTTTTTTAAGATAAATACATACATATGAAATATATTTTTATTCGAAAAATAGTAATTATATAATACTAGAATTTACCCCGTGGCTGCGCTGCGGGTCAACCTCTAGTGCGTATCTCTTGCATATAATATAACCTGTACCGCCTGCTCTTTTTATATCGCAAACTATACCATTCCCCATTTATCTGTAAACTACGTTATCTGTCTAAGCGACAAAACTTGACAAAAATGAACCAAGTGGACCAAGGCGATCACCGGGGACCAAGAGGACCAACGGGACTAACGGGACCAAATGGATGAAATGGACAAAATCACAAAATACCTATCCCACTTTTTGGGATAACCTTTACATAAACCTATCCCATTATCCGGGATAAAATGCATCCCTTGGCCACCTTCGGTATTAAAATTACATATATACCGAATTACAGCCAAATCTTTCCAATAGTTTTTCCGTAAAAGCATAACAAACAGAAAGACAAATACATTTTCATCCCGGAAACTATCCCATTTTTCGGGATAAAAAGTATCCTACGTTCATTCTCGGCATCAAAAATATATACATACTGAGTTTCAGCGAAATCAGTCTAGTAGTTTTTCCGTAAAACGGAACAGACAGACAGACAGAGTTACTTTCGCAATAAATACAAACTTATGACGTCACAAGTTTGTATGCTCGTACAAATCTATGAGGCGGCGCGGCGTTTTGTGAGACGATAATATTACAAGTTTGCAAACCAATGACAATATTAATATGATATAAAAGAGCAGGCGCTAAAATACCCTATTATTACATCATTATACTAGTATTTTCTGAAGTCTTCGCGACTTGATACACATAATTAAAACTACGTTTCAACTGTCCTTGTCTTCCGTGATGACAGCTGCTGGAAAAGTGGCTGAAACGAGTTAGGCAGTCGCTGGACACACCACTGCCCTGCCTGCTGACTACGCAAAGATCAGTCATCGTATCAGCAAATAATTAGCATTAAGTTATAGTAGTGTTAATATAATCTTAATCTGTACTAAGTTAGTCTTGTAAGAACTGTCAATCAATAAACTTGTCTTATAAAATTGTTTTTTTTTTAAGACTTCTCCGTGCCACCCTGCTTATCTAACGTCGAAATAAAGAACAAACAAAATGCCGCGCTTAAAACCTATACATAGTTTTAATTCATCCTTTCCCAAAGTGAGCGATAACGCCCCCTTGTGGGCGCTGCAGGCCTAAAGGGCGGTAAGAGACTTGAGACCTCAGCGCTGTTGTGCGACTTACTGCGCTTAGGTCTCAAGTTAACTCTTGCGGGCTATAGTAAAAGTCTCGTTTAGAATGAATGTTTTATCTCCGCTAATATACTCACAATAATCAATTAATTTAATTTGACGTTATAGTGGTTTTTAAGTAGGTGAAAAAATGGGGGCGCTAAAAATAATTTATTCTCAAAGTGGGCAGTATACAAAGTAAGTTTGGGAATCACTGTTTTAATTAATAACTTTAATACTTATTTAAACAAAGTTACGACGTAGCTTGCTATTCTCGCACAAAATCTAGATGGCTTCAGCGTTTTGCAAGATGATAAAAAGCGCCTAAATTGTCTTGACTGTCACCTACCCTATTGTTCTATTGAGATTACACTATATCGGGAGTGTGTCGAGGCCATACGATTTCCACCAGGTATGGAACAATTGAAGTTTTTACTGCACACCCAGTTTTATTGCTTGTAATTGCCCCACTTAGCTGAATTGTCGGCATGTATTAGGCGCGGAAATTGCTGTTTAGAAATGCAATTTGCGAACGAATTTTGAACTCTATTCAAATTTTAAATTATGCTTAGAAAAAGTTTAACCAATGTTATTTTATTAGTTACTAGAACAGAGCAATTCCGAGTAGCGCAAATGAAAGGCTCTGTGTTTTTATTTAAGTCATCTTTGGTCATTGTACAAGGAAATGTACGACATAAAACATTCCAGAAACAGGCTCTATGCCTAGCTCGGGAGTTAGGGACTTCTATAAGTTATTGTATCAGATTTTTCGGCAATAAAGATTTACTAATTATTGTATTATATATATTGTAAAATAGTTACACTATCCACCGTTTTTTTACTCCTTTTGGCCCGAGCGAACATGATTGCCCGAGTCTAGTTACAATTTTACTTATAGCTATCTTACTACTAGGTTATTACACGTGAGTGTTGATACTAGTTTAGTGTGTATGTACATGTTGATTTGGAAAAAGTTGGTTGTGTTTGATATTGGGTTTGGTTGGAAGTTGTTGGTTGGTGTTGAGTTTGGTTGGGAGTGATACCGGGGCTCCGTACACACGTGTGTACGTCAGCAGGGCGGCTCAATAGTAGACGTCACGTTTGCCAGCCCTGAACTGGCGCGCCGTGTGCGGGATTGGAGGGTTGTCACGGGGGTGGAGACACTCTCAGATCACCGATACATCCGGTTCAGCGTCTCCACCCGGAATCCGGACCCGCCGTCCCGAGAGCCCCCGGTAGGAGACTGTCCGCGCTGGGCATTGCAAAAGTTGAATCGGGAGGCGTTCAGAGAGGCCCTGATTGTCGCAACCTGGGCATCAGGGCCCGAGGTGAACCCTCCCGATCTAAATGTAGAGCAGGAGGCAGAAAACCTACGGTCGCTCGTCACTGGCGTCTGCGATGCGGCGATGCCGAGGAGGGGTCGTTTCCGGCCCTTTCGAAAGGTGTACTGGTGGAGCCCCGAACTCGAGGGGCTAAGGCGCGCGTGCAATAGCGCGCGCCGCCAGTACACCAAACACAGAAGACGGCGTCACCGCGCAGCGGACGCAGCGACCGTAGAGGCTCAGCTGTACGAGGGGTACAGAAGCGCCAGAAAGACACTGAGGATTGCGATCCGCAACGCAAAGAACGTGGCCTGGGGGGAGCTCTTGGATAGTTTAAACCAAGACCCTTGGGGGCGCCCTTACAAAATGGCACGGAACAAACTCCGTGCCTGGGCGCCTCCGCTAACCGAGTCTCTCCCCAGGGACGTCACACACGACGTTGTTGGCGCTCTGTTCCTTCACGGGCTGAGCACACGCCTCCTGCAATGGCACCGCCAGAGACGGAGCCCAGCGCGGATAGAGACCCTGTGCCCACCGTGGACCGGGTAGAGCTGGGGGCGGCTATGCTAAGGCTAAAGGCCAAGAACGCTGCCCCCGGCCTTGACGGCATACCAGGGCGTGCGTGGGTTTTGTCCTACGACGCCCTCGAGCCCCGACTGATGAGGTTCTTCGGCGCATGTCTGGAGCAGGGCCAGTTCCCGCAACGGTGGAAGACCGGAAAACTGGTCCTGCTGCGTAAGGAGGGGCGCCCTGCGGACTCACCGTCCGCCTACCGGCCCATTGTGCTACTGGACGAGGTCGGCAAGCTCTTCGAGCGTATCATCGTAGACCGCCTCGTCCAGCACCTATCGACGACGGGGCCGGACCTGGCGGACAACCAGTTCGGTTTCCGCTCAGGGCGCTCGACGATTGATGCCGTCATGCGCCTGAGAGGCCTGGCGGAGGAAGCAGTTTCCCGGGGCGAGGTATTACTGGCGGTGTCCTTAGACATCGCCAACGCTTTTAATTCCTTGCCCTGGCCATGCATCATGGAGGCACTCCGGTACTTCGGGGTGCCGTCCTACCTCCGCCGTATAGTCGGGGCATACTTGAACAGCAGAGCCGTTATTTACCCGGTCCACGAGGGCTGGAATCGGCGAGCCATGGTGTGCGGTGTTCCACAGGGGTCGGTTCTAGGTCCCCTCCTGTGGAACATCGCATACGATTTCACCCTGAGGTGTCGGGTCCCCCCGGGCGTCAGTGTCATCTGTTACGCTGATGATACACTGATCGCCGCGCGCGGGGGGACCCATCGGCAGGCGTGCCTTCTAGGCACGGCTGGGGTGTCCACTATCGTAGGTAGGATCCGGCGTCTTGGTCTGGAGGTGGCGTTGCAGAAGACCGAGGCCGTGATGTTTCACGGTCCTCGTAACCGTCCACCTCCAGACAGTAACATCGTAGTAGGAGGCATCCGCATCGGCATCGGGGAGACCATGAAGTACCTCGGATTGGTCCTCGATAGCCGATGGGATTTTTCGGCACATTTTCGGCAGCTGCTCCCCAGACTCAAGGGGGCGGCGGGCGCACTTTCACGCTTGCTCCCCAACGTCAGGGGGCCCAACGCCACGTGCCGGAAACTCTTCGAAGGCATCGTACGATCGATGGCCCTCTACGGGGCCCCAATATGGGCAAATCGCCTGGCGACCAAAAATGCTGCGCTACTACGTCAAGCGCAGCGAATATTGGCCGTCAGAGCAGTAAGAGGATACCGTACGGTGTCCTTCGAAGTGGCCACGCTACTCGCCGGATCCCCCCCATGGGACCTGGAAGCCAAGGTCCTAGCGTCGTTGTATACATGGCGCAAAGAAGCCCTGGCCAGGGACTCCAGACCCGCGCCTCGCGAGATCGAGGCGTGCCGGTCGGAGCTCCGCCAGGTTGCCATGGGGTCTGGGAAGAGCGCCTACGACGCCCCAGCGCGGGCCCCGCCACTATTGAGGCGGTGAGGCCCGTCCTGCAAGAATGGATTGGACGAAGTCACGGCACCCTGACGTTCAGGCTGACACAGGTCCTAACGGGGCACGGTTGCTTCGGGAGGTACCTGTGTCGCCCCTGGGCCGTGAGGCCACGTCAGGTGCCACCATTGTTGTGACACGGGCGACGAGGACACGGCGCTGCACACACTCCAGGAGTGTCTAGCCTGGACGGAGCAGCGCCGGGAGCTCGTCGCCCATACCGGATTTGACACTTGACACCTCGCTCCCGGCCGTGGTACGTACCATGGTCGGGAGCTCTACCGGATGGGACGCCGTCTCCTCCTTCTGCGAGCAAGTCATGTTTGCGAAGGAGGAGGAGGCGGAACGTGGAGCGTGAGCGTACTTCCCTGCTCCGCTCTCGCCAAAGGAGGACGCGCCGACGCCGGAGGTCGGATGATGACCTTCGGCCGCCGTAAGCGGGCGGCGCGGGTGAGGCCCCTGGGGGTATAGGGTTCTCACTCACCCGCATATGCCGTCGAGATGAGAGTGCGAGTGTTCCGCGCGCGCTCACCTCTCTTCCCGTGGGGCGCGTTACAGACCGCCCCACGCCTGGAACAGACCTAGTGGTGGCCAGGGGCCTAGTCCCCTGGCAATGGGAGAGGCCCAGTGAGGGGGGCCCACGCCTTCCAGGGCACGCGGAGTTGGGAATCCCGCAGTCCCGTAGCCCTGGCATAAGGCGCAGGACGGAACACCCAGGGGTTTTAGTGGGTATCCCTAACTGGGGAGTGGCAATAGCGTGGCACCGTTCTGACTGGGCACGCTAGTGCCACCCCCGATCTGGCGAATCCCACACACTCACACCGGTCGCGAACATCCCCCCAGGCTTCTGTGCCTGTCGCGGCTTAGTCCTCAAACGGATTTCCCATGGCCAAAAAAAAAAAAAAAAAAAAAAAAAAAAGTTTTGGAGTGATTTTTGAAGAGGCCAAGTGAGCATAGCCCACGCCTGCCAAAGCACAGCGGAGCTGGGAATCATATTCCCGTAGCTCTGGCATTAGGCGCAGGACGGAACACCCAGGGGTTTTAGTGGGTATCCTTAACTGGGGAGTGGCAATAGCGTGGCACCGGTTCTGACCGGGCACGCTAGTGCCACCCCCGACCTGGCGAATCCCACACTCTCACATCGGGTCGCGAACATCCCCCCAGGCTTCTGTGCCTGTCGCGGCTTAGTCCTCAAACGGATTTCCCCTGGCGAAAAAAAAATGGTTGTCAGTGATTTGGTTGTGTTACATGTGTTGTATATCTACTTATATATATTTATATCATATTATATACTTACATATAACCACACTATCCACCATTGGAGGCGTTGATATCGTTTCGTTTTGGTGATGCATCATGACGGCTGACAATTATTGTGATAAACAAATAAAAGAAAGTAGAGAGACCACGCAACAAAAATCCACAATTTTTTTTTTATCCAAAAGCCTCGTTTGTTTGATCTAGTTGCATGTTTTTATGCATAAAAAGTAATTAAGTAAAAGTTATGCTCTATATATAGTAGATTTTGGTAACTTATGTCAAACAATTTGATAGATGACAGATGTTACTCTGAAATTGTTTTCATATAAAAGAACGGAAACTAAAATATTTACAAGACGTGGTAGAGCTATGCTGAAATAATTATCTTGACAATAGTCTTTTGATACCCCGCTCTCGAAGAATATTGGCGTAAAACGATTAATCTTAAGTTAATCGTATTTCCTGCGATGACTGAGAGTTCCGATAGGTTTCCAGTGGATACATTACTACAAACCACTTGATGTTACATGAGTTTACTTACACGCACATTTAAAAAATGCTCCACTGCATCTCACGCTTTTGTTCACGTAGGCTCCTTCTATAGTTGTATTGCATCTAAGATCATAGCATAAGCATATGTCCGAGTTGGCGCATTCGAAGCAATGGAGCAGATAGATCAAAATGATACAGATGTGGGCACGGGTTAAGTTCAATCTCTAAAAATAAACTGACTCGACAGGTATTTGTCAACACAAACTTTCATATCGATACATGCCGTCAAAGATAAGCCGCACAGCCTATTGTAAGCGCAGTTTATTGTCCTCCCGGATTAGGGAATCCTTTGTGTTTTAAATTTGTAACATGCTATTGTTTTTCTACTTGTTTTATAACCATCATTAGCGTCGAACTAATCCTTATTGTTATTGTTTTCGACTTTGTGGACGTTCGCAGGTGTGCAAATTAATATTTCTTAGAAACTCAGTGTGCGCCTCCAATTTCTTTGTACTGTGTAGTTAGTATAAGACGATGCCCGAAAGGAGGGGTGGGGGCAGTCAAGCGACGACTACGAAACGAGTAAGACGTTTGTAGTACTCTCGATTAGCGATATAGACGACGGACTTTACGCGTGTCGAATTACATTGAATCGTGCAGTGTGAACTGGTTGCATCCAGTTTTATTTGTATTTCTTTTATACGTGTTTAACAGTTCTAATAAATTCTATAGTAGTTCCAACGGCATTTATAATTCGAGTCCTGTAGCTCGTAACAATATCTAAGTATATCGTGGCGCGGTGTCAGCTCGCCATCATCTTCGACCATCGGCACCAAGACATCTGTTGCCTCGGCAAGATTTACATAAGCCACGTCGTAGTGTAATTATTATATGTCCAAATTAGCGTATCGAGGCAATGTAAACATCAGTTTGATCAAAATGATACAGACGTGGACACGGGTTAAGTTCAACCTCAAGAGATAAACTGACTCGACAGGTATTTGTCAACACAAGCTTTCATATAGATGACAATCTTAATCGGAGTCGAATCCGGTTGTGACGCTGTGTCAGCTCGCCACCATCTTGGACCTTGCACCGAGACATGTGTTGTCTCGGCAAGATCTACGGATATCCGGGCGGAGTGCCGCGCCGTGCTGGCGGCCCGCCTACATGCAACACGTCACTGTCTGATCTATTGGAGCCATCGATTAGGCGGTTAACACCTATGTATGATGTTGCCTACGATATCATTGTACGTGTTTTCTTAACAACGTTGATATTTAATGGTAGAGCTGTGAATAAAGTGATTGCTTCGTTGATTTATAATATCCAGTACATTATAAATCTTATACTATTATATAAAGCTGAAGAGTTTTGTTTGTTTGCTTGAACGCGCTAATCTCACGAACTACTGGTTTGATTTGAAAAATTCTTTCAGTGTTAGATAGCCCATTTATCGAGGAAGGCTATAGGCTATATATCGCTAAGACCAATAGGAGCGGCGCATCAATGAAGAATGATTCAAAATCGGGTTTTTTAAATTATTCCACGTGGACGAAGTCGCGAGCAGAAGCTAGTCATTAATAATTCAATCAATTTTACTAATTCTAGGAAAAACCCTAGGTAGTAGCTCTATTTTACTTAAGTACATATAAACTTTATTAGGTTTTTATATAAAGTCAAGATGGGGAAGTCCGTCAGTGGGGGAATTCCGTACAACTCTCGTTGTTTCAGTGTTTGAATAGCTACGACAACGACAAATTGGTCAGTAAAGCTAAGACACTATGTAACGCCATGTTCCAATTGTAGTTGGCGTAAAATTCCGTCTAGAAAAGGTAAAAAACTAGAGGTGTACGAACTTACACCACTTCCGGACTTCCCCACCTTTACTATACGTACATATATAACCCTTTAGCGAAAAATGACCTAACTGATGGCGAAAACCGCTCAATACCCCTTGCGTAGTTTAGGAATTAGCGGAGTTAGCGGATATACAGACAGACACGGAAAGTGACTTGGTTTTATACTATGTAACGATAAAGAAGATATGAACGCTTCCCGCAGACGGTGGTTTGGGGTCCATATATCGAGCCTTTACAGCCATTTTATCGTAAGTAACATTTGGACCTAATTATATTTTTTGTTGTAAGAGGTATTCTAAACTTATAACATTGTTTTAAGACTTTCAGTTTTAGTTAGGTTAGACCCTACTGAATAAAAACTTTCTTTAGTTTTAGAATATAATAATAATTTTAAATACCTTTTACATACATACACATTACCACGCCTGTTTACGATGGGGGTAGGCAGAGACTATAGATCTCCACTTGCGACGATCCTGACAAACAACTTTCGCATACATGCACGTCCATTCGATATGCGTTTTACCTGACCTCGTTTTAACACTTCTTCTATTCGATCATGGTGTGTGCGTCGTGGTCTACCGGTACCAACTCTACCATTCCCAATACTGTCATACACCTGTTTTGTGATTCTATTTTCATCCATCCTCTACATGTCCAAACCACCTTAACATTCCCTTTTCTACTCTTGTTATTACATCTTCTTTCAAACCCTTATTAAACTATTACGTATATTATTCATGCTTACCTCACATATACTTCTCAAAGCTCTCATTTCAACTGCATTTATTCTTTATTATTAAAATACCTTTTGCAACAAAAAATACACTTAGATACAAATGTCGCTTACAATAAAATAGCGGTAAAGGCTCGATATTATATAATTATGTATCGTTTTTAACTTTAGTGTTGTATAAAAGTATAGCATCTAGTAAATACATCTCGTCTCAAGTTTATTAATTAAAACATATTTATAGGCCAGCGAAAAAATTAAGATCTTAGTAAATTTCTTCTATCTCTATTCCTTAAGATGCAGGTCTTAGACCTTAGAATTACAAAGACGGAGACTCGGTCTCTCAAAGTGAAACCGGCTAAAGGATGCCGATCGCGCCGCAGTGCGTTAAGAGAATTGAGTATTAAATAATCGAATTAGTACGGGTTAACGTGGAATAGTTTCCAGTGGATACATTACTAATAACCACACAGACGCAATCCACGTGTACACAACATAAGTGTAACGGATATAACGTTCAATTGTGCAAAGGAGAAAATTAAACAAGGTTTTAAGGGTTTGAAAGTTGCCGTTGAAAAACTGTGAGTGTAACGAATGCAGGGCACGTATATTCCGAACGGTGGTCGCGGACAACTGACTCGGGTCGATCCCGAGTGAAGTTCGTGCATTCGCTTACACTCTAGGCAATCAATTTGCTAATATTTATTAATTTAAAAGACAGCTAAATAGACAACAAATATTTTGTCTTTTGTATATATATGTGTATTTATTTTATATGTTTATATTATTGATTATTTATATTTAATTTACTAATTTATTTATTTTACAAGCAACACCGAGCGGGCCGTTCAGACAACGCATTCTATCCTTAACAATAAGCTTACGCACATATGTTTAAAAAATTGCTTCACTTCAATTGACGCCTTGTTTGTGTAGGGGTCTGAGATGCAGGTATGCAGGTCATAGAGTAAATTCAAATTTATGCTTTTGCATAAACTATCGCAATAAAATATTTTAAAAGCAGTCATAAACTTGAAATATCCAAGGATGTTACTGTTGAATGTCGTAAATTTTATTTGCGAATTGTTATTTCATTGTTGTTGCCATGTTGAAAAACAAAAGGCCGCACTAGCAAAGGTCTAACGGTGCTTAAGACAATAGGTCCTTCGGTGACATTGGGTAAAAGCGGGTTGCGAATTTCAAAGATGTTTATAATTTCTGTTTAAGTTTTGGGATGAATATACAAATCTATACATTTCTTTACCTTATGCTTCTGCTCTACCTGCGTTATTGACTGATGCCAAATTCGACTTACTTATAGTGATAAAAACTAACACTAACAATGAGCTACTTAACCGCCTTCCAAAAGGAGGTTTTCATTTCGTCTGTATGTTGAAATATAAAAATTTGAAAATCGGTCCACGATTGAGACACAATTGTGGACCGATTTTCTGTTTTTTTTTAAGTCCAAAAGTTATACTCCCGAGTAGGTCCAATTGTCTCCATGTCAGAATCTGATGAGTGGATTCCAAGGAATTAGCGAAAACCGCGAAAATTCGAAACGACTTCTTCGTAACACGATATCTCCGACAAAAACATAAAAAATACTTTGTATGTTTTTTGTTGTTGTATTATGTTTTATTTGCGGGCGGCCTATCATCCGTGCGGAACGAAGAAAGACTACAATTTCCTGTGGCCGGGCGGCCCGTCGTAAGAGGCGACTAAACAACCCACAGCCAGGTGGTAGGGTATTTGCTCGACTGGATGGCTACCACCCCTGGTCTAGAGTATGCCGCCATAACAACCTCGTGTTGTGTTCCGGCATCAGTGACCAGGTTCCAGTCTCCTTTAAGAGAGCAGCAGCGCATTTGTAGCACCTTTGGTGTTGCAAAAGTCCATAGGCGACGGTAACCACTTTCCATCAAGTGGGCCGTCTGCCTGTCTGCTGAACTCCAGCAATAAAAAAAAAAAAAAAATTGGCACCTACTTCAAGATGTTGTAGAAAGAAATATTTAAATATTTATTTTTTGGTGAAGTTGGTTTTGCTTTTGTTAAAAAAATCATTTAGTGTACTCTTAATAGCATATGTTACTAGTAGCGCCACCTATAATAATATAACAGCCCATAAACGTCCCACTGCTGGGTTCAGGCCTCCCACTATAGGGAAACGGACCCGCCACGCTTGTCCAAGGCGGAATGGCAGGTTTGACACAGCGGTTATCTCGATTTGCAGGTTTCATCACGATGTTTTCCTTCATCGTTGTTAGCACGTGTAATTGTAACAATATGCATATTGGGTCAGAAAATCTGTCTAAGCGGTGCAAGCGTTCCGGCCAGGATTCAAACCCGCACACTTTGAGTTTGGGACGCGTGCGCTAGCCATTACGCTACCACGACTTGCGCCACCTGCTCAGATTGTATTAGTGGCTCATCTATTATTAAAGATTTAGACTAGTATTTGCTTTTATGACCATTTAATAATAATTTAACGGCCTCTGTGGTTGAGCGGGCTAAGCCTTTGCCGACTTACCTCACTGCAACGCAGAGGCTCCGGGTTCGATTCCTGGTATAGTAAATTTCGGTAAAGTATTTTCTCCGTTATTTACTATGGTCTGGGTGTATGGGATCGGCCCCAGAGTGGTCCGTTGTATATTACCCATAACACAAGCGTAACTTGCTTAATTTGGGGATATACAGTGTGTGTGTTTGTCTGCCGATTTATTATTTATTATTATTATTAATAATAATTTGTATGATAACTAATCGGAATAAACTGTAAAGTTACTTATGTTTTAGAATAATGAAGGCACTTTTGTATTGACTATAAATACCGTAAGCCCGCAGTGTATCGGGCATTCTTGGTTCGGAAGTCGAATTAAACAATTCTCCAAATTCTACGTGTATTGCTGTGTAAATCGCCCAGTAAATAGTACATACTATTACTGATATTACGACAGTAATGTCCTACAACATTCGGTACTAAATCTGTGTAATTTCTCGGTATAAAACTATATAATCCTCTGAGTAGGAATCTAAATTTAGTAACCATGACACGCCATAATTCAAGAAAGCTTTGAATAACTTTTTACACCCTGTTATATCTATATATATATATAATTCTTCTGTACGTATGTTGACAGTGAACTCCTCCTAAACGGCTGGACCGATTTGGATGATATTTGTTTTGTGTGTTTGAATGGGTCCCTGGATGGTTTAGATTCACAATTGGAACCGGTAGGTGGCGCTGAGATAGGGTTCTAGAATTCTCCTAATCACCTAGACCGATTTTGGTGATTTTGTTTTTATGTCATGAAACAAAGTCTTTTAAGAATTCAGAAAATATGGCGGTACGAAGTTCGCCGGGTCAGCTAGTATAAGTATAAAAACGCTGAAGAATTGTTACATACTGTTAGTTAATAATCTTTCGTCAATTACTTTTAAACTGAAAGAAATACTTTCACGCACGTACTCACAAGCATACACACTCGTAACATAGACGCACGCATGTACGCACGCACACACACACCATTAATCTATACTCACATTCCTACGCATCTAGGCGCGTAGTTATTATGTAGGTTTTTTTTCTTTTGAATTGATTTTAGTTTTAATAATATCAGGCAATGAAAGAAAAAGTGTTTCGAAACCGAACGGAACTCCACTGTGGCCACACAGGCTCTGTTGAGACCTAGTACGGGCACCAGAGCTAACTTTGGACGCTCCTATAAAATTGTCATCATATTGTTACATGCCGTTAAAGCGCACAGCTGCCTGTTGTAAGCGCAGTTTATTGTCTTCCCGGATTAGGAATTATTTTGTGTTTTGAATTTGTAGTTAAGAAAAAACATGCTATTGTTTTTCTACTTGTTTTATAACCACCATTAGCGTCAAACTAATCCTTATTGTTATTGTTTTCGACTTTGTGGCCGTTCACAGGTGTGCAAATTACTATTTCTCGGAAACTCAGTGTGCGCGGCCAATTTCTTTGTACTGTGTAGTGAGTATAAGACAATGCCCGAATGGAGGGGCGGGCAGTCAAGTGACGACTACGAGACGAGTAAGACGTTGGTAGTATTCTCGATTAGCGATATAGACGACGGACTTTACGCTTGTCGAATTGCATTGAATCGTGCTGTGTGAACTGGTTGCATCCAGTCTTATTTGTATTTGTTTTATACGTGTTTGTACAGTTCTAATAAATTCTATAGTAGTTCCAAAGGCATTTTTAATTCGATTCCTGTAGCTCGTAACAATATTGTAGATTATATTATGTTCCCTTTTTATGTAAATAATTTATCTGTCAATGTTTGCCATCATCAAAATGTCGCATCTCAACCCACACCTGCATGATACTGTCACTAAAAGTAACATTATCCACGGTGTAGCAGAGGCCAACAACATCATTTTGGTTTAAACACATACGATTTTTGTAATCAATTACACTAAAGTCAAAGCAAAGTTTATTTATTTCTTAACCTTAAAAGTAAATGGGCATCATGTTTGGCCAGTTAGGCATAGAAAAATTAGAATAATAAATATAATTAAATGTCCCCCTACAAACAATGTCATTATAATAACTTAAAGAATGACATTTAAAAAAAAACCAAAAATAATAATTACTATATCAACTAATTGTCTACAATTATTATTTTATTAATATATTAATACAACATTAATATATATAAAAAAAGATTAAAATGTGTTTATAAAATCCAGTAAATCGTAATAGCATTTATTTAATAAAAATGTCATTAATTTTGGCTTATATATGTCACGCTTTAAATCTCTCCAGTCTTTAGGTAATTTATGGAAAATGATTGCCTACTTAATGATGTTTAAATGTCTAGTCAACTTATATGAAAGTAAGATATTAAAGTATCAAATGTTTTGAATTAACCATCTGAACACAAAATTAAGCTAAAATTATATTCAAAAAATTATTTTCCATGAAAAAACACGTTTATACATTTGTTTTGAATATTAAACATAGCAAACTTAGTCTTAGCATTATTTGCTTTATTGTCGTTCAGTCTGAGTCTAGAGTGCATCTATTTATATGGAAATGTAGGGAGCAATGAGCTCTCTCTTAAAGCACTTAATTTGAAGGAATTTTATTTCAAGTAATGTAACAATGTATTTAACTAAAATATAAATAAAACATTATGACAGTTTTCAAACGTAATAAATCTATGCATAAGTAACATATTTCTAATGCATAATTGTATAAATAGGGTTGCGGACGCGTTGCATTGCCAAACATTATTTACATATAAAAGAAAAGACGCAAAAATAACATCTTATCATCTTACCTTTAAAATATCATACCGTTTAAATAATAATGAGCTATTTGAATCCTTTTACTTGTACAAAGTTAAGACGTGATAAGTATTATATGTACGCTCGTATAAAATCTACGAGGCTACGACGTTTTATGAAATGATAAAGCGACTCAGTTGAATGTAGTGATGAGTAGTACACCTTTGAGGCAGTACATTTGTCCCGTACAAAATAGATTTGTACTGATACGGCTTAAAATTTAAATTTGTACTACTTCAAAAATTTTGACCCGCTTCCACTCACGCGTCAAATGTAAGAGGACAACATTACAATAACACCTCTACGGATATTCACATGACAAAGAGGGACAACATGACATGTACGACTGCTAATAAAATGAGGTGACCGAGGCCGATCACATCCGATTCTTGACGAACATTTCCGAACAAGAAGTTTTGTACGGGACAAATGAGGGAATGACGCTTACCGCCTCACCAGCCTCATCGCTTCAAATGTACTGCCGCGGTACAAACCGTACAAATGTGCTCGCCTCATTTGAAGTGATACATTGTACTGGTTTAGTACACGTTACTCTTACAATCTCATTTTAAAATTATTTCTTCTAGTTGAATGGGGAAGCGGACTGAATCAACTAAGAAGATAGGTGCTCGTAGATTTTATACGAGCGTACATACTTATCACGTCTTAACTTTGTATGTACAAGTAAAAGGAGTCAAATAGCGCAATTCATTACTCATTCAAATTCAAAAGTTTTTAAAATAAGTTCCACTGGAGAACACTTTTTGAGGTCATACATATAAGATAAAATTTAATTTTACTTTCTGTACACCGCTTCGCAACGTGTTATTGCTGTTAAGGAGAAGAAGTGGCAAGAAACTCCCCGGCAACACGTCTAACTAAAAATTGTTTTTCTTTATATTTTTATTTTCTATTTATATCTCAAGTTCTTTTTTTATAAGTTTTATACAGATGTATGTTACAAAATTACTTTTCAAAGTTAATACAATTATTATTGACTATCTACCATTTAAGAGCTGTGCTCTTGTCGGTGAAGCCTTCTCCATTCTTCTCTATTATGGCCCACTTGTTTTATGACTTTGTAAGACACGACCTCCACTTTTTCCTTGATTTGATTCATGAATGTATTTAAAAGTTGGATGACAAGATGTTATTTTATCGTCTATTCGTTTATATGCAATTTTCGCAACTTCGTCAACTTTTTTTCGCGGAGCCCCAATTTAACAAATAGTCTAAGTTACTCCTTATAACTCCAGCTATCTGCCAGTCCCGTTAAAATTGTTCCAGTCGTTTATGAGATTAGCCGGAACAAACAGACAAACAAAAAAAATTAAAATTTGATGTTTCGATATGTGTGCCGTATATACTTTTATAAGCATTTAGTAAAAATCTGCTATTTTAAAATTACAAAGCGACACTTCAATTTTGTTTATCTGTATACATGTATAGATATTAGAGTTTGTTGTAACGTGTGTTCGCATTCGTATTGCCTGTCCGCTCCTCTATTGCATGTGTATTTTTATGGACAAAATTTTTATCATATTAAATTGCGAAGGTGTGGATAGCCCTTTATCACGCTAAAGAAAAAATTGCTTCCAAAATCAAATATTTGTTCAAATGTAGCACGTGAGCGTCGACCCCGGCCGCGGTCGTTGGCCCACTCGGCCCTAGAAAATGTCACTGCTCAGTTTTGTTTCAAAAAGGGCCCCTTTTTCGTATCGATCCCTTGCAGGTAACCGGGAGCGGATGATTTATTGCCCGCCTTGTTTGTTCAAATAATCGATGCCTGGCGAAATTTCACACTCGCAACCCGAAACCCACTATAACACACGATAATAAAGATCAATTTACAATGACGAAGCACCAACGCATCTCGATCATAATGACTCTAAGCCATAGGTACCCAAAGCGGTCCATATGGACCCCTAGGGTCCATATCGAAAACAAAATCTGAGGTTCTGCGAAGTGCAAATTGGGATCGACAGTAGTGAATTCCTTTTAAGCAAGTTTCTGCTATATCGTTGAAACTCAAAGTCCAATAGGAATAAAATTTATATGGGACGATTTTAAATTTTTATTGAATGCAACGAAAAAAGAACTATCAAAAACATACATGAAACAAATTACACGACAAATTGAGAACTTCCGCCTTTTTTTGGAAGTTGGCTAAAAAACAATTGAATTTGATGAATTGGTAAATATAATAGAATATATTTACTGCGTAATGCATGTGCAGAGATGTTACAGTTTTTATAGTATCAATCCATTTGGCCCATAATTCGACGTGCAAAATTATCATTACAACATTGACTTAAATAAACATTTTATACAATTAAAAATAAAAATTACATTTGTCAATCACTAAAATAATAATAGTAATATATAAGTAATACATCTAAATAATGTTTAATCGTCCATAAACATGTTTATATTATAATAACATTTAGTGAGTGGTCAGTAGCGAATTATTTTTTTAAAGAGTCTATATGGCAGCTCTCTAAGAGACTTCGGAAGCTTGTTGTACACGAAGGGCCCCATGCAATAGACACTTTTGGGCATTATTGCAGTAATTGAGTTGATGGTGCAGACTCTAGTAGTGAACCTAGTAAATTTCAATGTTAATAAGATAGGGGGTCCACCCAATACAATAAAGATTGCTAAGGGATCCACGAGACAAAAATGTTTGGGGACCATTGCTCTAAACGAAAATATCCGTGCAACGGCGTGGTAATATTTGGACGATACGAGTGTGCTCGCTAAATTTCCATGCGAATTTATTGCAGCACTAAATCGTAGAGTCGTATGGCATATTGTTTGTTCGAACTTAATTTTCCAGTCAGTGTAATGTAAACAGCAATTTTGGCAACGGCCATCGCGATAACAGATATATTGGGCCGCTGAGCGACTAAAATTTGAATGCCAACGCGCGTGCTGCTGTTTTATAAAACATTTTTGCATTTTCTATTGTGAGGGGTGAGCTGGAGAGCTCAGCAAATGGCACACTATGTTCTAAGATTCACAATGCAATAAAATTTATAGCTACTTAATCTTGTATATTTTTTTAAATCCAAATATATAACATGTACTGAAAACAACGTACTTGGAAACTGTTTCTTTCATCTTCTCCCAATTATTTGGTGTCGGTACAATATGTATTTTCCTTCCATACCTCTATATTCTGACATACGTCCTCTGTCACACAAACATCATGTTATCCTTCATACACTCCGCCCATCTCTTTTTGGTCTATCTTCACATTTGCGAGCGGTAGACGAATATAGGTAATGTAACAGAATGTTTAATTATATTTAATAATTATAATTTTAATTCAATTAATACATAAAGGTATAGATTATGAATTTAAAATATTTCAATTAAATTAATTTCTTTTCTATATCTTGCAGGGTTCAAACATGATAAATCATAGTCTAACTTCTGCGCGGGCTCAGGTAGTACAAAATACCTAATATTTCAGATTAAATTTTATGACAGCAGATTTTTTTATTATTTTTTTATTGAATTTAATTAACTGCATTGGTTTTAGTTCCGAAAATACAGTCCACAATTTCATATTTCGCCATATTATTTTTCGTTTCGATTCCATCCATTTGTTTCTCGTGAACGAGAAATAAACGGTTTACTTTCACATGTATTTTCAATACTAATATTAAATACTTTAATTACTAATTTTATAAATAATTCATATTGATATAAATAAAGTTACATTTATTTAGTTGCATAGTTGTTCTTTTCATGATTAATTTTTAATCATTTTTAAGGTTAATAATTAATTTTCTTATATACCTTCTTATTTCTAAACAATACAAGCGACCATTTCCTTAATTGAATAATCCCTATAAATATTATAAATGCGAAAGTAACTCTGTCTGTCTGTCCGTCTGTCTGTTCCGTTTTCACGGGAAAACTACTGGATCGATTTGGCTGAAACTCAGTATATATATATTTTCGATGCCGGGGATGAACATAGGATACTTTTTATCCCGAAAAATAGGATAGTTTCCGGGATAAAAAT
Organism: Dendrolimus houi; assembly: GCA_039645545.1. Lineage (NCBI taxonomy): Eukaryota > Metazoa > Arthropoda > Insecta > Lepidoptera > Lasiocampidae > Dendrolimus > Dendrolimus houi. The sequence goes on from CM077130.1 coordinate 23,448,987, forward strand.
ATATTTGTCTCTCTGTTTGTTATCCTTTTATGGAAGACTATTGCACCGATTTAGCTGAAACACGGTACATATGTAATTTTTATACCGAGGGTGATCAAGGGATACTTTTCATCCCGGATAAAGGGATAGATTTATGTAAATGTCATCCCAAAAAGTGGGATAGGTTTTTTGTGATTTAATCCATTTCATCCACTTGGTCCCGTTGGTCCCCTTGGTACATTTGATCACTTTTGTCATTTTTGTCAAGTTTTGTCACTTAGACAGATAACGTAGTTTACAGATAGATGGGGAATGGTATAGTTTGCGATATAAAATGAAGTGAATCTTCTAGGGGCAAATACATAAATAAATATTAAATACAATGTAACCTGTACCGCCTGCTTTAAAGAGCAGGCGGTACAGGTTATACTGTATACAATAGATACGCACTAGAGGTTGACCCGCCGGGGTAAACTCTAGTAAGGTTATACTTTTATTTATTCTGTGATTAGCGCCTGTTTTGTATAGAGTAGTTCTCTATAATTTACCATAATTTATTGTAACAATATTTATCTCTAATATGGTGTGATAATTGTGTAGCTTATAATTTAAAATCTCTCAATTGAATATAGACGATATTCACTACATTTTATTTGCATGTTGGCAGACGCGATAGATTTATACTGTGTTTGGTTTATTTTATTACATGTAAAACTTTAAATATAATATCTTATATAAAATATTATCTAAACTTTCCAAAGAATAATGTACTAAATTCTTGTCAATCATAACCTATTTAATTAAAATGGTTTATCAATGACTTCAATCCGCTATCGGTTGTGCCAATTTGCTATATTTCTTAGACTGTAAAATTGTTGGAGGGATGTCGAGGTGTTCTAAAAATGTTTATCCAATGAGTAGTAATCAGTGTATGAAATATGTTAAACCGTAAGGTTCTCCGATTATAAATATAGTGACCAGTTGCTGTTCTTTAATTACCATAAACTTGCAAGTTACAAATATTACAATATTATTAACTTATCTCACTATGTTTATATATCTATGTAAATATATGTTTATTATTATTAATAATAATTCATCACAACAGAACGTGGGTGGTGCATCCGATGCGTTGTCAGTAAACAACGAACCCGTCTATCCAGGGCGTCTAATTCAGTTTGAGTCCATCTTAGTATGCCAAAGGAGTATGCTAATGCAGGCATGACCCAAGCGTTGAAGGCTCGAACCTTATTTCCACCTGAGAGAAGGCTCGTTAAGACCTTTCTCAGGCGGGAAAAGAAACGATCCTTCATCGCCTGCTTCACATCAGCATCAGGAATACCCAACGACTCTGACATACCGAGATATTTGTAGGTCTCACCTTCAGAGAGGATCTTGAGAGATATATCTCAGAGAGTTGTAAATTTTCTGAATTTACAAGTCTCCCTCGTTGTACATGCATGACGGCACACTTATCTACACCGAATTCCATACTAATGGAGTTGCTAAAGCTTTCAGTAATCTTTAGCAACTGCAAAGATCTGGCTTTTCGATGCAAATAGTTTCACGTCATCCATGTACATAAGGTGTGATATAATCTCACCCCTCTCTCCGAAGTTGAAAGCCTAACTTTGACTCCTAAGTAGAGTACTTAGTGGATTCAAAGCTAGACAGAACCACAGTGGACTCAAACTGTCACCCTGGAAAAATGCCCCGCTTGATCCTTATTGGGTCGCGCAGAACAGAAAGATTCCCTCTGTCCCCTGGATGCCTAAGCACCGTGGTCCACTGCTCCATACATGAACTGAGGAAAGCACGAAGAGTTGCATTTACTTTATACAGCTCCAGGACCTTCTCCAGCCATGTATGGGGCACCGAATCATAGGCTTTTTGTAGTCAATCCAGCTACAGATAGATTCTTTCTGTTTCGCCGTACCTGATGACTAATGGTCATATCGATGAGGAGGAGCTCCTTAGTACCACGAGACCCATTCTTACATCCGTTTTGAGTATTGGCCAAAATGTTATTATTTGTCAAATGTTCCATTAATTTAGATCTCAAAACAGATGTAAGTAATTTGTATATAGTTGGTAAACAAGTGATGGGAATAATAATCGGCAGACAAACACACATATTGTATATCCCCAAATTAAGCAAGTTACGCTTGTGTTATGGGTAATATACAACGTACTACTCAGGGGCCGATCCCAGACACCCAGACCATATAATAAATAACGAAGAAAATACGTTTCCGAAATTTACTATACCAGGAATCGAACCCGGAACCTCTGCGTTACAGTGAGGTAGGCCGGCAACGGCTTAGCCCGCTCAACCACAGAGGCCGTCAAATTTGTTTAATTTGACGGCAAATTTGTTTTATTATTTAGATGTAAATTTGTTTAATAACCCGTTTTGTTTTTATAATTATGAAACTGAACCGATTTGATATATTATTTGTGTTGTATTGTCTTCCGCGAGTCCACCTGCTGGTCCCAGGCGGAAGAACAGCGCTGGCCTTAGCTGCTAGCATTACGCTGAGTCTGGGTCCAATTTTAGGACTTATATTGATGCATTTATTTTTTATTTTACTCCGTATTGTTAAAGTGTTTATTTGTCGTAAATAAAATAATTATTTCTATCGTATTAAAGATTTGTATTGTCTAGCCCTTAATAAAGAGCTCGTGAATGGACTTATTCATAAAATTACGTCACCAATAAGAAAATTTGAAGTTTAAATTAAATAGTACACAAGATTAGAAGTTATCAGTACAAGTAGACTGGTAGATATGGCATCCGAGATATCGGCTTTAATACTCGTGTTGTCAAACGCTGTGTAGTAGTGCATGTAACACACTCGTTACAACGCATATCGTGTTGCCAGATTGCGAGATAGTGATATGATAACGCGAATTATATCAGAGCGAGTCAGAGATTATGTGTTATGTATTTTTAAAGTTTGTTTGTATTATCAGTCTCGAGTTACGGGAAAATATTTGGTTTTGATTATTGTGTCTGTTTATTTTGGTGTCTTGTCTATATCGTCGGTCTAGTAGTTAATAATATACGCAATTTTTTTTTCAATTTAATTGACTCACTGACTCTCCAGGTGATCAGAGGGCTGGTGTTTACCTCGGCCAACGGATCAGTATGGCGATCCAGCGAGGAAACGTAGCCAGCCTTCTGGGCACCTTACCCATAGAAGACGGTGATCTAGGCTCAGTATTCTACTTATAGTATTGAGGGACTATGAGTAGAATATAATACGAATAAGTTGAGTTTTCTTGCATTGTATTCGGTTATATGTACTTTATTGTAATAGATATTATCTCTAAACTTATATTGTAATAAATTAACTAAATTTAATTAGCCATATTGTATATTTATAAAATTATTATTTTATAAAATTATACGAACTTTTTGTGTACAGAAATTAGAAGTTTTTTTAGTAGGACTACGTTTTTATAGATTTTAATCGTATTTTTTAATATATCACAGCATCTACGATTTGTCATCCAAATAAGCGACACTTTTTACTTATGTTACCAGTTTTTTTTTTTAAGTCGGCCACTTTCAGACAAAGATGTCAAGTGTCAACGAGTATTGTTAAAGTATTATTTAGCCTAGCGCCAACTTGTTCATTTTAATTTTTTGTTTTAATTTTGTTTATTATTTACTCTATGGGAGCCTAATCTAAGTGGCCGAAACGTCAGAATAACAAGAACCAAATAAATTACCGCGCTTAAAACCGTTAAAACGTAGTTTTATTATATTACTTGTTTTAACAAAAAGTGCATGACGCAACATTCACATTAAATCACCCCTATAATGACAAAATTGTAGCTATGCTTACCTCTCAGCTCCTTTCGCTCGAATCGTGATGTTATACAGCCGATATAGGCTATTCAAACGCAAAAAAAAATCGTCAAGTTAATATAGATCTTAAGATTAACATGTGTAAAGAGTATATAATTTTACTATAGTCTGGCCTCAATAAGAATGCGTTTACGGTTTGTGCTAAACTAATTTAGTTTACCGTGTATTTTCAGGGTGATATGAATTTTAACTAAATCTTGAGTCGGTAATAAACAAAACAAAAAAAATGTTTGCGTATGTGCATGTGTGCAGTTCACGCGCAGTATAAGAAGTGAAACAAAGTGTGACAAGAGGTGGAAGGATTCTAAATTTCGTGACGTCACACTTCATATATATCGTTATAATATATTTAAGCTTTAAAACACGAAATTTGAAGGATAAACGAAAAGCTTATCTATATGACCCTAGTGTTTAAATGATTAAATATAATGTATTCTGTCTCATTCTCTCGCAGGCATATTCCTATAGATTTATGTGTATATCACTTTTTAGTGTCGCTTCGTTTCATCGAGTTTCAAATAACAACGATTCTAAAGAAGTTTCACTTTAAAAATATCATAAATTGTTCATCATTACAATGTTATCCATCCCATATGTTCACGAAGTCAGAACGCATTCTAATAGCGACCGAACTAGAGGTAGGTAGGTAAGACTTTAATGTACCTCAAAGCATAGACAAACAGAAGTAGAAAAATACAAAGCTAGTACAACTATAAATATACTTGTACATATTTACTGCTCTAAAATATTATACTCATACAAGACTTTTAAAGCAGTAAGACTTAACAATTCAAGACATCTTGGATGGCCTGGAAAAAATTATATCTACTACCTTAATTTTTTACTGAATTTACTCCAAACTACATACACTGACAATATAATGTTTCGATTAAGATAAACCTAATTCAAAGAAGTAATGATCTTACATAAACGAGTTTCACAATCAGATGGCCAGGGAATGCCCACTTAAGATTCAACTTGTCAAACATGATCCTGTTAACTGTGTTAACGAAACGCAAATGCCGGTTTCATTGGATATCTGTTTTCTTATTTTACGTTATGACAATCATGTTCTTAATCGGATACAGAATATAGAACTGTTTAAAGATATTATTTTCGGGAACTTGTATTAAGCAGATTTCATTTTTCAAGAATTTTTGTACAAGCAAAGTTCCACTGGTGAACATTTGTTGAAGGTCATACATATATTTGTTGAAGGTTATACATATGACTGAATTCACAAGAACTGCGTATCATATTATATGTTATGACAACTGAATATGTATATATATTTATCTATAATGTATTATGTGTACCACGCTATCGTATTGGTGACAACTGTAATGATAGCGATGTTTGGAAGTTAATAAATAAATAAAAAATAAAAATAAAATAAATATAAGATAAATATTAAGTCTTACCTAAATTATTTCCTACTCTATGTATACATATTTTATTGACTGTATTGGCTTACAACCCGCCGTTCGCCATCTTTTCTAAGCGCACTCCATATTTAACGTTTAAGGAACTGTCGTAAGAGTTGACAAAACAACCCACAGTCAGATGACAAATGCTTTACGGCTGGGTGATGTAGAGTTGTAGAATATGCCGCCATAACAACCTAGAGCTGTATTACGGCATCAGTGGCCAGGTTCTAGTCTCCCTTCGAGAGGACATTTGTAGCACCATTGACATTGCAAAGGTCACTAAGCAACGGGAGTTACTTTCCATTAGATGGGCCGTTACTGTCTTTTTTTATTGCCAAAATCCGGCATACAGGCAGACGACCCATCTGATAGAAAGTGGTACGTGGCAGGAAGATCCCTCCAAGTCGTTATTGTATACGGAATAAACGTTCTACAGAAACGTTGCGTAGTTGAGCTCGGTCGCTCAAGGAGGTGGTGTGGGAAGAACGCCTCAGATACCCCAGCGCGGGCCTCACCATCATCGAAGCGGTGAGGCCTGTTCTGCAGGACTGGATCGGACGAAGACACGGCACCTTGACGTTCCGGCTGACACAGGTCCTTTAGGGGCACAGCTGCTTCGGGAGGTACCTGTGTCGCCTTGGCCGTGAGCCGACGTCAGGGTGCCATCATCGTGACACTGGTGACGAGGATACGGCGCTGCACACGCTCCAGGAGTGTCCTGCCTGGACAGAGCAGCGAGACCTCGTCGCCATTACCGGATACGACCTCTCGCTCTCGGCTGTGGTACGCACCATGGTCGGGAGCCCAACAGGATGGGACGCCGTCTTCTCCTTCTGCGAGCCACACTAGGTCGCGATTTATCCCCCAAGGTTCTGCCCTTGTCGCGGGGCTTAGTCCTCAAACGAATTTCCCTGGCTAAAAAAAATGGTCACTCAAGGAAATGAGGGTGAAAATGCGGCGTTGGCAACTAAATCAAACAGTTTTTCGGAACACTCCCCATTGAAGAGACGGTAGAATACGCAGAGACGAAAAATCTCTTCGTAGGCTAAGCGATTCTAAACCATCTCTCAGTAAGGGATCGTCGACTATACGAACAGCGCTAGGTTGGATGGAGTCCAAGGGGTTAGTCTGGTAAGCAGGTGCTCTGGCCCATAGGTGTGTGCCGTCTTCTGTATTCCAATAATAAAGGAACATTCTTGCGAGAATATGGAGAGCAGGTAATAAACCAAGACAAACACCGTTGTTTCGTTCCTCGTTGGTTCGGAATAGCGTTGTTACTACCTTCTAGCAGCGATACACGAGTGATCGATCACGAGCCGCTTAATTTGGAAACGCTCAACCGCGCTATCGGCTCCGATGATTTATTGATATTGTGCTCGTATCGTGCGATAACCACGCGATTGACACCGAAAAATACACGGACTATAGCGATCGTACTTTTTTAAATTTCGCCCTTGAATCCTTTTATTTCGACTCGTCCGAATGTCTGCTTGTACATTTACATATCGTCAGTCAGTGCAGGACCTTACATGTAATATATCACAATTTTGAAGAAAAAAAATGACATTAAAAATGTCACACACGGCCTAGTTGTGCTCTGGCATTAATGACCAGGCTCCTGTCTCCCTTTAGGGAGCAGCAGCAGCGCATTTGTATAATCCTTGATGTGTTGGTGTACAAATGTCCATTGGCGATGGTAACCACTTTCCATAAGGCATACAAGGGAACATTTGAAAGTTGCACCCGTGACTGAAAAAATGAAAGAAAGAAGACTAAGGGTGGTATTGGCCTTTAATGAGGAGCGATGAAAGTCACGTGGCAAAAAGAAGTTTAAATTGGAAGATGGATGGGTACAAATGTAAAGGTAGATAAAATAAGAGCCTGATGGATTGTGTTAAAGATGATATGATATTTGTTGAGATATGCATTTTAACTGCTATCCTATTTATCGGGTGGAAAAGTCAGAAAAATTAAAGCGCTAGACCACAAGGAAGCTTAAACTGCAAGCTCGATGGGTTGTGTTAAAGATGATATGATATTTGGTGAGATATGCATTTTAACTGCTATCCTACTTATCGGGTGGAAAAGTCAGAAAAATTAAAGCGCTAGACCACAAGGAAGCTTAAACTGCAAGCTCGATGGGTTGTGTTAAAGATGATATGATATTTGGTGAGATATGCATTTTAACTGCTATCCTACTTATCGGGTGGAAAAGTCAGAAAAATTAAAGCGCTAGACCACAAGGAAGCTTAAACTGCAAGCTCGATGGGTTGTGTTAAAGATGATATGATATTTGGTGAGATATGCATTTTAACTGCTATCCTACTTATCGGGTGGAAAAGTCAGAAAAATTAAAGCGCTAGACCACAAGGAAACTTAAACTGCAAGCTCGATGGGTTGTGTTAAAGATGATATGATATTTGGTGAGATATGCATTTTAACTGCTATCCTACTTATCGGGTGGAAAAGTCAGAAAAATTAAAGCGCTAGACCACAAGGAAGCTTAAACTGCAAGCTCGATGGGTTGTGTTAAAGATGATATGATATTTGGTGAGATATGCATTTTAACTGCTATCCTACTTATCGGGTGGAAAAGTCAGAAAAAATTAAAGCGCTAGACCATAAGGAAGCTTAACTGGAAGCTTGATGGGTATAAATGTAAAGGTAGATAAACTAAAGAGACCGATGGATTGTGTGAAGAATGATATGATATTCGGTGAGATACGCATTTTAACTGCTATCCTACTTATCGGATGGAAAAATCAGAAAAATTAAGGCGCTAGACCACGAGATACACTCAATGAAAATTGTATTTTTTGACACATAGAATATTCTTGCTTTCAATTTAATTAAGGTTCTGTAGCCAAATAGTACAAAACCGGTATTTATAAGTTTGTTGCAGGGTAGGGCATGCACTTTGTTCGTTTTCCTTGTCCTAATATTTTTGAGACTTTTACACATAATAAATAATATTTAGAACGAATTATTATCATTAAATATGTGAGCCGATATCTGTTGAAACAAGTCTACATAATTAAAGCAAAATTCATTTCAATTTCTACTCCACAATCAAGATAGCCTTGGAAAAAAAACAGGGATTAATTGCTAACATGCATCCACTTACGCAAACATGCATCAACTATTGAGCCCTGATAATTAAATTTGTCTATTCATGATAATTATAAGAATTTAATATTGATTTTGTCTTTATCAAGTGTTATTCGTCGCTTGTATTGTTCAATTATACGAATTTAGCTCATTTTAAATATTACCCTTCATTGTCCTTCGTAAAAGGAATCGTCTTATCTGTATTATGCAATTCAAATGGTATAAAGTGGCTACGATTGTCCACGGACAACTGCAACATTAATGTCGGGTTCCTATATTTCACTAAGCATTGATTTACCTTAAAATTGTACATAAATTCCATACAAGTTGTTGTCGACAGAGAAACTTCTTGAAAATTATTATTTTCAGTCGAAACTTAAGAATATACGTTACAATCAAAAATAGATTTAAATTTCCTTTCGTCCGCTACGTTTTTGATCCTTCGAGCCGGATCAATGTATATTATATACACAAGTTATAATCAATCATAAGTAAGGTAGAAGAATTAACATTGCAGATATAAGAGCCCGCGGCATAAGCCTGTCAACACTTTTGTCTAGTTCTTCGAGACTTTAAACATCTAATTACGCCATTTTTCGAAGAGCCCCATATTGCATTCTAACAGCTGTCAGTCAGGAGGGTTCCTGTAATGCTACCTTCATTCTATATTCTTCAGTTCAAATTAGTGACTCGAGACTTCTAAGATATGCGTTGAAGTCTCGATAGGGGTAACGAACTTTGGGTTCTATGGATATTTTTGTCGCAAAGCTGTTAAACAGACGGACCGCCCATCTAATGAAAAGTGGTTCTCGTCGCCTGTAGTTTGTAATACCAGGGGCGAAGCCAACGTGTTGCCAGCCTTTTAGATAGAATAGGAGAGATGGGATAAAGCGGATGGAATAGAACAGATGGGATAGAAGAATCAAGACAGAAGAAATTGGATAGAAGGAATAGGATAGAAGAATAGAAAAGGGAGAAGGGAACTCTCACTGATCGCACGAAACACGATTAGCTCAAGGGTAAACGTTTGACGCCGATATTGTGAGACCGTAGTGCCACACCAATCAAGCCAGCCCTAAGAATTGTAACCAAGTAATGATTCCAGCTTGGTTCTACTACGTTCAAATGTATTTTTTGTTGTAAATAGTCTAATAAAATAATGGTCGACGATTTCTCATACAAACTGCAGCATTTCAATATTTTCTTCTATCAATCGAGGTACATTTTCAAAATAGGTTATGGCAACACCCATACATTATTATTCAAATTCAGCACATCCGTGTCAGATTGCACAAGCCGATGTGTTCAGTGGCAATGGCTTTTGTTTAAGCCCATCATTACGGTATAGCAAATTAACAAGTCAAATATTTATGCTTTCATACTCATTGTTTGCTATGTACCAAAGTGTTTTGGCTTAACTGGCACTTGTCTATAATAACTAATGTTTTTGTTATCCACATTGGAAATTGCTGGTTAATGTTATCTATATTTAGTTTGTTTCATCCAATCACTGTGGCCTATTTGAGTCTGAATACGCGAAATATATAATGCGAATTGTTGCGTTTATTTTTGAAATGATAACTTCTTATGGGAGGGTAAACCGCTTCGTTACGTAACGCGTTACGGCGCCAGTCCGTCTGGCTTCCCTTTCTCTCACGCATACGGCAGCGGTAGGAAGGCTTCTCCTCTCTCAATCTAACCCATGCGCTATATACATAATATTTAAGTAATAACCTAAGCTTTTCTCAAGTTAAACAATTCGAATATTAAATAATTCAACTTAGATTAGTTTAAGTTATCACTTCTGTCGGGCACACGTTTATTACATTTCTTACTGCTTGTTTTTCTTTTATTATAGCTGGAGTCCAGCAGATTGTTCTGCTTTCAGGTGTTAACTAATCAACTGATTATATATTATAACTTAGCATAAGACATCTATCTATTCATAATTACTTAACCTCACCGACTGACTAAGTGACGTATCAACTCACAGCTCAAACTACTGGGCCTAGGACCCTGAAAATTTCCATGGGAGTTTTTCCTATATTGTAGGCGCGCGCTAAGAAAGGATTTTTGAAAATTTAACCTCTAAGGGGGTGAAAAAAGGGATGAAAATCCGTCACTTTCAAATTAACACAAAAATTTATATACCTGCTTCTGGTTAGAAATGAACGCACAAATGTATCGGCGTTTTTGGAAATTCAACCTCTAAGGTGGTGAAAAAGAGCTACCTTTTAACTTTTTTGACTACTCAAACTATGACAGCGAAGCTGTGGGCAACATACAGTATTATATATAGCTACATATAAAAAAAATGTAACTACATATACATACACCCAAATAATTATAAACACGTTTATTAAAGCTTAAATAAACTTAGTAAATATCAGGGAAGCGGGGTGGATAATCGGCCAGGGTAAGCCGGTTGAAAAATATACCGTATGATGCAGTCGCCGACTACACCGCTGTTGAAAAAAAGGCTAACTCGCGATGTACAATTTGTATTTTTAATTTTGCAATCTTCCCGCATATTTGGAAACGAAAAGCCGGTGCCCGATCGGGTTATGAGTTGTTGTTTCACCCAATACGCGTGAAAACCTGCCAAGCGTAAGAGATAGTAGTACAATAATAATATGTGCACGAATATAAAACGTAAGTGCCAATAAATTCATGGCGCGTTCGACCTTTTGGTCGCTAGTAAATTTGTAGAGACACTGGTAATAATCTGTTTGAGCAGAAAGCGTAAACGCCAATGAATACATGTCGCTTTCGACCTTTTGGTCGCTAGTCGCTAGTTTCTTAAAGGTTAGGCTATAGGGAATCGAGTTGTATAAAGTCCACGCCACTGGTAAGTACATATTATACCTAAAAACGTTAATATGAGTACATATTTTGCATCTATTCTATTTATAACTACAATTTATAATAATCCCAGCTAATCTGTCAAATATTTATAAAACACTTACCGTGCATTACCAAACACGTGTCCTGATAGTTTAACGAGCACTTGTGTTCAGTCATAAATACCGTTGTTATGAATACATCTATTGATTCAACGGGCTACTGTTAGTGCCTCTGATATTCCAAAGTACTAGCACATATTTGATTTGATAATATGGTCTAGAGCCGCTATATACTCAACTTGTCTGCCTGGCATACTACATAGTTGTATAATAAATATAATGGATTTACATCGGCAACACTTTTGGTATTGCAAAAAAGTATATATACACGACGGTAACCACTTTCCAACAGGTAGGCCGCAAGTTTGTTTGCTGTGTAACGTTGCACTTGCACCATTAAAAAAAATATAGATATAGGCAATGACAGCACTAATGTCTAGCAAACTATGTCACTGTCAAGAGTTTAAAAATAGTTGTGACGGCGGTTAAGTTTGGCCCTCGTTCCAAATTAAAAAATATCAGTTGTTCATAATTCTTTTATAAATATGACTCCATACGTTTCAAACCTCTTTTAACTTTAAATTAACTACGTGTTCCCGCTGGGGACCAGAGCTACCCTAAATGCCTTAGAAAACCTGCCAACATATACCAGACAGGGACAATTAAGGATCTAGCTAATACTAGAGTTGTGGAACTACTTGAAGAGCTTCCAAGGCTTCGACAGGCCAGTGTACCCTTTTGTGCATAGAAGTCCACCGGTTGTCATGGAACAGATTAAATACATTATATACTACATAATTATCTTCTATGGTTCATTGACCCACCTAAACCTATTCTGTGGCCAAGCTGCATGTACTATAACAATAAAAAATACCTAGATATAATAACGTTGCAGCCCGTTGGACCTATTCTAATACGTCTGTGGCTCTTAAAGAAAAAAAAGTTTGAGTATGACTGGTCTTAGCGTACGATTTTATAATATTGGCTATAGGCTATCGACTATGATACCTTAGAGGCTATAAAGCACTTGCGTTTCAGTTTGGGTCCGAATCCTTTCCGGGAAGAATGAACCACATAGGCAGTTTTCTGACTATTACAATTAACACATGCGGTGAAGGAAAACATCGCGATGAAACCTGCACATCGAGATAACCGATGTGTCATTCCAATCCGGCTTAGACAAGCATTGCGGGTACACTGTCTATTCCTTCTCTGTAAATGGGAGGCTCGAGTCCAGCAGTGGGACGTTAATGGGCTGATATTACTATTTTATTTTATTTGGGGGGCTAACAGCTATCATTATCAATAACTAGAAATAAACTAAATTAAGAAAAGCTATTAATAAGCCTCCACAGATAACAGTAAAAAAAAAAATTAAAAAAGGAAATTAAACAAAGAAACAATAAAAAAATGATAAATGTGCATAGGTAGGTACTTAAACTGATAAATCCGAGTTTGAATAGAACTTGACCAATTTAGCGCTAAACAATGCTACACTATTAGTAAATAAGTCTAAGCCTATATCTTCCAACTTACTTAACTTATTAAATTCATTTGCTGTTCTGATACAGAACGAATTCCGTCGGTGAACTTTGCGCATCAATGGTGTGTGTAATAATTTCCTAGGGGGAACATACAAATGTAGTTTCTTAATGAGATTTGTAAATCAATCTTAGATTGAGCAATTTTAACTAAGAAACGTAAATCAGCTATCTTTCTTCTAGTTTTAAGGGGTAAAAGGTGAAATAACATTTCTGTGGTAATTTCAATTTAAAACTGATAAACCTAGTGAATTTCTTTTGAATATTTTCTAGTCTAGTGGAATGTATTTCATAGTTAGGACTCCAAATTTGACTACCATATTCGAGGTGACTGCGGACGAAAGCACAATACAGAACTTTGAGAGTTTTCATTGCCTTAAACGAGCTAACGTTGCGAATGAGGAAACCCAAAGACGATGAAGCTTTTTTGGCAATATGATCAATATGGTGATCATAAATAAGTCGATTATCTAAGTACAAACCAAGGCCACGTATTACTGTAACTCTGGCTAGTGGTATTATAGTCACTAAACCCTCTACAGATATCAGTAAGTGGTAACAACTACCACGTGATAGAATATGTGTTCATCGTGTCGACGTGTCATCATCGACAATCTGCCAATCCAATTTGGACAAGCGTGAGATATTGTCGATTTCCCAAAAAATAGGGAGATTCGAACCTCACGGCGAACTGTCAAAACGAATACACACTATATATATATTTTTTTTAATTATGTATGAAACCTTGCCTGTATCAATTTTTTTGTGAAACATTCGTAATATTATTGTTGAGATTAGCAAAATACAGATTTGTTGTAAGTAAATTATGGCAACTTATATCTTTAAAAATGTGCTAATGGGCTAGCCAGATTTCAAACTTCATTTAGGTAGCCAATTGAACACTATTTAATATGCCCTAATGATTGTTATATTGGGAATTCAATAAGTCTATTTTCTCTAATTTTCTATAATATATAAATCAGACATGACACGTATTTGGTCAACAATATTGCTACTTGTATCCATATTTAAACATGATACAAAGGTTCCAAAATGAAGTACTCAAGGACATGGTCCATGCTCTTTGGTACATAAGATCAGAGGATCTCCATCGAGACTTACAAGTGGACCTCCTCATTAACGTAATTAAAAAATACGCTGAAGCCCACCAGCAACGGTTTCATCACCGTGTAAATATCGAGGCCACCCAGCTCCTTGATAATACAGAGTTATTAAGAAGACTGAAAAGGACAAAACCATTTGAGTGTTTTAATACTCTCATAATAATAAAGCGTAGTTCTATGTGCTAAACATTAACAAAGAACACATGAACAAAGTGTCTTCGCCTTAATAAAGACAATAGAAGACATGTTATTGGACACATTCTTAGTTAAGTTATATCTAGTTATTTTAGATCAGATTTAAATTGCTGATTAGTCTTATTTCCTAGATTAGATTGTAATTTTAATGTTGTATCTCTAAATTACATCATTTATGGGAAAAAATATATTTAAAAATGTGGTAAGGGGCTCGCTAGACGTCAAACTCTATTTAGGTAGCCAATTGAACACAATATGCTGTAATGATTGTTATATTGGGAATACAATGACCCTATTTTCTCTAATTTTCCATATAAATGAGACATAACACGTATTTGGTTAACAAGATTGCTACTTGTATCCATATTTAAGTTTAAAGTTATTATATTATCTAATCGAAATGACATATTTGGTCATATTTAACATATTTTAACAGTTTGCATTGACATTAATACGTTTTCAACTAAGTTTAGATTTAACTAAAGTCGAATTCAAGTTAGAAAATATCTTAAACGTTACGAAGATTTATTTTATGTTTTTGAATAGTAAATAATTTATTCGTTTCCAAATTTGAGAAATCGAAATGGGAATTGTTTTTGGGCAATGAATTCATGTATTTTCTGGTAACTAACTAGACAAATCTAAATACACAAAATGTCATTTTCATAAATCAAGAAGAAATTAAAAATAAAATAGAAAGAGTTCCTAACAGTAGAGACTAGAGATATTTTTCGAAAATGATCGGTTTGTGTTTTGCTTGTTTGTAACTATCATAGCTGTATATTAAATGGTAGGCATCTCTACCTGTTTGTAAGGTGCGGGTAGTATATAATAAGTTGATAAATGTCCACGGACGGTAGCACAGCGGGCGTCGCGCGTCGCATGGGGCGCCCGGAGCCGGCCGTTAATATTGTTAATAGTCTAGGCCGGTGTTGCCAGGTCTAACACGAAAGAAAATACATGTAGAACAAAATGAGGTATATCATAAAATACAGGACAACCTTCTCTGTAAGATAATAGAAGGCAAAGTGGAAGGTAGAACAGGAAAGGGAAGACCTTGGAGAGCGTTTATCGACCAAATAAAGGAAAGGATAGGTGAGATGTCGTATAAAGAAGCGAAACAGCTAGCCGAGAATAGAGACGATTTAAGGAGGCTCCACGGACAAGAGCTAAGCTCTTAAATACTATGATGCACATATTCACACCAACGCGCACTACCAGCGCATTGCATTGCACGCACACTTGACAAACAAACCAAGACACACAAAGAGCCTAAAAATTAATAACCCAGACACAGAAAAGAAAAACAACACACATGGCACTAGTTAAGATAATATATATAGGTATAGACATAAGGCACACAATGCACATGCACTTCCTCACAACACCAGCATGTAACAGATACACTCTACATTAGTATAAGTTTAGTATTAAAATTAGAATAAATTAATATAATAAGTTATTCGTAAGGTACACCACAACACACATATGATTGAACAAATGTCACACACAAAAACAAAAATTACGAAGAAGCGTGTTTATATACATAAAACTTTCTTTGAAAATTAAGTTATAAAAAAGGGTACGGAACTCGAGTGCGTAGAATTGTTAAAAAAAAATACTATGAAGATGACATAAAATGACTAGACACATATACCTACATTTTTTTCCTTCGAAGATAATTTGGGTACATCCCACACACAATTTGTGCAATCAATTATATTATTTAACTAGGTTTGCCCCGCGGCTACGCCGCGTGTCTGTCTGTCTCGACTTTCATTCGTATAGGTTCCATACTTTTCAAAAAAAGATGCGAACGCAGCGCAATCTTTTTCACCTTTTGTCTATCTCACGGAAACGACGTCATTTATCAGGATAAAAACTATCCCAAGATACGACCAAGGAAATACACTAGCTCTGTATCGAATTTAATTTCAATCCGTTCAGTAGTTTTTTTCACATTTTTAAACGCAATGTACAAACTCCAACCATTTACAGAATTATTATATTAGATTGATCTTTGTTTTCATTTAATAAACGGCAGGTAATATTATTTTAAAACAATTAAATATGCATTGTCTAAATTATTTTTAGGTATGTACCCCTATGTCACAAAGATGATGTGCACAAATTTAAGTGATAAAATTTGATTATAAAGGCTAAACTCCCGCGCGAATAAGGCTGCTGGCAACACCAACCGAGTCACTTGAAGGGACATGGGGATCATCCAGGCGCTTCAACAATATAATGAAGGACGTGACTTTGTTTGTGTGCCTCACTTTATACAATGCATTGTTTTTAGTCTGCTTTTGTTTTGAATAGGTAAGACTGACCTTTGTAGTAATTGGTCACTCGTAGAATGTCGTATTTCAGTTTAATATAAGCTATAATATAACTTATTTACAATATTATAAATTGATACAAAGTACAAAAAATAACACATATTAAGTGAATCTAAATAATTAGTATTAGTTATAATGAACTATGAGCGTAGCAAGTTATTACGTCATAGCTTAAACGAGTAAAATAGCATATTAATTATGGTTTAAACAGTAATTAAACTTACTAAATTCTTTAAGACTGTAAATAGCCAATAGCCAATAAACGCGATACTAGTTCTCTGATGTTGGCACTCATGCAGAGGACCAAATCACTATCTATCTATAACAAAATAAAATTCTAAAAATGCAGTGTCTGTACATTGAAGCTATTAAAAAAAATCGAATTCCAATGTAATTGTTTTCACTAGTCGACAGCAAATTTTATGTAATAAAATGTATGACTTTTTATCCCGAGAATCCCGTGGAAATTTTCCCGGGAGCGGTTTGTAGATAGATAGATAATACTTTGTTGTACACCATTACAGAGAACTTACCAGCTAGTATTATTCTAATTGTGCACAAAGGACGGTTTATTGCTAAAAAGCGATCTCTTCCAGACAACCCGTGGCAGGAATGTTGCTGATTAGGTTTGTAGTTGTTCGGGTGTATAAAAATTAGCTTATTCCGAGACAGTGTTCCCTAAAACGATAGCTTACATTCTTTTTTAAATACTGCGGTTCTTTATGTCATGGGTATCCCGCGGGAACTTCAAGTCAAGCGTGGACGACGTCGTGGGCATATCCTAGTTAGTTGTTAATTTATCACTAACTATCGCATATTTTCAAACACTACTAACATTATTTGGAGCTAGTTGTCTGTATATTTAATACAATAAAAATAAAAAAGTCCATGCACTTGCGATGAGGTTTATTGTAACCGAGGTAAGATGTATAATTTCTTTATAATAAAAATTAGTAAAATGGTTCGCACGCATTTATGTATTCGTTCGTACATCTTATGCAAATGGAAATTATATAGTTCCGAAAGAATCCATCTTTAAGATACGAAATGTGAACTCCTTCATTAAACATTTAATTGCTGTTATTAAGCGTTTTATTCGACATTTATGCTATAGGAAAAAGATCCAGTGCTCTAGTGATTTATATTTTGATCTCTGCAAGAAGTTTCACCTATTGCCACTTAAAGACCGACGAGATGTTGCTGACTTTTTACTTCTTCTAAAAATTATCTCCTCCGATATTGACTGTCCAGATCTTCTAAGTAAGGTCCACTTTAATATTCCAGCGAAGTCGATACGACTTAATCAACCCATAAATGTACCTTTAAGTTTTACTAATTACAGACAAAACTCATTTCTAGTGCGAGCAAGTAATTTAAATGATGTAAGTAAATACGATGACATTTACCCATTTGCAATCAGTATTTCAGGAGCCAAGCGGTGTCTAAGCCTTGAATTTTTCAACAGTGACTAAGCATCTCGGTGCCTTTTTTACGTCTGCATGTTACTTTTAAGTTGTGGTAGCGTAATGGCTAGCGCACGCGTCTCAAACTCGAAGGGCGCGGGTTCGATCCTGGCCGCAACGCATGCACCACTTAGTCAGTTTTCTGATCTAATGTGCATATTGTTACAATCACCACGTGCTAACAACGGAGAAGGAAAACATCGTCATCATGCATCGAGATAACCGATGTGTAAAACCTGCCAAGCCGCCTTGGACAAGCGTGGCGAGTATACTGTCCGTTCCCCCAGTAATAGGAGGCCCGAGCTCAGCAATGGGACATTTATGGGCCGCTATTATTATTATTGTGTATGTCTTTGAAGACCACGGGCTTGCGTGGGGTTATGGAAAGGCCAACACGTAGAGGCCCCTTGACAAATTTAATGTAAATGTGGCGTGACACTGACCGGCGGCTATCCCTGTCCACACTATACAATAATACACCCAAAGACAAGCCCCGGCCAGTGTAGGACTATTGTGGTAAATAATATCAGAAAGTACCGGGCTATTGGGGTGGGGTGCTAGTGGTACTAGGAGTCTGCGATTATGGGGACTATTATTATTATTATGTTACTTTCAATCAATAGCTTATTCGTGAAAACCTGTCATTGGCTTTCTTTTGTTAATTATAGATAGGTAGATAGATAACACTTTATTGTACACCATTATATAAAACACAGAAAACCTTATAGCCTAAATATATTCTAAATGTGCACTATGGGCGGTCTTATCGCTAACAAGCGATCTCTTCCAGACAACCCGTGACAGGAATAAAACAGATTATATTGGTCAAAGGGGGTATACATAAATATTATTATACATTTTATTCATTTATAAACATATAAGTAAGTAAAATATTATATAAGCAAAATTATACTTAATAGACATATATAAATACACCTACTGATATTACATGCCTAAATATATACATATATATATAAATATAGGTAAAAATATCAAACATCACTATGTTGCAGGTAGTGCTTTTTTGTCATGTTCTTAAATATTGTTAGTGATTTAGCTTGTCTAACAGTAACAGGTAGCTCATTCCAGAGTCGAATAGCCTGTAAACCTACAGCTAAATACATTTAATTATAGTTATCTAATTAAATGTATTTAGCTGTAGGTTTTCAATAAACAAATAAATTAATGAATAAGTTATAGCGCTCTGAACGGGGAAGATGCAAGTTGAATGTCATGAAAAATGTAAGTAAAAATAGGCATCGGCTCTATAGGTGGGTTTCGGTTGGCGCTCCGTAATAACAGGAAAACGTCCGCCTCCCTCGGATACCGTCTTGTTTGTTTAGTTCACGTACGATTCATAAATATTTATCGTCTTCCCTTTCTATTTAGGAATATGAAGTAATCGGGCCTTTTTTCATTTTTAACCTTTTAGCTGCGGTGCGGTGGGGCGTCGGAAGGACTGCAGTCGGAGTGTGAAGGCATTTATGTTGTTTTAAATATAATGCCCAGGCACTAACTTGGTGTATCTCGATATTTAATGAAGGACTAATTAACACAAATAGAACGTTTGTACAGTCGCGGTATGATAGCTTCCTCACCTTAAAGTCGACTTTTGCTTGCACAAGTACAAGAAACAGTACCGTCAACATTTTAATAAAAAAAAAGAAAATTGCAACGCAATATTAACAATAGTTTTAATCGTCAGAAACAAAGAGGATATAATCACTACGCTTAACAGAAATATTAAAACCATTAAAAAGGTTTTACATTTCTAAACAATCTTTTTAGAAACGATAAGAAATCAAACAACTTTGATATAAGTAATTTTAAACTTTATAGGCAAACAATGATACACATTTTTTTGTGAAATAGTCTGTTTTGTGACTTAGTATATGTGCTCGCAGAACGTTAAATGAATTAATTTGAAAACTGGCGAACCTTTTCATACTACGACTGTACATGTAATTAACTTAACTATATTGTCCCTAGAACTACCGTACATTACATAGTAAAAAATAATAAGAGCGGTATTTTATTTGATTTTTATCCCGACGGTTCGGTCATTTTTCAGTAGCCGTGATCCAGGAAGCCAAAAATGTCAAGTGTCAATGAGTAATGTTAGTTTTTAAAACCGCTTTAAGCCGTTTAAACGAACGATTAATAAACGTAGATGAAGCAAAAGATCCA
This sequence comes from Dendrolimus houi, assembly GCA_039645545.1. Classification (NCBI taxonomy): domain Eukaryota; kingdom Metazoa; phylum Arthropoda; class Insecta; order Lepidoptera; family Lasiocampidae; genus Dendrolimus; species Dendrolimus houi. Next base: position 23,469,130 of record CM077130.1, read on the forward strand.
TGTCGTAGCAAGTGGAAATTCATCGTCTCTGCCTACCCCTATAGAAAACAAGCGTGATAATATGTATGTAGAGTAAATAATTATACTATCAGTGTTAACATAAATTTTATGTTCACTCAAGACGATTATATGATCATAAACCCACTTATATAAAGGGCGACAATGTAGTATTATTGACTAATTATAGTTAGTGTATGCATTGTATATTTCGTAGTCGGGAGAGGAACAATGCGACGTGGGCCGGTTGCTCCGTGCGTGTGATCGGTGTTTGTTGTGCGGCCATCGAACCGCCTTTATATCCGCTCAAATAAGCACTAATTATATTTAATGCGTTTTACCTGTAATTAGGAGGTGTTGGAATATGTGAAACAGTGTTTAACGGTTTCCACAGAGGTTTTTAGGATTGTTTACACTGTTGATTCGGCGATTGACCTTTACGAGCATTCGCAGCGAACGTTTATGTATACCTAAGTATGTTGAACATACCAGCGGCTTACAGAAGACAAAAAATTAAAGAAAGAATTAAATTCTAATTTATACTGACTTGGCGCTGGGTGGACACCGTGCGGGAGCGTGAGCGTACGTCCTTGCTTCGCTCTCGCCAAAGGAGGACGCGCCGACGCCGGAGGTCGGAACTCGACCTTCGGCCACCGTAAGCGGGCGGCGCGGGTGGGGCCCCTTGGGGTATAGGGGTTCTCACTCACCCGCACATGCCGTCGAGATGAGAGCGCGAGTGTTCCGCGCGCGCTCATTTCTCCTCCCGTGGGGCGCGTTACAAACCGCCCCACGTTGAACTAGACCACGACGTCGCCGGGGGGGTAGTTCCCCGGCATTGAAAGAGGCCAAGTGAGCATGGCCCACGCCTGCCAGGGCACAGCGGAGCTGGGAATCCCATTCCCGTAGCCCTGGCATAAGGTGCAGGACGGAACACCCAGGGGTTTTAGTGGGTATCCCTAACTGGGGAGTGGCAATAGCGCGGCACCGGTTCTGATCGGGCACGCTAGTGCCACCCCCGATCTGGCGAATCCCACACTCTCACATCGGGTCGCGATCATCCCCCCAGGCTTCTGTGCCTGTCGCGGCTTAGTCCTCAAACGGACTTCCCGTGGCCAAAAAAAAAAAAATGGGTGGACACCGTACAATTGGATGAATCTCGCGCATCATTGGCTGCAACTAGGTTTTTTAAATCTCTTTAATAATAAACATTAATCAATGTTACTGAATTTAATGGTCTAGCATAAGTTTTAAGATAACATGGTGCGGAGACTGATGCCGCTCAGGAGATTCACCCAATTACATTTTAATACAATTTAGTAGTATACATACTTAAGACATAAATATAAAAGTGTATTTGTTTAGGTATTTGTATGTTTGCTCGTCCCTTCACCATACTTTTGAGAAAGATCTGATTAATATTATGATATTTATATAGAATCAAAAACAAATATAAACAAAGGGCTACTCTTTATTCTGGAAAAGGGATAGGTTTTAGATCCGAAGCGTACAAAGCGAAGCCACGTGTAAAGACCTAGTATTACGATAAAATATGCGGCTTTAAGGACAAATTTATGTTTACTGAGGTGTTTGACGGTTTGGAGGAAGACACACTATATAAAAATCGAAGTTTCGATAGCAAGTGGTTTCGCACACAACCACTTGCTGCATTGGATTTAATTGTTTATTCTTTGTGTGGTAACTTTCGAAAAAAAACTTTCTATTATTTAATCTGGTCGGGGTTTTACTGAGATTGTGTCGTTGCCAGTAACATATAAGTCTTGTTAATTGAGCATGTTATACGAGTAATTTAGTGTAGATTGTCCGACTGACTTATTTAGCTATATTGTATGAAAAATCGAAATAAAATTTCTTTATAGAAAGTACATAATATCATATTATTAATGCAAAGTTATTATTATTTTTGTAATTCTTTATTTCCAAAAATTTTAACATCCATATAAACAATTAATTATGAATTAATTTGAAACGAATGCTCTCACTAAGTCTATTATATGTGTACGATTAGAGTGAGTTTCCACGATAGCACCCACGCCGCATCGCGAATACAAACAACCGATGGGTTCCCAATGATAATTGTAAACATTAACACGGATTTCGAATTCACTTTTGTGCCTAACAGTACATTATGCTGCGCTTACACAACCGTCAAAATCATCATTGAACATTACACCTTTTCATCGTTTTTCGCTTCGTGTACTTATAAACTATATACAATTCAGCCAAGTGCGTGTATAAACTATGGCGAGTTCCGCAGATGTGACAACCGTCCACTTTTTACATCATTTGACTAAGAAAATACTCCATATGTCAAACACTACTCAACCGATTTACTTCAAAACAATTTTCGTTGAAAATGTTTCTCTACAAGAAACCACAGGCTAAATAGGAAAAGGGCTTTCACATTTTGCTAGCTAAATACGAAATAGGCCTGCTTTTGAATTGTACCTCTTAGACATACCATAGTTAGGTATTGTATCTATTTATACTATAATAAATCTGTAAATGGTTCGAGTTTGTACAATACGTTTAAAAATGTAAAAAAAATCAGGGGGTAATTCGGACCAGAAGATTCCGAAAATTTAGCATTTTTGTCTGTGTGTTTATTTTTTTTATTAAACAACTCTACGGACTCTAGTTCCGTACCCTTTTATACAATTTAATTTAGAAATTATACACGCTTATTTGTTATTTTTTTTATTGTGTCTAACATTAAAAAAAGAATGTATGTATGTGTTGTGGTGTGGTGTACCTTGAGAATAACTTATTATATTAATTTATTATAATTTTAATACTAAACTTATACTAATGTAGAGTGTATCTGTTACATGCTGGTGTTGTGAGGAAGTGCATGTGCAGTGTGTACCTTATTGTTTTTTCGTTTCTGTGTGGGTTATTAATTTTTAGGCTCTTTGTGTCTTGGTTTGTTTGTGAAGTGTGCGTGTAATGCAACGTGGAAGTAGTGCGGGTTGGTGTGAGTATGTGTGTAAGTTTTATTGTTGCCTGTCTGTTTATTAGAACATCACGTGAAAACTACTGCACGGATTTAAATAAAACTATTTAGTTCTGTATTTACAGAGCTTGCTTATATCTCGGGTAATCACTTGGAATAGTTTTTTTAGCCCAATTAATTTAAAATGTCCGTGGGATAGACGACCTTAGACGAAAAGATGGCGCTGTGGTCGCGTTTTTTTGGTACCGCCGTTCCAATTCAGTAACCAATACATCGTCGTCATACAAAGTAGTTGCGCTTCTATATTATATAGCATGAATAAATATTTAGTTCTAGTTAATAATCTTGTTGAAATGCTGTGCTATCTGCTACAAACAAGCTTAATTTATGTACATAATAATTAATGTGTAGTATACTTTATACCTTTTTATAAATAAGAATAAAATCAAACGCGTTACATAAATACCACAGACTGTTGCATATTTTATAACTCATATTATTTCCAGTCTTGTGTCCTTACCATTCTTTTATCCATCTATTTATAATATAACAAACCTGTTGGGGGTGTCGAGATTGTTACAATGAATTTATAAATGAACAAATATCAAAATCTAAGAATTTTTATCTGTCTGTCTGTTCGAGTAACACGTGAAAACTCCTGAACGGATTTAAACAAAACTCAATACAGAGCTAACTTACATTCCGTGCCACCACTTAGGATACTTTTTATCCCGACGCTATTTTCATAGGATAGACGAACTTAGCCAAAAACATCCTGGCAATTACTATAAAAAAATGTTTTCGTCATGGCAATGCTAACGAAGTGTCGCTGGCACATGCTAGGAAAACTGCAATGTGTACAGACATAAACATAACACCGTTGCAGATAACAGAGAAGCAATAAAAAAATGATCATAAAAGTATTTTAAGAATGTAAACGGTATGAAATCACCTATATTCAAAACGGAGAACATGTTATTGGTTGAGCGATCGCGATTTAAAAAAAATGGAGCACAATAAACTTGATTGGCGAGTCAAAACATTTTAAGCGATCGTAAAAACTCATAGCGCGTCAATCCGCACACAATAAATATAAAACTGTAACACATGTATGTTGCTTACGAGTGTACTTGTTGGTACGCTGGGGCATACCACTGGGAAGATATCACACTCAGAGCCATTGAATGAACTGTTAGTTTTAATAAGTTGTTTTACTGGAGTACAGCAGATAAGCTAACGGCTCAACTGTGATGGAAAGCGGTTACCGCCTAAGGAAATTTGCAACACAAGAAGACGAAAGAATAGCGTGAGACATCCGATCTCACGGGAATAATGCCTGCCTTTAAAAGGGGCACAGACGCGATAATACGTGTATAATTATGAAAAATATTATTATCAAATTAAAAAGTTTTATTAAAACAATCCAAATTGAAAATATATAAACTATTTACACCGCTTTGTACGTTTTATATTTATTTTCATGAAGAAGCGGCATTATTTTTCTAGCTCTAAAAAAATATAACTTAAAGATATTTTAATCAAGTTATATTTTTTCTTTTGTTTCTTATTTATATAACAATAACTAAATTTTAAACTAGTACACGTACAATGAAATAAACTTAAGTGTAACGATATCTCTCCTTTTTAAGTTTTTTAACCAAGTCTTTATAAATTAAACTAGACTACAAAAAAATTATTAAATACTATTATAAACAAGTAAAAAATATAGTCCAGATCGCTGTCATTGGGGAGCGTTCCCAAAATGCTAGCCGCATTCTCACGTTGTATGGCAACGCTAATTCGTTGACATATAGGCCAGTCGTTTGGTCACGCGAGACTTCTTTCAATCGCATTGAAAGGTCTCGATAAAGTTGATAAGTCTCACGTGCCCATGGCCCCAAAGGTTCAACCCCGAAAGCCACAAATATGTATCCATCACCGACAGATGCATATTTGCGGCGCTTTAGGGTTTCTTGAAGACCACACTTCAAGAAACCCTCCTCCTCCGGCAGTGACGGCTGTTTGGGAGATGGGACGCTGCTAACGTATCGACACATGTTGCGTCCCATCTTCCAAAGTACCAATGACATTCTATCGGGTCGCTTGTGTTACATTTATTTAATTGCATAGTTGTTCTGGTCATGTTTGTTTTTAGTTATAATTAATTTTGATATTTACCCTCTTATTTCTAAACGATACAAGCGGCCATTTCCTTAATTGAATAATTGTTATATTTTTAATTATTCTGTGATTAGCGCCTGTTTTGTATAGAGTAGTTCTCCATAATTTACCATGATTTTATGTAACAATATTTATCCCTAATATGATGTGGTAATTGTGTAGATTATAATTCAAAATACCTCAATTGTATATAGACAGTACTCACTATATTTTATTTTCATGTGTTCGATTCATTATATATATGTACTTCTGTACGTGTGTTGACAGTGAACTAATCCTAAACTGCTGGACCGATTTTGATGATATTTGTTTTGTGTGTTTGAATGGGTCCCCGGATGGTTTAGATTCACAATTGGAATCGGTCTCAGCGATCTCAGCGCCACCTACCGGGGCGCTGAGATCGGGTTATAGAATCCTCCTAATCACTCCAGGTGATTAGGCGGATTCTATATCTCTAGATATTCTAGATATTCTATATCTATATAGGATCACCAACAGTTTTTTACATTTGATCAGATAATGAATTTATGACTTAGATTTACAATGCGATGTAAAAACTAATTATAGGTGAACACAGCTTGTAATTTCATTTCTTCACTGTTATGTAATTAAGCTCTAACAATAAAAATAACAAAAAGTGTAATTTTGAAATTAGTCTGTATCTAATTAATGTTTTTCTGGGCTAAACGAATCCTTTTATATTGTAACGAGTTACGGGACTCGAATTAAAATGCCGTTTGGAATTACTATAGAATTTATTACAACTATACAAACACGTATAACACAGATACAAATATAACTGGACACAACCAGTACAAACGTAATACACGATTCAATAACACGCGCAAAGGCCGTCACTATATAGCTTATCGAATGTATACACGTCTTGTCTCGCTTGTGAACATCGCTAGACTGCCGCACCCCTTTGTTGCGGCATTGCTTTATTTATTACACGACGCAATATGTCTACCTGGCAAGCGTCGACGCAATTTCCCAGAAATAATAATCCGCACACCTGCCTAATTATGCCTGCGAACGGCCATAAACGAGTACAATACACAATAGGCTGTTTTCTAATTATAAATTTTAAACATAAGGTAAACAAAAGAAGTCCAAATGCCGAAAAGGTAATAAGCTGCAGGTGTGCATTGGTCTTTGTCGGTCATAACAATATAATGAATATTTGCAGTCAAAGTCCGTATCATGACTGCTGCTATTGAGATACACATTCTACAGATAGGGGAGTTATAGGTTGTCGCGGAGGTTTCGAAGGGACTCTTAGACTCTTCTAACTTGTTGTATTGTATTCTACCTATAACAACTTAAAACTATAAGTAGAATACTGAGCGTAGGTGTACGGTTCCCAGGAGGCTGGCTACCACCTCGCTGGATCGCCATACTGATCCGTAGTCCGAGGTAGAAACCAGTCTGATCACCCGGAGAGTCAATGAGTCGTTATTTTTTATTGCAGGGGTTCAGCAGACAAGCAGACGGCCCACTAGATGGAAAGCGGTTACTATCGCTTATGGGCATTTGCAACACTAATGGTGCTACAAATGCGCTGCTACTCTCTTAAGGGAGTCTGGAACCGGGTCACTAAGAGCCCGTTCACACATCTCCGTGTATAAGGTACCCGTTTTAACGGATACGATAAAATCCGTCATTACTGGATACGATGTTCACAAGCATATTCGTAGTATGCATGCAAACAATGCGTGCGCGTACAAACTTGTTTGTCTAGCTGCACCGCCCGCCGGCCCCCTCCCCTCCGCACTGTTTCTATCCGGTAAAATTTGACGGATACGTATTCCGTTCATCTAGTATTCGATGACAAAACGGAATGTCATAATTTACCGGACCGTTTTTTTTTTTTACTGTATACTGAATACTGTACCATATTGTTACAAGATGTCCACCACAGTAACCATGAGAACCATAGTGTATATTAATATGACATATACAATCGTGATAGATAATATTTTTAGTTTATTTATCAGATGATTCGATTTATAATTAAATGACCATTTTCTACCGGTTAGTTAATTTTATAAGCCCACTAAATTATCATCTAGATAATTTAGTGCATCAGTAACTAATTATTATAATTGTTTTTATGATCCTGGCAACACTATGATGTAATTGCTATTTTTAGCAATGATGCAATATTATTGTTTTGTAGGGTAGCATTTTCGTATAAAAGGCGTAGTGGCGTGTAGACGGTGTTCATTGCTAACTGTGCTGTGTGAATATTCACATCAAAGGCTGATCAATAAAGGGGAAACCCTGCCCAAATGGTTAATATTTGGTACTTTCTTACCCAAATCTCTCCTTGCATTTTACAATATGTAAAGACGCTCATACAACTCCATACTCCATCGATGAAAAAAAACGTGTCCGACAAAACGCAGACCATGTGTGAACGAGCAAAGTTGTTATGGCGGCATACTCTGGACCAGGGGTTTTGTATTGCATGAAACTAAGTTGATCAACCCCAAGGCAGGAAGACATAACCGAAGTGGTCGATCGTAAATAAGTCCGTGAGTCAGAACAGTGGCCGGTGGCAGCGTGCGCCGGCTATTTCCGACTTGCAAATGAGAATGTGCATCGACAAATCGTTGTTGATATAAGGACGCATTAGCACTTAAGGTTCCTATTCTTAAATGAGAAACAGCATTAGGTAGAACTAATCAACTAAGAAACGGCCAAAATTCAATATTGCGTGTTGTAGAAATTTCATGCCTTATAAAACTTAATAACAAGTTTTTGAATCATGTTTTCTCAAATCCCGATATAACGTAAAATTAGTCTGTCATCCATTGCAATAGTATGCTTGCTAATAGTATCACATGTATTTTAAAACAAATATAGGTATTTTATAAACAGGTATAAAAGTCCTGATAGCATAATGGGTAGCGCACGCGTCCCAAATCGCGGGGTCCGATCCTGGCCGGAACGTATGCAACAGTAAGTTTTCTGATTTAATGTGCATATTGTTACAATTACTACGTGCTAACAACGGTGAAGAAAAACATCGTGATGCAACCTGCACATCAAGATAGCCGATGTGTCAAACCGGCCAAGCCGCCACGGACAAGCGTGCCGGGTCTGTCCGATCCTCCTAATGGGAGGCCCGAGCCCAGCAGTAGGACATTTATGGATTGATATTATATTCATTATAGGTATTTTGGTATGAATATTTCAATTGTTCAGTTCTATCTCATTTTGCTATCCCCATAATGCTAGATTAGTTGAGAATTTCTTAATCTAGATTGCCTGGAAGAGATCGCCTTTGGCGATAAGCTCGCCTGTTGTGTTATCAAGTATTGTGAATAATATACAGACAATATCATCTTCGCAGATGATATTGTCCTGGTGGATGAAGTTGGGGTGGCACTACAACACAAACTAGACAGGTGGCGGAAAGCGCTAGAGGGCGTTGGATTAAAAATCAGCAGAACCAAAACCGAATACCTGTTTTGTGATTTTGGCGGGACCTCTAGTGTTGTGCCTCTTAAACTACAACCAGCCACACTACCACGTACCCCCGAATTCAGATACCTTGGTTCACTACTGCAGAGTAATTGTGATACAGAGAGGGATGTAAGGAGAAGAATAAATGTGCATGGCTAAAGTGGAGACAGGTAACCGGTGTGACGTGCGACAAACTAATGCCACTGAAATTAAAAGGACAAATATATAAATCTGTCATACAACCAGTCATGCTATATGTGTCGGAATGTAGGGCCACTAAAGCGATAAACCACAAACTTCTCCACGCAGCTGAGATGAGAATGTTGAGATGGATGTGTGGTGTCACAGGAATGGATAAGGTGAGAAATGAGTACATAAGGGGATCTTTGAAAGTTGCACCCGTGAGTGAAAAATTGAGAGGCAGAAGATTAAGTTAGTATGGGCATGAGGGGCATGAAAGTCACGTGACAAAAAGAATGTTAACCTTCAAGATAGATGGGTACAAATGTAAAGGTAGACCAAAAAAAATGGATGGATTGTGTGAAGGATGATATTAAGTATCTCTGTCTATCTCGAACCGTGCAGTCTTACCGTCTTTATCCGTGCAGGAACGGAGAAAGAATACAATTTCCTGCGGCCGGGCGGCCTGTCGTAAGAGGCGAAAACACAACCCACAGCCAGGCTACCACCCCTGGTCTAAAGTATGTCGCCATAACAACCTTGAGTTGTGTTACGGCATTAGTGACCAGGTTCCAGTCTCCCTTAAGAGAGCAGCAGCGCATCTATAACACCTTTCGTGTTGCAAATGTCCATAGGCGATGGTAACCACTTTCAATCAAGTGGGCCGTCTGCCTGTCTGATGAAATCCTGCAATAAAAAAATAAAAAAACCACAACTGGGTATATTTCTAGATATATATCTGACACCCCACGCCGAAGCCTAAAAAAATGTTTTTTTTTGTTATTATTTAGTTTGCTTCCAAATTAATATGTATAATATACGCAGCGCAATGCACTCACCAGTAGTTATAATAAGCAGGGCTTGAAAACGTTATCAATTACCTTTAAAAATATAAGTAATTACCGGTATTTTCGAAAAAGATACTGCCATAGTGGTAGGTATCTTTTATTGGCGTTACTTGGTAACTTTTATGATTTTAACGTTATAATATAACGGTAAAAATCGTATGTATAACGTTATATGTAACGGTAATTTTTACGTTATTTCAAGCGACGTCGCCATTTTTAAGAATCGGCGTAATTTCGACTGCTTATTACCGAAACAATGGACTAACACAACTCTAAATATTACGCGCGCTCTTAGCACAGTGCTGTTTGACAATCTTTGCGAGTGAAAGAGAGCGACGATGGTAACGAAAAGTAGATATACCGGTAAAATTACCGATAAAAATAGTATTAACGTCATTTTTTACCGGTAAAATGGCTAGAAATAACGGTAAGTTTTATAACGACATTTATTTTTTACAGTTATCTAAAATTGGCATAAATAACGATACCACATTTTTTCCGGTATTTCAAGCCCTGATTTGAAAGCAATGTTGTCTTTATAATAATACATATTGACTGACAGAACGATCCATTACAACAGACCTGACATAACCCTAATTAACAAAACCACTAAGACGGGTTATTTAATAGATATTGCTATACCTAATACACATAATATACAGACAACAATATTAGAAAAATTGACAAAATACACCGAACTCAAAGACGAAATTACCCGCCTTTGGCACTTACAGAAAGTTACAATTATTCCAGTCGTGCTCTCTACTACGGGAGTCATACCAAAACTAATACATCAATCCATAAAAGCTCTAGACCTACCAGCAAACTCTTACCATTTAATGCAAAAAGCAACAATATTAAATACGTGTAGAATAGTAAGAAAATTCCTGCAAGGTGACACCAATGATATACTTGCTAGTAATCATACAAATATATCAAATCAAGCAGTAATCACTACATCTTAGTCGTCCCACTAATGTACACTTGGCTTAGGCCCGTGCCATTAGTTTATTTCCGGTTAGCCGAGATAAAATATATAAATCAATATAATAATAATAAGCAGACAAACACATATCATATATCCCCAAATTAAGCAAGTTACGCTTGTGTTATGGGTAATATACAACAGACTACTCTGGGGCCGATCCCAGACTCCCAGAGCATAGTAGAAAACGAAGAAAATACGTTTCCGAAATTTACTATACCAGGAATCAAACCCGGAGCCTCTGCGTTGCAGTGAGGTAAGCCGGCAAAGGCTTAGCCCGCTCAACCACAGAGACCGTCTACTAACTACTAAAGAGGACCAAGAATGACATTTGTAACCTCAATGTTGCTCAGTCGACGTTTCCCTTCACTATCTAAGAATGCATGGATTTAAAAGATCTATACTTTGAAAATTGTGTATTACTGAGGATTCAGTCTCATTTGAATGAGTTAAGACCTAAATAACAGATAGAATTTCTACTTTATTACTACCAAGTCCATAATATATAGTCGTCCCATCTCGTTCTCTGCAGGTGGTGGGAGCGTTGCACTGTTGCCATTTTAGAATTATATATTGTGTCAATCTACAATTTCATAAAGACGTTGAAAATTTGCAGAGTACAAGATTAAGTATAATCGAATGGTGGGGGTTCAAGGGCTGGTGTATTGGTAGTAATTATTTAAACTGTCATTATTTCTGTTATGTTCCTGCTGCATCTGTGATAATATTAGTGTTATTGAATGTACACATGTAGGTAAAGGTTTAATGCATTATGTTACAGTTATTTGGTAACATAGTTGTTCTTGTTATGTTTCTTTTTTAAGTTGATAATTAATTTTGTTATGTACCCTCTTATTTCTAAACGATACGATCGGCCATTTCCTTAATAGAATAATGTTATATTTTTATTTATTCTGTGATTAGCGCCTGTTCTGTATAGAGTAGTTGTCTATAATTTGCCATAATTTTGTGTAACAATATTTACCTTTTATATGACATCGTAACTGTTTAGATTATAATTCAGAATCTCTCAATTGTGTATAGACGGTATTCATTACATTTTATTTTCATGTTAGCAGACGCGATAGATTTATACTGTGTTCTGTTTATTTTATTACATGTAAAACTTTAAGTATAATATTTTATACAATATCTTATATAAAATATTATCTAAAATTTCCAAACAATAATGTATTACTTGTCATGCATTGATAAACTGTTTTAATTAAAATAGTTTATCAATGACTTCAATCCACTATCGGTTGTGCCAATTTGCTAAGATTGTAAAATTGTTGGAGGGATGGCGAGGTGTTCTAAAACTACTCGTAGAGTATGAATAGTCAGTGTATGTAACGTGTTAAAACCGTAAGGTTCTCAGAATATAAATTATTGTGACCAGTTGCCGTTCTTTTACTACCATAAATAAACCCTTCTGAGTTGTTGCAAGTATTACAATTATTTGTGATACGACATTGTTATTAATTGTTAATGACGTTAAACATTGACTGATTACGGACGTATATACACTAATCTAGCTAATCATTAACGTCATTGTTTTTTAACAGTAGAAACGAGACGCATTTGGTCACAAGTCACTAATATTATCCCAGATGTAGCAGCAACTTTTTATCGAAAAGAAAACATGTTTAATATTCGTTACTAGAGAGTCATTTTAAAAATGAAATATTTTTATTGTGTCTATCTACTTCATAAAAGTTGATTTAATATTATTATTCTCGTCTTGTTTCGTTTCAGAGACCGGTTATTTAACTAAGATGTGTGTTGCGTACTCCTTTTATCTGCAACTTTTTAGATATGTTTTTTAATTATTTTGAAGTTGACTTGTCAAAAATTAGTTTCTCTGTCTGCCACATACTAAAAAATTACATGTCTTTCCATTTTTCGATTAAACACATTTATTTGCCACAAAAAGCTTATCATTCCAAGAGTTATCTCCGCAACAATGTGTTAGGTATAAACTCTGTTAAGATATACAAATATATAAGTAACGTGTATTTAATTAATTATCTTTAATAAGTTCTATGTATTTCAATAAATTAAATAGAGATGTGCGTATAAGTTAATAATAATAATAAACAATCGACAGCCAACACAAATATTGTATGTATAGGCGATGGTAACCGCTTTCCATCAACTGGCCTGTCTGCTGAACGCTTGTATTATGGGTGATATACAACGGACTACACTAAGGCCGATCCCAGACACCCAGACCATAGTAAATAACGGAGCTCAGTCCGTTCGACCACAGAGGCCGTCAAACACAGTCAATGCGGATAACAGATAAGATCAAAATTAAATATGTTCACCGGATTATATACACAATTAGCAAGATAATTTGTATGTTAATCGAGTAATCGTAATTAGCGGTAGATACGGTTACTAAACAAATGTTAAAGACCTGCCGAATTTATTCAAATTGCATCTAGTTATACGTGAGTGAATTTGAAGTGTTGTTATTTAATTAATTATAATTAAAATTTGTTATTTAATAGAGATAAGATTTAATAATGACTAGGATAATTATAATTAGTATTTTGGGACATCTAGTCGTAATAATAGTAGATTTAAGACTTTTTTAGCTTAGTCTTTTTGCGTCAAAATACTGCATTGCTTTTAATGTAAACTCTTTGTTTTAATTTTATTTGAATATAGCGAGTATTATGAATACAATTTTTACAATTTTAGACGCTAATGTCTCCCTTGGGTGTAGACTTCTAAAACAAGCGTTCTGCTTTTGCCAAAATGTTTACAAAGCTTTTTTTTTTTTCGAGATATCGTAATTCTAGTCTATTATTCTTGTTTTACGATTTGAACGGGTAATATATGAGATAACCAATAAAATATGGCGCTTTTTCAATCTTTCGCTTTAGACCGATACTTATTATATAAAATGTGGTATTCATAATAATAATAATTATTATATTATTATTTATTGTATGTCTTTGAAGACCACCGGCCATAAAAATGGCCCGGACTTTTGGAGGGCTTGCGTGGGGCCATGGGAAGGCCAACACGTAGAGGCCCTTATTAATTATTATATTATTATTAGTATTATTATTATATAAAATGTGGTATTCATATACGTCCCACTGCTGGGAAATGAACGCTGTATTCCTCGCATTTGTCAAAGCAGAATGGCCGATTTCATACATCGATATTCATAATATACATGAATTCCCTAATATATTTCTTTTCTACCAGGTTTGGCAATTTAGAAGTCCGAGTTTTAATGATACTTTGTTATTATGTACAAAAATAATTGCAAAGATAAAATAAATATTTTTTAATCGTTGGTTTTGGTTTTTTTCATAATCACGACACGGTAATCAGGTAAAGATTAATTATAGATAATGCCGGATTAGGTAAAAAAATCTTACATACAAATACCATCATTTACTTGATATTTAGAATATGATTATATGTAGTTTTATGGAGAATTATAGACTTGTAATTTATATAAGCTACTTATAAATTTATTAAATTTGGGAATTTGCCATTCAATTTCCTTACACATGTAAAATGAACCTGTTTGGATTAAGATAAAGAAAATCGTAAGAATGTAAAATATAATAATAACTGGAGCGATTGAGGCATTAGTTCGCTTTAACTAAACATTATAAAACAAAGGTTATCTTATTTGTTTGTGTAAAGTTTGAAGATCCCGTTTTCACGGTCAGAGATAAAATGTGCAGCCGAATCACAGCGCTGCACATTCATCGGGCTATCACCACCAAAGTACGTTTTTATCGCTCCAAAACAAATCCCAAACTCGTTATCTTCGATAACTACCGCTAAATACAGCGGCATTGAATCAATAATAGGTTAGTTGTTGAACTCACGTTATGTATACTCGGCGATCACAACACTACACTACACACGTCTCACTGTCTTCTCAAACACCTAATTGAATCCATGTTATCATTTTAAAATATCGATCAGTCACACGATGCGACGGCTCAGGCGACGCCGTATATTTTTACATTCGAACAACCAGATATTTAGGATAGCCGGTCCGGTTTCAACTTAAGCAAACGCGTGTTTGTAATAATGTTTATATGTCTGTTCCTTTTTTTGTGTGCACGAGTAACTTGTCACTGATCAGCTGAGCGAATGTTTGAAACAATAAAACCGTGTTTTCGTAAATGTTTAAAACACAAAACACATCTAATCACTCCAGCGCGCAGAACGGGACTGATTGAATGAATGAGCGGAGCAGAAAGCTTGTTAGAAGGCGACGCCACAGGGGCGGGCCGCGGGGAACGGCGCGGGGGAGTTCACTAAACTGCGGCGATAGATGGCGTTAGGCGTCGTTCCCTTCCTTCGAGTTGAAATAATTACGTGGGCGAAGAACCGCCCGCCCGCTTTATAAATTAGGAAAACGTTTTCAAATTATTTCCCGTCAAACATTTACTCTACGAATCGTATTGCGGGTTCTCTCTATGTCCGGAATCAATTTGTGCGAATCCACTTTCGGCATTTTAAATTTCCACCTCTGTTTGCGCTTAAACGTGACGGAAATTAATGTGTGCGTTGCTTCTTTCCGCTCGCTACAGAGAACTTGTTCAATTTTCCACAGTGAAGTGTAAAGATGCTATTAAATCACGGACTGAGCTCATAATCGGAACGAGAATCGATTAAAGTTGGACGGAGTCTATCGGGAGTTAGGGGGTCCGAACAAACTCATTTCCAGCGCCTCGTCCTTCAGAAATAAAGAGGGAAATTATTCGACGGCCTATAAGACAGAAAACATTTAAATAGAATTCAAGATTATATCTTTGTTCATTTACTTTGAATACCTATTATCGAAGTATTAGACTTTTCGATTATTGTCTAATTTAATTTTCTTTTGCTTTTAAAGGTATTTGGACTTTTTGACTATATCGTTCATTAAAACTTGTCTTCAATTATCTATCTAGGTAGGTACTCAGTTGCTAAGGTGCAAAAACGGGGCACTTTATTTAAGTTTGAACGTCTGACATATTAAGTTCTTCTTCTTTGTTTGGGGTTATGGCTCCAACACTTTCGGCGTTGATTTTGCCAATGTCACAGTGCTGAGAAAAAATGTCTGCAGATGCATATAGTATATATAGATACAACGGGCAACGAAAAATTTTGACCGGTCGACTTCCAGTCCTTTCTGAGAGGCTGTGGACAACACAATACAGATAGTATTCGACTAAGTACATACAGCTACAAATAAACGTTATTTATTTTAAAAAATTGGATAATATATAAATATATTTGCTATCTACTAGATTACTAGAGTAAGAAGGAAGTTGACAGGACGAGGGAAATCTTTGGGTAGAAGGAGTATAGAGGAGAAAGGATTTTAAGAGATTGAAAAAAGATCTGATGGAGAGTTCCCGCTTTTAAGCCACATTCGCATATGGAGTGGTCACGGAGCATTAAGAGCATTGCGAGAGAATACGTGAAAAGTAGTGGAATTTAATGGAGCTAGAATTTTTTTTAATAGTAAAATTTGAAAGATTATGTTTAAGTTAAACATTTGAGAAGTTGAACAACACAAACGCCAGATTAACTAGCCAGGTGTAATGCTGCGTGCAAACGGGCCACCGACCACAGCCACCGGTGGCGACCATACGTGTGCAGGGGGAGTCCCTACAAAATACAAGCAAGAGCGTGTCAGCCGCTTGCTGTTGACCACCGGTGGCTGTGGTCAATGGTCCGTTTGCGCCCAGTCCAAAGATCTTTCAGTCGTTGGCAAAAAAAATGTTTATGGTACGTTGAAATTTTAATATACTAATCTTGGTAGTTCGACATACAGATTTATAATCTGTTACCTTGTAATAAATAGTTGTAATTTTCTAGTCCTGAACTTGATAAATATTTCCACCAGTCGAATTATGGTAGGGTATTTGCCCGACTGGACGGCTACCACCCCTGGTCTAAAGTATGCCGCCATAACAACCTTGAGTTGTGTTACGGCATTAGTGACCAGGTTCCAGTCTCCCTTAAGAGAGCAGCAGCGTATTTGTAGCACCTTTGGTGTTGCAAATGTCCATAAGCGATGGTAATCGCTGTCCATCAAGTGGGCCGTCTCCCTGTCTGCTAAACTACTGCAATAAAAAAATATAAAAAAAACTTATTCATATAATATGACTCATAAAATCCGAGGTTACTTCACACACATACCTACTTATGAACACTGAAATATCTTATAATATATAATATGTGTTTAGTGAGTCATACAGACAAAAGAAGCAATATTTATTGCTGTTATGAGCCAGTAAAAACATATGTTTCGACAATATAGCGAATAGATAATATAATAACATTTTATAATGTTTTTTTTTATATCGGCAGACAAACACACACTGTAGCTATATCCCCAAATTAAACAAGTTACGCGTGTGTTATGGGTATTCCAACGGACCACCCTGACACCAGACACCAGAGTAAAAATAAGGGAGAAAATACGTTTCCGAAATTTACTATACCAGGAATCGAGCCCGGAGCCTCTGCTTTGCTGTGAGGTAAGCCGGCAAAGGCTTAGCCCGCTCAACCACAGAGGCCGTCAAAATGTAAATACAATTAATGCATATTAGGGTTGCATAGTCTTTTGGCAAAACGGGAATGTCCTTATGTACCTGCTCCATCTCGAATAAACTTAGTGACTGTGTCACGCAGATGTAGCAAAGGCAATGCGTTATTTGTGATTTGACATTTTTAATGACGTTAAACATTGACAGATAACTCATGTACACTAAAATAGTTCGTGAACGGCATTACAGTGTGAATCGAGCCTTAAAGTTGCACACAAAGTGCCTATTAACCTAATTAAATCAAAACAAGTGCTGGAGACATGTTTATCATTCAATCACGGAGTGAGTGAACTAAGGATATTGTTATAATTATTAATAGTCTGTAGAGGCATAAACAAGCTTTGTCTATGGACCATGACGGATGATAGCTGCGACCATAAACAATAGAGTGTTGCGATAAGTGTAGATAAGCATTGATTTATGGCTCTATGAGCGCGTTAAATCAATTATTTTGACGGCGCGTAGGATTAGGACGCGTTGAGGAAGAAATTTTAAGAAAAACTATAAGTGAGAACGCTTTTTATTTTCACTATATTAAAGAAGACGAATACGCGTTAATATGTTCTTGGGCCCAGATTATAAAAAGATGAGAGTGATTTTAAGGATTATTTTTATTATGTTGATATCTATCTATCTATACATTATACATATAATAAAACTGTAGAGGTCGAATTTCTGTACAATGAAAAAAAATACTAAAAACCGAGTCAGGGGGATGTAAGAAGTGAAATAGAACTAATTTAGATTTTTTAAATTT
Organism: Dendrolimus houi; assembly: GCA_039645545.1. NCBI lineage: Eukaryota > Metazoa > Arthropoda > Insecta > Lepidoptera > Lasiocampidae > Dendrolimus > Dendrolimus houi. The sequence goes on from CM077130.1 coordinate 23,487,104, forward strand.
TATGTTTCTCTGTTTGTCTGTTTCTCTGTCTGTACCGGCTAATCTTCGCAACGACTGGACCGATTTAAATGGAACTTTGTATGGTGGTAGCTTATATCCCTGGTCAACATATAGGATACTTTTGATCCCGAAAAATTAAAGAGTTTCCGTGGGATAGTTAAAAAACCGCACCACGCGGACGAAGTCGCGGGCATCGGCTAGTAATATTATAAAATTCTAAACATGCCGTGTCTGTACATTGAAGCTATTTAAAAAACAACTGGAATAGACTATATAAACGATGGTTGTAATTTTTTAGATTTCTTGCCTGTTTGTTCAGAATTCACGTAAAAACTACGTGGCCGATTTGGATGCGGTTTTCGCTGCCGAACATCAAATATTTAGACTTAAGCTCTGTGCTACTTTTTATCCTGGGAATCCCGGGTAAATTTTACTGGCTATTAATGTGATTGTTTCACTTATCGATAGCGAATTTAATATAGTAAAATGTGCGATGTTTTTTATCCCGGGAATCCCGCTGAATTTTTCTGGGAGCGGTTTAGAGTTGTTCGGATGTATAGAATTAGGTTATTCCGACACAGTTCCTACTAAAACGATAGCTAACTTTTTATTAAATGCTGTGATACATTGTGTCCGGGAAACCCACGGGAAATTCAAGTCAAGCGTGGATGAAATTATAACACTACACAAAGTCACAAACACACAACTAACAACAAAACTCATACACATTGCATTACAGGCACACTTCACAAACAAACCAAGACACACAAAGAGCCTAAAAATTAATAACCTGGGCTCAGAAAGGAAAAACAACACACATGGCACTAGTTAAGATATATATATATAGGTATAGACATAAGGCACACACTGCACATGCACTTCCTCACAACACCAGCATGTAACAGATACACTCTACATTAGTATAATTTTAGTATTAAAATTAGAAAAAAAATATATATTATAAGTTATTCTTTAAATTAATGTCACACACAATAACAAAATAAACAATAAGCGTGTATGAACTCTAAAAATTTGATAGAAATTAAGTTGTAAAAAAGGGTACGGAACTCGAGTCCGTAGAGTAGTTAAAAAGAGCGTGGATGAAGTCGCAGGCATATCCTAGTTTTATTATAATTGTAATGGATTTAGTTATTTCGAATGAATTAATCGTCTGATGTTATTGTTTTAATATTATTAAATGTTGAAATTAATTCATATTCATATGTCGATTATTTCATATTCATATGTCGTTTATTTCATATTCACATGTCGATTATTTCATATTCATATGTCGATTATTTCATATTCACATGTCGATTATTTCATATTCCTGTCGATTATGGTAATCGATAATTTATTTTATTTGTGTTTTTAAGATTTCTCGACTTCTAGATAAAATTTAGGGCCGATGTTTTCCATTTTTTCCATCCATTTCCATGGATCGCAGCGTGAGCAAAGCATGTTTGGGTCGGCCGGTAGGTCGTCGTCCGGTCCGCCGTCCCAAATATCACTGGAAGGACAGAGTGAAGGCTGACCTGTCGGAGTTACGAGTCAATAATTGGCAAGAAACTGCGCAGGACAGAGAAAAATGGCATGCTCTCGTTTCGGAAGCCAAGACCCACCTTGGGTCGCTGAGCCAATGGAGTAAGTAAGTAAGGTTTCTATTTTGTAATAGAAAAATATATACGCGACTAGTAAGCATAACAAAACTGTTTTAAGCGCGATATTTTATTTGATATTTATTATTCTAACGTTTCGGCCACTTTTCAGTAGCCGTAATCACAGAAGACAAAGATGTCAAGAGTCAATGAGTATTGTTAAAGTTATATTTAGTCTACCGTCAATTTGTTCATTTTAATTATTTAGGTTTAATTTATAACCATAAACAATTATATATTGTTATTCAACGTGGTAACGCCGCCAGCCTTTTGGGAACGTTCCCGGTACGTGACAGTGGTTTGGGGCCAATATTTTATCTATAATTATGCCCTCGTTTTTATTTAATTTTAGGTTTCTTTTTTATAGTTGTTTAATTTTGAACATAATTTTAGAATATGTTGGAAGAAAGTTGTATTAAGTAACTTGAGACGTAACACCATAAACAAATATTACAACTAAATAATTAAAATTAACAAGTTGGCGTTAGGCTAAATAAAACTTTAACAATACTCGTTGACACTTCACATCTTTGTCTTCCGTGATCACGGCTACTGAAAAGTGGCCGAAACGTCGGAATATTAAAAATCAATTTTTAAGCCATATATCAACTCATTATATTTCTTTGGCTCACAAGTCTCCGTCTCCTTTCCTCATGTGGGTGATAACGGAAGCCAAACATTCAAGAAAACTGCAAGAGAGTGGTACCTGGGTTACTAGGGAAGATCCCAGCCCAGTCATGGGACGATTATAGGGCTCTTATTCTGAAGCTTGTTCATAGGGCGAACTAACATGCCAGCGATGTTGTTCACAATATATTTTATTCATAACAGCATTAATGAACATTTCATAACAGAGAGATTAATGCCGATAAGCGCTAATAATAAATTATGTTTAATGAGAATTTATGTTGTTTGCTTTATATTTATTTATAAACTTGATTTATAAAATCAGAGAAACAAACATCGCTGCATTATACTAGGAGACAATAAAACTATAAAAGTAGAGTGAAATTGTTTATTATAATTGAGATATAGTTATCTCGGTGTGCGGTAAAATTGTTATTATCGTATAGTTTTAATATCAGTCTCTGATATTAATGATTTTATGTGGCGTTGCTCGCGTAAACTAATAGGGTAACTCATTTTTCGAAATAAACTTTTAAAACTTGCTAATTTTGATTATTTTTAAACGGTTAACTACGTTGCTAATTTTGTTATAGGTATTGTTTGTAATGTGTTTTTGTTTGTTTTCTCTAATTTTATTTTTTACTAGGATATGTCCGCTTGACCTGAAATTCCTGCGGGATTCCCGAGTCACATGGTACTGCAGCATTAAGCTATCGCTTTAGGGGCCATCCAAAAATTATGTCACACATTAAGGAGGGTGGTGGTGGTGGCGGACGAAGTGTGACATTGTGTGACAAGAGGTGGGAGGACCCTAAATTTGTGACGTCATATTTCAAAATATTTCATACTCAATCTCTATGAGCATAGTGTTTAAATTATTAAAAAATAATTATATAGGGAGGGAGGACTCTGACGGATGTGACCAGCTATGACAAGGACGGGGGAGGGGTCAAAAAATCATGGAATTCGTGAGACGTAATTTGTGGATGGCCCCTTAGTGAAAACAGTACTTTGCAACAGTAAGCTAATTATTATGCACCCGAATAACTGCAAACCGCTCCCGGGAAAATTCCCGCGGGATTCCCGGGATGAGCTGTATCACATATTTTATTACATAAAATTTGCTATCAATCAGTAATAAATATTGTTTTAGGAATCAATTTTCTTTTAAATGGGTATTTTAAATCATTCCCAGAAAAATTCCCGTGGGATTCCCGCGGTAAAAAGTAGCGCAGATTTTAAGAATTCTAAGAATTAGCTGTCGATCAGTGAAAACCGTATCGAAATCGGTCTAGTAGTTTTTACGTGAATCCCGTACAGACAAGAAATCTAAAAAAATTGCACCGTGTTCTCCATCGTTCATATAGTATATTCTAGTTGTTTTTTTTTTTAAATAGCTTCAATGTACAGACAAGGCATGCTTAGAATTTTATAATATAAGATAGATTGATTTTTAGTTTTCACTAATTATAATGTAACTTGTTTCTTTTATTGCAAATTTTTAAAATATTTAGTTACTGTTCTAGTATTTTTAAAAAATCTTGGTATATTTTTTTTCGTCTTTATTTCAAATAGGGATGAACATAATACATTTTTTATATCTCAGAAAACAGGATATTTGCCACAGGATATAAATTCAATTTTTACGCGAGCTATATTTAGCACGTAGAAGGGCTTTGTGCATATAATAATCTTGTAAATATGTGAACTATACTTGTTACTTTTATGGTGGGATGGCTCGCTCCGTACTCGATTTTGAAGATTTTTTATTGGTTTGATGGCGCCAATGTCACTAATGTCATCTGTCACACGTGACACTGATACGTTCCGGTGAGCGTTTTATGGTATATTGCAAGCATTAAAACCCATCACTATCCAAGTTTTATTTAAAAATAGAAAGAAATTAAAATCTCTTATTTCACACGTCACATAGCAATGTACTCATTAGGTTATCAACCGTTTATTGTCATTTGAATTACACGTTATAAACGTTTATAGAGGGGTTATAATAAAAATTGATATGGACTACACTTGTTAATTAATATGCTATTAACTACAATTAATATTGTAATAAATTAATCAGTTAATTAGTTCGTTATATAGCTATCTGTTTATTTATTGTGTTTGCCTAATTTGTTTTATATGGTGCGCTTTAGTTTATCGCAAGGTCATATGGCGATTTAAAAATTCGTCGGTGTGTTTGTTTATTTCAAAGATACAAACAATTTTTGCTAGAAAACATGAATTTGCTTTCTAAATTATATATATATATACTAGATAATCCTAGACTAGACAAAAGTACCAGGATATCAAAAGTATGTAGTAGCATTGTTAGTAGTTTTACATACAGAAACCAGTTTAACAGTCAATCAGGAGTGGACGAGTCTCAAAGACATTTTATGTTTTGAATATAAAATGCATTACTAATGTAGACTAATGATTGGCCGTTAGTATTTAATGTAAATGACGCAAATAAATAAGTACTTATTTCGCTACCAGGACTGTTATGTCACTTTTACACAAAACTACTAAGGCAATATAACTTGAATAGAGGTTTTGAATTAAAATAGTTTCCATATTCAAATTATACCGCTAATACCTATTGAATACTATGACAATAACTATAATAGTAAAATTATTTATTTATAATTAAATCATAGAAAAAGAATACTATAAATTAACCATTACCAGTACATGATGTTCGGTTTTATTTTTAACATTTTGTGTTTAAAAAAACATATGGATTATATTTAATTGAGTACGGGCTTATTCAAATTGAGCTAAAGTACGGTTGTATGTAGGCTTAAAGTTCTTAAAGAAGCCTACAAACTTACTTCTAACTCAACATGAATAAGGCCGTTGTTAATTGCTAATGACGTCGTCTTATTACGGGATTTTTCTGTATATACAATTTATATAAATTGGTTTTACGATGGTACTTGGTTCTGTGAATATAATGCAAAACATTTTATTCCTAGGTAATTGTACCAGGAGAGCATATCAGTGTAGAGCTATATCAAACACAGCATGAACTGGACTAACGAGTCTAGTCACTACTGTGTATGTTGAGTATGTATCCATTACATAGAAATGTTACGTACAGTAACATAATGTTCTACTTCAAATGAAGAAGCAAATATAACATACAGCCTTATTAATTATATGTGTTTGTGTTATCATTAATATTATGAAATTCTAAACATGCCGTGTCTGTACATTGAAGCTATTTAAAAAAAAAAACCACCTGGAATACACTATATAAACGACGGAGAACACGATGCATTTTTTTTTAGATTTCTTGTCTGTTTGTTCGGGAATCACGTAAAAAAATCTACTGGGTCAATTTCAATGCGTTTTTCGCTGGTCAACAGCAAATTCTTAGACGTAAAATCTGCGATACTATTTATTCCGGGAATCCCGCGGGAATATTTCTGGGAATGATTTAAAGTGGCTAGGTTTAAAAAAATCGGACTCCAATGCGATTTTTTGATGATCGATAGCAAATATATAATAAAATGTGTGATATTTGTTATCCCGGGAATCCCGCTGAAATTTTCCCGCGATTGGTTTGTACTTGTTCGGGTACATAAAAATTATCTTATTTCGACACAGTTTTCACTAAAACGATATTATATTCTTTTTTAAATGCTGCAGTACTTTGTGTCCATGGAATCCTGCGGGAATTTCAAGTCAAGCGTGGACGAAGTCGCCGGCATGTCCTAGTATCTAATACAGAGAATAAACAGTGTTTGGTTTTTAATATTAAATTCAAACTCATTAAACTTCCGACTACTTCTACTTATGAAAATAATTATTTGTTAAATTTAGTGTAAATTATACCATTTTAGCACCATACCCTTCAATGTGTGTTGAATGTATGACTATAGTCAAATGCCATACAATATTATTGTATAGCTATGCAACAAAATATATTAAGATTTCTTAATATCCTGAACAAGTTGACAGGGTGCCAATTACTGGGTTGCCAATAATGGTACCGTTTCCCCTATATCTCATAATACACAATATCTATATTTACTTATTTATTGTATTAAAAAACAACATTTCCATACAAAAATTGTAAAAGGCGAGCTATTTTTCTTATTAATTAATTATTAAAAACAGCCTAGCAAGCAACAGAACACAAACAAGATGGATGGATGGATGGATAGTTTAATCTATTATTTTGTACTATTATAATATTCCTAGTTTCATGTACTAGGCTACCATAATGCTGTAGAACTAAAGTAAAACTTATTGGCGGGCATTGCACACTTGGTGGCGAGTAAACAGTGCATTGTGTACACGGGCACCACGAACAATGGAGAGGTGAGTGCGCTCGTACACTGAAGGCTCAAAATAATTGTATTTTATAGACTAGGTGACATGCCTTGTTTATGGTTTACGTATACATTGTTTTCCTTTATACCCGTGCTATACCCGGAATAATATTAGTGACTGTGTCGCGCAGATGTAGTCAAGGGTTTAATGCGTTATTTGCGATGCCTAACTCTCCTAATAAACAGAGCAATGTCTTTTAAGGGAAACATTCGTAATTTAATTGTGTCCTGTCAATTTATATCTCCAAAAATGTGGAATGAACGTGATGACGTACGTCACATATGAAACGCCAAGTAATTTTTTTTCTGTGGCATTCCACCAGTCAATATTTTTTTGTTCACTAATGATAGTAAACATTTAGCTCAAAATATAAATTAAATAATAATTTATTTAAAAGTAATTTTTAAGTATAAAATGGTGTTACTAAATTGTTGAATTTATTTATTACAATTTATACCGCGATTTAACAGTGGCTGTAAAAAAGTTGGGACATAAGTAGCATGAATTATCTATGGTTCGTATAGTTTTCTAAATTTTTTGACAGCAGGGAGAATCGTTTCCCAGGCATGAAAAGTGCAGTTTTCATCCCTATGATTAGGCAACTTTAAGCGTACTTTCAAAATATGTTTTTTTTTAAAAGTCATGATTAGATGTTGATTCATACAAAATACCTTATCCTGTAAGTTATTACTTCATCCTATCGCGCATGCCTTTACTTATATAAGCACCCCAAACACCGAACGTCGTTGAAACCAAAAATAGTAAATTCTCGAAACAATTATAAATCATTAGTAGTACAACAAATCAAATTTAACTAGTTCCAGCCACCGGCGTAGGCCGATATAACTCAGGAACCGTTAAAGGGTTGTGTTACGACAGATTGTGAATCACACATGCGGTTATAACCGGCACAATCCGGTTATACCCGGATTAAAGGGGACGAAATTACCATATGTTCGTATTATAACCGGATTACTACGAATTTTTATTATGCTATTGGTATTCCTAAAATGCTTCTCATCTTTATCTGAGCGGTTTCTTTCGAAGTTACGTTCAACTTTCCCTTCTCCATTTCACACATCTTTGGCATCTCTTGTTGTGAGATCATTGGTACGCATGTCATCCCTCAGGATGTCAAGCCGACATTTTTAGGGTCTACCACTGCTATCAGGGCCTGGCGAAGGCGGTATAACTAGACATTTGTACCCCACAGATACGCTCGATCTCCGTAAAACATGGCCGTACCAGCATAAGCGCCTGGACATGAAGACTACCTCGAATGCGGGAGTTCCTGTCATGGTCTTCTCGCGTACTTCCACACCATATCCACCGCAGCATATTCATTTCCGTATAAGTAAACTTGTAAACATAATAAGTTAAATTGATATTGATCCGGTCATGTCTGTCGCAGGATCGATGGCCGATGGAGCAGTCGAATTCTGGAGTGAAGACCGCGTCTCGGCAAAAGTAGTGTAGGACGCCCTTTAGCCCAATGGACTCACAACCTGAGTAAGGCTGCCGGTAGGTGCTGGATTGCGAAGGTAGGGACCGTGATGAGTGGCGCGGACTTGCCTAGGTTCAGCATTGGACTGCGATTATCTGAAGACGATTAATCTTCCATAAGGCCGTGCACACACCACCAATGTTTCGGTGAGATTTTTTTCTGTAAAATTTGTAACATATTTAATTCCATAGAAGTGCGCGCACTGCGGAATTAATTCAGCACCAGCATTAAATTCTTTCGCCAGCCCAAAATGAACTGACATTTAAAAGTATTTAAACTCAAAACTTAGAAAAATCTTCAACTTAAAAATGTAATCCGTCGTTTTTGCTTCCCTACCTGAAATAATCCGTGCCGTTGTCAACTTGTCACACGACTGTGTTCTTATGCTTTTGTGTTGAGATTTGACTTAAGACAAATCCTGCGGGTGCATTGGGAACTCGGGAATCATAGAAATTGTGTTTCGAGGAATCATGCCAGTTTTGATTCGGTTAGTTTTTTTCATTATTTAATGCGCGAGTTATTTATTCGATGAGTTGTGGAATTCATACTAATGTATAAATTTGAAATTGAAGACCTAACACATAAACAATTTATGTTTACAATGAGATATTAAATAAAGAATTATAATAACTTATACTATGCTAATTTGGAGTAACTGTGTCTTTATTAAATATATTTTATATTGAAGACATTGGATGCTGAAATGAAAATAATTTTCTTCAAATTTAACTGCTGATTACAGATGTTTTATTTTATATGTAAAAAGTAAAAATAACCATTACAATGCAGGTGATATCATAAAACAACGTTACATGAAGAATAAAATTCACAAAATGGCCGAACTCTAGGATTCCTTCACACGTTAGGCTAGAAAGAAATGAGGTTGTTAATCGCCTGGCAAATGAAGCTGCATCTGATGGAGAAGCTTAGCGAAATTACTCCTATAATCAGACATTTATGCTTATCTTTTTGACTACATTTCGTTTATACCGCAGAAGTGACATCATTTATCGGGATAAAAAATATCCTAATTGTTGATCGGGAACTGGTCGATTTTTACGTTTGATTATTAATAGTTTCCACCTGATGCTCTTGTTCCGATATGACGGATGAACCAAATTGAATGAAAATATGTTCCACTGGAGAACACTTTATGAAGGTCATACACATAGGTAGCTGTAAGTTAAAAATTAAATGTACTTGCCCTTGTATGTACACTGCTTTGTTTATCGCTGTTTACGGAGGAGCGGCAAAAAACTCCCCAGCAACACATCTAACTAAAAATTGTTTTTATTTTCATATTTGCCTATCTCAGGCTACTTTTATTTTAATAAATACAGAAATATGTTATACAATTACTTTTCGAAGAATTGATGGAGTTTGTCGTGGTAGCGTAATGGCTAGCGCACGCGTCCCGGACTCAAAGGGCGCGGGTTCGATCCTGGCCGGAAAGCATGCACCACTTAGTCAGTTTTCTGATCTAATGTGCATATTGTTACCATTACCACGCTCTAACAACGGTGAAGGTAAACATCGTGATGCAACCTGCACATCGAGATGCTAAGCCGCCTTGGACAAGCGTGGCGGGTATACTATCCGTTCCCCTATATGGTAGGCCCGAGCCCAGCAGTGGGACATTTATGGGCTGATATTATATAATGGAGTTCTAGTAAACAGTGTATACTCACTAAGGATAAGAGGAAAGAAAAATATTATTTCCGTCGTAATAATGACAAGACATACTAAAAAATACATAGAGCAGCACGACTGATAGATTTGGAAAAAAAATCTCCCATGCTAAACATGCACACAAAAATTTAAAACATAAAATCTCAGTGTCGGATTGCTGTAACATGTATACCCGTGAACGTTGTCACTCATCGGGAATCGAATCCCTTACCCGAAGGTATCGGTTACGTGGTGTCACGCTTTTGACCACAAAGCGTGTGACGTTTACATTACTCTATTATTTCGACCTTTTCGGGCTCCGTAACCATTTTGAAAAAGAAATAACTGGAACCCTTATGAGATAATACAAATCTACATACTATCACACCCGTCCCATAGGGCTACGATCTTGATATATTTTTAGCCAGGTGGTAGGGCAATTACCCGACTGGATGGCTACCACCCCTGGTCTAGAGTATGCCGCCATAACAACCTTGAGTTGTGTTCCGGCATTAGTGACCAGGTTCCAGTCTTCCTTAAGAGAGCAGCAGCGCATTTGTAGCAACTTTGGTGTTGCAAATGTCCATAGACGATGGTAACCGCTTTCCATCAAGCGGGCTGTCTGCCTGTCTGCTGAACTCTTGCAATGAAAAATAAAAAATAAATATACATCTTTTGCTTTGTTTACATTCATTGATGTCTTCACACACACACACACATTTACTCGTATTATAGGTGCTTTTTAACTAGCCCTAACTAACTCTACCATCCACACTGTTGTAATTTTTTTTTTTTTGTTATGGCAGGGGAAATTCTTTGAACACCATCCTCGGATCCTTCGGGAAGGGGCAAAAAAGCAGGCATAAGGCCTGCATCGAGGGTGTGAGGGACTCTCAGCGACTGGTCGCTTCTGCAACGAAGCGAGAAACGGTCACCAAACTACCCACTAAACCTAAACCTGCGCCCCATTTATAACGCTTTTACGGGACATCGCGGGATCTCGTACAGAGTAACTGCACCATGACGCCCTTACCCTCTGTAACTGGGCCACCCCGGGGAGCAGAGTGACTCACTTCGTACAGCAGGGGGGAAGTCCGCTGTCACCCCCGCCTCCTGCGCGTTCTCCTCCCTCGCTCTTTCAGCGGCCTCCTTCTGTGACATGATGGATTCGTAGAAGGAGGAAACCGCAAGCCAGGAATGTTGACCCTGGAGCATCGCTTCTACCATACTACGAAGCGAGCTCACAGGGCCAACGACGTTCTCTAGGTGCAGTCTCTGGGGCCCCCAAGCGGCGCACTCCACGAGCGATCCACACTGTTGTCATACACTAGCTTTGTCGGACTCTTCTCTCTACATCTAAACCCCTTTAACATTCCTTTCTCAAGTCTTGTTATTTTATCCATGCAGGAACGAAGAAAAAATACTATTTCCCGCGTTGGGGCGACCTGTCGTAAGAGGTGACAAAATAACCCACAGCCAGGTAGGGTATTTACCCGTCTGGATGGCTATCATCCCTGGTCTAAAGTATGCCGCCATAATAACCTTGAGCTGTGTTCCGGTATTAGTGACCAGGATCCAGTCCCTTCAGAGAGTGGCAGCACATTAGCAGCAATTTCGGTGTGACAAATGTACCGCTTTCCATGAGGTGGTCGACTGTCTGTCTGATGAACTTATTGCAAAAAATAAATAAATAATAACTTATTGCTAGGCTCGAGTCTCCCATATATAGGAGGACGGATAATATATCCGGCACACTCGTACAAGGCGGATTGGCGGATTTGACACATCTGTTATCTCGATGTGCAGGTTTCATTTCGATGTTTTCCTTCACACATTACGACAGAAAACTGCTAAGTGCTGCATGCTTTTTGGCTAGAATCGAACCCACGCTCTTTGAGTTTACGAGTAGGACGCGTGTTCGCTAACCGCTAAGCTTCCACGGCTTCAAAAATATTAATGGTGACCATAAAATCCTTGTCTATGACTAAATCAGATCAGAGCGTGGCCTGGGCGCAGCTTGCACGCCGCATTCTTACTTTGCGCAACCTTGAACCAGTTAGGTGGCGTACGCGCATGCCAATTGCGGATAGGGCTCCCCGCATTATAATATCATCGAATCATGTGTATATTGTTATTTACCTACATATGTTATCTGTGGGTACTAAGCTGAGTGACTTGTGAAATTGTGATTTGTTTTAAATATCTATGGTGACATGTTATAATTGACATTCGACTGGTTTAAATGTCTAGCTGTCGAGCCATACACAAAAAAGAAGGTAGAGTCAGCGCCACGAAAGAAGTCCCACAGACGCGGCGCTGCAATCGTCGTACTTAAAACTTTCTTTGCCGTTGTGTGGGATTCGCTTCGTCGGGGTGGCACTAGTACCTCTTGCAGGAATGCAAGAGGTATGAGATACCCATTAAAACCTCTGGCCGATCCTTGAACGTCCCTTGTCCGGATTGTGCCCGCTTGCGCATTCACCCCCAGCCTGGATGGGTCGTACTTAATCCTGCCAGAGTAATAATCCTAAATCAATATACGTACTGAATAATAAATTCAAAATATAGATAGATAGATAAAAGTTTATTATACACTAATACAAAAATGAACTTAAAGACTAAAATTATATCTAGTTATGTACAAAGGGCGGTCTTATCGCTAAAAAGCGATCTCTTCCAGACAACCCCAGGAATGGTAACCATCGCCATTATCATCTAAATTAATTCATCATTCATTCATACGTAACATATTGTACGAACTACTTACTTTTTAATAATAATATTACATAGATTTTTAATATTAAAGGGGGTGCCCCGTCTAGGTGGAGGAGCAAGATGGAATGCTCCTCCGTCTCAAAGGAAGATCTTCCAGCGAGGCTAGTGTTGATCCTCGCAGGCCTAGGCCCATCTATTATTTTCCGACATTTATATATATTCTTTGTATGTCTCGGGAAACTCTATTATTACACAGCTCCATCTATTGGCTAGTAAGTGTTCCACTACAATATACGTACCATACAAATACATATCTACAAAATATATAAATGTTTATAGATGAATTTAAATATCATATTCCAACGACAGGTAGTATTTTTTGATCATAGTTTTATATACCGCTAGTGATTTTGCTTGTCTGATAGCAACAGGAAGCGCGTTCCAAAGCTGTATAACCTTAACAGTAAAAGAATTGTTGTAAAAAGTTGAGTTATGCGCAGGAGTGTTCAATTTAATTTTAGTTAAATATTCCATAATTAAAGGTGTAAATTTATTTCGGGGCTATTACGAACAAAATTCTATCAAATCCTGTATATTCTGTGGAACTTCTTTTGTGGCGCGGACTATACATATATCTCTTTCTAGTTGAGACTTCACACTGGTTATTTTAATCGTTATAACTTCCTTAAATCCGTAGTCTTTGGGTAAGTGTTTCATGACTCATCATAGTAATCTGGTAGAGGATTTCTATTAACTTATTGTTTAGAAATCTCATAAGTGGGGCTAAATTTTGTTTCTTGAAAGTAAGGAAACAACACACACACAACACAAGTAAGTCGTGATAGCGAAATGGCTAGCGCGCGCGTTCCGAGCTCGAAGGTCGCGGGTTCCAATCCTGGCCAGAACGCATGCGCCACTTAGGCAGTGTTCTGACCTAATGTGCATATTGTTACAATTACCACGTGCTATCAACGGTGAAGGAAAACATCGTGATGAAACATACATATGGAGATAACCAATGTGTCAAACCTGCCAAGCCGCCTTAGACAAGAGTGGCGGGTATATTGTTCGATCCTTTATAGTGGGAGGCCCGAGCCCATCAAGTGGGACATTTATGGGCTGTTATTATTTTTTATTATTAAGAAAACAAGATTCTAAAATAAATAAAATGCCACTTTTAGAATTTTTGTTGGTCTCGTCGGGCATCATACGTGAAAACTACTTAATAAATTTTAATGAAACCTTTTCTATATGCCAGCCCTATTTGATTAGACCATATAGGGGCACATCTAGTGTTGTTTCTCGCCCGGTGGGTCCGGTTTCGCAATCAGAATCGACTGCTTACACTCGTCAACCACATTGGGTCAATAGAACTCAACCGATACAACCACACCAATTGTGATGTTTAGGCTTCATTAGAGGCATTGAGCAACGAAGTTTTTGTGCCTTGTATTTGAGATTTCAGATTATTTTTAAATTGCGAAGCCGGCATTAAGCAGAAGGCCAACTAATGGAAAGTAATTACTGCTACTAGTGGTCGCCCAGTGGTCGAAATTAGACTATAATGAATTTAAATTATAAGTTTGAACATTAGAATAGAATAGAATAGAAAACACTTTATTGTTCACCAAATAAACAATTACAGAATAAATAATTACAATAATAATAATTTAACAGCAAAACAATAGGCGGCCTTCTCGCTTAAAGCGATCTCTTCCAGGCAACCTGACTGAGAGGATAGTTTTAACAACTTATGTCTAGGTATAATTAAATTAAAAAGAAGTAAAAATTAAAAAAGGAAGAACAGCACAATGTGGACAGTAAACAGCTTATACATTATTAGGGTTCTGTTGTCAAAGACTATACTTCTATAATCACAGATTTCGCCAAGGCTACACTGTTAATTTGAATTTAACAATAAACAAAAGAGTATATATGCGTTTGTGTGTCAAATACATGGTAGTGTGTGTAATGTTTCTTTTATTGATTAAATGTATTTTATATGCATAATTTTCTAAAAATATTAGCATTCTGCACTTCTTCTCTATATAAACTATAAGTGTGCGAAATTTCATACTCCTTCGTCCGCGCCTATTTCGTAAGAAGGGGTACAAAGTTTTCGCTTCACGTATTAATATGATACTTACTATCTTGTCAAAATCTCCGGACATTATCCTCTCGATGGTAGGTTTGTCTGATTTCGGTATTCTGTTAACTCCTCTGGCGTACCCGTGGCACGTCACTCTATCTTTATAAGCAAAAACTCGCGAAATAAATGTTAAATTTTTTGGTAGCTTTTGAATATTCATTTCGGATAACGCCGTTCCTGCTAATGGTAATACCAGTTTTTTCTACTATGATTATGCCGCGACGATATCGAGAAGATATTGTGTATTTAATAGAATGCGAATATTTGACAATTTCCAGCGTTGGGGCGGCCTGTCGTAAGAGGCGACAAAACAACCCACAGCCAGGTGGTAGGGCATTTGCTCGACTGGATGGCTACCACCCCTGGTCTAGAGTATGCCGCCATAACTACACTATTCTGTTTATAAATATGTATTATGCATTTCATATAATATTAAAGCAATTTTCTTGAATATGTTGTCGGTATCCCCACAATATTAGGCGACGGTAACCACTTTCCATCAACTGAGCCGGCTGCCTGTCTGCTGAACTCCTGCAATAAAAATAAAATGTATTTCTTTCTAATTTGCTCAGTACTAATTATTATTATGTTTATAGTAATTTTATGTATATCTATGTATGTAATTTATTATCACTCACACACTATATATATATATATATATATATTGTTACGTGCGAGCGGGGTACGCACTTAGGATTGAAAGGAAACACCAGTTTTTAAATAAACGCTTTTATTGACATACACAGCCGCACGTAATACCTCTCCACAGGGTTGCTCCTATACGCACGACTAACGATGCACTGTTCCAACGATAAGATGTCTTACAATACCGTCGTCGATATTGCGTAGACACACCTTCTGCTGCAGCAGTGTTCACCACAGAATTTACTGCGCGTAACTCGCCTCTGGGCCTCCTTTTAAACTACGCGAAACTCCTTCACTAAACTGTCCACTACACTTTTCACTAAATTCACTACTAAACTCGTCACTGTCTTCTATTAAACTCTTCTTCCAACTCTTTTGTATCGCATTTGTCGCTTCACTGTCTTGAACTGAACTCAACTCTAAACTGCCTGGTAGGCGCAACTTACGCTGCTTATATACCCGGAAGAATTTTCTGGAACCCATAATTTTGTTTATACATCTATTCCTTTCTAACATCTATCTATCTCTGTATTTTCCTTTCCGAACTTTCGTTCATACATCTATCCCTTTCTAACATCTATCTATCTCTGTTTTTTCTTTCCCGAACTTTCTATTCTAGAACTTTCGTTTATCGTCTATCCCTTTCCAACATGTATCTGTCCTTGTCTTTTCTTTCCAGAATCTTCTACCTTTTTCTAAAAGACTTGAGACCGACTTACGCTGGCGGAAAGTTCTACCCTCGGTCGCCACAATATATATACTACAATACCCCCCCGTATGAAAATAACCTTGAGAGGTACTGGCAACAAATATTGAATACTATATCATCAATAAATAATTCAATAATTAAATTTGCTATAGTCGAGCGGCGCGAAATCGTGCATCATTGTCACTCTTATGCTTCATTCTTATCATCCATTTGGATTTAACAATGTTACTTACTTACTATATACATTACCTGGAACGGTTGTCACTCCAATCCTAGCTTCCTCTATAAATAACTCGTTTTATTTTACTTTAAAAAAGAGTTACAATTGACGAAAAAATACTAGGCAAGCAAAAACAGTCAGCTAGTTACTAGATGACTTTTTCTGGCCAAGAAAATGCACATAGACACAATATGACTCTTAATATAATACAATTAAAACTCATTTTCCGATTGTATTATATTCATATGATATCAGCCTCAAATTGGCATTGTAATCTTAGAACCGTGTACAGTCACGTAGAGCAGACACTTTGGTACTTGTATTTACTCTTAAATCATATCTCTAACATGATTACCAGCCACCAGCTAACACAATAAAACAACAATCCAACGTACAGTCGTTTCCAATAACCAAAACACCCACGACGAACGATGTTTACCTTAAGGAGGACACGCGACGCGGGCGCATTCCGATCTATCTAACAACTAACGATCGACTTGCAAGGTGACCTAGTGCATTATTAATAATGAGATGAACGAGTAAATACTAGTGCTAACACAATACATTTTTGACGTGGTTGAACCATGTTGAAAAAGCGATTTATTGACTTAAAAACGACGCACTACATAAATAGAGAAAAAACATAACATACAGTCTACTCTCGATAATTTGATACTCGTTAATTTGAATCTCTCGATAATTTGAAATTTTTGGTCCCTAAAAATACTCGATAAATTGAATAAAATCAATATTAACTGGTCCCTTCGGTAATTTGAAGTTGAAGGAATATTATTTTGCTCGCAAACATGCGATAATTTGAAGTCCGGACTTTCCTACTCTCTATAACTTGAAGCGTTTATCATGCACATACCTGTCATTTGTTTACATACATGTACAGACCTATTAATGTTTGATATGTGCTATTAAAATGAATCCAAGAAAGAACAAATGTCTTTCCATAAATTCTATAAGTAAACGCTTGTTATTTTGAACTCTGGACAATTTGAAATTTATCTCTGGTCCCTTGAGTTTCAAATTATCGAGAGTCGACTGTATAACAGTTTATCGAGAATTCGAGACATAGCGAAACGCCTGGTAGACGTCTCACGTGACCAAAAGACTGGTCTATACTTCGGACAACGTATTAGCGTTGCCATTCAGCGAGGTAACGTAGCCAGTCTTTTGGGCACGTTTCCAACTGACAGCAATCTGGCACTAGATTTAATAGATTAATTTAAATTTTTATATATGGTTTAATTTATAAGAGAATAGAATAGATAACACTATAATTATTGCTCACCAAATGCAATGTAAAAATAAAATATTGTCATGTTAGAAACAATAGGCGGCCTTATCGCTTAAAGAAATCTTTGCCAGACAACCTAAATTAAGGAATAATTCAACCTAATCTGGCGATGTAGGCGGTGCAGATCTTAAACAAACATACTTAAACTACATATTTTATAAATTAAATACATACAAACATATTTATAAGAGAGAGATATACAGACACACACACACACACACACACACACACACACACACACACACACACACACATATATATATATATATATATATATATATATATATATATATATATAAATTAGTCTATAGTATAAGAATTAGACATAATTAATTTAAAAATTTGTGTTTTGGCCTCTCTGACAGTGATATACTCTGTTTAAATATTGATAGAAATAAATTATATTAAAATTTGAAATAAATATATATACACAAAAAACAAACAGGACTCACAAACACAAAACATACATAAATATGGATTGTACGCCAAATTTTTAGTCAACTAGTTTGGCAACTTAGCATTTTGCTGCATGCTGGAATCATTATCTTGATTATAGCTCTCAGAGCCGAATCGATCGGTGTGATACCACGCTCTCACAGAATATCGGCGTGAAACGGTGTGAGAGTTCCAATGACCCACTTCCCTAAGCCCCCTTTTTACGAGGGGAATCCCTATCCCATCCCCCTATTCCAATCACATATCCCATCCTTTCTATCCCATTACTCCTGTCTAATTCCCTCTATCTCATACCTCTCCATGATCTTTATCTCTTTCTAAGTGCACAACGCGTCAGATTTGTCATTGGTGTCCATGAGCTGGGCCTTCTGCCTGCTTGCTAGCATCGTAACAAAAAATATACCCTAGCAGTTAAACCACCTTCAGACGGCTCACATGATGGAAAGCAGTTGCAATCGTCTATGGACAATTTGTAATACCACAGGTGCTACCAATGTGCTGGTGCTCTCTGAAAGGAGACTGGAACCTGGCCACTAATGTCGAAACATAACTCAAGGTTGTTATGGCAACATGCTCTAGATCAGGGGTGGTAACCATCCGAACGGGTAAGTACCCTAATACCTGGAAGTGGGTTGTTTTGTCGGCTCTTACGACAGGCCGCCAGTCTAACTACTACTATGAAAAAAATACACATCTTTTAATTACATAAATAGCGACCCCCTCTAATATTTCGTAATTTCACTACAAAACTTTCTAGCGTCTTACAGACTACATTTATATGAAATTTAATCCATATAGACCTATTTACTCATTACCGACAAAAATTACTACGAAATACAAAGATATACTGGACTTTATATGGACTCATATAAGTTTCCTTTCTGCCAAAATGTTACTCTAAGAAATACGAGCGTGAAATAAATTATATATTAATTTTCAGAGTTGGATAATATTTTATACATTATAATGCACATTTATTTACATAAGCCACGTCTACTGTGTGTGTCTGTTGCTGTACTGACATCACCCAAGATACTTCAAAACCCATCTACATACGTATCGGTCCAAGAAATAATACCTATTTCAAAACCTACTCCGAAAACTCGAATCGAACTTTAATTTACGATCGACAATAACACGAGTTTAGAATTTGAACGTCTCCAATAAAAAGGTGTTATTAATGTATTTCGCAACGTCGAAGATGCACTCGTAAACTCGTTGGTGGTATTTTAGGCTGTGGACAGGATTAGGAATACTGTAAATTTAAAACAATTTTTCTTTTAAATCTACCGTGTTATATAATATATAGTTAGTCGTGTTTATTACAAAAAATTAAAGAAAGAAACAGAAACTGTTTATTCAGAGCTACATACAATCTAAAAATAACTAAAACAAATTATAAAGTTGAAATGCTAAATTGGCTCTAGCTCAGCAGAATGAAATTAAGGCAGAATATAAAGTAAATTTTCAGTTTCAGTGAACTGTCTCGTCCTTTAAAATGTTTCTTAACTACTTTGCCTTATTTACATTAGAATTGTAACTTTATACTTGAGAAGATATTCCATTTGTAGCGATGCATAGAAGACACTTCTACATTTAAGATATGAAGCCGTCTAAATCGAAGTCAGTTGTAACTACCGCTTTGTATTGGGATATCTCTATAATCTCCGATTTTCAAAACATAGAACAATTCCGACACACACTTAAACAGACTGACAGGTAAAAATCTTAAAAATGGTAATTTATGTTGTAAGTAGGTTTTTTTGTGTTTATGGCTTGGCAACTAGGCCTTTAAGCCAGGCGCAGAACTGTTTTGTAGGCTACAATCGACGCCATTCAACGGAAATTGTTGTGAAAACTCTAAAGGCCACATTTGACTATATAGTTCACATTTCTCACAAAAACACATGATTACTACTCTAAAATTGTCAATATCCTACAACTATTGTTCTAATAATAGCAGCCCATAAATGTCCCACTG
The DNA here is from genome assembly GCA_039645545.1 of Dendrolimus houi. Taxonomy (NCBI): domain Eukaryota; kingdom Metazoa; phylum Arthropoda; class Insecta; order Lepidoptera; family Lasiocampidae; genus Dendrolimus; species Dendrolimus houi. Next base: position 23,507,083 of record CM077130.1, read on the forward strand.
CTTGGCTCGGGCCTCCCACTATAGGGGAACGGACAGTATACCCCCGCCACGCTTGTCCAAGGCGGCTTGGCAGGTTTGACACATCGGTTATCTCGATGTGCAGATTGCATCACGATGTTTTCCTTCACCGTAATTAGCACGTGGTAATTGTAACAATATGCACATTAGGTCAGAAAACTGCCCAAGTGGTGCATGCTTCCGGCCAGGATCGAACCCGCGCCCTTTGAGTTTGGGACGCGTGCGCTAACCATTACGCTACCACGACTTTTACTGAACTATTGTTCATTTTAGAGTAATTTTACACATTTTTAGAAAATAAAACCTATCAGTTCCCGCCAAAAAATCAGTTATCAATAGTATATTAAATAACAACAGTCCACAAAAGTCCCACTGCTAGGCTCGGGTGTTCCATTTTAATAGGGAATCGGACAGTATACCCGCCATGCTTGTCCAAGGCGGACTAGTGGGTTTAACACATCTGTTATCTCAATGTGCAGGTTTCATTACGATGTTTCCCTTCACATTTGCACGTGGTAATTGTAGTAATATGCATATCGTGTCCGAAAACTGCCTGATGTGGTGCCGAAGGTGTATGATTTTCGACCAGGTTTGAACATGTCCCTTTTGAAACGCGAGTTTGTGGCTCGAGCGCTTTACCCAATCCTTCCACTAGGGCTTAGTTTCTACTTAAATTTTGGCGTTTTGGAATCACAAATAGAAAATCCAATTAACCAATTAATAATTAACCCTTAATTGGGCCTGGCGAAAGGGAAGCCTCCTGGGTCTTATAAACCCCTGTGGGATTTTTAATGGTTAATTAATTAAAATAAAAATATTTTTTTTATTGTTTATTTTTTGTACTTTCTCTAAATACGCAAATATAAAAGAATGTTGTTAGTACACCAAAAACTCTCTTATGGTCAAAAATATAATATTTTCCAATTTTTTTAAGTTCGATTATTACACGACGATTATAAATAAGGGCGAATAAAAAACGCCAGACGATAAAATAGCTCAAAAACTACAAATAACACTAATTCAAATAAACTTACCATATTTTTGACGACGTTTTGATTTTTTTTGTTTATCCAACCGACAGTTATTTCAAAATGCGTAACATATCTGAATTCACAGATAAAAAAATAACTTGCGTTCTGTTTCACGCTGTATTGTAAGGTGATTGTACATTATTCCAGCATTTATATTTTGACATATTGTGGGAAAGCATGAACTTTTGATCGCCTAGAGCTTCGAAAAAGGATGTGGGAGGTATACTCCTTCAGTTCAATTAAGGGTTAATGTAAAATTAGATGATAAATATTATTAAAAACATATTGTACACGCAGCCTAAAATTGATATTTTATGCATGTAAGTTTAACAAGTGTATAACCGAAATGAGTTGGTTCCAAAATTGAATTATTTAACGATGGTACGTATGGTCGACGACGACTGTGGATAATTCAATTTATTTATTAAAGTAATTTATATATATTATGAATGGATTTTTATACAAGACGACTTTCGGTCGAGCTCGGGCTGTGTTTAAAACTGGTTATGGAGACAGGTATTTATGTAAACAAGATTTTTATTTTTAATACAGTCACATTGTGCGATGTTGATAAATAAGCAGTAATGTGTTTTCTTATGGCTCAGATAAGAGCATATTTTGATGCAAGTGTGTGCGAAATGTTACGTTTTGTCAGTGGGAGTCAATTATTTGCAAATCTTTTTTTATCTGCTTACAGTCTTATTCGTATTGAATTAGAGTAATTTTGAACACTTATTTATGGTTCTTAAACAAGCCTTCAAACTAACTCTAACTAAATATGAATAAGACCGTTATCCTTTCAATTTCAAATATTTTATTTTTCTGTGGCGATCACACATTGCACGCGTTCCTTTAGTATCTCACAACGCCCAAAATGCTCCGTCTGCCGTTCCACATGGCGACCACCGTAGTTATGGTCGTGGCGAAAACGTCATCAATGACGTCATTATTGTCGATCACACAGCGCTCATAACGACCCATGTTAACAGTTGGGTCGAAGTAGGCATCGACCACAGAGCATTAATTCTCTCTATCAATTGACATTAAAAAGGCGCGATTTTCAAATCCACCAATGACGTTTGTATATTTCGTTTGTAATGACAACTCAATACTCCATAATACGTTCCACTAGAGCTTATGATCATGTAACGCCCGCAAGTAAGTGGAACGGAAAAAATCGCGGTCGTGAAAGTGATCGTTGTGTCTCTTCTGGAACGTAGTCATTATGGAACACACTTGGTTCAAAGGCAAGGCTACCAAGCCATAGATAAAATAAAATATAACTGGAAAACAAATGGATATTAGACGGATCAACGAAATTGAATCAATTATATTGAAAGGCTTCTGGAAACTGGCAGGACACGATAGTCTTCAATGACATTGAATGATTCTAGTTCATATTTACATGGATTACTTAGGTTGATTCATCCAAATTGAAAGATAGAATTGATTCGTCTAATATCTGCTCAGAATCTGAATGCTTTTTAATTTTAGCAGCGTTAAGACCGTTAAACTAACGGTCTTATTCATAACTAGCTGATGCCCGCGACTTCGTCCGCGTGGTGCGGTTTTTTAACTATCCCACGGGAACTCTTTAATTTTTCGGGATCAAAAGTATCCTATATGTTGACCAGGGATATAAGCTAACACCATACAAAATTTCATTTAAATCGGTCCAGTCGTTTCGGAGATTAGCCGGTACAAACAAACAAACAAACAAACAGAGGAACAAAAAAATTTGAAAAAAAATCTAAATTAGTTCTATGTCATTCTTACATCCCCCTGACTCGGTTTTTAACATTTTTTTATCATTATACAGAAATTCGACCTCTACAGTTTTATTATATATATAGACTATATATATACTTATAGATAGATGAGTAAGAGTAATTTTGTAAGCTTCCTTAAGAACCTTAAACTAACCTCCATACTTACTGTATGTAACTCAATATGAATAAGACCACTAGATATTTACACTATTTAGTATAATAATTATACTGTGATATGCCTATTTCAAATAAGAGTAGATAAGTAAATGAAGTAATAAAGTTTCTTCTTAGTAGGTGAAGTAAGTAAACCTGGTGGTTGGTACATTGTTAAAAATTTTCCCTTCCAACGTACGATATAAACGAATACCGAGTACCAGGCGAGCATAGCTCAGCGGGAGGTGGCGCGATAGAAATATATATACCCCTACTACGTACATGCTTTCTCGGTAATTTACGACCCGATGGCCGCCACTCGATATGTTAATCTTTTATTTGCGCTTCCTACGCGTTGTCGCACGCAGGCTTGTCAGTCGCTATACGATCTTAGTAAGGGACATGATATATGAGTCATGGACCAGCTTACAATGAGTGAAAGGGTCTGACCTGGTTTAGATTATGGCTTGGTTTACAGTATTAATTATTAATTATTAAATGATAATACTGTCTGGTATACAACAAGCTAATAACGAAGTAAAATTACAAGGCAGTTTTAGTAATAATCAGCTTTTGAAATAGTGGCTTTTGTTTTAGGATTATGAATACAGACATCTAATAAGAGGCTTATGCAAAATTATTAGTTTTGTAGTGGTTATATATATCTATATGCAGAAAATGTTACCAAGTTATCATTGTTCTGTATTTAATGTAATAGGAAGACAATAAATAATATGGTAATACAATTTAAAGACAATAATGTCTGGTCTAAGTTATTATAAATTGGTTATTTCAATATTTACTTCATTGAATATGACAATGCACTGAAGTATATATATACTGTCATCTTTGTTACACTTTTTCACAGTTCTTTCTCATATTTCAGTTCAGTTGTAAAATGGTGATTAAAGCATTGTCCATAGAGTACATTGTATATATAAAGAAGCATTATACATAACCGGTATTCGTAGAGTAGTAAGTAGTATTCGCGAAAATGACAGGCAAGGGAATCTTAGGCCATACAGCCAATTCTGATGCATTTAAAGTCTTCGTATTGCGCAGCTGAATTGTAGCTCTTTAACTGACACCATTCAACGGAGTTCTTGTGAAAACTCGAAAGGCTTTTGAGTATAAAGTTCACATTTCTCACAAAAACACATAATTACTACTCAAAACTCAAGATCGTACAACTATTGTTCGTTTCAGTGTAAGTAATTTTACACATTTTTTGAAAATATAACTACATGTACAGTACAATATGCCCTTTCAGTTCCCGCTAAAAACTTATTCACTGAGAGTTAGAGAAAGTTTGAACGCTTCCTTAAGAACCTTAAAGAAGCGTTCAAACTTACTCTAACTCTAAGACCGAATATGTTTACATTAATTACTTGTACATAATTTAATAATATTTTTTGTATTATAATTGCAGATTTCATTTTGATTTTGTTATGTTTATATTAAATTAAATGATTTTTCTATTTTCATGTAAAATTAATTATTCACGGTCGTTAATTTAAATACTTGGGAGTCGAAAATAGCAGTTCGTATAAAGTTGAGTTAGCAACTAGGGAAACATAAGATACACAGAGGTACTTTTTAGTTTGACCTTCATATTACTAAGGTTAAATAGGCAATTACATAAAAGATAATATTATGTTTATCATAAAGAACACTATAATTAAATTTCCAATTACTTGCGTCTTGAAATACTGTAAATTGAATTAAATAAAACTACGACCTGCTGTGAGGTTGCACTCTCATGCATTTACGATGCGTATTTGAATATGCGTGTGGCATTTTCTATTTACCACTAACGCCACCTTACGGCAGAGTTGGTGAAATGTAATTTCATCCAATTGTTACTGTTTTAACATGAGATCTAAGCCAATTTTACATCTGTTTTAGTCTCAAGAGACTTTTTATTCTACGAGATGTTGTTGCAAAATTAATAAGTGAATTTACATTCTTCTAACAGAGAATCGTCGTTCGTGGTAGCGTAATGGCTAGCACACGCGTCCCGAACTCAAAGGGCGCGGGTTCGATCCTGGTCGGAATGCGTGTACCGCTTGGCAGTTTTCTGACCCAATGTGCATATTGTTACAGTTACCACGCTCTAACAACGGTGAAGGAAAACATCGTGATGCAACCTGCACATCAAGATACTGTCCGTTACCCTATAACGGGAGGTCCGAGCCCAGTAAGTGGGACATTTACGGGCTGTTATTATATTTGTCGTATGTAAATGATATATCTTCAAAAATGTGAGCGAGATACGAACTCCATTTAGGTAGGTCCTTAAATGTTCTTATATCAAATCCATTGACTAAGCAATGTCTTGATTCATCGAAGTCGTAAGCTCTATTTGCAGGCAAGTCACGAACTGTGCATCTATCAAGTATGCATTGCAAGACTGCTACGTCACCTGTCTGCTTTTTATTAACAAGTATTTTAAATTTTACGGCTTTTTAGGTGGCTTATTAAGTTATGTGAATGGATTTTCCGGTTATGAAACCCATTAATAAACGAGGAAGCTACTAAATTTTAAACTTTATGATTAACAATTTGGAGTGTTTATTCAATATTCCAGGCATGACTCTGGCCTTAAATTGTTTGTATACGTTTATTAAATTTACTCATAGAACCTTTATCGAAGTGTTTTGGTTATGTAATATTGTATCCATGATCATGTCCATACGTCCATACTAATACTATAATTTTTTTCTCGTTATTTATTTGGGACCTTTGTCATATAGGCCTTGCAGCAAGTCCCATCATCTCCTAACCATACAATAAATTATATATTTTAAATTAAAATAATGAGCCAGCTAGCCTCTTTTGGGGAAAGCTCTGCCAAAATTGTAGGTTAAGTAAGGACGGCACAAATTTAGAGTGATCTGGCACCACGTGAATGTATACATTCATTGTATTGAGGCAAAGAAGCTAAATTAATACAGTTCTGTTACATGTTTATGTATTTATAAATATTGTTACGAGTTGCAGGACTCGAATTAAAATGCCGTTGTAATTATTATAGAGTTTATTAGAACTATACAAACACGTATAACACAAGTACAAATATAACCGACCAAAACAAGTCCAAACGTAATGCAGAAGGTCGTAATTCAATAAAACGCGCAGTCCGTCACTTATTAGATTCCCGATTGTAGTACACACGTCTTTGCGCGCTTTCGACTTTGCGCGTTTTATGGAATTACGATCTCGCGCATTACGTTTGGACTGTGTTCAGTAATATTTGTACCTGTGTTATACGTGTTTGTATAGTTCTAATAAAATAAACTCTATAATAATTCCAACGGCATTTTAATTCGAGTCCTGCAACTCGTAACAACATTATAAATGCTAAAGTAACTCTGTTTGTCTGTTAAGTTTTCACAGAAAAACTACGGCACCACCTTTGCTGAAGTTTAACATATGTGTATATATGTTGTATGAAATTTATATTTCGGCACCTATGGTCTCCAGAAAATTTACTTAATTTTATCCCGGAAATTATCCCATTTTTCAGGATAAATTGTGTCCTATATCCATTCACGGTATTGAAACTACACGTATACCAAATTTAAGCCAAAACGGTCCCGTAGTTTTTCTGTAAAAGTATAACAAATGGACAGAGTTACTTTTGCATATACATATAATATTAGTAAGGAGTTTCGACTAGTATGGATTTAAAGAGGAAATAAGGAATTATAATTATAGCTTACTAATTTTACAACATACGTCAGTTACCTTGTTTCCCTTGCGGCCATTCTCATTTCGGATATTATCTATAAGATACACTCCGAGCATAGCTCTCTGAGTGATTTGTAATTTGTGGCACTGTATCTCCTAAGGGACAAGAATCACTATTCTAAGATTTTCCTCTTCAAACATTGCGGAACTTATTGTTACAAGTTGGGCCACCTGCATACCTATTGTCACATACCGACAAAGAAATGCTGCGCATCTCGTTTATTGCCCCACCCGCATTCGGAGTTCTTTTTATTACTTCGTATTTAAATTTGCAATTAGACAATAGTCTATTGTTATTGTTTTCTGCTTCGTTGGCCGTTCGCACGAATAGATAACCAGGTGTGCAAATTACTATTTCTCGGAAACTCAGTGCGCACGGCCGACTTTTTTTGAACTACTGTATAGTTAGTATAAGACAATGCCCGAATAGAGAGGTGGGGTAGTCAAGTGACGACTACGAGACGAGTAAGACGTTTGTAGTACTCTCGATTAGCGATATAAACGACGGACTTTGCGCGTGTCGAATTGCATTGAATCGTGCAGTGAGAATTGGTTGCATCCAGTTTTATTTGTATTTGTTTTATACGTGTTTGTACAGTTCTAATAAATTATATAGTAGTTCCAACAGCATTTTTAATTCGAGACCTGTAGCTGATTATGAATAAACGAAACGTGAAATATTTTTAAAAGCATGGTTAAACCATCTGCAATTCTATCCATAGACCTTTAATATGAATAATAAAACAATAAATTCTCAATAAACCACTAATATGAACTTGCGATTCACGCCTCGTCCGTATAATTTAAAACATCCGTTATAAGCATATTTTGCAAATAAGCCAGTCCTAGAAGCGATCGACGGTTTACGAGCCACTCGCCTGGTACATGAATGCGTAATAATGTACTTATTTTTATGATGGCATGCCAATTAGCCAGTAGCCGCACTAATGGCGGTAATAGACACGTTTGAACGGGAGCTTATTTGACGAGTTTATTAAGCTTAAATCATTTTTATGGGTGATTTACACTAGACCATTATCTGTGCAGGAATGGAGATATATAGAGATATAGTTCATGCGGCTGGATGGCTTATCGTAAGAGGCGACAAAACCGATGAGAAACCGACATATTCCTAATCCGTTCCCCTATCTTATCCCATTCCCCCAGTTTAATCTCTTCTATCCCATCCTCTCCTGTTCGATCCCATCCTAAATTTTGGCAAAGCGTTGGATTTGTCAAAAGGACAAAAGTCTATAGAAAGAAAGAAAAAGATTTTATTTGAGGAAATAGCGAAGTACTTACACTAATTACAAATCATAGTAAAAAGAAAGACAAGTTTTGAGGACATATACGCCGCATTGTCAGCAAATTAGGTTTGGACTCAGCGTATTGCTGTGCCGGAGCTTTATCCAACACAACGCTGATTTTCAGTGCAAATCTCCCTACTACCGCGAAAGACAAAAACAACCCAACTTCAAAATAGTTAAGTAAAATTTTACTATAATGACAACATATTTATATATTTTTAGATATGTATTTGTATGGTATGCATATTAAGTATATGTATATATCTATCACCCCCGGTCCAGAGCAAGCCGTCACAACAACATTGAGTTGTGTTCCGGCATTAATGGCCAGGTTCCAGTTCCTCAGGACACTGGCAGTACAATGGTAATAAATATCCATATTCAAAATTCAAATTCAAAAGTTTTAATTCATAATAAGATCCACTGGAGAACACTTTTTGAAGGTCATACATGTAAGTCAAAATTTAAATCTATTTCCTATTGTATGTACACCACTTCGCAATGTGTTATCGCTGTTCAAAGGAGAAGAAGCGACAAGAAACTCCCCAGCAACACGTCTACCTAAAAAAGATTTTTTCATCATCACGGAAGACAAAGATGTCAAGTATCAACTATTGTTAAAGTTTTACTGTTCATTTTAATTATTTTCTAATAATTAAGAATTAAAATGAACAAGTTGGGCGGTAGGCTAAATAAAACTTTAACAATACTCGTTGACACTTGACATCTTTGTCTTTCGTGATCACGGCCACTGAAAAGTGGCCGAAACGTCGAAATAATAATAATCAAGTAAATTACCGCACTTAGAAAAGTTAAAACGTAGTTTTATTATGTATACAAGTCGCGAAAATTTAAGACAATATTACATACATAAGTTGTATTACAGTTACTTTTCAAAGTTGTAACGAACAAAAATATATTGTAGAGCCCTATAAGCGACGGGAACCACTTTCCGTCAGGTGAGCCGTCTCTCTAATTGCTGTAGTCCAGCAATAACAAAAGACCGCCGCGGACGCAATTGTGTACGTTGATGTGTAGGCGACCGACACGACCGAACCGTGCCACGGTCGGGATTTGAATGCTGCGCTGTGTGGCAAAAATAGGGTAGTTGATAGTCAAGTCAACTGATATACTTTTTCATCAAAGTGCAACGGCGTTTTGCACGTTCTAGATTTTGTACGAGAATAGCAATTTTTCATTCATTATCAGTATACAGTCGCTACTTACCACCACGTAGCCTATCAGCCAATTAGCTTACCTGCAAGCATAAAACATTTTTTATAAGTACTATTGCATAGTTTATTATCTTTGGGTAGGTGACATATTTTACAATAAATTCCGCCCTGCTGGGCTCTGTGTGATTAAAATAGGAAGAAGTTTATGCATATTGTCAGGCCTGTTTCCCATAAAGGTAGACCGAGAATATAAATCTCCACCTGTTCTGCTTCTGACAAACACTTTCCACTTCATCTACTTTCATTAACTCTTCGTACAGGCACATTTATTTAAGGTGCTTTTTACATGACCTTTCTTTATTATTATTAGGATGAAGTATTTAGTATTAAACATTATGTATTATTTTATTAGATCCTAGCACAGCAGTTATCAGATTAATTGCTGAATATATTGTTACGAGCTACAGGACTCGAATTAAAAATGCCGTTGGAACTACTATAGAATTTATTAGAACTGTACAAACATGTATAAAAAAAATACAAATAAAACTGGATGCAACCAGTTCACACTGCACGATTCAATATAATTCGACACTCGTAAAGTCCGTCGTCTATATCGCTAATCGAGAGTACTCGAAAAACGTCTTACTCGCTTCGTAGTCGTCGCTTGACTGCCCGCCCCTCTGTTCGGGCATCGTCTTATACTAACTACACAGTACAAAAACATTGACCGCGCACACTGAGTTTCTAAGAAATATTAATTTGCACACCTGCGAACGTCCACAAAGTCGAAAACAATAACAATAGGGATTAGTTCGACGTTAATGATGGTTATAAAACAAGTAGAAAAACAATAGCATGTTACAAATTCAAAACACAAAGGATTCCTTAATCCGGGAGGACAATAAGCTGCGCTTACAATAGGCTGTGCGGCTTATCTTTAACGGCATGTAACAATATATTACCAAGTTCATTATTCCCGCTGGAGTGACATGGCATCATGACATTAATGTACTGCATTATTGTAATTAGTAAGTCCTGGTAGCGTAATGGCTAGCGCACACGTTCCGAACGCAAAGGGCGCGGGTTCGATCCTGGACGGAACGCATGCACCACTTAGTCAGTTTTCTAATCTAATTTGCATATTGTTACAATTACCACGAGCTAACAACGCTGAAGGAAAACATCGTGATGCAACCTGCACGTTGAGATAACCGATGTGTCAAACCTGCTAAGCCGCCTTGGATAAGCGTGGCGGGTATACTACCGGTTCCCCTATAAGTGTAAGTATAAGTGGCTTGTCGTAAGAGGCGACAAAACAACCCACAGCCAGGTGGTAGGGCATTTGCCCGATTGAATGGCTACCACCCCTGGTCTAAAGTATGTCGCCATAACAACCTTCAGTTATGTTCCAGCATTAGTGACCAGGTTCCAGTCTCCCTTTAGAGAGAAACAGCGCATTTGTACACCTTTGGTGTTGTAAATGTATATATTTTTACAATACGATGGTAACCGCTTTCCATCAGGTGGGCCGTCGCTCTGTATGCTGAACTCATTAAATAAAAAAAATAAAAAATAGACAGTTACTATTTACATGAAAAATAAAAATAAAATACACTCACTGTCAAATTTATGTCTTAGTAAAAACTAACACGGCTCTATAGTTTTTAAATGCGTAATTGGAATAAAAACCGTAACGCGAAACGCTATGCTATGTCCAATAGCGCATGAAGGCAACGCGCCGCGCGTCAAAACACGCGTTGCGTCACAAATCGCGCGACAAACGCACCGCACGCGCGACTTGCTCGTTTCACACCCATTGCACACGCCGATGGGTAACCAATTGTTATTGTATTTTAAACTAGTATTGCTAGCGAAACTTCTTTCGCGTTACCATGACGATATGTTTGCTAGTGCATTGTAACAGCGGCACAAAAATACTAAAAAAGACTTTCGTTTACCCACGGAAAACGGAAACCTGCATGGATATATGTAATTGATCCGTGCAGGAACGGAGAAAGAATACAATTTCCTGCGACCGGGCGGCCTGTCGTAAGAGGAGACAAAACAACCCACAGTCAGGTGGTAGGGCATTTGCCCGACAGGATGGCTACCACTCCTGGTCTAAAGTATGTCGCCATAACAACGTTGAGTTGTGTTCCGGCATTAGTGACCAGGTTCCAGTCTCCCTTAAGACAGCAGCAGCGCATTTGCAGCACCTTTGGTGTTGCAAATGTCCATAGGCGATGGTAACCGCTTTCCATCAAGTGGGCCGTCTGCCTGTCTGCTGAACTCCTGCGATAAAAAAGAAAGTGAAGAAATTCGGAACTATTAGTTGACGAATAACGGAACGTTGTGTACGAGGCGTCCATTTAAATGTGCAAAAGTGACGATTGACACTACCCGTGATCAGAAGACTGGCTCATAGTTTGCTCAGAGAATTAGCATGCTACAGCGTGGCAATACAGCCAGCCTTCTGGGTTACGCTTCCGGCTGGCAGTGATCTGGTACATCTTATACTAATATATAAAGCTGAACAGTTTGTTTGTTTGCATGAACGCGCATATCTCAGGAACTACAGCTCTGATTTGAAAAGTTCTTCCAGTGTGAGATACCCCGTTTATCGAGGAAGGCTATAGGCTATATATGATCACGCTAAGACCAATAGGAACGGAGCACCAATGAAGAATGTTTCAAAATCGGGGGTTATTTTTTAAGTTACTTTGTTTAAAACTATAACAACCTATTACGAATTTATTATTTCTATGTCTTGTTCGTCACTTCTGTCCGTTTTCTTTTATTTGTAACTAGATGATACCCGCCCGCTTCGCGTGCCGTAAAGGAATTTCGTAAAGTCCATCCTTAGCTGACCTCTACTTGGCGAAAGGAAGGTCCATGCCAAATTACAAGTCTATAGGTATTATAGTTCCTGAGATATCGTGTTGAGTCACTATATACGTGGATTTCAATTATATATGTAGATTATAACAATGTTCATATATAGTACTAATTGCATAATTTATAACTAATGTTTGTTTTTAATTTGTTTTGTGGAAGCCGTGGCATCACTTAGAGGTACTTGCGGTAGATCAGCGCTGGTAGTGAAATTAGCATTATGCTGAGCAAGAGCCTTCTTAGGACACCACAATTAATTGTTAGATCTATTATCATGTATGACTTTTTGTAGATACAAAAAGTCATACATGATAATAGATCTATTTATATTTTTATATTTATATAATAATATTTATTTAGGACAAGATTGTCCTAAATAATATTTTTCTTTCTTCTTTCTTTCTTTGTATATTATGTCAGAAACACTGTTGAAGCAGTACTTATGTCTTATACAAGAATTAAAACCGTTTCATTGGATTGAGTTATTTCCTAACGGCCGGTTCTTATATCTAACCGACCGTTCATTTGCCTTATTATCGGTTAAAATTTGACATAAGCTCTATACAAGTAATGTCAAAATTTAACCCATGGTATGGCGAGTGAATTAATAGTACTTCACTTCACTTCACTTTTTTATTTATTGGCATCTGGCTCTTTCTTTATTGAACCACTATTACTGCCAGTGTCAGGTGTGAAAAAAACCAAGGTATAGAAAGAAAAAACATGGGAATGGGTGATTTGAGAATGAGAAAAGAGAAAAAAAAACAAAACAAAAACTTGTTCATATGTGCAGATCACCACCGCCTGTAAGCAACACAATTAAAATAAAAAGCGAACAAAACACGTGGGCAATGTAAATATGGACATCACAATTTAGTGTTATTTACAGATATATATTTATATATAAGATTAAAAATAAGTGGGTTAGATATATGGGCAAGGAGGGTTTTAAGATTAGTAGGTTTAGGGATTTTAGTAGGAAGGATATCGCATAAAGAGACGGGGAATAAGGGACAGTTGAAGAAGATGTGGTCAAAAGTACCTTCCTCTGTATTACAGTCACAAATAGGTGTGTTTCTGTCACAAATCTGCACCTGTCCTATGCAGGTACGTTGGAGTGCACGCGTAGCCAGTCGCAATCTACAGATCACCGAGATAGCTCGTTTATCAGATGCACGATATTTGCTGAACTGAATGAATAGTAACACATAGGAACCGGGCATAAGTCATCACGACATAACATAGTACATATACAGTTATTAAGGAACAATAGTCATTCGTCGTTTAAGGTAACATACAGACAAACGATTCTAGTTAAGCTTCCGCGAGCAAACATAGAAACTGTTACACCGTTAATACAATGAAAGACAAGACACCCAATACGGCTAAGAAAGCTCCAAAACACAGCGTTAATAAACGATGTATATATTTGTTTAATCAGTTGATACGTGCCTAACGTGGATTGTGTGCAGTTAGGGCTGGGAGTATCCTAAATAAGAGCCACCGCCGTCAGTGCCATCGGAATTGTCTTTGGTTCCCGAGGTCCTGACACACGGCGTCAAGATGGGACAAAGAGGTTGTTTAGTTGGTAGGTCCGAGCATGCCATCGGGAGTCCAACACTACCCTACCGTAGCCCCCAAGAGTAGAGTGTCCATGACGGATTACAACTCGTAAAAAAAAAATGGGAGTATCGTAATTTTTTTATCGCCATCATCCTCCGTCATATAGCAAGACAGAGTTGTTCTTTTCTCTAGTCTCTTTTAATCTACTTTTTACATATTAATTTGGGAAAATAAGGGGGGAAGGCTTTTTTATTTATTTTCTTTTATCTTATCTTTCCTTATTTTTTCTTTTCTTTTGTAAATTCTTATTTTACTAGTTTACATCTTACATTTACGCTTATACATAGTTTGTATTCTGTTCTACCTTAGCATTTATTACTATTCTTACTAACTAGTTTATCTTGTATATATATACATTATATATATATATATAGTTCTACATATCTATTTTATTTTATTACGTTACATTTTCTATTTACACATTTTTAATATTTATACTTTAATGCTAATTTTTCATATAATAACTATATGCCAAAAGCATTATTTACCGTCCTGTCTACTGACAAGGTGGTCAAAAAGAACAGGAACATCCAAGTAGTAACTTGGAGCGCGAACTGTATAAACCCCTCTATAAGTTTTTTACCTAACAGTTCTTGAATGTTTGCCTTGGTGATGTCAACTCGCGGGATGTTCTCCGTAAAAAAGTTTTAGTGTTGCCAATACTCGTTAGAGCAATCGAGATTTGTCTAATCCCAAAAAATTCGAAAAAAAGCGCTCTAAATATAAACAGGAGGACAGAAAAAATCTAGGACCCGATTATAGTGCATTCTACCGGTTCCAAGCGTGAATCTCGACCGTCCGGGACACTCTCAAATACACACGCAAAAATTATCAAAATCTGTAGTCGTTTTCGAGTTATGCGCATAAATACATTTCTAGGATTCATTTATATTTCAAATTCAAATTGATTTAATTCATTAAAACATGGTATATGAATTTGAGGTGACATAGGAATACAAGACCGACCTCTCGGTTTAAAAAAAAAAAAAAATGTTTATAAATTAAAATGAAACCTATCCTACGTCTAAGTTTGAAATCCACCAATTTAAAAAAACACATCAAAATCGGATGAGTAGTTTCGGAGTTCATCGCGGTCAAACACTGTGACAGGGAATTTTTATATATGTAGATATAAAAAATAAACTGTCAGTCGTAGGACTGCACGTCAACAGTGAAAACTTTGTATCTGAGCGTGATTCCCCACTCTAAAAGTGCCTAAAGAAGTTATCACTTCAAAAATAAATTACATTACTCTTAATACCTCGTGTTTGGAAGACATTCCGATGCACGTCGATATTTTAGTGAAGATTGAGATAATTTAAACAAACGGTTAATTTTGGCCGTTAAGAGTCAAAAAGGATTAGATGTAGTGCCAAAGCGCTAAGTTAGTGTTGTTATGTAATTATGAAATGCTAAGTGTATTTGCCAGACCTTTTTCATGTGTAAAATATACGTAACGCCCGGTGTCTGGTCTTATATATAACACATTATACTATTGGAAGCCAATAATATAAATCCTTTTGTGTAACTCCATGGAGGCGCATTCTACTTCTTGCTACGCGTGTGCAAGCTATGGAATGAACTCCACACGGTTTTGCCAGAGTGCTACCACGTGGGGCTCTTCAAAAATAGTGTAACAGATACTTAAAGTCTCAATGAGGTAGTACACGCAACAGTCTTGATGTTGCAGATGTCCATAACAGACGGTAAACTCTGACTACTAAGTGGATCCATCTGCCAGTTTGACTACAAGTAAACATATTTTTTTATCCCAAATTTCTAACCCGATGTCTAATGGGCAGTGTACATTGTTACGCCAGAACTTTGTGAGAACGTCATGAGAAGAATCAATGTGGAACTCTCACGTCCTCGCAAGATTCTAGCGAGAATGTGGACCGTCTACAACTATATAATTGAAAACCAAAAGAAACTGTAAGAATAGCAAAATAATAAAGAAAGAGAAATATATACAGTTTTCTGAATTAATTGATTTAACTTCCAAAATATATTTTTCTTGTTCAAAAACAAGGCCAAGTGAACCCTCGGAAGAAGTTTATCTATTTTTTACGTGGCAGCCCTGTTTTGCATTGAGTGTGGTGGTGTGTGTGGTGGAAAGCAAACAGCCAAACAAACTGGCCGAGGTTCAGTTACGTTTGAACAACGCATACTTTGTCTATGATCGTTCAGTTTTGGACCAAAGAGAAATCTAGTTGACAAAGGTTTCAACGAGCGTTTAAATGCACTAAAAATTTTATAGCAAAAAGAAACTGTTTTCAAAAGTAATAAAAGGCATAAAATAAATACACATTTTCCACAATATCTTGAATTCGGTGTATTTTGCAAATTTGTAGTTGATTTTTATGTTATACTTGGCACCGACTTCAAGATGTTGTAGACAATATTTATTTTATGTTTTTTAGTTATTCTTGAAGTCGGTTTTTCTAACAAAACTTTTACTTTTCGCTTGACAAATTCACACCTGCATACCTGTAGACTATTTATTACCTTTTCTGTATTTGGACTTCTTTTGTTTACTTTGTGTTTAAAATTTGTGATTAGATAAACAGCCCATTGTGTATTGTAATCTTTTATGGTAGTCATTAGCCAGGTCTGATTCTAAGAAATTTGGTCCACGCGGTCAGGCAGACATATTGCATCTGTGTAGTATAAAGCGATGCCCCAATGGAGAGGTCGGCAGTCTAGCGATAACCACAAGCGAAGTAGGACTTGGGTACATTCGGTAATCTATTTAGTGACGGACTTTGCGTGTGTTATTGAGTCGTGTATTACGTTCGGTTATATTTGTACCTGTGTTATACGTGTTTGTATAGTTCTAATAAACTATAATAATTCCAACGGCATTTTAATTCGAGTCCTGCAACTCGTAACATTACGTATATGACATGCAGTAACAACGAAACTGTTTTGAAGATGTACTGGATCCAACGCAAAAAGAATTATCAAAATCGGTTCACAAACAGAAAAGTTATGGCTGGACATTACTATAAAAATATTTAAGAACCTCCTCCTTTTTTTGAAGTCCGCTAAAACGTTATACCTTCTTTCATTTTTGAACTAGGAAGTGGAAAATTCTAGAACAACTAGACGATATAATATTTCAGATTAAACGCTTTTGTAATGGTTCCGTAAGTGTACAAAAACTGTTCATGAATTTTATCTCAACGGAACTCTTAAAAAAGACGGAACACTAAGCTTTTATTCAATTTTAAAAAAATCAGTACTCGCTAATAGACAAACATAAGCTACCAAACCCAATTTTTTCAATAAACAAACAGCAATACATCAAATCCCATACATCGTATTCACAAAGTAAACCCCAGCACGTCTTGATGTGACGCATCGAATACTAATTACTATGATTGTGGTGAATAATTCATCTACTGTGCATAATCGACGGCCATTTTGTTTTGAGCCCTGAAGTTGGATAAACGCGCATACATTTGTGGGTTACCTTGGGAATAGGGTGGATTAGGATATAGCGGTCCGTTTACTTGGGGAATAAGAATCAATGCAGCTGGATTTAGTTATAGTGATGTGTCTTTTATATCCGCTAATAAAGTATTAATGTATTGGCATTTTTTAAAGTTCCGTAACTTTAGGAATAACGGACTTCCTATAAAATCGTGTTCCTCTATCTATATTCCTACATACATATTATAACGCGTGTTTCGAATAGACGTAGGCAGAGACCTTTTGCTTCATCTACGTTCATTAATCTCTTCATACACACAAGTTTGTTATAGGTGCTTTTCTGCGATTTGATATTGGTGAGTACGTCGCAGTCTACCGCCTCTACCAGCCATACTGTTGTCATCAATATTTCTATAACGAAGCAATTTGTCTCAAAAACGGCTTGTTTGATGTAAATGTAATTTCAATTGTAATTTAGTATTTCAAATTATTTATTCAAATACGCTATGTATTTTTTTATCGATGAGGATGGAGGAGGAGGATGATATATTACCTTGTTAGTTAGAATTGTTGATATTTATATCATAATTGTTTTATTCCAGTATCCGCAAAAACGTTAAAGCATTCAACTGCTGGCATTCGCAAACATTTAGTTTTATTAGATTTGTAGAATATCCGACACAGCCTGAAGAATATCCGACAGCTCCAGCCCTAGCGGGACTACGGATCTCATTAAGTGTTTGAAAGTGAATGAATTATACGCATTGGACGGTGAATAATTGTATGATTTGTATAAACTTATCCAGTCAATCGAAACACCTTTGTTGGGATATGCAGCGAGCGACAAAAGCTCCGAGATTATGCTATTAACACATTCGAGTGTGGGCAATTTTTTTAATATACTTATATTTCGGCAGACAACACACACATATTTTATTTGCTCAAGCTAAGCAAATTATGCTTGTGTTACCCATACTGTAAATAACAGATACGTACGGAATTTACCGTTGCCCTCTGGGCTTCAGTAAACTAGATGGACCAACAAAACGGACTACTTCATGGGGTGGAGACTGCGTGTCGGCAAATGTAGCGTAGGACGCCCTTCAGCCCGGTGGACTGACGACATGCGCAAGCTCGCCGGCAGGGGCTGGAAGAGGAAGACGGTAGACCGGGATATCTGGTGCAAACTTAGGGAGGCTTGCGTTCAGCAGTGGACAGAGACTGGCTACAGAAGAAGAAGTTGGAACAACGCTTACATCACTTCAGCATAGAACCCGTCTTAGTACCAAATAAATAATTCTACGTCGAAATTTCATAAACTTTTGTATTCAATTACCGTTCTTAATGACGTAAAATAACATTATTCAAGTTTAAAAGTTTTTAATCGAATTAAGTTCCGCTGGAGATCGGACTTCACATGCAAACACGTAAAAAATAATTTTACTCCCTAACATAGAGTTAGGGAGTACACTGTTATACATATATGTATGTTTAAGGAAAAGAAGTGGCACGAAACAACCCGTCTAACTTGATGTGCATTATTTACTAGGGTCTGGGTGTAATTAGGATTGGCTCCATAGTGTAAGATTATGGGACCTATCTACAGTATACAACCTACTGAACAAGCTTTCATTTATTAGCTCAGGTATATACAAAGAGTAAAAATTGAATCGTATAGAGTACACACAGAATAATGTAACTCCAAATCTATTCTATTAGTGGTTACTTATAGACCAAAGTTTAGTAGCATAGAACGGAAAATATTACTCCTTAACAAACGTAGCCTGGTTGTAATCACTTGAATGTTGTAGTTGAAGAAGCATATTATACGAAAGGACCCATTATTCTTGAAGCATGCACTTTAATAACAACGTGGGTGGACAGTGCGTTTGCTGGAGAAAAGTATTTATTCATATAGGGTGGTTTTATGAAGGTATCTTCCGGTAGAAATGAGTTGTAATACAAATTTAACATTGTATTTATTTTTATTGACATTTTACGAGTAGTTATTTTTTAAAATATGATTGATTTGAGTAAAATCTTTCACTTGTTCTTGATGTTAGATATTTCTAACAATAAGTAGGTATCTATTTTTGGAGAAAAAGCTGTTAGGTACCAATGTGTCGTGGTCTTTCAAGGAAACTCCGGATTTTAAATTCCAACCATATAATATATTTTAGGTAAATTTCTAGTACAGATTTTCCAATTGACAAATTATAGAGCACATTTTTTCACAACGTTCCAAACATAAACTTCAAAATTTAAATATATTTCTAATTTTTCTCTATCTCGCCAGCAATGGCGAAATAGAGGTTTTATACGAGTTTAACAATTTTAATAATTTAAATTTTTAGGAAATATCCGATAAGAATATTAACTTAATAGTATCAGTGTTCTAACTATTATTTGCTAGTGCTTTTCGCGCGGCTTTGATCATGTTAATATAGGATTCATATTTCGCGAAAACTATCACTATTTTTGATATGAATCCTATGTCAGCATTTTTGCCAGGTGGTAGGGTATTTGCTCTACTGGATGGCGACCACCCCTGGTCTAGAGTATGCCGCCATAACAATCTTGTGTTGTGTTCCGGCATCAGTGACCAGGTTCCAGTCTCCTTTAAGAGAGCAGCAGCGCATTAGTAGCACCTTCGGTGTTGCAAATGTCCATAGGCGACGGTAACCACTTTTCATCAAGTGGGCCGTCTGCCTGTCTGCTGAACTCATGCAATAAAAATAAAAATAAAATGTTTATCTTAGCAATTCAAAATCCACAAACTACTTCTGTGGAGTTCCATAGGTTATATAGAATTTGCGGAAAAAGTCTCATCGAAATATTAGTTGTGAGTGGACGGCTTTAAGCTTCTGTTTCTCACTTTACTTTATATTATCGTGGAATAAAATAAGAAACAGCATTTAATAATGGTAAATATCAACATAAAAAAACAAAGACATAATTAAAACAATTAATTATTACAGGAACAAAAAAGAAACAGCATTTATTGAATATTTTATCATACCTTTAAATGTTTAGGGAAATATAAAGACTTATTCTTTACTCGAATTGCTAAGACTTACAACAACAAATTTAGTGATATTGACTTGTTTCGTTACTCAAGCCTGTATTCAAAAGTTTAATCTTAAAATCAATTATTGGAACAGATACCACATCATATAAAAAATAAGAATATATGTAAGTAATATTTTTTATTATATTGAAATGTTATTGTATATCTCCTATACTAATACTAATAATATTATAAAGAGGTAAAGTTTGTGACGTTGACGGGGTCTACTAAACTGATTATAAAAATTCTTTTACTGTTGGAAAGCTACGTTAACAGGGAGTGTCATAGACTATATAACATGACGCTATATACCACGGGAGCGGGACAGAGTGCGGGTGAAATCGCGCCGGGCCGCTAGTTATGTATATTTTTACATGTATCTATCAATGTATTTTATTTAGATATCTCTGTATGCATATGTATTTGTTATTATGTATGTATGTATGTGTAAGTATATACTCATTTCACTTATTAACTTGTGTATATATTTATTGCATTTTACACAAATTTAGTTCACTCGTTTGCTCACAATTTAATTTGACAGAAAAACCTATTATTAGCTCTACATTTTAAGTGTTTTTTTGTTTGTTTGTATTATTAATATGCGCTGTTGGTTTTTTCAATAAAAAATATATTATAATTATTATTATTTATACATGCCTACTAAACATTTATAATGTTGCGCAAATAAATGGTAAGTAGTAGAATAAAACTAGACACATAATATGCAAGAAGTTTTTAGGGCACATTTTAATGAAGACACATAAAACACATGTCAAAATTATTTGTAGCGAACCATAAATATCTTAATACTGTACACACACCAGCTGTGCTTTGTTGTAACAGAATCATTGTCGGAATGGCGATCTCCAGACAATAAATCCGGGACCACCACGCTCAGATTGCCACCAGCGAAGGGACATATTTGCCTAGCAAGAGCTATGGGTGGTCACTTGGCTCCTGTTGTGCTTATGTTCATATCGAAGAACTCATGTCGTTTTTTTTGGTGTTTATGGCTTGGCAACTAGGCCTTTAAGCCAGGTCTTAATTATTATATACAGGAAACAGATCAATTAATTTCACTTTTTTGTTGTATCATTATAAAATGATACAAACAAAAAAGTGAATTTAATCTATCGGTACACTATAAAGTGTACTGATAGTGTTTTTGATATATTTAAATAATGGCTTATAACAATCTTGAAATTTTAAAATCTCACGTAAAACTCATGTCGTGAATATTCCATACTTTGGTTTTGTACGACCAAAAGTAAATAACCAAACTTATTTGAACTTTATTACCTTTTTTTATTAGGAAGATGACTTAAACCCAGAAGATTAGATACATTGTTTCTTTTTTGAAAAGGTTTTGATACAACACACACACATTCACGATTTTGCAACTAATAACACTATTTATCGCCAGTTCCTATATCTTACCGACGCGACCGTTCATTTGCTTTGCTATCAGTTAAACTTTGACATAAGCTCTATACAAGTAGGGGAGTTTCACTAAGGCACTATTAAAAATTAGGAGATGCCGGATTATTGGATTATGTAAACAATTAATAATATTGTTACATGCCGTCAAAGATAAGCCGCACAGCCTATTGTAAGCGCAGCTTATTGTCCTCCCGGATTAAGGAACTCTTTTGTCTTTTGAATTTGTAGTTAAGAAAAATATGTCTTTTTACTTGTTTTATAACCATCATTAGCGTCGAACTAATCCCTATTGTTATTGTTTTCGACTTTATGGACGTTCGCAGGTGTGCAAATTAATATTTCTTAGAAACTCAGTGTGCGCCTCCAATTTCTTTCTACTGTGTAGTTAGTATAAGACGATGCCCTAATGGAGAGGCAGGCAGTTAAGCGACGACTACGAAACGAGTAAGACGTTTTCTAGTAATCTCGATTAGCGATAAAGACGACGGACTTTGCGCGTTCGAAATGTATTGAATCGTGCAGTGTGAACTGGTTGCATCCAGTTTTATTTGTATTTGTTTTATACGTGTTTGTACAGTTCTAATAAATTCTATAGTAGTTCCAACGGCATTTTTAATTCGAGTCCTGTAGCTCGTAACAATATGTAAATAAAATAAACTGCAAAGCATGTTGCAGTTTACTTATCATTTCAGCTACATTATTTTCAACTTGAAAAAACAACAGTCATGTTTTTTTTTTTTTTTATTGCAGGAGTTCAGCAGACAGGCCAGTTGATGGAAAGCGGATACCATCGCCTATGGACATTTGCAACACCAAAGACGCTACAAATGCGCTGCTGCTCTCTTAAGGGAGACTGGGACCTGGTCACTAATGTCGGATCCAGTCGGGCAAATCCTCTACCACCTGGCTCGGGGTTGTTTTGTCGCCTCTTACGACAGGCCGCCCCAACGCAGGAAATTGTATACTTTCTCCGTTCCTGCACAGATAGTCTTGTCTTGTAGAACGTCTAAATCTCTTCTTCTTTAAGCCCCTATCTATACACATCGGCATGTTATAACGGTTCGTTTTCTGTTCATGCAGTCAAACAATGAAACGGTCGCAAGGGATCCGAGCTAGTGCGTTGGATACCATTTTTAAAAAAAGAGTTAAAGAACAGTATCTATCCTAATTAACTGATATATATCTATATGTATATACTAGGTATGTATTGATATATGTGTATGCAAGTTTATGCATGTATATATGTATGTGGTTTATAATGTAAAATTTATTTTCAATAAGTACTTTTTATGTAATAAATTTAATATACACAACACTGCCTCTTGTTTTCCCACTCTCCCTAGACCCATAGGTTTGTTGGAAGAATACTCTTTTTAGGGTTAAGCCCGTCTTTGTACATCACCATTATTTTGTAGTTTTATATATAACTATTTTGTGTACAATAAAGAATAAAGAACAGGTAAATAAATAATTAAACACAAGGTGCTATTGTAATAATTTTTGAGGTTATGCTGATGCCAGTGCTGAGCCAAGCGTGAAACGAGGGTAGGGAGTCGTGAGCGCAGGGTGCCGGATTAGTGAAACTAGAAAGAGAAAGAAAGAAAGAAAACAGGTTTATTTTTAGGACATATGCATACCAGTGAAGCAAACACATTAAAAGTTATAAAAAAGCACAATAACAAAAAAGAGAGAAACCAAGCACAAAATTAGGAAAAGATATACATATTAAGTCCTAAAAATTGGATCAAGCTCAGCAAAAATGTCGATCTGGTAGACCGACGCTGATCTTCCACTTGACTCTACGGTACTCTACTGTAATTTAAAAAATCAACCGATGGTAAAGCAAGTGTATGAATAGTAGCATATGGCAGCAGGGGCGTAGCTACCGCCGTATCAGCTGTATTGATGATACAGGACCCCCAGGCTACAAGGGCCCCGAAAGTGTGTAAGCAAAAATCTATATATCTATATCTATGTACAATCTTTTATAGATTAATAACATTTTTAGGAACAACTGCTAGACCAACAGAAACGGATATCAGACTTGTCATTGTTGTCTATAGAGGCAGAAAATCTAGAAAAACTGAAATCATCTTCAGCTATGGTTGATTTGATAAATAACTTTCCCCAAAAAAGGCGAGGAAAGTGTATCTTTGATTTGAATTATTTGTCTAACTTAGTTCCTAAGAGCACTAAGTATAGGTAATAACTTATAATCAATATATGATTATTTTAATTCAATTCCAGCCTTTTTTGTTTCTTTTATAAAACATACATTTTGATACAGGGCCCGTCTCAAGCAAGCTACGCCACTGTATGGCAACCACCCATCAGTCAAGTTAAGGAACATTTAATCTAATACAATAAAAGAAAACTTATATATTGTATTCTACCCATAGTCCCTCAAGACTATAAGTAGAATACTGAGCCTTCTTCACCGTCTTCTATGGGTAAGGTTCCCAGAAGGCTTCGCTGGCTGTCCATACTGATCCGTTGTCCAAGTTAGGCACCAGCCCCCTGATCACCTGAAGAGTCAATGAGTTGTTTTGTTCAATTCTGATAGACGCTCATGGCCTCAGGACCTACGGTCTAAGCGTTTCAACAGCAAACGACACAAATATTTAATCTTAGATATTAATATAGGAAATGTTTTAAATTTAATCCGTGCAAGAACGGAGAAAGAATACAATACAGCCTGTCGTAAGAGGTGACAAAGCAACCTACAGCCAGGTGGTAGGGTATTTGACCGGCTGGATGGCTACGACCCATGGTCTAGAGTATGCCGCCATAACAACCTTGAGTTGTGTTCCGGCATCAGTGGCCAGGTTCCAGTCTCCCTTAAGAGAGCAACAGCGCATTTATTTACGCACCTTTGGTGTTACAAATGTCTTTAGGCGATGGTAACCGCTTTCCATCAGGTGGGCCGTCTGCCTGTCTGCTGAATTCTGCAATAACAAAAAAAATAACCATTTAAAGACAACTTTTCTAAAATTTTAGTAAAGAAAATTGTCGCCTAAGCAAAGCACTCAAAATTAAAAATAATTGTCTATGGGTAATTACAACGCCTTCTCTTATGAACTACCTTGATGCCGTTACACGGAAATTCAAATCTATGTGGAAACATCATTAAAAGCGTTACAACAAATTTGGTGTGTGCTATAGATTACAATCGGTCATAAACAATATGCCTATAAATTTAATATGCACATTTGCTAACAAAACTCAAGCATATTTTCCTGTTTTACGACTTTATTATCATATAGATGGATGACGCGGGTTGCTGACATCTCCATTTTCAATTTGGTTATGACACAAATTTTGGGCACAGTCCATTATTTTGCAATGCATAACTACATATTAATTGTACGTTTCGTATAGTTTACAAATTTATCTGTTTATTGTCTGATCTGATCACTTGGCTCCATGCATTGATCATAAGTAGTATTAATTAGTTCCTTAAAGAAACTGTCTTCTAACAGATCCCAAGTACGGTTATCTATAAAATTATAAAATTCTAAACATGCCGTGTCTGTATATTGAAGCTATTAAAAAAAAACAACCGGAGAAAACTATATAAACGATGGAGAAGATGGTGCAATTTTTTTAGAGATCTTGTCTATTTGTTCGAGACTCACGTAAAAACTACGAGACCGATTTCGATACGGTTTTCACTGATGGACAGCTAATTCTTAGAATTAAAATTTGCGCAATTTTTTTTTATCCTGGGAATGATTTAAAATGGCCACTTAAAAAAACATCGAGTCATAAAGCGATTTTTTTATTAATCGATAGCAAATTTTACCTAATAACAAAGTATGTGATACTACGTATCCCGGGAATCCCGCGAGAAATTTCCCGGGAGCGGTTTGTAGTTATTCGGGCGCGTAAAAATTAGCTTACTTCCCACATAGTTTTCATTTAAACAATAGTTTATATTCTTTTTTAAATGCTGCGGTACTGTGTCCCGGGAATTACAAGTGAAGCGCGGAAGGAGTCGCGGGCATATACTAGTTAACAATATACTTTGAAGCGTTCTTTTGCGTTGTGCCAATTGGTTTCGCGCCATATTTGAATTTATATATCGAATGCAAAATGGCTGCGACCTACGCACGCTCCGATCCGTGTTTGCCACCAATATCTTTTACGACTCAAAATTTATGGATCTATAAAAGATTCTACTCTTATTCTCCCATTGCCTGTCCAATAATGTGTTTGTTGAATATTCAAGGCATTAGTGTAGTCGTTTAAACTGAGTCACCACGACATTATATAGATTATATTTATGGTCACTACAGATATTTCAAATGGCATGGAGTTTTTGGCGGGAACTGAAAGGAGACGTTGTGCTGTGCAGTTTTATTTTCTAAAAATGTGTAAAATTACTCTAAAATGAACAATAGTTGTAGGATATTGATAGTTTTTGAGTAGTAATATGTGTTTTGTGAGAAATGTGAACTGTGTACTCAGATGTGGCCTTTTGAGTTGTCACAAGTACTTCGTTGAATGGCACCAGCTGATAACCTACAGCTCAGCTGTGCTACACATAGGCTTAAGAAAATGAAGAAACTATATCATAATCTAAGATCTGGCTTAAAGGCCTAGCTGCCAAGCCATAAACCTAAATTTTAAAAAATATTCAATTGGCATTCACAGATGTATACTCGTATATATAATACTAGGATATGCTTGCGACTTGGTCCACGATTTACTTGAAATTCCCGCGGGATTCACGGCATACAAAGTATCGGAAATGCCAATTTTTATGCATCCGCATAACTTCGAACCGCTCTCGGAAAATAAAAAGTATCACACATTATATTACATACAATTTGCTATCGATCGGTGAAAAAATTGCATTGGAATTCCAAATCTTTTTTTAATCTGGTCATTTTAAATCATTCCCAAAAAATTTCCCGCTGAATTCCCAGGATAAAAAGTGACGCAGATTTTATTTCTAAGAATTTACTGTCTATCAGCAAGAACCGCATCGAAATTGGTTCAGAAGTTTTTACGTGAATCCCGAAGAAACAGACAAGGAATCGAAAAAAAATTACATCGTGTTCTCTATCGTTTATATAGTGTATTCCAGTTGTTGTTTTTAAATAAATTCAATGTACAGACACGGCATGTGTAGAATTTTATAATATTATAGATTATGTTACAAATCAACAATTTACACTTTATTTCAAAATCGTGGTAGTAATTAAAAATTAAATAACCATTAAACACATTTGTGTTTTTATATTAAAACAACCTATGATTATAGTCCGGCCGCTTTTGTGTTTTGTACTAAACCAATTTAGTTTAACATAGGCTGTTGTGGTGATGTGAATTTTAACTAAATCTTGAACCAGTAATGAATATGAAAACAAATTATACGTTTATATATATATATATATATATATATATATATCATATATATATATTGCTATCCATTGTTATCATTACAATGTTATCCGAAATCGGAACGCATTTTACGAACGAACTATAGGTATCCAAATATAAAAAATAGAAATGTCTCAATCTAAACTATAATAAGTAATATTATTCTCTTTCTTCATAGATATAGAACAGGCAAAGATCATAGACCTTACAATTTTGTTGTATGTTATGTATTAGTCGACAGTATCAGTTCTGCCAAATCGTAGGTCTTTGATTGATTCCAAAGAACGAAGTTCTTGGCGCAACTTGAAAGGCCACAATTCACTAAATAGTTTATATTTTCCACATAAACACATAATTCTTGCTTGAAATTTGCATTTTTGATTTTTACCTAACACGCTTTTATAAAATAAACCTGCACAAGATTACGTCAACTTTCATTTGCCGCCAAAAATTCGTTAAA
Organism: Dendrolimus houi; assembly: GCA_039645545.1. Classification (NCBI taxonomy): domain Eukaryota; kingdom Metazoa; phylum Arthropoda; class Insecta; order Lepidoptera; family Lasiocampidae; genus Dendrolimus; species Dendrolimus houi. Next base: position 23,534,591 of record CM077130.1, read on the forward strand.
AAAAAACGTATCATCAATTAATTGTACAGATTAAAAAGTAATAATGATTCGAAGCTATTCGAGGTTTTGTAGAGGCCTTAGTATGTATGTCGTGACAGATCGAACATCGATTGCTTGTTTATGCTACATTCGTGAGCTTCTGAACCAGTAATTGGACTATATTAACCTGAGAAGTGATATCTTCATCTCATTCTGAAGTTTTTTTTGCACTGTTAAAACGTATTAATTTATAAATCTAAATATATATATATATATATATATATATATATATATATATATATATATATATAATATATATATATGTAATATTATAATATATATATATATATATATATATATATATATATATATATATATAATGTGTAATTTATAAAGATTTTTTTTAGCTATATTATATAAACATATCCTACTTTTAACAACAAAATTAAACTTGTGACAGTGATATCCTTACTTCTTATTTAATAAAATTAACATACTTTAATTGGAAAAATCAATGCTTAAAAATTCGGGCCATAATCCAAAAAAAGACCATAGTCTCAGTTCACAGTAATGGTAGTAGTTTTTTCGTATATTGGCAGGCCCAGGAATTGAGTCCGGAACTGACAAGAAATCAGGAACTGACCAGCCATGTTCGATGTATAACTTTTTAGTATAGCTCAGCCAAAGTGTAGGTCTTTGACTGACGCTAAACGGGTGACTTCCCGTGACATCTTGAAATGCATATTTTTTAAACAGTTGAGGTTTTTAATACAGATGTCAACTATTTTTCATCTTGAATCAATATTATACATTTTTGACCATAAAATTGCACGGCAAAAATATTACTCAAGTTCTTAGTATCCTAGAAAAAAAATCAAATCGATGACTCTTTTTCGCTATTTTCGGAAACAGAAAACACCTCAGACACAAACCATACTTTAGTAAAAAAAAAAGACGCTCCTTCATTTTTCAAATGTATTTTTTCACGTGTACAAAACAAACAAGGGACGCGATTGGTTCTACCTCAAGGCCCGGTGATTTGGCGCGAAACTGACATTCTCGACGCGTCGCCTCGTTAAGTGGAAGATTGATGTGGAACGCCGTGTTGATGTCACCAAAACGTGCACAGTTTCGCGCCTTAAATAAGCATGTTTATTCACGATCGGTGACTCGAGTTTTTATTCAGTCTGTACTAAGATGGCGCCATCATTTTTGTTTTTTTAAATTTTCCTTCATGACTTGTGTGACACTTTTCGTATAATTAACATTTACAAAAATCCATTTATTATTGCGAAGCTGTTAAACAGGCAGACGTTCCAACTCATGGAAAGTGGTCACCGTCACCTAAAGACTAAAGATTGGGGGATGGGATTGGGAAGATTGGACAGAGGGAGGGGGAGGAAGATCTACAAGTATAAATAAATGAATTAAATATTATGATTTTTCACAAGCAGTAATTTAGACTTCTGAAAATTAATTAATAAATTCAGTAAATTCGCGTTTCTAAATCTTCCCATTCATTACTTGTATGGCGTTAATTTCCAAATTTAACCAGTAAAGCAAATGAATGAATAGTGAGATCTAAGAATCGGCTTTAAAAGAAGTATGTTACTTGGTAACATACTTAGCATTAAGGTTTTATGAGCACAGATAAAATATTCTTCAAAGCAATTAAAACATCCGCGATTACGAAAGCTTAATTTGTTAATAATTCATAAATTCAAACGATTCGCAGCTTCCGACCGGTTTTCGGGTTAAGTCAACAATAAAAGGCGAAATCGAGAATATGTTTTGACTAATTAATATGTCGCCGACCGTCGGAAGAGGTGTGCGGCGTCCACGGTTCACGGAAACGCACACAACTAATATTATCGCTTGGAATATCTCACGTCTTTGCTACCGGTTCCTAGAAAACAGCACAGTAGCGGATTGAGAGTTAAAATGTTATGAACGGATGCGGCCTCTACATCCAGTTGAATGTTCGTCTTAAGCCAGGTGTACACGTTGGACCAAAGTCGTGAGTTCCGAAATACGCTGTTGCATGCTTCAATTTCTTTTTTTTTGTACGGGTTTGGGTAACCGTCGTCTATGGACATTTGTAACTCTCTAAAGGGAAACTGAATCTGGCTACTAATGCTGGAACACAACTCAAGCTTGTTATGGCGGCATACTCTAGACCAGGGGTCGTAGCCATCCAGCCAGTCAAATACCCTATCACCTGGCTGCAGGTTGCTTTGTCGCCTTTTACGACAGGCCACCTGGCCGCAGGAACTTGTATTTTTTCTCCGTCCCTGCTCGGATAAATGTACATGATTATGGTCTTAACCCAAATGTATAGTTTAGGATGTGGGCCAGCACCGACGACGTCCTGGCAATGATGCCTGATAGGGTAGACTGTACCTACGTTAGGCACTGCTGCGCTATGCATAATAGTTTAATGAAAGCATAACCTGTGATATATATGTGAATAAGTGTGAATGTGAATATGTATGTATGTGTAACTTTTTTGTATAATTTATATAATGTAATATGTATTTGGATTATGGGACATGTTTTCCTGAAATAAAATTATAAATAATTAAATAAATAGTCTCTTACAGATAATTTTTTTATAATTGCAAAGTTGGCAAACAGGCAAACGGAGCACGTAAGGGAAAGTGGTTACCGTTGCCTATACGTTTGCAATAGCAGGGGCGAAGTTAATGCCTGACCAGCTTTTAGGATGGGTTAGAGCGCTTAGTCAGAAGGATTGGGATAGACGGGATGAGATAGAACAATGGAATACGCACTACGCGGCGTTATTTGCGCTCTAGTAATAATGTCCCTTTTATGACACCTGTACAAACTTCTCCCTTCGTTGATAACTCTTTCACGGTCCAGGCTGTCCGTTTATGGAACTCACTGCCACTCAACATCAGACAAGCTAAATCCATATTGTCTTTTAGACTGATGGTTACTAAATATCTTTGGTCTTCGCAGGTCTAAAACATTCTGCTGATTCTATATATAGTGTGATATGTTTGTATAGTACATATTTTTGAAATGTTTCATATTATTTATTGTCTTCACCGCCACTCTTGTCTTAATATGAGGTGGAAGTTAGTAGAACCAGACATAAAGAGAAACTGTGTTTCCCATCAATTAAATTATCAATGTTTAAGAAAAACGCATATTGTATGGCAATAACAATATTTAATAAATTACCCACTAATATTAGCGGGCTACCATTTAAACGGGTCAAACCCTATATGACAACTTTTTTACTTAATGGATTATACTATAGCGTAGACGAATGTATTAATGACAATACAATAAAATAAGATAATAATATTGACATTTTTAAATTTAATACTTTAACTTGTTTTTTTAACTTTAAAAATTTTTAACAATTATTTTTGTGACATGTATATTTAATGAAATTAATTTGGAACATTTGCTTCAAGACATTTAGTGAGTGTAAGTATTTGCACGTCATGTAAATGACCAAACATACTGGAAACTTTATATTATGTAATAATACCTATTCATGTACCTATGTTTTTGCAAATAAAGATTGATTGATTGATTGAATATTTTCCTTAGTTTAGGGGATTGCCTGGAAGAGATGACTTTAAGCGATAATGCCGCCCTTTGTGCTACATTTATTGTACCTAGTATTAATTTCTGGTGAACAATAAAGTGTTTTCATTAATTCATTCATTTATTCATACGCGGCCGCCGCATAGATCCATAGATGATCACTTTATTCATGGTATGAAGATATTAGTCAATTTTCAAATTAATTTATTTAACGTTACCTTTTCAAACTAAGTCACAGAACAGTCTGTTCCAAAGAAAATTCTGTTTAAGTATTTGACAATAAAGTTTAACTACTTAGATCAAAGTTGTTTGATTTTCTATCTTGTCTAAGAAGATAGTAGTATAGAAGTTTAAAACCTTTTTATTGGTTTTAATATTTATGTAAAATAGTGATTATATCCTCTTTGTTTCTTATTGTTAATCTTAGCGTCTGCAATTGTCAACATTGCAATTTTCTTTTTTCACGTTTCTATCTTGTCTTGTGATATATAAAAATGAATGTTTGTCTGTAGGTATGTCCTTTATAGAATCGTAAACTATACATTTGATCATGTGATGATCTTTAGCAAAGTTATTATGCATGAGCCAAAGGTTTCCGAGTTGGTTCACAATTGGACCCGGTAGGTGGCGCTGCTGTCGACATATCGATTGATGCTTTTCTGGGAAGGACGACCTCTGCCGGGACAGCTAGTATTTTATAAACGTAACATTTATTAAAATGTTGGCAGTATTGTTTCTTGCACTAGTGCAAGCAAAAGGCGACTTAAGATGACGAACATTTTCATTCCGCGACTTTACATAGTGCTATACAAAAGAGTTTTACCACGACGACTTATTCCACGCCGCTGCCTTACGGACAGATCGGAAAGCGGCCTTACACCATAAATTAGTAACCGGAAAACAAAACAAATATCCGTAACAACATAGTTTCCGAAATAAACAATGGCTACCGTCCTCAAATAACCCGAGTCCGTCGCTGTCAAGACTTTTTTTTAAATTTCAAGTGTCACTGACGACGCGATCCTTTCGTATTTAGTTACCTCGGAAAGATATGAATGTATTCTCGTTTTAAATATCATGTTTCAAGACACCTGGGGTATAAATTACATATTTATACGATCCAATCGCTACGTAAATGGTATTGTTTTATTACCGACATACAACCGCTGAAGCTGTAACAAATCAACTATTATTTTTTCCTATATCAAATTACATTTTTGAATAAGCTACTCACTACAGTGTGATGTTTTTATTGAAAGTTTGTTATTAAAAATGTGACTTATGTCGAAAAGTACAAAAGCGTTAAATTACTTTTTATATAATAATATTGTTACATGCCGTCAAAGATAAGCCGCACAGCCTATTATTGTAAGCGCAGCTTATTGTCCTCCCGGATTAGGGAATCCTTTGTGTTTTGAATTTGTAACATACTATTGTTTTTCTACTTGTTTTATAACCATCATTAGCGTCGAACTAATCCCTATTGTTATTGTTTTCGACTTTGTGGACGTTCGCAGGTGTGCAAATTAATATTTATTAGAAACTCAGTGCGCGCCTCCAACTTCTTTGTACTGTGTAGTTAGTATAAGACGATGCCCGAATGGAGGGACGGGCAGTCAAGCGACGACTACGAAGCGAGTAAGACGTTTTCTAGTACTCTCGATTAGCGATATAAACGGCGGACTTTGCGCGTTCGACTTGTATTGAATCGTGCAATGTGGACTGGTTGCATCCAGTTTTATTTGTATTTGTTTTATACGTGTTTGTACAGTTCTAATAAATTCTATAGTAGTTCCAACGGCATTTTTAATTCGAGTCCTATAGCTCGTAACAATATAATGAAAATAGTTTAATATTTAACTGTATTGCTTGTAATAGGAAGTAATATATACTCTCTTACTCATCGCGAATGTAAATTGAAATTATTCAACTGGCTAATAGAACTCCCTTATAATGACACCGAGAATTTACTAAATTGACTACACTAGTATAAGTATGAAACCGCACACTCACGTATTCACTTGTATACACACCATATACATATACACATGCCTTTACACACCTATATATTTCCACATATACAAAAGTTAACACGAAGTAATTTCCAATTGTATAAGCTTTAAGATAATTTTCTTGTTATAAGTATTTATACTACAGTACAGTACAATATTTATACTACAGCAGTTGTTTGCGATACTATATTGTTTTCTATAGAAAACACTACTACTACTACTAAAACCACTACTACTAACATAAGTGTATACACTTATGTTAATAGTTATGAATAAATTCTTTAAATTGATCTTCTCCATGTAATCCATTCTATGAGATAAATCTGTTGGGGACATTGAGTTAGTACAATGAATTTGAAAATGTGTAAAAAAATCAGGGGGGCTGATTCAGATCAGTAGATTCCGAAAAGAAAACATTTGGCATTTTTTTGTTTGTTTATCTGTCTTTTAGAGCATCTTGTGACTCAACTGTAATAATAACATCCCATAACATAACGTCGGAAGTAGCTTCTGTGAACTTCTCCACACCCCTTAGCCACTCACATCCATGTTGCCCTTCGCTAATCTGCGTGTCCATGTCCAGTCACCGTCTGCCCATTTTTTCCATGTTCCTTCAACATTGTGACGGGCAGACGCCATAGTCCCCATAGTCTCAGATCCCTACTTCCTTCACACTTCTTCCTTCCTACGAAGGATTTTTGAATTCTTCTGACGTACAGGCTGTCCGACTGTGAAACTCTCTCCCCTACCAATCAGACAAGCTAAATCAATTACTACATTTAAACATATGATCACTGACCATTATTGGCCTATTAAATAAAAATTGTTGCATTAAATGAATTTATATATTGTTCGTATAGTATATCATCATATGTCTAATTATATATGTATATATGTACATATAAATATGCAGTAGTTTATTTATATTTTGTTTTTATTGGTAGAGATGATTGTGATTATATAACTTTTATTTTAGTTTAGTACGCTACCAAAAATCGTATATTTAAATTTCCTTTAAAATCTCCTTAGACACTAGGTTGCCTGGAAGAGGTCGCTATATGCGATAAAGCCGCCCATTGTTCTAATGCAAATGTATCCTATCAATTGTCTAGGTTTAAGTTTATGGTGAACAATAAAGAGTTCATTCATTCAGTCAATAATTAATGCGATATTTGACTCTTTTAACTCGTGTCTGTTCGTGTTGTTAAAAGTAGGTACACTCGAATAAAATCTATGAACCTGAAGATTTGATTGTTTGTTTGCATTGAATAGACTCTGAAACTACTGAACCGATTTGAAAAATTCTTTTACTATTGACAAGCTTTTTTTTCAGGCTGGGGAAATGCATTTCGCACATACCGGGTTCTTTGCTAGGCATTAGACCGTTGTCGATCATGGAGGCTTTCCACTGAGGCAATCCAAACAATAATCGACCGGCTTGTGTGGAGACTCGAACCCATGGACAAGTGCCTATGAGCTAATATCCCATTAAAACCACCCTCCTCCCATGTGCCCCGCGCTTATGGTAGGAAAGACATGAGACACAGAACGTAGTTACGCCCACGCCGATCCTAGCGCACAAGTGCTTGAGAGTGCCCCGGGAGAGGCAAACTCACTTCGTCAACAGGGATGAAGACTCCTTTGCTCCCTAGATGCTAGAGGGCCCCTGCAGCGGTATTTCAGGGAGGGAGGTCATGCGCATACCTGTGACTCCGGGCCCCCGACTGACGTCGGCGTCCGCGAGGGGCATGCGCACTTCCATCTCTCTCCCTATCTCGTTCCGGACTGTTGGCAAGCTACACTATCCTCGGTTGACAGGCTAAATAAAAAAAAAGTTCTCTTTAGATATCCGTGCGAAGACGGGGCGGGCCGCTAGTGTTTTATAAAAAGTACGCCAATTGATTTGATTGCTCCCATATTGACTACCATATATGTTGTCGGCGGAACGCAAACGAAGTGTCGATGGCAAAACTACTAATAGTTAATGTAGTATAAAATCAATCCACACTTTGAGCTTGAACGCATAATGCATAACAAAATATCTTCTTTATCTTGAAGATTCCATGACGATTACGAGACTTCCAAGTAATTGCTATATTTTAAAAGGTTTGACAGTACCTATTGACATTTAAGTGTTCTTTATGTGTCATTTGGTGAATATGTAATTTGTTTTTGATAAAAATCTGTATTATCGTCACGGATTGCCATCGGTCGGTAAATACAAGTCAATGTGATTGGAATTGTTTTCGAAACTTTAGCGATTCTGGAATGTATGTATAGTATTGGTGGCAGTTGCTTCTCGTTTGGAAATTAAAACTCGGTGTAATGGACTGTATGATTATTATTATTATTTAACTTTTTACTTGAATAGAATAAGTACAAATTATGCAAGAGAGTTGTCGTTAAAATGTGAAGAATTACGAAATAAATGAGCAAGAGAGATTGTTGAGTTGTTATTTGAGATATTTTGCCTCTAAGGCTGGCCCTATATCCCACATCCCGTCCGAAGTCTAGTTGCTAATTGTGCTAGCTATGGGCGTCAGCGGTATGCGGGGCGCGGAGAGTAGGTGTGCTCCGGCGGGCGGGTCAGGGGGTTGCTCTCTGTCCGCAACATATAGCATTTAAAATCAAGTAATTCTGGAATATATAGCAATTAAGCTTAATTGATTTTGGAATATATGGCAATTCAGCTTAAGTGATTCTAGAATGTATGGTAATTAAGTTTAAGTGGTTCTGGAATATATGGCAATTAAGCTTAATTGATTCTGGAATATATGGCAATCAAGTTTATGTGATTCTAGAATATATGGCAATTAAACTTCGAGATTCTGGAACATATGGTTGTTCAGCTTAAGTGATTCTAGAATGTATGGTAATTAAGTTTAAGTGGTTCTGGAATATATGGCAATTAAGCTTAATTGATTCTGGAATATATGGCAATTAAATTTATGTGATTCTAGAATATATGGCAATTAAACTTCAGAGATTCTGGAACATATGGAAATTCAGCTTAAGTGATTCTAGAATGTATGGTGATTAAGTTTAAGTGGTTTTGGAATATATAGCAATTAAGCTTAAGTGATGCTGGACTATATGGCAATTAAGTTAAGTGATTCTGGAATTTATGGAAATTAAGCTTTAATGGTTCTGGAATGTATAACAATTCAGCTTAAGTGATTTTGTAATATAGAGCAATTAGGCTTACGTTCTGTTAAATACATATCCATATTAACATTTAATTTTAATTGTAAATGATTTTTTTTTATTGCAGGAGTTCAACAGACAGACAGACGGCCCACTTGATGGAAAGCGGTTACCATCGCCTATGGACATTTGCAACACCAAAGGTGCTACAGATGCGCTGCTGTTCTCTTGAGGGAGATTGGAACCTGGTTACTAATTACGGAACACACCGTAAAATCAAGTTTGTTATGGCGGCATACTTTAGACTAGGGGTGGTAGCCATCCAGTCGGGCAAATATCCTACCACCTGGCTGTGCTGTGAAAAACCTTGTTTTTAAATAGTAACGTTTCGGAAATAAATAATTGATTAGATTGGAATATTATAAAGGATTTCCGTACAAACAAGATGTCACTGTAATTTATTTTGTAATAATATACTGCTAATATAAACAGATACGTATAACATTGAATAAAACCCACCTTTGATGTAAGCCGGCATGAATATTAAATCACATGTTTTGAATAAAAATAAGATCTTGTTATAATGAAACTAGTTTTATGGCGTTTAAAAGATCTCGATCAATTAAAATTTTTTTTTTCATTTTATAATGTTCCAGCAAATGTTTGTGCTTCATAAATAAAAGGGGAGCGGTGAGTGGAATCAATTGAGGTACTTTTTATAAAGTTACAGAACGTCACATAATAAATTTTGTATCTATGAGCGTGCCAACTTATAACGCCTTAAGTAGGTACACGTATAAATAGTCAAATAGCGCATTAATTATTGTTGTTTGAAAAGTAGTTAAAATTATTTCTATCATGATATTTTTAAAGTTCTCTCTCTCTTTTCTTTCACCATACCCCAATTAATTGGGGTCGGCACAATATGTCTTTTCCTTCCACATTCCTCTATTCTGACATACATCTTCTGTCACACTACAAATCATCATATCATCCTTCGCACAATCCATCCTGGCCTCTGTGGTTGAGCGGGCTAAGCCTTTGGCGGCTTACCTCACTGCAACGCAGAGGCTCCGGGTTCGATTCCTGGTATAGTAAATTTCATAAACGTATTTTCTCCGTTATTTACTATGGTCTGGGTGTCTGGGATCGGCCCCAGAATGGTCCGTTGTATATTACCCATAACACAAGCGTAACTTGCTTAATTTGGGGATATACAGTGTGTATGTTTGTCTGTCTGCCGATTTATTATATTATTATTATTTATCCATCTTTTTTTTTTGGTTTACTTTTATATTTATACCCATCCATATTGTAGTTTAACATTCTTTTTGTCACGTGACTTTCATCCCTCCTCATTATATGCCCATACCAACTTAATCTTCTTCCTCTCAATTTTTCATTCACGGGTGCATCTTTCAAAGATCCCCTTATGTACTCGTTTCTCACCTTATCCATTCTTGTGACACCACACATCCATCTCAACATTCTCATCTCAGCTGAGTGGAGACGTTTGTGGTTTAACACTTTAGTGGCACAACATTCGGACCCGTATAGCATTACTGGTCGTATGACAGAGTTATATTTTAAAAGTTATTAAAGTGATATTACTGATCTACATGCAAATTCATATAACAAATTTCGTCAAATTATTGCATCTCAATTTACTAATTAACTTCTCATTTAAAAAAAATATATATTTTATATGTTTGAAACTTAATAGCTATCAAAAGCCTTATTATCATTTTTTCTTTAAATTAAATTAATTACATAAATATATTATTTTTCAAACTACAAAATATCAAATTGCATTTAGTGTTTGCCTATAAGTACTGCATTTGTCTTTTTTTTTATAAAGCTATGTATGTACATCCTTGGTATTAGTGCAAGTAATTGTTGGTAAACCAAATAAATAAAACAAAAATAAAATAACAGTTAGATGATAAGATGTTATTTTAACGCCTGTTCTTTTGTATTTAAAACTATTATAGTCTTATTCATATTGAGTTAGAGTAAGTTTGTAGGCTTCTTTATGGTTCTTAAAGAAAGCTGCAAACTTACTGTAACTCAATACGAATAAGATGGTTAGAATTTATTGTAACACGTATCCGCATCTCTATTGGAAGTGTCAAATTATTAAAAATAAGAAATTAGTAAGCGGATGCATAGACCCTGATGTCACTTCCTTTTAGACTTTTTTTTTTATGTGTTCGTCATAGATGTAACAAAAACATATGATTCCATACGTGTGGTCCTGGTAAGACAAGTAAGCAAGAAGAAATAAATTAGTTGTGCGTATGTAATATTCGATTGCCCAGTAAAAGCAATCGAATACCACTCTGTGTAAAATTTTGATCTTTTTCGACGCTCAAGGTCCTATATCGCGCAGTAACGATATAAGCACTGGACGTGCCTGAGTCTGCAGCTAGCACATTTTCGTAATTTTTTAATAAAGTTTTGTGTATATACTTATTTGTAGTATGTATATTCTATGAATTTATATTAACAGAAAAATGGTATATTTAGGAAGATACTTTAGAAATTATATATATATATATATATATATATATATATTACTTAACAATTGGGACTTTACACACATCGCAATTGTTTCATCAAATGTTGCTTTTTGTTTTTCTTGTGTCATTTCTTTGTCTGTTTACTTGTGTGTGCTAGGGCTGGTTTAGGTAATTACAAAGAGATTATCTTAAAACTTGTACTCAATTAAGACTTGACATTGACTAAAACCACTATTCGTACGAAGTCATATTAAAAAGATGTATTACCTTTTTTAAAAGTGTGGTAAATGAGTAACACCAGCAGTAACACGATTCTATATCTCAATTTTAGTCAAAACTTATAGCTAAACATTTTATTTTTATTTATTACTAAGAAATTGAATTGTCAAGCGGACAATAGTCCCCTTTTATCTGTTGGTGCGGAAGGAATCCATCACAATTGGCAGGTAAAATATTTACCCTGGACAATTAGAGCTGAAAGCATCGACCAAATGCCTTGACAAAAGCTTGGGACGCCATTCGTGCCATATCTCCCGCCGTGTAATTGACTTTGTCACTCGTCATAAATCTTCCCGCCAAAAGCGTGACAAAAAACATGGCGGAATGCGTTCCGATTCACGCTACGGATGTTTACACAACAAACGACGCTTACAATGAGTTTTGGTTTTTGCAAATCTTTAGCAAATTTTTGTTACGCTTCCTTTATTTCTTGTGATTATGTGAACGCTTTTAATGTTTATTGTTTTTAAAGGTGGGAGCTTCATTATGTATTATAATGTTACAGATATAGGCCTTTCACACATATATAGCCATTTGAAGTTAAATATTGACAGATAACATATGTAGACTAATGTGGTTATAACGGCATTATTTATATTGATATACCCGCGACTTCGTCCACGCTTGATTTGAAATTCCCGCGGGATCCTCGGGGCACAAAGTACCGTAGCATTTAAAAAAGAATGTACTAATATGTACATGTAGTAATGCATGACTCTTGATCGGCCGTATTTCCACCAGCGCCACCGAGTGGAGAATAGGGCGATGTCGACCTTGAACCTACCCACTAAACCTTACCTGCACCCCTCTCCTGTGAGCTTTTACGACGAGCCACAGGAACTAATTCATAGACACTATATCTGTAGCATCCTAACGGTTGGCTTCTCTTTTAGGGTACCTTGCAGGGGTGGGCACCCTTTACATCAACAGGATGACTTCCCCTTTCGCTTATCTCAACCCTCCTATCCCATCCTTCCTATCTCATGTTTTCTATCCCATAATTAAGTCGAAGGGTCTTTGCTTCTTCTGCGTCGCTTAGAAGGTTGAAGTACTTTCTACCGACTGCTACCAAGGTTGTGCTTGCTCAATCGCTTTTACTATCGATCCTTGATTATGCGGACGCGTGTTATCTTGACCTTACCGTAGAACAACTCAATAAGCTAGAGCGCCTTCAAAACTTTTGTATCAGGTTCATATTTGGTTCGAAGAAATATGACCATGCCACTGAATATCGTAAGAAGCTCAAGTGGTTGTCAATCTCGTTTCGCCGGAATGCTCACCTTCTTCATTTATTGTATAGCATACTATTTATTCCCTCTACTCCTCCCTATCTTAAGGAGAGTTTCGAATTCCTCCATACTTCTCACACCCGTAATGGGCGCTCCTCTGCTAATATTACTTTAAAAATACCAGCACACGCTTCTACATTATACACCGACTCCTTCGCTGTGCAGGCTGTTCGACTGTGGAACTCATCGCCCGAAGACATACGACAGGCAAAATCACTCCCCACTTTTAAAAAATTGGTAAGAGAATATTATTTCTCACTTTAATTCATATTTAATATCAAATTGTATGTATTTTAATTTGTTAATATGTTTATTAATATTGTATATATATATATATACACACACACATATATGTATAAATATATATATATATATATATATATATATATATATATATATATATATATATATATATATATATATATATATATATATATATATATATATATATATATATATATATATATATATAATATTATTATGTGTATTGTGTAATATCTATGTATCCTATTAATTACATGTATTTGGTTTGCACACCACCGTCATACACTCTTGATTCCTTTCACACCATCCATAGCCCAGGTTGTCTGGAAGAGATCGCTCTAAAGCGATAAGGCCGCCCTTTGTTCCTACCTTGACACAAAATGACTGTAAATGATTTACGTTATGTGTATGTGGTGAACAATAAAGTATTTTCTATATATCTATCTCCTCCCATTCCTCCTGACTGATCCCTCTGTCCTATCCTAAAGGCTGGCCACGCGTTGGCTACGATCCTGGTGTTGCAAACATCTATGGGTGACGGTAACCACAAATTACGTGCCTCCTCCCTCTTTAGTCTTCACATATTTAGCAATTTTACACCAAGAAATTATTAAATTAAAACAGCAGTTCCGTAATTAGTTCAATTTCTATTAAAATTTATTTAAAAAATTAAACACTCCGATTATATAGATAGCGATGGAAATATTTTGAAGTAGTTCGTAAATATAGTTCAAATTTCGTGTTTTAAAGCTCAATTATATTAGATTTTGAAATGTGACGTCACGAAATTTAGGACCTAAACCATAAATCTATAGATTTATGAGTTTATCGAGTTACTAATCACAATTATTCTAGAAAAGATTCAGTTCAAAAAAACTTATACACTTATCAGACACAAAGATTAGTTTAATCTTATATATTATACTTGTCACGTCCTTTTTAGTCAGGTTATATTGCAGAAGTTACTGAGAGGAAGCCATATGCCATTAAAGGCCTGAAAGTATGGTGTTTTTTTAGGTGAGCAATGAATTGATACTGCTTGTAGGTGTCGTGATGGCTTCCTTTACGACTCTGGAGTGGTGCCAGTGGAGATGTTTTGAAGACGCGTTCCTTGGCACACGTATTTGTTAGGGAATTGCAAAAAATTACGTCAGTTAAGGGGATAAAAAATATCCTAAACTGTCGCGATATTTGATCTTTGCTGGCCAAAGTTAAAAGTAGTAATAAATACATGAAAAAATCCATAATGAAATAAACAAATAGGAAATTTATTAATTAAATTAAATCTATAATATAAGAAAGCTATACTATAGATAAATCCTCAATAAAGATTTACACTAAAAAGAAAAGAAAACAGTATAAACTAAAGGGTTTTTTTTCTCTTGTTTTATAAGAGGGTTTGGTCAGTATTGACCATGCCACCCTCATAGGAAAAACACACTTAATTTATTGCCGCTTAATACTTACTTTAACTAGATTGTATAGCATCCTGGCATTATCCGATAGGGGGTATGCCAGGATACTATTACACGCACCAATTTCGTGCAAGTCACATCCCAACAAATTTCTTTCAATCTCGTTACGTACGCACTCCACCAAAATGTGATATACATCTTCTGTAACCTGACACTCTGTGCAATAAGGTGTTACTGATCTTTTCATTAAAAATGCGAACCCATTTAGTGGTATGTATCCGGAGCGAAGTCGAAAGGCTGTCACTATGTCAGATCTAGACAAGGATGACCCCGCAAACCACGGTGAGCGTGTTAGGTTGGATTGAATAGTCCTATACCATATGCCCTTCGTTACAGATCTACGTACAGAAGATCGTTACAGAACTAAAGGTGGTCCAACCAAAACGCACAATGTTAATTTTAAATAAAACAAAAAGTTTTCAGAGAATTATCTTAATATTTTTTTATTATGTTAAAAGGATCTATGACAATTATGTGTGGAACAATATATCTGCTTCGGTGGCATACCTCTATCCGATGGTCCATATTTTCAATGACTCTGAGACATAATTGAGGTTCAATGTCGTTAATGTGGAGAATTATCTCGCCCTTTAGCTCTTGAATTGTTCTTGGCTTATTGACGTACACTTTTTCTTTCAAATATCCCTAAAGAAAGAAGTCCGACGGTGTCAAATCACATGACCGTGCGACGTGAGATAACACGGCCATTGAATTTCTCGCGCAAAAGAGCCATTGTTTCATTGGCTGTGTGGCAAGTGGCACCATCCTGTTGTAACCACATATCGTCCAGGCTCATACCCTCAATTTCTGGCCACAACAAATCCGTTATTCCGAAGAAAGCAGAAAGAAGAAAGTCCGTCGCCCATTTTCGTAAAAGGTTTCAACAATCTTAACGCGCTGCTCAATTGTGTACCTCTCCATGGTTGAATTTGTCAAATACTGGAGCAAATAAATGTCAAATCTATTTGGGCAATAAACTTGACGTTGAGGTGTGACTCAGAATTAACTTCGTGCATTATGGTTGGTCCACCCTTTACAACCTGTTATGGGGCCCCGGGTTAACGCCTTTTAAAAAAAGGATAATTAAAACAAAGTTATTATATTTAAGAGACGACCGTCGCAGTTGAGGGCTGGATGAAGACTAATATATGATGGATGGGCAAATGGGAAGCTAAAATATATGAATGTGATGACTAAACGGAATAGGTCTGAGATGGGCCGAATGGGGTGCATAGAATATCTATAACAAACCGAAACCTGTCCGACCAGACCGCTGTCCCTGGGAAGTGTGCCTAGGAGGCTGCTAGCATTACTTTGCTGAATACATACACTTATCCTTTGAGCGGTTCGCTACGGCCTTTCGATCGCCTGTATAAATAAATTATGTAACACGGAGGTTTCATTCTTCGCCGCCAACTTCTGCCAACGTTTACGAATATATAATGGTCACGTTATGTAAAATAGACTTCGCTTATGTCTGGTATAAGACGATTTCTGATGAATAGATAAATACAAATTTATCTCTAACATCATTTACAGTTGTAGTAGTAAAATATTTAAATTGCTATAGTGGCGCCCGACGTGGGGCGCCATTTTAGTAGTTTAAATATGCTAAGGTACTACAAGATTTTAAGATGTTTTGGATTGACTTTAATTCGGATCACAGAAAAGTCTTGTACAGCGGACATTGGCGACTTATCTTGGTTTGATATCGTGAACAGACAGTACATCATTTCACTTTGGTGGAGGTTGCTGCTAAGGCGTAAAACCTCCGTGTTACAATTATTAAAATAAATATTTTTTTTTAAGAGTATACTATATATTATACTATATTTTTAGCATTTTTTTTAAGTCGGTTAAAAACCGGAGAAGGCGCAACATGAATTTAGAATTAGATGGCGTCTGTGGTTGAGCGGGCTAAGCCGTTGCCGGCCTACTTCACTGCAACGCAGAGGCTCCGGATTCGATTCTTGGTATAGTAAATTTCGGAAACGTATTTTCTCCGTTATTTACTATGGTCTGGGTGTCCGGGATCGGCCCCAGAGTGGTACGTTGTACATTACACCCATAACACAAGCGTAACTTGCTTAATTTGGGGATATACAATATGTGTGTTTGTCTGCCGATTAAAAAAGATTTAAAAAAAAATCGCACTTCATGTGCCAATGAAACCCAACTTTGTTCCGTCGATATCGATGTAAGTTGAGTGGTGGCACATAACTCTTCTCATAAGCAATAAACGTCCCGGGCTCGCCACCTACCACTATCAATCGGGGCTACTATCGGTCGTCTCCATCTCGACGCCATTTCACGACAGTTCGATCCAACATGCTAATATAAAATGGCTGCGTGACTCTCAACCATCAATGGACCAATTGCCGTCGAACGAGAATCTTTAGTACCTAACATGTGCAACTTCGCCTAGTTTTACAATACGAGTTCATTCACTCGCTTCTGGACAATTTTCACTAATTCTAACACCGAGTTCGTTATGAGATTGTCCTTTATGCCGCAACTCACTTAACATTTTTCCGAGTGAATTTAGAGTAGTTGTTTTAGTGAAATGATTATGGGGCTGCGTCCCACTGCTGAATATTAAAATAAACTAGTGGTCGCCCGTGGTCGGAGTTCGACCACAATAATTTGAAGGGTACAGACAAAGAACAGGGATTGTCACAAAATTTATTTTTTCTATATTCTATTGAAAGCAAATCTTTGTCTATGGTAGATTATTTCCCAATCACTAATTTTATATAAAATTATTTGCCCATAAGTGAACTTAAATATAAAGACTTAATGTGTCTGATGCCATCTTGTACCAGAGAAGCACAGGTGTTTTACGAATCATTAGAATATGATACCAAAACTAAAGATGCTGATGACTGAATTGGATATTCCTTGTTTTCTGTTCTTCCAAGATTGTTTTATTTCATTATTGTTAAATTTTAATAACCAAAAAGTCCATCATAACTACACAGTTATATTAATTAAATAAACATTTAATTAGTTTTAAGTAAAAGTTACTGCATACGCCGATCTCAATAAAAAATATATACTTCTAAACTCTTAATTGCGTTTTTCTCAAAATCTATTTATTAACACATTCCCTGTTCTTTACCTGTACCCTTCATTTGTTGTCAAGACTGCACTTCTATAATCACAGATTTCGCTAAGGCTTCGCTGTTCGTCGATTCTTCTCTATATAAACTACAAGTGTACGAAATTTCATACTCCTCTGTCCGCGCAATTTTCGTAAAAAGGGGTACAAAGTTTTTGCCTCACGTATTAATATATAGATGTATTTTTTTCAAAATGGAATCTTACAGATTAAGTAAACTGTAAGATTCTATTCTGACATCACTAAAAGGTTAGGTTTCATATTTATTATTCAAGACTCCAGATGGCAGTAGTACATTTATTTTCGATTCTTGCGGTCTCGCAATCGTAGCCAGAATGACAGATACACAAACACTGCAGCAGTGACTCGTGAAAGTTTTTCTGAGTGGTATGGAACGTTTAAAAAAATAACACAAAAAAGTTTCGTGTGCGACAAAAACAGGGCGCCGTATGGCGAGCGGGCATGCGGTTGGTTTGTTTAAGGTTGTTTTACGATCCCAAGCCTCGATGTCTGTTGCTTCGACTGCAGAAACCAAAAGCAGATCCTACATGCATAGTTTCTGATATTTGATTCTTCGAAAAGTTATCCATACAATATATACATACTAATTTAACTAATACACAATCTAATACAAATGACTACAATGAAGGTGTTGGAAATTTTTACAACACATGAAACACTTTTGTTATGATTTAATTGTTATTAGTGGTCGCCCGTGCTCGAAATTCGACCATAATAATTAATGTCAAAGAGTATACTTCTATAATCACAGATTTCGCCAATGCAACACTGTTAATTTGACTTGAATAATAAACAAAAGAGTATTATATGCGTGTGTGTGTGTCAAATACATGGTAGTGTGTGTAATGTTTTTTTATGCATAATTAAAAAAAAATAGCATTCGTCGCTTCTTCTCTATATAAACTATAAGTGTGCGAAATTTCATACTCCTCCGTCCTCGCAATTTTCGTAAAAACGGGTACAAAGTTTTTGCTTCACGTATTAATATATAGATGTTAAATGTTACTTGTAAGAAAATTTCAAATAAACACAAAGTCAAAACAACATGACGTAGAAGCGAAATATTATTTATTTAGATTCGCTATGTATTAAAAATAGTAATAGGAGGAAACTTAACTTATATTGTATTCTTAAGAATACTGAGCCTAGGTCATCGAAGTTCCAGAAGGCTGGCTGTGTTCCCTCGCTGGATCGCCATACTGATCTGTTGTCCGAGGTTAGAAACCAGTCCTCTGATCACCCGAAGAGTTAATGAGCCATTTTGAAAGATCTTTATAGAGGTTCATGGCCTTAGGTTTTCATATAACAATAATTTTTGAGGTTATTAAACATTTACTAAATTATTTTGTACTATGTAAATAGTCGACGTTTTTAATATTCCAATAAATTCATATTCAAATTCATTTATTCATATAAACTTATTTCTAGGCCTTATATAATTATAACTAAAACTTATGATAATAACACATACAACAATAGTGTACTATCATCAACTAGTCTAGTCACTAAAAATATTGAATTTTCTAACTTGGCATACTTCAGTCCGTTAACAACTGCTACATTCATATCACACCATTTGCCTACACTAGCGCCGTTTCGGAGGGTTTTTGAACTATTATGTACTGTTTATAGCTGGACACTTTTTCAACTATACTCTATATGAAACGGTTCTCCTTACTTCTACCCTCTATAAGTTCATATTAAACATTTAGCACAGTAAATAAAAGTGTATTAACCCTTTAATATCGTGATAATTCTGAATTAATCATTCAAGTTTATTATTCGCAGAATATCACGCGATGATAATATAGAAAAACAAGTGCAATAACTTACGTCTCTTGTACTGGCATATCTAAAAATAGAGACACAATATCTTATGTCGCCACATGATTTATATAACGAGATATTTATGTTTGAATTCTGCAAGACATGAATGGTGTCTGTGAGTTTTGTTTTATGTCTCTTGCAAATTTTATTGCGCTTTAAAACGATGTATTGCGTTGGGATAAAGTTGAGATTTGTGCAAATATCAGATATAAAGCTTTGCAACGAGACAACATTACTACTGCAGTTCTTTATGAATATGACAACAGGATGCTGGGCTAGATATTTTTTATCGCCCTACTGTAATACTAAACAAGACGAGGCTACTTAAGGTAAAATGTAGGTATATTGTTTCTCCTTATATTTAAAAATAAAAAAATATTGCTAGAGATCATCAAACAGTCAGACGGTCCACCTGATGGAAAGCGGTTACGGTCGTCTATAGTCATTTGTAATACGAAAGGTCCTACCAATGTGCTGCAGCTCTCTAAAGGGATACTGGCCACTAATGCCGCCGGAGCACAACTCAAGATTGTTATGGCGGCAAACGCTAGACCAGGGGTGGTAGCTTTCCAGTCGGGCAAATACCCTACCACCTCCTCTGTCATTGTGTAAAGTAGAGGTTCTTTTATTCTTTTTTATTTTCCCTTTAAAACTTAACTATTAGTTCTACTAGTTTACATATCTAACATCTACTTTTACGAGCGAAATCATATCTTATTATTCTACGTTCCTCTCTCTTATTTCTCCCTTCTGATCCCTTTATTACAACCCTTTATCTCATCTTATGCTGGCAAACGGGCAGATGACCCAACTCATGGAACATGGTTACCGTCGCCTATAAACCGTTTGCAAAACAAATGTCGTAGTCAACGCATGTCTAGCCTTTAAAATGAGATAAAGAGCATGAGATAGAGGTATCAGACAGGAGGATGAGATAGTACGTGGAATAATTTAATGCTATAGTTCGTTCGCGTTAAGAATGCAGCGAGTCATCAATGCAACTGCAGGGTAAAGGTGTATTCACAGTGGTGTTAAAATTCAAACAAATAATATTTTTAAAGATTAAGTTTAATGAATTTAAAAATACACTTAAAGGATAAAAATCAAAATTAAGTCATTAATATTTTAATCACTATCACTAGTACGTATCCTCGTTAGTATTTATAATAAAAGAATTTTCTGCAGCGAGTTCCATGACGTCATCTAAATCCCACATGGTATTTTCTTCTTGTAAGACGTGGTCGCAGCATTTCTTCCATCGATCAGCGTCTACTAACCGAATTCCGTCATAAAATATTATTTTCACGTCAGTCATCTTAAAAGTTGTATTGTTGGCAGCAATATAACTGTTCTCTCGGACACACCGCATGCATTTGCTGTTTTTTGTACTATGCTGTCCACAGTCACATTTAAATCAGACTGTTTAAAATACTTGAAAACATTGTAAATTACTTTTCTCTCTCCACTATGAATTACCGAACCACTTTTATTTTTATGAATTGGTGAGGTATTCATTTTTTAATATAAATCAGTTAACACAACTACAGGACACAATCGTCGCGTTAGAAGCTATGCCTTCAACTGGTCACTGTGAACTTGACCTTGTAATTTGAAAAGATTTGATTGGTTAGGGGGCGGGGCTAGGTCGGCGAACAATGATGACTCACTGCATTCTTAACGCGAATGAACTATAAATAATTAGCTAAGTATTAACTGAGTAGTCCATGTACGTGCCAAAATCTGACAATACAGAAAACCTCCGGAGACGCGTCTACGAATATGTTTAGGTTTTACATAGTTTCACGTAGTAGTTAAGAGTTCTGTAATATAGTCTTAAGTTTAATGTTAAATGAATTAAGCAAAAATTACATCGAGTGTACAACACACGTCGTCTTATTCTGTACTAGCTGACCCGTGCCCACTTAGCTGGGCATCAGATTATTAATTAAAAAACACTTTATTAATCACAATCAAATATACCCTATGTCACTCAAGAATAATGTAGCTTTCTACTGGTGAAAGATTTTCAAAATCGGTTTAGTAGATCCAGAGATTATCCCCTACAACGTCACAAACTTTACCTCTTCATTTTTTGTTGAGTTTAATTACCTACTAAGAGAATTCAAGATATTTCCCCTCCCGTACTTCCCGTACCTCAGTGACGCCT
This sequence comes from Dendrolimus houi, assembly GCA_039645545.1. Taxonomy (NCBI): domain Eukaryota; kingdom Metazoa; phylum Arthropoda; class Insecta; order Lepidoptera; family Lasiocampidae; genus Dendrolimus; species Dendrolimus houi. The sequence goes on from CM077130.1 coordinate 23,556,264, forward strand.
ACATCGCAAAAGCCTATCTAGCCGATTAGGGTGCGCGGCGACCACGCAACTTTTTTTCTAATACTGATATTTTTAAACTCGTGATATCTTTCAAATAGAATGTCCGAATTGAATAAATCAAAAGTTATATAAAGTTATTGAAGCAGTCTTGAATATGAGTAATTTATTTTAATATGAATGAATACCAAGATGGAAATAAAGAACCTTTTCTAGAGGCGGCATTTTAATTAATTTTTAAAAAGAAAAGAACATTTATTGTGGCATAACTATTATAGTTCGAAATATCCTTTCACGACACTTTTTGTAAATAATGATGTGTTCTGCAAAGTCGTAGTAAGTTATTTTATTATATCATCAATAGTTTTCGCAGCGCACGCGATTTTAGGTAACTTTTATACACTTTGGGCTACACTATTGAGTTTTAGTAAGGATCCCTAATATTTTTGAAAATATAATATAGCCTATGTTACTCGAGGATAGTGTAGCTTGCCAAGAGTGAAAAATTTTTTAAATCGGTTCAGTAGTTTCGGAGATTACAACAAGTCCCTACAACGTCACAAACTCACAAATTTTACCTCTTTATAATATTAATAGTATAGAATCCCCTCCAGCGGTTGAGGCTAGCTCGTGCGGCGATGGAGCTATGGGCTCTCGCCAGTGGTGCGTTACCCTCATCCAACGAGGTAACATCATCGACGTACCACACACATAAAAATAAACCCCCACAGAGGGAGGGAGAAGGAGGATATCCCAATAGGAGGATGGGATAGGGAAGATTGGATAGGGGGAGGGGGAGGAAGTGGGTCATCGGAAGTCTCACTCATCGCACGAAACGCGGTAAGTTCAAGATTAACCGTTACACGCCGTACCACAAACAAATACACTTTCTGATTTGGCCATAGAGTCCCACTTGAGATATTCACTTGTACATACATACGTAATATCACGCCTGTAGACACAGACTAGGATCTCCACTTGCGACGATCCTGACAAACAACTTTCGCTTCATCTACTTTCATTAACCTCTTCATACGTGCACGTTTATTTGAGATGCTTTTTTCCTGACCTCTCTTTAACACTTCTTATATATGATCATGGTGTGTTCGTCTCGGTCTGCCGGCAGCAACTCTACCATTCGCAATACTGTCATACACCTGTTTTGTGAGTCTACTTTTATCCATTCTCTCTACATGTTCAAACCACCTTAACATTCACTTGTATCTTTATTATTATTATTACATAGTGTAAAACAAAGTCACTGTGTGCTGCAATAAACGAAAAAAGAAAAAGAAGGAAAGAAATACATTTGGTAAGAACAGATTGTGAAGCATATTACATACTAGCATTTGCCCGTGGCACCGCTCGCGTTAATGTTATCACCATGGGAACCGTACAATTTACCAGGATAAAAAGTAGCCTATGTGCTACTACAGACTATAATCTATATCTGTGCCAAATGTCATCCAGGTCATTCAGCCTTTCTGGCGTGATTGAGCAACAAACAACCATCCAAAATTTCGCATTTATAATATTAGTCTGGATATAGATTAGAACAAAAAGTAACACATTAAATACCTAACATACAACATGTCTCGCGATGGTACCAAATGGCAGTTCAGCAAATGCCAGACACAAGTTTCTGAAGATAATGTACTATAATCAAAAACGTGACTTATCTTTACATAGTATAAAGCAAAATTGCATTCCGCGTCTGTCTGTCTGATTTTTCAAGGAAGGTTTATATATATAGAGTGAATTTTTCTAGTGGTCTTAAGGGCCAAATCCTAAACCATGTTAATTAGTGAAAAACACATACCGATTTTGACTAGAACTTAAGTGGTATGAGATTTTTGAAAACTCAATAACCTGGTCAGTAATCGAATCGGCTGATTTTGAAAATTAAACACAACCTGTATTATTATACCAAATCATAATGTAGCTTGTAAGGATCGATTACTGTGAACAAATGTCAAACAGAAATCCAAGGCAACGGCTTGTTTTTGAACGAAATATTCCATTTTACCCGAGGGGTAAATTTTAGTACAAAATAAAAATATATTTGTTGTATTTAAACTTGTCAACGATTGATTGCGGATTGCATATACCTTTTACAACGCCCGTATAAGAAGGCAACAAACATAAAGATGTAATGCGCAGGAGTGCGGCGTGGGTGGTTCGAATGCGCGGGCGTACGGTGCGCGGGCGCAACTCCGGCTCTCACCTTGCTTTATTACACGCGTCAATTCATAAAACAGTAGGGACACTCCTTTATCGTAATTGATTATTTTAACTAACCTATTCATATTAGAAATAGTCATAATAAATTATTAAATTAATGTAGGGCATGAAATTACATAAAATTATACGGTACATTAATGCTTATAGTTTTACATATATTCTTCTGTGCTTATTTTTATAATTATATCATTTGCCTATAGTAATATAAATATTAGACAAACACATACAATGTGTCTCTAAACTAACCTTTGAATTAAGATTGGCTCTGTCACGTTTAAAATCCTGATAGGTAACAAAGGTATATAACGTTATAAGTGGAGAATGGAGTACTGCTCTCACCTTTGGCTCAGCCAAATATCAACTCGAAACACTTGAATCCAGCCAGGAGGCTGGTTGGCAACGACCAGCTTTTCGACGACAAACCTCAAAGTCTCGAACATCCACGAAGGTTTATCGGTTTTCTATCGGATACACTTTGGCGAGTGGCAGCTGAGCTCTTCGATCTGATCCCGCCATCTCCCTTCCGTCATCGGACAACCAGACGCACCGGCGTGCGGCACCGATATATGGTGGATATTCCACCTATAAGAACGAAGCGCTTTGCTTTGAAGCTTCATCATACGCACCGCAGGAGTTGAACTCATTGCCGGAGTCTGTCTTTCTCGATACTTATAACCTGGGTGTCTCCAAGTTCCGTGTGAATAGGTACCTTCTAGGTAAGCTTGCTCCATCCTAGACCAGTGTTTTTTAATCTGTGGGTCGCGACCCCTAGGGGGATCGCAGAGCCTTGCTTGGGGGTCGCCGGCAAAAGGGAAAAGGCTATTTAAATTTATACCTTGTATTTAGGTAGTTTCTACGCTCAGCAGCTTTTTGTAGAGTATAGGTCCCTAATAATGAATATAGGTAACAAAATAAAGAAAAACATAAATGTAGTCTTTTAAATTATTAACTTTCTGTGTCTTGACCCAAGGGGGTCGACAAAATTTTTCAACCTGTAAAGGGGTCGCGTATTCAAAAAGATTGAAAAGCACTGTCCTAGACTATATCTGCGCTCCACATGGCGAGATCGTGGTCAAACGCGAACCTATACTACAATAAAATAAACTTAATAAGAAGTCACCACACTGTTAAATACCTTTTCTTTGTACTTACGACTCGTATATATTACGCATGCGGATTTCGAAGTTGATTAGCCATTATAAACAAACGAAACGATCGTTTTGACGCCTCGTTGGGTATCTGTTCTGTTTTTATGCTCTTGTTTGTTTAACGAATTTAATTAGGTAACAATAAAATAAAAAATAAATGAGGGGACGCCGTGGGAATTGATTAGTCTTTTTATTGCTTGAGCTTTTAACGTTTTATGTCCAATTTTATGGTGCGAGATTTGGGTTTTCTGTTTCATAACGTGACTTGCGTGTTCAGCTATGCACTGTTAAGGTGAACAAAAAGACAATATTAAATATTTCTGTCATCTATAAGGTTAATTATTTACATCCAAATACAGTGTAAACTCCATGTAACGTCACTCGAGTTAGCGAAAAACCCCCTTAAGCGTTGAAATCACTTGGCTTTGGTTGGTTTAGCTTGTCTTCCATATACATACACTCTATATAGCACTACGCCCATTCTCAATAACGACAACAATTAAGTAATAAAAAGCACCTATTAAGTTGCCAAAATTAGTAAAAACTGCGCAACTGTGTACGTTCTTTTGTCGCTTTATTATCCTAGCCCGTACTAAACTCGAGTGTCGGCATCATGCATACCGAAATTTCTAAGCAATTCCGAAATACCGAAATTTCTAAGTACTGCCTTTATCATAAAGATTCCTGAATATCGCAAGATACGAATAAAACAAGTAAAAAAATACAACAAAATTACTGGGGCAGTAAAAGACGTCAGACAAAAATAACAGACTTCTCTCCATTTAGCGACAACTCCCTATAACGCCAACAGTCCCTTCAGTGTTGTAATATACAGTTTACACTGCATACATGTATACATACAGGGCGGCAAAATAAAGTAGAAAATAATAGGGGCGGCACTATCGCTTTGTCTAAACTCTAGCAACTCCAATATTAGGTCAAGAGTAATTTCGATACTGACTAGTAATTTTTAATACGACATTAAACATCGTGTAAGTATCAAGTTGCTTTAGTTGTGACGTACGCATTTTGTCAAAATAGCCTATGATATTTACTTTAATAATAATGACTATAATTTTGTAATCAAGAGTAATAGTTAAAAGAACAAATAATTGATTAAAAGAAGCTAAACAAACCATTACAAATCTATTATGTCGGCTGTCCTTTGGTAAATATCGTCAAATTACAACGAAAAGATTTTTGCTTCAAATTGCACTAGATATCCTTGGCAAACTTTGAATATCACTTTCATCTTAAACTTAGGATTTTGTTTCATGCCTATTTAGTTATTTTTTTAGCGGATTTTAGACGAGACTCAACGCATAAATAGAAATAACACGGATAAATTCGCTTTGTTTATGTGTCACTGACCCTGACTACAGATAAAATAGAATATTGCCAGAAGGTAAAAAATAATTCATTTTCTACACATTTTGGTCGAGTTGTATATAATTAATTAATTGGCCTCACTGATTGACTGATTAACTAACTGACTGACAGACAGACATATCAACGGACAGCCCAAACTACTGGGGCTAGGATCGTGAATATTTGCATGAGGATTCTTTCTACGCTATAGGTGCGCATAGACGTCACTACAGGAACGATGGAGAATACGATCTTTGTTTACAAATCTTGTATTTATCTTCTTATTCTAAATATATATAAATGAAATCCACGTATATAGTAACTCTTCACGATATCTCAGTAACTATAATACCTATAGACTTGAAATTTGGCATAGACCTTCTTTTCGTCAAGTAGAGGTCAGCTAAGAACTGATTTTACGGCACGCGAAGCGGACGGGTATCAGCTAGTATAGAATAAGTTTTACTTTAAATGCGAGGGTGTGTTGCATCACACGCAAACCTCATAGGTTTAAGTGGTACCTTCTACTATTTTGTGATATTAAATTATTATTATAGATAAATAAATTTAAAAAAATAAGACAAAGAAAAGGGGGATGAATGTTTGTACGAACATCATTTTCAGAGTAAGAAACACGACATTTTATATAATTGATTTTGGTTAGAAATACTTATATATGTATACTCAACCCCTGTGGGGATGAAAGTTTGCTCAAACTATGAACATTTTTAATAAATGCAGGCGAAGCCGCGATCAACGGATAGTAAATTATAAACTAGTATAATGTAGGAAAATTTCCATATGTATATTTAGGGATGCCCGTACAGGGGGAGGAGCGAGATGGAATGCTCCTCTGTCTCAAAGGAAGAACTTCCAGCGAAGCTATTAGTATTCCTCGCAAGCCTAGGCCCATTTACTATTGTTGGAAATTTGTATATATTCTTTGTACGTTTTTGAGGAATCGTTTGCGACCTCAACTATTGTACAGCGTTATCTATTGCTTTGATCTCTTAAGAATATAAGAATAATATTGACCCTAGGGCGTCGAAGTCAAAAGGTGAGGTTCCTAGAAGGCTGGCTACGTTACGTTGCTGGATCGCCATACTGATCCACTGTCCAGGGTATGAACCAGCCCTTAGATCACCCGAAGAGCCAATGAGTAGTTTTGATAGATCTTTAATTGAAGTTATTCTTATGTCGCAATTGAAATTACCTAGTTTAATTTCGATCATTCAAAAAGTATGGCAGAATACCCAATTGTGAGACGAACTTTAACATTTCAAAAAGCTGATCATTAACAAACGCCTTTACAAATAGTTCCTTACATAATTGTATTATGAAAAAACATATTACCATAAACAACAGGTGGGTGCCGTGACAATAGTGTTTTTATTCTAAATCCAAACATGACATTATATAATCCATCAGTGACGTCATGGTCCCTTAAGGACTCATTGTCATTGGAGCGTTATTAAGGATACACGTATTTAACTTGTACTTTATAAATTTTTTTTACTAAATGCTGCGTCGTAAATATACAACATTAAAATCACAATCTAATCTAAGAAGACTTAAGTAATAAGACTACGTTTTAACGGTTTTAGGCGGGTAATTTATTTGATTTTTGTTATTCCGACGTTTCGGCCACTTTTCAATGGCCGTGATTACGGAAGACAAAGATGTCAAGTGTCAACGAGTATTTAAAGTTTAAAGTTTTATACAAGTCGCGAAAACTTAATTACTTTACTAATAAGTAATTTAAATCTGACCTAAAATACTGTATTTAATTATTTATACTAAGAATGTGCCTAATAACACTTTTCTTCTGTTCTGTTCTGTTCGTGTATTCTTTATTAATGTTATGTATGATGCATTTCACTTCATGTTGATAGTTTTACAACACTAACTCAAAAGGTTTGGTTGGTCCTTTTAAGACTTCTTAACTAGGTCTGTATTATCGAGGAGCTGGATGGCCTCGACATCCATGTACACTATAATGTTACTGCTCCATTTGGGATTTAAAGATCGTGTCATCTGTTCACCATTTCATTCATCCGTTCAAGAATGGAGAAAGAATACAATTATCTGCGGCCGGGCGACCGAACCCACAGCCAGGTGGTAGGCAGGTAGGGTATTTCCTCGTCTGGATGGCTACCACCCCTGGTCTAGAGTACGCCGCCATAAGCTTGATCTGTGTTCCGGTATTAGTGGCCAGAGTCCAATATCCCTTTAGAGAGCGGCAGCACATTGGTAACGCCTTTGGTATTACAAATGTCTATAAGCGATGGTAACCGCTCTCCATCAGGTGGGCAATCTGCCTGTCTGCTGAACTCAAACAATAAAAAAAACCATGTAGATGTAGCGATGGGTTTAATGCGTTATTTGTGATGCGATATTGTTTTTAATTGTTAATGACGTTGAACATTGACAGATAACGTATATATATATACTAGCTGACTCGACGAACTTCGTACTGCCATATTTTCTGAATTCCTAAAAGACTTTCTTTCATGACACAAAAACAAAATCACCAAAATCGGTCCAGGTGATTAGGATGACTCTAGAATCCGACCTCAGCGCCACCTACCGGTTCCAATTGTGAATCTAAACCATCCGGGGACCCATTCAAACACACAAAACAAATATCATTAAAATCGGTCCAGCCGTTTAGGAGGAGTTCACTGTCAACACACGTATAGAAGAATTATATATATATATATATATATATATATATATATATATATATATATATATATATATATATATATATGTGTGTGTGTGTGTATATATTAATGTGGCTATTCGATAACGGCGTTATTTTTAACCTTTTAAATAGGATGCATTCGGCTTTCGGCCACAGTCAATTTCTTTAACAGTAGCGCAGGTGAAGGCTCACCACTAAAGATACTCGTATTTATCTTTAAATATTGTAAGAAAAACTAGAATAGCTATGTGGAAAAATGTACGTAACTGAATAGTCATCATCATCACCATCATCATCATCATCCGAGCGTTAAATCCCGGTTGCGTTCGGAGTCTTCACTCCGACGCCCAGGGTCCGCTTTCCTACTTTTTCTACTCCACTTGGCGCGGTCTTCTACATTCCCCGTTTTGAGACCATTGGTACGTATGCCACATAAATTAAACTGGTATTTTTATAGAAAGTTGAAAATATTCCATACTTTTTATTGGATACTGACAGAGCTTGCTTACTTCAACTTACTAATTTTTAAATTAGCTAGTTGAAGTGGCAGCAGGCCGGACACCTTTGTCATAGGACCAATGGCCGATGGAGCAGACGAGTCCTGGAGTGAAGACTACGTCTCGGTAAACGTAGTGTCGGATGCCCAGCCTGATGGACTGACGACCTGCGCAAGGTCGCTGGTAGGCGCTGGATGAGGAAGGCAGAGGACCGTGATGAAGGGCGCCGACTTGGGGAGGCCTACATCCAGCAGTGGACGGTGATTGGCTGACTACAAGAGCTTGTTTAGAAACGTCATCTTTAAAAATAAAAGAATAATGGTGTGTAAATAATTATAAAACAGACGTCCCACTTGATGGAAGGTGGTTACCGTCGCCTATAGACATTTGCAACACCAACTGATGCCGGAACACAACACAAGGTTGTTATGGCGGCATACTCTAGAACAGGGGTGGTCGCCATCCAGTCGAGCAAATACCCTACCACCTGGCTGTGGGTTGTTTAGTCGCCTCCTACGACAGGCCGCCTCAACGCAGGAAATTGTATTCTTTCTCCGTTCCTTCCCGGTTGATGATTCTTAAATAATAGTAGTAATTTTTTATTTGTTAATAATATTTATTACACAATAGTGAATTAATTCTATTAGGTTCATTTCACTGTATTTCAGAACCTAATGCTCTGTCCTAATACTTAATCGTATTTGAAGACTTCTAGCGTTACAAAAAAAAAATGAGAAAGAAGAATAAAGTTTTAAAAAACCAAAAATGTCAAAAGTAATTATTAGTAAAAAAACCCCGATGATTGTTCTTTGCAAGAGTTCTTTAAACTTCTAAAATTATAAGAGGACATTGTATTCACTAACAATCCAAAATATGATTGTCTAAAAGTAGACGTGTCACTCATCCACCCTTGCTATGACAAATGCGTGTGAAAAACAAAAAACAAACAGTATGCGGTCGCCAGAACATTTCTGTTTCAAACCACGAAGCGGGTGCGCACGCGCATCCCATGCGGGGCCACGAGAAAACAATGACGAATACATTTTTAATTTATGACCTATGTAAATTCAGTGATGTTATCTCGTTGAAAAATGTTTTTTAAATGTTTACATTATTTTTAACTATTTATTAACTATTGCAACACTGGTGCGATGCAGCAGCAGCGCCATCTGTCGACTTACATTCTCCCTTTTCTACATGGACAAAATTGTACAGTGCTCTCACGCAAATAATTCATATATATTATCAAAAACCTAGTGTGTGTTACTTGGAAGCTCTCACAACAATTCCCTACAATTATTACGTTTTATTTCGGAGTCTGGGGTGAATTTTCTTATTCCTTACAAGCAGTTGCCTGCCTACGAAGCTGACAAACATGCAGACGGCCCACCTAAGTGGTTACTATCGCTTATAGCCGTTTGCAACACCAGGAGCGTAGCCAACGTGATGCCAGCCTTTATAATGGCATGGGGCACCAAAAGCGTGTTTTACCGATTCGCTACACAGAAATCAAGTCAGCTACTCCAAATAACGTTTTAATATTTAATAAAGGTATTAAAATGCACGCTCTCCTTTATGTACACTGTTATACAATTTATTGTATAACGTGTCAAATAACCAATTGCGTATACCAAGATTAGACGCGAGTCAAAATAAGTGAAGTAAAATAGTTTCTTTAAAAAAAAACTTATATTTTCAACAAAGGACTTAATACAAAAAATATTATGATAATTCTTTTACATTGCAGGCTGTCAAACTTTGGAATATGTTGCCTCTTACTGTCAGAGAGGCCAAATCCTTAGCAACATTTACAAATTTGCTCAGAAAACACTATTTGTCCACAAATAGCTACATATGTCTGATTAACACAATATAATCATGCTAATATATTTATTATATGTATTTTGATATGTATTATTGTATATATATTATATGACTATGTATATATGTATGTATTTTACATTTATTCTTAAATTAATTTGAGTATTTATGTATCTATTGCCTTTTTCCTGCACCACCTATATCTCCTATATATACCTTTTACATTTAGGTTGCCTGGAAGAGATCGCTTTTGTATTGCGATAAGGTCATAATGTAAATATGGTCTGTTTTTGTAATTGTATATTTTGGTGTGCAATAAAGTGTTATCTATCTATCTACAAAAAATATTCTATGTAGTTATCCTACGTGTAGTGTATGTGGAAATCTCTGCAGGTTTTTTTTTTTTTTTTATTTGACTTGACTTTATGTTGTTGGTCCGAAGACCTCACAACTTTACCGGGGTTTTCGGGGCGAGTGCCTTTGCAGGTTCTTCGGCGTCTCAGCTTTTATACCCTACTCTGGTAGCCTGGTCTACGGTCCTATTATCTTGTTACTAGAATTTAATAGGTTGGGGAAAGTCTTTTCGCATATATATAGTATGTATGAACTTGTAATAAGATCTCTTTGGCTTATACCATTTGTATCTGGCTGGTTTTGGTATAATTAAAAAGTTTTACTTTTAAAGAAGACAATTCCAAATTCAAATTATGAAAATGTGTGATTTTCATTTGTTTTTCTTATTGTTAAAATGAGTGAAACTAATGAAGAAATTCGATACATTTTACTACAAAAAAGGTAAAAATGCAACACAAGCCGTGAAAAAAAATTGTGATTTTTATGGACCTAATGCAGTATCTGTGAGAGTAGCGCAAATTTGGTTTAAGCGTTTTCAATCCGGAAATTTTGATATCAAACATGCACGTCGCTCTGGTCGCCCTGTTACGGACAAAATTGATGCCATTTTTGAAAAAGTGGAGCAAGATCGGCATATTAGTAGTTACGATGTAGCTGGAGAACTGGGAATTGACCACAAAACGGTTTTGGCGCATTTGAAAAAAGCTGGGTACACAAAAAAGCTCGATATTTGGGTGCCTCATGAGCTCACTGAAAGAAACCTAATGAACCGTGTACTCATTTGTGATTCTTTATTACGACGTAATGAAACTGAACCATTTTTGAAGAAGCTGATAACTGGTGACGAAATGTGGATCACGTACGACAAGAACGTGCGAAAAAGAACGTGATCAAAGGGCGGTCAGGCTTCACAGACTGGCGAAACCCGGGTTAACTCGCAACAAGGTGATGCTTTGTGTATGGTGGGATTGGAAGGGCATTATTCATTATGAGCTGTTACCGCCAGGCAGGACCTTCGATTCTGAACTGTACTGCGAACAACTGATGAGATTAAACAAAAAGTTGAGAGAAAGCGGCCGGAATTAATCAACAGAAGAGGTGTGGTTTTTCACCATGATAACGCTAGAATTTTTATATAAAATGCGAAGAAACTTTTTCCCCAACCTAATATGTTTATACTGGAAAATGATGCTATGGGGTTGTCTTGACTCGTGTATGGTAAAAGTGACAAAGATTTCTTAAAACGTCCTTGTCGCCGGAAAAATCCTTTGCCATACATTTTAGTCGTGTTTATTTGTAGATGGTGACAATGAGTGACATGTTTACCGTATGTTAAAAGTATTTGTGATGATCGAAGGGGGAAATGGGACGTCACGTTGTTAGCGCGACAGCGTCGGGGAGTCTCATCACGGAAGGGTTAAAACGGTATATTTATTATCACAAAAATATGATATTAATATACAATGGTGTATGTGATATAAGATAAAATTAAATTGATTAAATCACCAGTTTTTTCTAATGTTATCCGCACGGAATGTTACAATCATAAACTCTAGTGGAACAGATTATGGGACGTTGGTGACATAATCGACGAAATACACAAATGTCATTGGTTGATTTGAAAGTCGCGCCTTTTTCAATGTCAAGAGATAGAGAGAATTAATGCTCTGTCGTCAACGCTCACTTGGATTCACCTCATGACATGGGTCGTTGTGAGCATTGTGTCATTAGTGACGTTTTCGCCATACTAAAAGAACGCGTCCTAGATTGCCGCTTCTTCTCCTTAACAGCAATAACACGTTGCGAAGCGGTGTATATAGAATAGGAAGAAAAATTAATTTTAATTTGTATGTATGGACCTTCAAAAAGTGTTCTCCAGTGGAACTTATTTTGAATTAAAAAATTTTGAATTTGATTTTGAATGGGCCGTCGGCCTATAGCAAAGAAAATACCAAATTCGCGTCATGCAGCACTTAGTGACACTATCCGTCAGGCTCTTGTCACCGCAGGTGTACCTGCCGTTCTAGAACCGAACGGCTTGTGCCGCGACGATGGCAAGAGACCCGATGGTATGTCATTGGTGCCCTGGAGGATGGGTCGCCCTTTAGTATGGGATGCGTCTTGCGTCGATACTCTGGTATTTCAGCCACTAGCATGTACTAGCCACTGCTGGTACAGCTGCTACACAACAGGAGGCCCTAAAATGCCGCAAATATTCCGCCATCGGAAATGGTTACATATTTGCGGCTTTTGGGGTCGAGACCCTGGGACCATGGGGGCCTGAGGCGCATAAACTTTATCGAGACATAGCGAAACGCCTGGTAGACGTCTCACGTGACCAAAAGACTGGTCTGTTCCTCGGACAACGCATTAGCGTTGCGATACAGCGAGGTAATGTGGCCAGTCTTTTGGGCACGTTTCCAACTGACAGCGGTCTGGCACTAGATTTTATAGTTTAGTTTTAATTTGTATATATACTTATTTATAAGTTAGCTTATTTTCAGTGTAAGTTGATTTTATAGTTTGGTAGATTAAATCAAATTAATTTATAATGCAGAATATTTTGACGGCTATAAATTGAAAATCAATCTGTCTATATATCTAATGTACATAGATTTGCAAAGTGTATTGCTGTTCTTAATAAAAAAAGTCATTAACCTCCCCAACAATCCTGTATGAATAATATTTATGTCATTGTATTATGTTTTAGTTCTTTGGGTTCAGTATCTATTTTGGCAAAAAGGGAACTCTTATGTTCTCCACATGAAGTCTGTTTTCGCGACTCAACACGTGGTTTTAAGGATCAGCCTGAAAATCTTGATACTTAAACACATTTGCCAAGAATTAATTGAAACTGAAACTAACAAGTATAAAATGGCAGAAATGCAATAAATTCGCCAGTGATTATAATGTAGAATGCGAACATTGAGCGGCTCACCTCTCCCCGCGATTGCTGGAGCGTGAATGAAGAGCGTTACCCTTACTAAGAAACCACGTGTTTTGTTTCTATGTTTGTTAACAGCTGGTTTCTATATTTCACTATACGTATACTTATTTATTTTACTGCTAGTTATAATTTGACATAAACTCCAAGTGGATTTCGGTTCTAACGACGATAAAGGGACCACTGTAATTTCGTCGCTATATCCGGCGGTTGAGACATAGGCTCTCGCCAGTGGTGCGCCATTCCACCCCACATAATTCATTGCAAAAACTCTGTTTGTAAAGTATGAAATGATTTTCCAAGGAATAACAATATATACTACATTTATAGATTCAACTTTATCTGTGCACGTGAACATTTATAAACAACAACGCTAGCTTAAAGACCTAGCTGCCGAGCTATAAACCTAAAAAAAACAAAAATGTATTATTACAATCGCTAATAATCTGTGGATGTAAACAAAATATAAGAAAGCTTTATGATTCTTTAAATAAACCTTTGTATATTTGTTTCTTGACTTGGTATATGTCCAAATTATTTTCCTGTAAATGTATACGTTAAACACAAGGAACTTGAATGTTCATCGTTATAGCCAAAAAGACGTTACAACCGAGGTCGTTATAAATGAAACCCACTGCAGTATCAAAACTCTAGTGGTGGTATATCAAGTGAATGAACAATAAGATGTTTTACACGCAGATCTCAAGCACATCTGGATGGGAAAAGATCTCTGAACGTTTCAGTCTACTTGGAAATTGCAAACTTCACGTTTCACGTGACGCTCTAACTGATATACAAAAATTCTAAAAGTCTTTCCTGATGTTTTCTACCATTTAAATTTTTTATTATAACATAGATTTATTCGTAGAAGTCACTACATAAAATTGATCTAAAAGTATTCTCCCAGCGAAATTCGAGATTCATTTGTAGGAGATTCATCTATTAGTTTTGCGGGAATTAATTTGTATGCAAATTAAAGTGTACGGGCGTTGACAGGTACTCACGCAGTAATGTTGCCAACTACAAAACCGAAATAGCTATAAAAATGATTCGTTTTAAGTATTTTGGGATGGTATTAAATTAAGTATATTAAAATCTTTGTCCATCTTAAGTTATATGTGGAATTAAATTTTTAGTCCATAGCAGTTATTATTAATTATTCTTTGAGCTGACATAGTGTTTAATACATTAAATACAAGTAGCCATCTTTTGCCTATAACATTAATAGTTTTATATAATATTTAATAAGTTGTTCAACAGCATGTTGGGAATTATGTACTTATTTAACATAATATAATTAGTAATTAGAAGAAAGCTAAATTTATATTGTAGGTATTCTACCCATAATTCCTTAAGACTATAAGTAGAGTACTGAGCCTAGGTCATCGAAGTAAATTGGTAAGGTTCTCAGAAGGCTGACTACGTTACCTCGCTGGATTGCCATACTGATCCGTTATTCGAGGTAAGAATCAGCCCTCTGATCATAATGTTAGGTAAAAATATTGTACTTTAAACGCAGTAGAAGTGAAACTTCAGAGAATATACAGGCGAACATAATTATATCTACAACGCTTAGTTGACAAGCGCGAGGAGGCTACGAAGCACCTAACAAAAGGGAGACCGAGTAGTATGAAACGCTGTATAATGTATTCTCTCGCAGGCTTAGTCCGATGAGTGAATGAATCTTTGTTTGTAGAAATACAGTTAATAGTTGTACAAAAGATGGTAATCAAAGTCAATTGGTCTCACTATATTTGAACTAAATACGGTCATACAAATATGTATATTATGTCAATCTAAACATTAAAACTGTTCTAAATTTATAAACACAATTTGATTATATTAAATACAAAAATAAAAGAATGTCAACAGAATAGAATAAATCAGATGTCAGAGGCAAAAATATAATCATTTACCTAATAAAAGCCTCAATATATTATAGACTAGCTGTGCCCCGCGGTTTCACCCGCGTGGTACTGGAAAGTCGCTATTTTTTGGATAATTCACATTATATCTTTATAAATTATAGCTTATGTGTTATTCTAATGTGTAAGCTATATTATTGTAAAGTTTCATCAAAAACCAATCAGTAGTTTTTGCGTGAAAGAGTAACAAACATACACCCAAACATCCATACATCTATACATCTATACTTACAAACTTTCGCGTTTATAATATTAGTAGGATAGATTTATGTGTTTATCTCTCTTTAATGTCGCTTTTTCGTTTCATCGAGTTTCAAATCACAACGATTCGAAAGAAATTTCACTTAAAAAAACGCGAGTGTTTCAAAGTATCAGAGATTGTAGCGTTTTCGAATTTCAAGATTTTTTGAGAAAGCTGAGACACCTGGTAACACAAACATGCAGCTATATTATTAGGCGTAAACCATTAGCATGTTTCCAAGAATCCATGGTTTTGATTGTCTTTTGCATAAAACATTAATTTGGTTATTCTTGACTTGATTAAGTTTAATTAAACCTCAATAGCCAAACAAATATAATTTTATCTGTATTTTCTATTATTTAAATGTCATAGTGAGTTTACATATTTATTTCGTCCAATTTTAGTCGTATAAATGCAACCTGGGTAAATAGATTGTATATGTGTGCAATATTGTATTATTTTTCAGTATTTTTCAGTCTGCAGAAAATACTTAATTACTGGCCAAATTTTTAAGTTTAAATTATTTATTTTTCCAGATGCCTCTTCAAACAACTTCAAAATTATCCTTAATTAATTATTATAATATAATAATTAATTATCCTTCTGAAAATTGCAATTTATATTTTATTTTCAATAAACAAGAAACTGGTATGCAGTAAACATATATCATCGTCTGACAACTTACCTATAACGCGAGTCAGTCTTGTGCTCACCCTGTATAGTATAATAGAGTGGAAAAATAAAATGTATTAAATACTTCATATATAACAAAGTATTTTATTGTTAGTTTTATTAAAAAATATTTATTTGTTTTACATAATTGGGTCGTTTTGTTCTTACGCCTAAAGGAAGGTTTGCACTGAAGATCAGCGTTGTGTCGGATATAATTCCGGCACAGCAATATGCTGAGTGCAAACCTTGTTTGCTGAAAATGCGACGCAGAAATTCACAAAATATGCTCTGTTCATAATAATGTATTTAAAAATAAAGAATGTAATGACGTCGCTATTTCATCAAATAAAATTATTCTTTCTTTATTTAAAAAATTAGCAAAATTAATTGCATTGAAACCACAGATATAAAAAATACAACCAGATTTTTAGAAAATATTCATACGAGTACGTACTGATACCAGTTTTTATTCAACATAAGTTCCACTGGAGAACACTTTTTGAAGGTCAATACATATAAGATAAAATTTAATTCTGTTCCTAGTCTATGTACACCGCTTCGTAACGAGTTTATTGCTGTTAAGGAGAAGAAGCGACAAGAAACTCCCCAACAACACGTCTAGCTAAAAATTGGTTGATTCAAACTTTTCCTTTTTTAAATAAATTTTATACAGAAATGTGTACACAATCACTTTATGAAGAATTAATGGAGTTGTAGCAAACTGTGCATACTCAGTAAGACAGACACAATAAAAGGAAATAAAAATATTATAGTTATAATAATGACTTACCTACTGAAATTTTTGTACTGCAACATATCTCCATAAATTCGTTATCTGATTGGCAAGATAAAAATGTTACACAAAATACAGTATAAGAGCTTGAAGTGAGCTGCTATGTAAATGAAGTTTTGTCATTTAAGTATTCTTCAATAGTGTAGTATCCCCTTTTTAGCAAGATACTCTTTAATTTCGTTTTAAATTTAGTGGAAGGCACATTTCATTCGGAATCTTATTGAAGAAGCGTATATCAGCCCCCAAGAATGGGGACAATACTTTTTGCAATCTAAAAGATGGCAATATCAGTCTATTAGCCTGGTGTTGAAATTGTGAATATCCTTATCCATCAGTCATTTGACTGAGACGCGTGTGTTAGCCAACATTTAGAATATCTAGCATCACCACGGCTTTTTGAAGTTATACTTTTAATAATTATGTCTTTAAAGTACCCTAGAAAGTTACGCACAAATCATTGACCGCTTTAAAGTATCTTCCAAACTTAAAAGTATTCTGGCGTCATGAGGCCTCGTACACTGATTTGCGCGTATTATCATCTTAAATTTTGGATTGCGATGTCTTGTAAGTATACCCAAATTAAATGACCTTTTCAGTATTCATACGACCACACAAGGCCCATTAATATATTAACTAAATTAATAGTCATGGCCACTAAAATTTCATGTTTTCAAAAAAATATGAAACAAGTCTAAAAAGCTATAAAACGGCACCGTAATCAATTAGCGCGTAAAAACCTCAAAATAATGATTATAACGACTTCCAAAAACGCATATTTATGAGTTTCGGATTCGACAATGACGTTTTTAAGGACCTCTCCCTTTTAGGGTCCCGTAATAGGGAACGGGAATAAAGTGTTAGCTCTGAAGACATTTTTACAAATAATAAGTATTTTTAATAATGCGATTTTTTTATATTATTTTTGTAATAAATAACAGAGATAAATGTAATGGCATGAAAATAATAATATTACATAATAAACTTCCTGTATTGTACGTCCGAAGGACAAACTTTCGTTTATATAGGAAGATAACATCTTTTCTATCTTTAATTATATGTAGAAGATAGAAAGTACTTATTTGCTAGGAAAGCGACTAGGATGTAGAAATAATGTATACATACATTTTTATGGTTAAATTCGATATGTTGTACACTAACATATCGAATAGCATTAAACATAAAGCTGTGTTGGAGTTCCTACAGCTCAGCGTTGACTTTCAGTGCCGACACCGCCTCATTGATTTGAACCATCAGTAAGTAAGTAAGTAACACAGTACCTATATGAAACATAAAACAAACACGCGCAACAAAATATATGTATGTGACAGTTTATGCAATAAGTCAGGTATGGGCACCCTTTGACATGTTGAGGGTCAAACTTTAGCGTGCAAATACGTTCGCGGGCCGCGTTTCAAAGTACTTAGTGCATTTTAAAGTAGTGATAATTTTTTTTAATAAACTAGTTTAGAGTGATTGAGAAGCAATAAATCTTTTGGTATGTCGCCCGTGAGGCGGCAAATCTCAAACAATGCGATCGAGCAAGCCGAGTGGCGGCGATTATCAAAGAGTGAGGCGGCAAACATCAAAGGATTTGATGTTTGCCGCCTCACTATCACTCCCGTGAGTATAAGTACAAGTACCTAATGTAATATTTTTTTAATTGGGTTTTATTTGAGTCTATTTAATTATGAGTATACCTATATAAATCTATATGTATGTTTATATATCTATATAATAATATTAATATTTACTTTGTGTTTTTTTTAAATATATTGTGCAACGAAACTTTGCCCTAGCTTTTGTGCTATATTTCTCTCTCCATCCCAAGGTTGTCTGGAAGAGATCGCTGTCAGCGATAAGACCGCCATTTGTACCAAATTCTAAGCTGTTTTGTGTATTGTTTCATTAATTTTATTGTACAATAAAGTATATTATATATTCTAACATTTAAATTTGATTCAACTTATTCGCATACCATATTTTGCTATTTATACAGTATAATCCGTTTATAACGGAAGGTGACAAACGCGTCACATTAAGCGGACGTCATACTAAGGACGAAGCATATACATACTTAAATCTTGAACATAATGTATTTGGTTTAATAGAGAGAATAACAGCATATTAAAAATAGAAAAAATAAATTGTACATATGTTGGCGTCCTATAATATATGGCAGTTAATATTTATTTATAAGAAGTGTCATGCTTTTCCTCCATCCTGACGAACTAGATTTATCAATGTCTTTTTCATATTTTTATTATATTTATATTTATTACATTTTTTCTTAGTTTCTATTGTAATTACTGTGCTATTTTATTTTACTATTTTTACATACGTATTTAATCTTATTGTTTATTACAATATTACAGTGTTTTGCAATTACTATTCTACGTTACATTCTCCTTCTGTCGGGTCATTATGTACATTGTTACTTATTCTATTTCTTATTTTATTTATTACTTTTGTTACTTCTTAATCTATTACTTATTCTATCTGTTATTTTCTATCATTGTTACACACTGTTTTGGTTTCTTATTTATTTACAGTTAATTTAACGCCTTCCAAGAGGTGTCATTAAACTATAGTTGTAGTAATTACTCATATCATAACGTCATAATAGAGTATGTTGGGTATCACAAAATAATAACTAGTTAAAGGCATCTGCCTTTATAGTATCTACTTATTTATCTGTTTTAGCGAATAACAAGGATTTGTTACAGATTGTTAAGAAGAGTAAAAACAGATGGCTTTGTTTGGGCCTTTCAAAATGAATGTAGAGATAGAATGCTGCAACCTACACTAAAAAAGTAGAAGGCAAGAGATCTCGCGGTAGATTTTCAAATAGGTTGGTTGACCAGGTCGTTGGACATGTCAATTCGGTCCTCCAGCATGCTTAAAACAGACATCGATAGAAGAGAGCAATTATTCGTTGTCATCGAAGTCTCGATCCATAGCACTATTTAGCGGTGAGGGAACGACTTAGAACAAAACAAGGTTGCAACAATCGTACAGTTTACAATAAATATCTTATTGTAACACGTTTATCTTATCTATATTTGCAATAGTATTAATTGTAATTTCGTGTAGGGGGTTTTCCTACATAGGATGTTAATGATAGAAGTTGGTAGATGTAAATTGTTTATTGCTAAAATTATGCTAATAAAATGATTATGCTAAGATACATGGCTGTTATGCCGATTGACCGACTAAGTTGCTAAACGAGTATGATGAATGCTGTGTTAAAATGCACGTACCGGCGTAAACCGTTGACACGGCAATGTACGGCTGTTGCTAACCGTCCATTTCGAAATATATTTAAGTAGAATGAATGAATAAATGTTTATTTGTAAAAATACAGGTTGTACATAAGATGATAACAAAATCAAATATTCTCACTGTATTTGACCTACATATGATACAAATATTTGAGTAAACATCAATCTAAATAACATCACAACAATTCTAAGTGTATAAACATAATTAGAATAATAGATTGTACAGAACCTGACTAAAAAGTCGTAGCGACATCGTCTCGAGTTTTTTGCGCCGTACCCTAGCAGCTGTCCCACAGCGGGACGTCGTTTTTTCACCCATAAATATCAATTCTCACAATCAAACAAAAAGCATTTGTATTTATTTAGGAGTCAGGAGTCGTGGCGTTCGGGACTCGTATGGCCTCTGGGCCGAACTTCCTTCTTATTTATGTGCAAAATCATTGTTTGTTTCCATTTCTATTATACTATTAAGCATTTATTAGCTGAATAATTTATTATTTGTCACTTCCGCTCGTTATCGATGGATTAATACGTACTAATATATTTATTAAACAGATGTGTGTGTCCTGTTCACGCGAGATAAACAGTTTTTAAATGTTTTAATGTTATCAACAAGCGGATCATCCGTTCAAAACAACCCACAACCAGGTGGTAGGGCATTTGTACGTCTGGATAGCTACCACCCCTGGTCTAGAGTATGTCGCCATAATAACCTTAGTGGACAGTATCCAGCCACCCTTCAAAGAGAGGCAGCACATTAGTAGCACCTTCGGTGTGACAATGATCCATAGGCGATCGTAACCGCTTTCCATCTGTCTGTGTGCTGTACTCATGCAATAAAATAAAAAAGTGGTTCTAAAGCAGCAAAGTATTATATAGCAAAGTTTTACATAATAGCGAGCAGTCAAATCCACTGAGGTACTGTATATCATATTACAAAATGTTGCAGCCTTTGATAATGTAATCAAATCTAATATAATCAAAGGTTGCAGTCTCATATATTTGACATAAGTTGGTAAAATAAAAGAATTAAGTAAACCGCATATCGAGATAACCGATGTATTAATCCCGCCAAGCTACGTTGGACAAGCGTGGGGGAACATATAATTAGTATTATCCGTTACCCTAAAAACAATTGGGAGCCTAGCAGCAGGCTAGTATGGACAGTTATTATTTATATATATATATATATATATATATATATAAGACAGGCAAAGTCACTCCCCATTTTTAAAAAACTGGTGCGAGAATATTATCTCACTTTATAATAAATATTTAATATCTAATTACATGTACGTTTATTTATTAGTGCATTTGTATATTAATATTATGTATATTAGTATATATAATATTAATATATTATGTATTAATATTGTATAGATATTGCTGTTGCTATACACATATTAATGATATATATATTAGTATATATATCTAATATTAATATATGCTATTGTTTATTCTTTATTGTTTTATTCATTTTAGGTATATATATTGTGTGATATTTATATATCCTATTTATATGTGTATTTAATTTGCACACCCCGTCATACACTTGTGAATCTCCCGTTCATAAAATCCGTAGCCCGGGTTGTCTGAAAGAGATCGCTCTAAAGCGATAAGGCCGCCCATTGCTACTACTTTTACTGTTTAATGTGAGTACTGTAAGTTGTTTATTGTATGTGTATGTGGTGAACAATAAAGTGTTTTCTATTCTATTCTATTCTATATAATGATATGAAATGACAATCGACGCAATAATGACAAGCATTGCATTCATAATAGCAAAACAACACTAAAGCAAAAATGTATATTATGTATGGCACTAGTAATATACAATAAATTACCTGACAGTATAAAGAAGCAAAAGTCCATATTATTCAAGAGACACCTAAAGACATTTTTGATAATGAAATGCTATTTTATAAAATCGGAGATTATTTAAGTGATAAATTCTAATGATTATTAATATTTTCTTATTTAATTAATGCTTTGCTTGACATTTAATATAATTATATAATTTATTTAATTATTATTGTAAATTAATTTCAATTTAGTTTTAGTTATAAGATCTGAAAATTGCACGCCTAATAAGGCAAAGTGAATTGAAACAATATCCACAAAAAAAATACCTATGTACACATACATTTCTAGCAATAAATTATTATTTTATTCTATTCTGTATAAGTAATCTATACATATAATAAAACTGTAGAGGTCGAATTTCTGTACAATGAAAAAAAATGCTAAAAACCGAGTCAAAGGGATGTAAGAAGTGAAAGAGAATTGTCTGTTTGTCTGTCTGCTTGTACCGGATAATCTCTGAAACGACTGGACCGATTTAAATGAAATTTTGTATGGTGGTAGCTTATATCCCTGGTCAACATATAGGATACTTTTGATCCCGAAAAATTAAAGAGTTCCCGTGGGATAGGTAAAAAACCGCACCACGCGGACAAAGTCGCGGGCACTTAATATATAATACTAGCTGATGCCCGCGACTTCGTCCGCGTGGTGCGGTTGACCTAATGGTCAATAGCCGATTTTCGCATAAGTGTCGATTTAAAATACAAATTTTACTGCAGGAATGAACCGCTACATGTTTCCTGAAAGTGCTGGAACAATATTTATCCTGAATTTATTTTGACTACATCAACAATGTAACTGGAGCAATAAGTAAAATTTACAAAGGATAATAATAACTTTGTAATGCACCGAGTTAATGTTTGTGATATTTAGAAAGCGTAATACCTAAATGATTTATAAACATTGTTTGAGTTAACCACGCACGTGCGCTTTTACGTCGGCCATCTTGTTTGGTCTTAAAATGGCGCGGAAATGCAAAATGGCCGTCGCGATGGTTTCTAAGAAATATGATATGACTAGTTCACTGCTTTTCAAAAAACGATGCTAATAACAAATTATATTTTGATTTTTATTGAAAGAAAACATCTCGTAATAATAATAACATAGAACCAATTCACAAAAAAATCTCCAAATAGTTACATATTCTCCATATAGTTCTTAAAATAGTTATAGATACTTGTAATTTGTGGCATCTCAGACGCTAAATTATCCGTGTGTCTATCGAATGACGTCATTTTGAAAACTGTTCAGCATATATGACTTGATCAGGTTTTCTAGTCTAAAGAGCATGTTGTTACAATTACTGAGATACGGGAAGTAATGTCTGAAGTAAAACGTTATGAACATTAACATTACCGATTTATGAAACCTGCCATTACGCATTGGATCAGCATATAAAATGGGGTGGGGTCAGCCTAACGGTGGGAGATTTATGGGTTTGGTATAATATCAGAATATCAACAGCTGGGACCGGACCTCCCTATTTTAGGAGAACGAATGGTACAAATATCTCGCTTGTACAAGGCGGATTACCGGGTTTCACATATCAGTAATCTTGATGTAGAGATTTCCACACATTTTTCTTCATCAGCCACACGCTGTGTGGCTGATGAAGAAAATATAAAATATTGTATCAATATGCACATTGGATCAAAATAATCTCTTCTTCGAATCTTTATTAGATTGAACCTCTATTGCTTTAACCACCAAGTTGCCACAACTTAGATTTTCATAAAAAAAAGCTTGCTAACATTATATATATATACATATATATCTACTTTAATAACTTTATTAAATAACTTTTCAAAGTAATAAAATTGTGCATAAAATTTCTATAACCTTAAAAAGCTAATAAATATACCACCATTTTGTTTGTGCTTAAAACGCGCGGAAACACGAAATGGCTGCTCCTTGGGAAGTTAATATTAATGACTTAATACTCTTAATAGTCCAAGTTAAACTACTTGGTTCAGAAGTTGGAGCAGTCGTTTGGTAATTGTCCGACTAATAGCCGAATATTGAACGGATTTCGGGCACTTGGTGGTTTATTGCACAATTACTTTAAGTGCTGCTTAAACTAGCACAGTTGGAAAGCTGAAAGACGGTGAACTTATAGATTTGTTATATTCACAGCCTTTATAAAGATCTCTCAAAATACCAAAAACACCACACACCTTTTAGGATGATGAGAGTGCTGGTGTCTACTTTAGACAACGGATCCGTATTGCGATCCAACGAGGTAACGCAGCCAGCCTTCTGGGCACCATACCCATAGAAGACGGTGACCTGGGCTCAGTATTCTACTTATAGGATTATTGGTTGAATATCATATTGTCACGAGTTGCAGGACTCGAATTAAAATGTCGTTGGAGTTATAGAGTTTATTAGAACTATACAAACACGTATAACACAGGTACAAATATAACCGAACGTAATAAGTCCAAATGTAATGCAGAAGATCGTAATTAAAATACACACGCAAAGTCTGTCACTAAATAGATTACCGAATATACACAAATCTTGCTTCGCTCGACTGCTGATCTCTCCATTGGAGCATTGCTTAATACTGCACGGATGCAAAATGTCTGTCCGACCGTGTGGACCGAATTTCTTAGAATCAGTTTGTACTTTTAAATCCGAGCCACCTGGCAGTGATCACAAGACAACAATAGGCCGTAAAAGATTACAATACACAGTGAGCTGTTTTTTTAATCACAAATTTAAAACACAAAGTAAACAAAAGAAGTCCAAATGCAGAAAATGTAATAATATGTGTTTCTACAGGGCTGCAGGTGTGAATTTGTCTTTGTGGGCACCTAGGTTGTAACAATACAATCGATAATTCAATTCAATTCAATTAAGTAGGTTTAGTTCTTTTTTTATTATTATTTTTTATTGCATGAGTTCGGCAGACAGGCTATGGACATTTGTAACACCACAGGTGCTACCAATCTGCTGCCGCTTTTTAAACGGTGACTGGAACCTGGCCACTAATGCCGGAACACAGCTCAAGGTTGTTATGACGGCATTCTCGAGACCAGGGGTGGTAGCCATCCAGTCGGGCAAATGCCCTACCACCTGGCTGGTAGGTTATTTTGTCGCCTCTTACGACAGGCCGCCCCAACGCAGGAAATTCATTCGCCCGTTGTCGTTCGTCGCGCGCGCACGTCTCCCGCTCCGCCTCGGCTGTCCGTTATTCGTGTTCGTTGTGTTCGTTCGTTCACCCGGTCGATCTGTGTTTTTTCTGTGACAGTGCAGTGAAAAGTGCGTCATCAGGTGGTTTTTCCACCAAATCGTTCGTCCCCCTCAGGGACAATGGACGGCGTGGAGCTCTCTCCATTGCTGTTGGAGGGTTTGCTGTCGTTTTTACGACAGCAATTCCCTCAAGCGCTCGACCAATTTTTGAGGACTCCGGAGTCCCAATCAATGGCGTCCGTTATCTCGGAACTTAATTCCGAGAAACCCTTACACGTGCAAGGGGCCCCCGCACCCGCATCTGCCGCGACCACCGCACCCCCCGCCACCGCGCTTATCGCTGACCACCTGCGCTCTGCCTTAGCGCCCGCGCCCCGCATCCGTACCCGCCGTGTTACCGGTGCGCCCGCCGCCCGCACCCCCGCTCAACGATGCCCACCGTGTGGCACCAAAATCACGCGCCTCGTTTTCTCGCGGTTCCGCGTCGGGACAACCGCGATCAAGCTCCGCGAGTTCGACGACATCGCGTTCGCGATCGCCCATACACCGCGTAATCGATTCTCGTCGAGAAATCGAATTATCTCCTGACGGTCCGCAATACCTCAGGGATGCCCCTCTTCCACCGGCCGATGAAATCACCCCCATGGATGTCGCGCCTCCCGCGAACATCCCCTTAAACCGCGAGGACGATGACGGTTTCATAACCGTCAATCGTACCAAAAAACGGAAGACCCAGAGGGAGGTCCCCCCCAACCCCGCTCCCACTGCGGGCAAAAAACCAACAGCGGCACCTTCCAGCCGCCCTGGGCCACCTTCACAGCGCCCGCCGCCACCCCTGATCATCCGCGAGAAAGCCCATTGGCTTCAACTCGCTAAGGAGCTGCCAGGTAAGGCAATCTCTATAAAAGAAGCCCGTGATACCCAACACGGCATCAAAGTTATGGTCACGTCTTCAAGTGACCACCGCTCCCTAACATCCTTGTTATGTGACCGTAAAATCGGTTACTATACTTATGCCCTGCCGGAAGAAAAACGCCTTCGGGCTGTAATCCGCGGACTCCCACAGGAAATCGAGTGTTCCTACATTCTCGAGGACCTTAAGTCCCAAGATGTACCGGTGCACGAAGTGCACCGTATGCACAGAGGCGACGCAACAAAGTCTCCTCTAAACCTAGTATTGGTTGTCCTCGACCTCTCCCCAGAGGGGAAAAAGATCTTCGAACTTGAGAAGGTCTGTGGCCTCTCTGGCCTTCGTGTGGAACGCCCACACGAAAAACATACACTACGGCAGTGTCATCGTTGCCAACTTTATGGGCACTCTGCCCTACATTGTCAATCCCGTCCCAGGTGCGTCAAGTGCCTGGGCGACCACGGGACCTCGGAGTGCACACGCACCCGGGACTCCCGGAGCCACCGAGCTGCATTCTCTGCGGCCAAGCGGGTCACCCCGCTAACTACAGAGGCTGTCCTGCCGCCCCCGACCCAAACGTAAGTTCGGAAAAGGCAACGCCCAAAAGGCACTAGAAAAGTGCCGAACAAACCCGCATTCGTGGCGGCCCCCCCTCCAGTGGTAAATCACTGGACGGGTCTTCCCACGACGGAAGCGTTCCCTCCACTAAGGACGCGCGCCCCAATTTTGGCCGGCCTACCCCAAGCAACCCCTGCCCCCGCCCCCATTTTAAAAGCACCTTCTGGGCCGTCACCCCACCACTCTTTAGCGGAGGACTTAGCCTTGGCGACTAAATTCGCCAAGAACTTGCCTTTCGACCTAGCAGAGGTCCAACTCTTGGCTCGAAAACTAAGACAAGTTGCAGAGTCTGATCAACCCTCCTCCGGGATCAACTCGTGATCGAAATGGATCACGCGTACCTCCTCCAGGTACTTAGGTCGTTATAACTAAACAACCTAGTTAAATTATTGTTACCGGTAACAAATGGCGCATGTAGGTAGAAATAAACCACGCTCATTGACTCTGGCGACTTATAACGCCAACGGCCTTCGAAACCAGCGCGACTTGGTCCATGACTTCCTGGTTACCAATCAAGTAGATATACTACTAGTGCAGGAGACCTTCCTGAAACCGAGTGAAAGAGATCCAAAGATCTCTAACTATCGAGTCACTAGACATGACAGGATAGGCCGTGGTGGCGGCACCCTGATCTATTTCAGAAGATCTCTACACTGCATGCCTCTAGTCACCCCACCACTAGTAGGTATGGAGGTATCCGCCTGCAGACTAGCAATGACTGGCCACCAACCTCTAGTCATAGTCTCAGCATACCTCGCGTGCCAGAAAACCCTTATTAAGAAAGACCTAGAAGCCCTATTCAACTTAGGCCCAGCTGTTATAATAGCCGGAGATCTGAATTGTAAACACGAACAGTGGAATTGCAATACCACTAACCCCAATGGCAGAGCCCTAATAAATATATCAGACAATCTTTTGTTTGATATAATAACTCCCATGACCCCCACACGATACCCCCAACCGCGACTGGGGACCCCAAACACTCTCGACCTAGCATTACTGAGGGGGTAACTCTTCAGTTCCATTCGATCGAAACGATGGACGATATAGACTCGGACCATCGCCCGGTTATCCTCAAATTAGGACAACAGACGGACCAGACATCTGAAACTAGGACCTCTGTGGACTGGTTGAGACTTGGGGACCTACTCAAGGCAACCGAATCACAAGACCTGGACCGCATCCCGGACCACATCGAATCCCACCAAGACACGGAGACGGCGATCGAGGCCCTCACCAGCCACCTTCAATCCGCAATGCGGAACTCGTCCAGACAGGTGCCAGTGGAGAATGACCGCCACTTATGCCTGCCGGACGAAGTGAGGGTACTGCTGAGGGAAAAGAGAGCCGCCTCCAGAGCTCACGACAGATATCCCACCGAAGACAACAGAGTCCGACTCCGCCAACTAGAGCGCGAGGTCAAACTACGTATCCGGGAAGTCAGGGAACAACGTTGGGACAGAACGTTGAGAGATATCGAACCAACTCACCAGGCGTACTGGAAGCTGGCTAGAGCTCTCAAATCAGATACCCTCACTGTCATACCCGCGCTAGAAAGAGCCGACAACACCGAGGCGTTCGATGATGAGGAGAAAGCCGAATGCCTTGCTCAGAGTCTAGAGCTTCAATGCTCCCCCACTACACAAAACGTCGACCAGTCACACCTGACGGAGGTGGACTCCGAGGTTGAACGTAGATCCTCCTTACCAGCGGAAACCACACTCGACCCAGTCACGGTGGAAGAAGTGCAAGATCTGATCAAGTCCTCAAACCACGAAAGGCCCCAGGGATCGATGGCATTAACAATCGCGTGTTAAAACTCCTCCCCGGCCACTTGATTATAATCTTAGTGAGCATCTTCAATGCCGCCATAACAAACTGCTCTTTCCCCGCGATCTGGAAGGAAGCAGACGTCATCGGTATTCACAAGCCTGGAAAACCGGCTAATAAACCGTCCAGCTACCGCCCAATCAGCCTACTGAGCACACTCAGCAAGCTTTACGAGAGGGTCATCCTCTCTAGACTAAGAGATTT
The DNA here is from genome assembly GCA_039645545.1 of Dendrolimus houi. Lineage (NCBI taxonomy): Eukaryota > Metazoa > Arthropoda > Insecta > Lepidoptera > Lasiocampidae > Dendrolimus > Dendrolimus houi. Next base: position 23,584,867 of record CM077130.1, read on the forward strand.
TGCCATCAGCAAACATCTACTACCCGATGAGCAGTTTGGATTCCGTGCCAGACACTCATGCGTCAACAGGTGCACCGCATCACGGAGCACATACTATCCCACTTTGCCCATCGCCCTCGTCGCCCTATAGGAACAGCCGCACTGTTCCTTGACGTAGCTAAGGCCTTCGACAAGGTCTGGCATAACGGTTTGATTTACAAGCTGTACCAGTTCGGTGTACCAGACAGACTCGTGCTCATCTTGCGAGACTTCCTCCTAGGCCGTAGCTTCCGTTTTCGAGTGGAGGGAACACGCTCGTCCCCTCACCCACTCACAGCCGGTGTACCACAGGGCTCGGCTCTATCTCCACTACTCTTCACGCTGTACACCAGCGACATCCCAAAACTCCAGATGTAGAGTTGGCCCTCTTCGCGGATGACACCGCACTCTATACATCAGATCACAACCGACAAATGGCTTGCGTCCGGCTACAGGTAGCTGTAACAGAGCTAGGCGAATGGTTTCGCAAATGGAGGATAGAGGTAAACCCGGCGCAGCAATGTTCTTTTCCCCGGGCACGCTTCGCTCTCCCAAACGCGCTTGCCTTCGCTTAAAAGCCATCTCGCTCTACGAACAAGAGATCCCCTGGGCAAAGTACACCAAATACCTGGGTGTCACCCTAGATCAGAACTTGCGCTTCAACGAGCATATCACTATAGTCCGGAATAGAGCGCGATTTGTGATGGGTCGTCTAGCACCCATGATAGATAAACGAAGCAAAATGTCCCTCAGACACAAGCTTACTCTATATAAAACATGCATCCGCCCGATCATGACATACGCGAGTGTGGTATTCGGCCATGCCAAGCCTGCCCTTTAAACTGCAAATCGTTCAGAATAAATTCATGCGCAGAGCCGTCGGTGCTCCCCTCTATATGCGTAACGTCGACATCCACCGCGATCTGGAGCTTCCCTCCATCAAAAATTACATTACGTCGCTCTCGCGTAAGTATTTCGATCTAGCGCCGCACCATCGAAATCCCCTCGTCGTGTCCGCGTCCGATTATAAGCCTCGACGAAAGGCTCTCGTGCGACGACCGCGTAACATCCTCATGGACAAGGTCGACGATATCACAAAACGGCTGGCTCGGATCAGCCCGCCCGCGGTTCGGACGGCAGGCTGGCAGGCACCGACAGACAGACACAGACGGCGACGTCGACGCCGCCAATCACGATCTCTCCACGTCCCTGCGAGGGACGCCAGGAGACACAGCCCCCCATAGGATAGACTAGGCGTGTTGCTGGGAAGTTTCTTTCGCCGTTTCTTCTCTCCCAGCCATAACACGTTGCGAAACGGCAGTAAGATAGTGTAGGCCACCGCGAACCGCCGATCCCGGTCCGCCGGGATCCTTCCTCTCGGGCTTTATATTACCCGTCGCCCGCTCTCAATTAGTGCATTGTGTCGCCCTATGGTGGGCATCATTAAATTCATCCCCCTCTCATGGCAACAGTCCAGCCGAGGTGAAACTCCCTAGGGAGCCCCCTCGAGCAAGTTGCCTCCCGGGCTCGAGCGCCTTCGCTTCGCAAAGGCACTCGCCCCGAAAACCCCGGTAAAGTTGTGAGGTCTTCGGACCAACAACATAAAGTCAAGTCCAATAAAAAAAAAAAAGCAGGAAATTGTATTCTATCTCCGTTCCTGCACGGATGAAATGGATACCTTGTATGTAGTTTATAGGTTACGCAAATAAATGTACTTTGTTAAGCGTGTCCGTTGCTATAGTTGTACGTGACTTCGACTTTATCTTTTAAATCTTGCAAGAGATCATCGAAACGAGTCATACAAGTAAATTTAACATAACAGTTCTGTTTCAATCGATAAAAAATTTCTTCGAAATCTTTTATGATATCTTGGGAGAGTATTCAAGACAAATTGTCAAACAGATGGACTGATCACGGTTATGGTGTCCGAAATTTAGATGAAACAATAGATATTTGTATAACGCTGATTGTACTTTTCAATAACAAAACAAATGGCCGGAAACAAAAAGGCGGGTTCACTGTCAAACTGACACTGAAAGATTCGTTCAGAAATACAGGCAATTCAAAAAAAGGTCATTTACGCTGAGACATCCGTAATAAATAGCAGTTATCACTTAAACGGTGCCATTTATTTTGAAAGCACAGGCATTTAAATTTTATTAACACGTTACTAAACGAATTTAAATTTGATTTATAATACAAATTATCGTCTAAGGATAAATGTACTTATATTTTTTCTTTATTTAATTTGTTTGGGAAACATAATATAATTAATATTGTTAAATATAACACAAAATTAATACGTACATCAATCAAGTTTCCACTAAAAATAATTTATATAATAAAAGTTGGCTCAAACAATTAATTACAAAAAAATTACAATTATACGGAAATTACATATATAAGAGTAGTAGTGAAGGTTTATTCCTAAAATATTCCATTTTTTAAAGGCAAACAAAATATAATAATCCAAATAGACTTATATCTCTACATTAGTAATAAATACAGATTAATATGAATGTAGCATATCTCGAATTGAACATACATTCATACAACCAATCCAAAGTAATGTTTACACGAAAATATTGAGGTATTGTCATAGTTATCGGGACTAGACATGGCGCCACTCTGATATCGGTTACGTCATCCAGAACATAATAGGGTACCTAAATAGTAGGTTCCTAACGAGTAGGGTTGCCAACCATACTTTATAATAACGTATCCTACTTTATTTTTGGTAAATATACTTTTGCATAAAGCCGTGCGCATACACGTTTTATCCGTGCAGGAATGGAGAAACAATACAATTTCCTGCGGCCGGGAGGCCTGTCGTAAGAGGCGACAAAACAACCCACTGCCAGTTTGTCTGGATGGCTACCACCCCTGGTCTAGAGTGTGCCGTCATTACAACCTTGAGTTGTGTTTCGGCATTAGTGGCTAGGTTCCAGCCTCCCTTAAGAGAGCGGCAGCGCATTTGTAACGCCTTTGGTGTTACAAATGTCCCTAGGCGATGGTAATCGCTTTCCATCAGGTGGGCCGTCTACCTGTCTGCTGAACTCATTCAAGAAAAATTAAATTAAAAATAAAGTACGTAAAAATACTCTATTTCCAATCTTTACTGTGATACGTAAAATGAAACACTTATATGGATAAATACTGCATTATTATCGATAGATCTTTCACTGAAAGAGTTCTTTTCGGGATTGAGTCTAAAATGGTGAGAAGAGAGGAACAGCATATCTATTCATTTGGTGATACATAAGTTTCTTGTTAAAAGTGCTAGAAACATACAAAAATATGACTTCAAGAGAAAATTTTGAAAAGTACTTTTATTCTTCCATATTTATCTATCCGCGCAGGAAGGAAAAAAGAATCCCAATTCCTGCGGCCGGGCAGTCTGTCATAAGAGGCGACAAAAAACGCACAGCCAGGTGGTAGGGTATTTGCCCGACTGTATGGTTACCACCCCTGGTCTGGAGTATGCTACCATATCAACTTTGAGTTGTGTTCCGGCATCTGGAGCCAGGTTCCATTTACCCCTTCGAGGCCGGCAGCACATTGGCATTACCTCTGGTGGTGCTAATGGCCATAGGCGATGGCATTTTCCATCACAGTTGGCCGTCAGCCTGTAAAAAAAAAACCTATTTTTTATTCCTATTTAAAAAATGTGAGACATAATGTTTCTCAAAAACAGTTGGCAACCCTACTAGACTACTAGACATGTCGCACTGATAAAGAAGGGGCAAAAAACTGCTGATAAACGAGAAAATTTACGTGCGAGATTTTATGAATATTTCATGTTGGATTATGTTATTATAAACAAAATTAAATTGAACAAAAATTTCAAGATTTAATATAAACCTATCAATTTTTTAAAATATTGTTACAACTTAGGCTCTGACAAAGACAAATTCCACGTAAAGATCTGTAAAAGCACATTTTATTACCTGTCGGCTTTTGAACTAATTGTAATCCTTTTATGATCGTCTTCTTTTGTTCACTCATTTATTGGCATACGTTTATAGTTATTGTGGAGAACAGCCTATTGTCCTATTGTACTCGTCTACGACCGCTCAGGAGCATCATTAGCCACGTTTTGCTGATTATAAGTACAAGCTAATTCTAAGAAATTATGTCAACGTTGCCGGGCGGGCACATTTGCATTTGTGAAGTATAAAACCATGGCCTGATTGAGGGAGAGGTCAGTTGAGCTATAACTACCATCTAGGCGTGACGTGTGTACATTCGGGAATCTAATATTGACGGACTTTGCACGTTTTCTTGAATTACGACCTTCTGCATTACGTTTGGATTTGTTGCGTTCGGTTAATTTGTACCTGTGTTATACGTGTTTGTATAGTTCTAATAGACTCTATAATAATTCTAACGGCATTTTAATTCGAGTCCCGCAAACTTGTAAATAAATATATAAAAAAATGGAGTGTGTGCAATTCACACTTGTCTACTAAGCGTTGCAGATAATTATGTTCGCCTGTATATTCTTTGAAGTTTCACTTCTGTTGCGTGTGATCTGCACACACACACAATTTTATTTTATTCTGTTTTCTTTGGGCGGTTTTTATTAACACGGAAATTTCCCTAAAAATGTCTTTGCAGATGATCCCCAGGGACCATCAAGTTTAAACAACACAAATATGTGTCCTCTTTCTTTTTAATTTTTGTCAGATTATGGTTTAAAAACAACAAGACGGATGGTCGAAAGTGCCAATTAAGACTTTCTATAAAAAAAAATGGAGTGTTGGCGCCAACTGTCATTGCAGAGTATTACTAGTTACGTTTTTTACTGGACGATTTTCAGTATTTTTCGTCTCTTAAAATGTCGTTAGGTACCTGTTTGTCAGTCATTAGTTTAATAATAAAATAATATAATTATAACAGCCCATAAGTGTCCCACTGCTGGGCTCGGGCCTCCCACTATAGGGGAACGGACAGTATACCCGCCACGCTCGTCCAAGGCGGCTTGGCAGGTTTGACACATCGGTTATCTCGATGTGCAGGTTGCATCACGATGTTTTCCTTCACCGTTATTAGCACGTGGTAATTGTAACAATATGCACATTAGGTCAGAAAACGGCCTAAGTGGTGCATGTGTTCCGGCCAGGATCGAACCCGCGCCCTTTGAGTTCGGGACGCGCGCTAGCCATTACGCTACCACGACTTCAACTTCGTCACTAGTTTAAGCACAAGTCGATTTCAAATAATCACATTGGCCGATAAAAAAAAGTGACCAGACCCATCTACTGTTATGTATTTCGCCGCGGTGAATCAGAATCTGAGGTCAGTTTGGTTCATACATCCTTAAAATTTTTGAGGTGAATCAGGATCTGAGGTCAGTTTGGTCCATACATTCTTAAATTTTTTGAGGTTTATCAGAATCTGGGCTCAGTTTGGTCCATACATCCTTAAAGTTTTTGAGATGAATCAGAATCTGGGGTCAGTTTGGTTCATACATCCTTAAAATTTTTGAGGTGAATCAGGATCTGAGGTCAGTTTGGTCCATACATTCTTAAATTTTTTGAGGTTTATCAGAATCTGGGCTCAGTTTGGTCCATACATCCTTAAAGTTTTTGAGATGAATCAGAATCTGGGGTCAGTTTGGTTCATACATCCTTAAAATTATTGAGGTGAATCAGAATCTGGGGTCAGTTTGGTCCATACATCCTTAAAATTTTTAGTGTATCAGAATCTGGGGTCAGTTTGGTCCATACATCCTTAAAATTTTTAGTGTATCAGAATCTGGGCTCAGTTTGGTCCATACATCCTTAAAATTTTTGAGATGAATCAGAATCTGGGGTCAGTTTGGTTCATACATCCTTAAAATTATTGAGGTGAATCAGAATCTGGGGTCAGTTTGGTCCATACATCCTTAAAATTTTTGAGATGAATCAGAATCTGGGGTCAGTTTGGTTCATACATCCTTAAAATTATTGAGGTGAATCAGAATCTGGGGTCAGTTTGGTCCATACATCCTTAAAATTTTTGAGGTGAATCAGAATCTGCGGTCAGCTTATCGAAATAAATGAGAATAGATAGGTCTGGTCAAAAGTACACACCACTTTCTGTTTGTGGGCCGGTGTCATTAGGTGTGTTGTATGAGTGGGAGTTCCAGTTGCTTACTTTTCCCTCCCCATTGCATCCCGTATCCGTATATCCGTATCCCATCCTTCTATACTATTCCTCCTGTATGATTCGTTTATCCTATCCCCTCAATCCCCTCCCTTCTATCCCGTTCACAAGGCTGTCAACGCGTTGGCTCCGCTCGTGGTGATGCAAACATCTATAGGTGCCGGTGACCACTTTGGACTAGGTGGTATGCCTGTTAGCTCTAGCTTAGCTTAGCTTCACAATATAAAAGACATAATAAATAAAATTAGTTTCTAATGACGAACAATTTGAAGAATATAAGTTTTATAAAACAATTATATATTACAAATAAACTAAGTTATAAATAAATTATGTAACAAATCGTTGAAAATAAATCTATTTATAGAGAGATAATGTTTTAAGGGTAAAAAATAGAAAGTATTAGACTGGGCGCAAACGGGCCATCGACCACAGACAGCCACCGGTGGCCAGCGACAACCGACAACGCGCTTTTTCATACCTTTTGTAGGGACTTGCCGCACGTGTGTGGCCGGTGGCGGCCACGCGCCTCCGCCATTTTCCTTCGCGCGGTGACGCGTGGCCACGGCTGGCTGTGGTACCAAATCCGCGTTAATTAGAGGCGCTAAGGGCCTCATTGCTCATTAATACCTAGCTTAATTGAACAAGACCTGCGTCTCAACATTTCTAATTAATAGGTACACCCCGTCGTCAAATTAATGAATAAATTAACGACGTCATTTTAATTATACAACAAACACCTGGTCTAATAATGTACACGTCGTATCCCAAAATTATATTAAATTTTTAATCTTCTATGTTTTTTCTTCTTTTAACAACTTTCGTCATTTTAATTATTAACATTTTTTATGTTTACAATACATCTATACATACAAATAAATAAAGTTGAAGTGCCTGTTTGTAATGTCAAAATAACAGCTTTTTACTAAACGTAATTAAGGTATAATATACGGAATGTATATAAAAAATAAATATTTTTTTTTTTTGTCTGTCTGCCTGTATGTTCCGGCTAATCTCTGAAACGGGTGGACCGATTTTGATAGGATTTTCACTGGCAGATAGCTGATATTATAAGGAGTAACTTAGGCCAGTTTATTTAGAGTTTCACAAAAAAATCCACGTGAACGAACTCGCGGGTACAGCTAGTTTAATTACTTCAGATTTTCAAAGTATACAAAGTTATAACTATTTATATTGTTCAATGATTTCTTTACAAGTCAACAGCTGAAGGTATTAGTTTTTAGAGTCGACGTATCTCTTTATATTCTATCTTTTAACCTTAAGAGAGGAAATTAAAAAAAAATGGTAGATATTAAAAAATAATTGAAAGGGTGTCTGTCAGTTTAAATATAGCTGTTCAGTAGTTTTTGAAATGTAGGGTAGTACCGATTTGATGGGTTTTTTTTACAATTCATCAACAAGCGTAACTGTTAATGTTATCTTTGCAGAACCCTTTAGCGGACCAACACGCACTCGGTCGATTTTGTTATACACCCCAAAAAAACAGAAAAGTCATTTGGATTTGGACGAAAAATCCAAATCGGCATATGACGTCTCTGTTACCAAATCGCATAGACAAAAGATTTTACCCAACCGCATTATAAACAAAAAACAAAACAGATATCATAAAACCAATCAATAAACCCATAGTAGCCTTACAAAACATCTTCTTAAATATAAACAAATATAAATATAGCGATATTAGATAAAGTGTGCATTAGTTTTCTAAACATAAGGTTCCGTATCAGTAATATTAATTTAGTTATACAAAGTTTCCGTAATAATTAAAAATTCTTTTTGACTCTTACATTTTTTGTTTTTTTATTTATTAATTCATAAACAAAAATATTTGTGTCTGAAGATAAAATACATAGTCATAATTCCATTACAAAAATTTCAAAATTACAATAAATATTGTTACAATTTGGGCCACCTGCAAATCTGTAAACAAAGCACATTTATTACCCGTCAGTGTTTGAGCTAATAACATTCAAACGCTTTTATGCCCGTCTTGTTTTATTTACTTTGTTTTTAAAATTTGTGGTTGGAAAAACAGCCCATTGTGTATTGTAATCTTTATGATAGTCATTAGCCACGTGTGATTCTTAGAAATTCAGTCCACGCGGTCGAGCAGATATATTGTATTTGTACAATATAAAGCAATGCCCCAAGGGTGAGGCAGTCAAGCGATAACCACAAGCAAGGCAAGACGTGTGTACATTCGGTAATCTATACGGTGACGGACTTTGCGCGTGTTATTGAATCGTGCATTATATTTATAGTATTTGTGTTATACGTGTTTGTATGGTTCTAATAAATTCTATAGTAATTCTAACGGCATTTTAATTCGAGTCCTGCAACTCGTAAGAATACTATCCATTTTACAAAATATTATGTCAATAAAGAACAAAAATAATCGTCAACTGAATAATATTGAGAAGGAATTCTTTAATTTTACGCTTAAAAGATTGCTTTTTGTATATATTTAACTTTAGGTCAATAGGTAGTATGTTGAAAATTTCAAAGCCTAATATGTGAAAATATTTTCCTTTACGTACAATCATATTATTAAATGTTATTATTATTAAATGTCTAGGTTTAAGTTATGGTGAACAATATAGAGTTTTCATTCATTCATTCATTCATACATATAACATTTTGTTTAATCCTAAGTCTCCTGTTTATCTCAAGGAACGCTTTGAGTTCCTTAATTACAGTGATTCAAGAGTCTTTAGATTGTCGCCCAGGCCATTCAACTCTGGTATGCACTGAACATCAAGCAGACACGAACATTACCTTCTTTTAACAGATTAGTTTAGGATTACTACCTCAAGCTATAGTGTTATTGTTTACTTTTGTATGTATATAATATAATATGTGTATTTATGTATGTAGGTACATAACTATGTACTATTGTTTATAATTATTAAATTACCTTTTATATCTTACTATTTATTAATAATTAAACGAAATTATTGCACGAGTGCTGGTTTAGCAACTACAGATTTTCGTTGGCCTTCCTATACTCCATCCAAATGTTGTCTGGAAGAAGTCGTGCGCGATAAGACCGCTGATTGTGCTTGTATATTAATGTGTTTGATTCTATGTAGCATTTTGTACAATAAAGTATATTCTATTCTATAATCACATATATTAATTAATATACGTAGTAAAAGACGATGGATCCCGACTTGCCATATACCTTTTGCTTCATCAACTTTCATTAATTTCTTCGTACATACATGTTTATTATAGGTGATTTTTGGCCATTTTACAAGATATCTGCGATTTGGTCATAGTAAGTACTTCGCCATTTATCGGCGCGATACTGGGTCTAAAAAGAGAGAGGATGGTAGCTGGAGGGTTCGAACCAACCTCGAAATTGGGAAGCTCGTGGCCGAGCCCAACATAATAGGAGAAATAAAAGCGCACCTCCTCCGCTGGCTCGGTCACGTAGAACGGATGGGAGAGCCGATAGGTCGGCCGTCCCAAATATCGCTAGAAAGACAGAGTGGAGGCTGACCTGTCTGCGCTTCGAGCCGACAATTGGCAGGAAACTACGTAGGACAGGCAAAAATGTCATGTCGTTCGTTTCGGAGGCCAAGACACGCTTTGGGTCGCTAGGCCAACGGAGTAAGTTTACTGGCACCAATACCATACATACTGTTATCATAATCTTGAAAATGGTTTGACGTGTAACGGAATGCATGTTTAGATTGAATGAGATGTATACAAGATTGAATGAACAGAGAGCGAGGAGTTGTGAGTCGAAAGCCGAGGAGGGTCGTTGGTTGCGTGAATTAAGAAGAGGTTGATTTTAAGGTGTGTATTTTAAAGAACATTAAAGTGTTTATTCGAAGATCTGTTTTATTTAAACGAACCAATTTTTAACAACCACGCGCCGCCCCCCACCTACAATTATTTTATCAGTTTCTATTCATCCATTCTCTCTACATGTCCAAACATCTTAACACTCCTTTCTCAGTGCTTTTAGTTACATTTTCTTTCAATCATAAACGTTCCTTTATCACACTGTTTTTATCATATCATTCAATTTAACTTCACATATACTTACTTATATGTTTATAAAATAAATTTGACTTTTCTATATGGTTTATTGTGCTTGACCGAACACATTTGAATGAACAAGTATTAAACTTTAAGTCATGTTGGCAACACCAACATTAATCTTAGAACAAAATGTTTTGATTTTTCTTTTTTTTTCAGTCAATTATTATTGTAATATGTGGACGTATTTTTTCATTTTCTCCGAATATTATTGTGTACTTGCTTTATTTGGGACTAGTGGTCATGGCAGACGTTGCCTTGCCCTGGAAAAATCTAGAACCCGATTCCAGTGCCACCTAATGGGTCTAATTGTGGATCTAAATCACCCCGGGACCCACTCAAACGCAGATAAAATTTCATCAAAATCGTAGAACCCGATTCCAGCGCCAAGTGTTTTGTTTAGATTGATGGGTTACATTATTGAAGTTTTAGTAGTGACCCCTAATTTTTATACAGCGTATATTAATCAAGAATAATGTATAATTCGAATGGTGAAAGAATTTTTGAAATCGGTCCTTTAGTTTTTGAGTTTATTCGTTACAAACATATAAAAATGCAAATCTTTCCTCTTTATAATATTATTATACAATATTGTTGGTGTTAGTGACTGTGGCCCAAATGCGTCTTGGTTATATCGTTAAAAACAACCTTGTTAACTATTAGTTGCATTCGTGCATGTAATACATATGTTATCTGGCAATGTTTATCGTCATTAGAAAGAAGAAAATAACATAATGTTTAATTGAAGTTATTTAAAATGAAAATTATACATAAACTCATCAGAAAATCAGCGTTGTGTCGGATATTATATCCGCACAGCAATAAGCTTGCATGCTGAAAATGCGGCGTACAAATTCTCAAAATATGTTTTTATTTTTAAGATACATGTTAGCAATGTAAGTACGTCGCTATTTCTTCAAATAATTTTTTTCTTTCTTTTCTGTCTTTCATTAAACAGTTTAAGAAAAGCCAAATGTTATCTAACTCTAAACAGGCCCTAACTCAGCAAATGCTGGTTGATAACAACCAACGCTGATCTTCCGTTAGTGCCAAGCAGTAACGTCACCTTCATAGAAGAAAAAAGTTCTAATAAAAAATAAATAAATGTTTATTTATTCATTAATAATTAATAACAATTTCGCATCACAGATAATCATAATCAGTGTGAGTCACTAACAGTATCCCAGATGTAACAGAAGCGCAAAGTTCATTCAATACGATAACCAACGCAAATTACAGTCCACCGCAACCATCAATTCATTGCCTCTATTTTTGTACAAGTGTAAAATATAATGTACAAGTGTAGTAGAATATTACAAGCATTAGGACGTCTAACGCTCACAATATTCTACTTGGGAACCCTAAAAAGGCGCACGCAGTCGTCCGTTAGATATTATCTGGTGATTTATAGCCACGTAGTATTGACTAATGCTAGTGTGGGCACACCATTATATTCTTTATGGTGATACCATTGTATAGGATTGGTTTCATACCATTGCTGGTTTATGCACACGTGGGCAGAACGTAGAGGTCATAACTAAAGGTAAAAAATTTAAACCATACATATTATAAACTAGGATATGCCCGCGACTGCATCTACGCTTGACTTGAAATTACAACGGGAAATAAAGTATTGCAGCATTTAAAAAAGAATGTAAGCTGTCGTTTTAGTGAAGACTATGTCGGAATAAGCTAATTTTTATGCACCCAAACAACTCCAAACCGCTCGGAAATTCCCGCGGGATTTTCGGAATCAAAAGTAATATTATTTATTACACACAATTTGCTATTGATAAGCGAATCCCGTAATTTAATTAAAATAAAAAAAAAATAAGAAACCATATACTACACTTTTACAATTTTATAATATTGTTACATGCCGTCAAAGATAAGCGCACAGCTGCCTGTTGTAAGCGCAATCTATTGTGTTCCTCCCAGATTAAGGAACTCTTTGTGTTTTGAATTTGCAATTAAGAAAAACATGCTATTGTTTTTCTACTTGTTTTATAACCATCATTAGCGTCGAACTAATCCTTATTGTTGTTGTTTTCGACTTTGTGGCTGTTCGTAGGTGTACAAATTACTATTTCCCAGAAACTCAGTGTGCGCGGCCAATTTATTTGTACTGTGTAGTTAGTATAAGACGATGCCCGAATGGAGGGGCGGGCAGTCATGCGACGACTACGAGACGAGTAAGACGTTTGTAGTACTCTCGATTAGCGATATAGACGACGGACTTTACGCGTGTCGAATTGCATTGAATCGTGCAGTGTGAACTGGTTGCATCCAGTTTTATTTGTATTTGTTTTATACGTGTTTGTACAGTTCTAATAAATTCTATAGTAGTTTCAACGTCATTTTTAATTCGAGCTCGTAACAATATTATAGATAGATGCAACATTACAGATCCCACATAGTCATCCACTAGTTTAAGTACCTGGGATCTGTACTTAGCGCATCCGGGGACATCGACCATGACGTCAAGGCCCGTATATCAGCAGCTTGGGCCAAGTGGCGTGAGGTGACAGGTGTCATTTGCGACCCCAAAATGCCGGTTAAGTTAAAAGGGCAGGTCTACAAATCCATTATTAGACCTGTTCTTTTATATGGCAGTGAAGCGTGGCCTGTACTTGAGCGACACAAGCAGGAGCTGCGTGTCACGGAAATAAATATGCTTCGGTGGATGTGTGGAGTGACGCGAAAGGATCGCGTCAGGAACTCCCGCATCCGCGGCAGCCTTCGCGTCCGTGACAGCAGACAAACTGCAGGAGAATCGCTTCCGCTGGTGCGGCCACGTTTTACGGAGACCGGCTAACTATGTGGGGAACAAATGTCTAGCCATGCCGCCTCCGCCAGGTCTCGGTCGAAGGGGTAGGCCCAAGAAACGCTGGCTTGACGTTGTGAGGGATGACATGCGTACCAATGGTCTCGATACAAGGGATGCCAAAAATCGCGCGAAGTGGAGAAGGAGAAGTAGGAACGCGGACCCTGGGCGTCGAAGTGATCGCTCCGAACGCAACCGGGATTCAACGCTCGGATGATGAATATTATAGATAGATGAGAGTGACTTTAGAAGTTTAGATGTTTCCAGCCTTGGGAATTGTTTTACTAAGGCCTGATTTTTCAATCATCAAATTAATCTATCAACTAAATTACCATCTAGTTAAATATAGAATTGAAAGATTTTAACTATTTTATTCATTTAATTTTGTATCTTGTATAATGTAGTACCTTCAATTTCATTGTTTAGCATCAAACTTAAGAAATTTCTTAATGCTCATCAAAACGCACAATGCGATCTTAGGCATGACACAAGTGCTATATGACTTTTGGAATTTATTTTAATTTGGTTAATTTATAGATATATGTTATTTGTTTCGTTGTGTGTGTTGCTACAATGATTTTATATATGTATGTGTTATTTAAATGATTGCTTTATTATATAATTTTTTAGCCTGCAATTCATTTACCATTATCAAACTGCATTATACTGTATATATTGTTGATGTTATGTGTGTTGTATTTTCCTCCATGACTTCACTTTATGGTCCCAGACGGAAGAACAGCGCTAGTCCTTGTTGGCTAGCATTATGCTGAGACTGGGTCCAATTTAGGACTTATTTTCTTTCTATTTCTATTTATATTAACTTAGTTTTTATCCTAAATAAAATACTATACTTTCTTCTTTCTTCTCTTTCTTTCATTTGACTGTCATTCTTAATTTGTGTCATATTTTGTTTTACGAGTTACTTTTATCTAGTGATTCATTTAGTATTTTCTTAAGTACATATCTCAAACTACGTTATCATGGTTTCAACACAAATGGTTTCAAATAAAACGTCGAAATAAAAATTAAATAAAACGCCGCGCTTAATACCGTTAATTAGTGATTGATTGAAAAGTCAGCTCTAAATATTATGAAATTTGGTATAATTATATCTATATACATATAATAAACGTAGACAGCTCGACTTTGTCATGAAGGCGTGTTTTTTTAGTGAACCCAACCGCAAGTAACCCTTTTATCTATCCCACGGAAACGATGTCATTTATCGGGATAAAACGTATCCTAAGTGCTCACCTGGGATATAAGCTAGCTAGGTGTTGGGGTTTCATTTAAATCCGCTTAGTAGTTTTGAAATGATGCTCGAACAGATAGACAGACAAAAATTCTTAAAATTGCAAAGATCGATGCCGGTCCCAATTAGCCCTGATTTTTTTCTTATAGTAAAATAGATTAATAGATAGAGAGAAAAATAGATAGATTTATCATAAAGTGTATAGATAAAATAGATAGATGACAGTAAAGGAATTACGATACTTCGTATAAGTTACGCTTGGTATAACAACACATTTTACTACTTTCAAATTGTAGATAGTAAATATATGCCATCATTCCTGCTCACTGAACATTCAGATATCCATTGAAGCACAAACTATCTCCAAAACATCGTAAAATAAACTAAAAACTACCTTCTATAGTAATATTACATACAATTTCAACGCAGCAAAGGGTATCAACGGAAATGATAAGCACTAAAGCTAATGTTAAATTATGGTTTTTGGGAATATGACACCATGTGACGCTTCGGTTACATCATACTTTCCCAAAGTGGGCGATAACGCTCCCTTGTGGGCGCTGCAGGCCTAAAGAGGGGCGGTAAGAGACCCAGAAAAAAATGGGGGCGTTGTGTAGAGTCTTGGGGGGCGATTTGTAATTTCATCTAGCTAGTAGGACTCTTAGACACCGACTGAACTCTCGACTCTCGACTACAACTTGTGAACATCAACTAATATTAATTAAGAGATTGCTCAAACTTGGTTTGATATTTCTCTCCGCGTATTTCATATATCTCTCCCATTTTATTGAATAAATGAAATCAGCATCAGATTCATCCTCCACATTAGTTTTTATATAAGAATCGATTATGTTTGTTTTATTTTGAATAAAAGATACTCTGTCTGAATACTATAAAGTTGCGTTTCAATAGTCATCCTCATTGGCAGGTGTAGCCCGTAAGAGTTAACTTGAGACCTCAGCGCCGTTGTGTACTACCTACTGCGCTTAGGTCTCAAGTTAACTCTTGCGGGCTATAGTAAAAGTCTCGTTTAGAATGAATGTTTAATCTCCGCTAATATAACTCACAGTAATCAATTAATTTAATTTGACGTTATAATGCTTTTTAAGTAGATGAAAAAATGGGGGCGCTAAAAAAGAATCTATTCTCAAAGTGGGCAGTATACAAATAAGTTTGGGAACCACTGGTTTACATCGATCTGGTGAAAGATAACATCGATATGATAAAGAACGGCGAAGTTAATTTTTTAACATTCTACCATTGAATAAGAATTTAATGGGTGACAGTAGCTTAATAAAACATGTAACTCGTGAAGTAACCATCAGTCGTTTCTTGTTCTTGTTGAAATGTTTAATTAAAACTTTCGGTTAACGTCTTATGCTGGTATGCACCGACATTTAATCGATGATTAAAATAAAATAATATAGTTCTAGCGATTATTTTATATAAACCATAGGTTAAATGTCGGTGCACGTCAGTCTTATTATTTAAAATAATTTTTCTAAACTTAAATCAGTCATGAATTAAGAGTCCTAAATAGGCAACGTAGCCACCCTCTGGAAACCTTACTTGTTGTCTTTGTTAACCTAGGTTTAATATTCAATTTGTAGTCTTAAGGGATTATAGGTAAAATACAATATAAGTTAGCGAAGTGGTGATATTAGATAAGGCTCCCATAGAGTAAATAATAATCATAAACAAAACAAAATGAACAATTTCTGGGTAGCATAATAACTTTAAAATTACTCATTGACACTTGACACCTTGACTTTCGTGATAACGGCTAATGAGAAGCGGCCAAAACGTTTGAATAAAAATCAAATAATCTATCGCGCTTAAACCCGTGAAAACGTAGTCTTATCTATACATCTATACATATATAATACAATTGGAGAGGTCGAATTTTTGTACAATGAAAAAAATTTGCTAAAAACCGAGTCAGGGGGATGTAAGAAGTGAAATAGAACTAATTTAGATTTTTTTAAATTTTATGTGTCTCTGTTTCTATTTGTCTGTCTGTTTGTACCGGCTAATCTCGGGAACGGCTGGACCGATTTAAATGAAATTTTGTATGATGGTAGCTTATATCCATGGTCAATATATAGGATACTTTTGATCTCGAAAAATTAAAGAGTTCTCGTGGGATAGTTAAAAAACCGCACCACGCGGACGAAGTCGCGGGCATCAGCTACTTAAATATAAGTTTTCTTCATTATACTAGTTTATAATTTATGTGTAGTTCTAAGTTAGTTTTTTTCAATTTATTAATTTTAAAAGGTGATAATTATAACCTTGAGTAATTGTTTTGAGCAAATGGAGTAGGTAGTTCTAGAGATATATATTTCGAGTGAATTTTTTTATAGCTCCGTAGTCAAATTACGAAAACCAGAGATGTTTATGACCTCTACGGCAGCCTACGTATTCTTTTATAATAGCAGCCCATAAATGTCCCACTGCTGGGCTCGGGCCTCCCACTATAGGGGAACGGACAGTAAACCCGCCACGCTTGTCCAAGGCGGCTTGGCAGGTTTGACACATCGGTTATCTCAATGTGCAGGTTGCATCACGATGTTTTCCTTCACCGTTATTAGCACGTGGTAATTGTAACAATATGCACATTAGGTCAGAAAACTGCCTAAGTGGTGCATGCGTTCCGGCCAGAATCGAACCCGCGCCCTTTGAGTTTGGGACGCGCGCGCTAGCCATTATGCTACCACGACCTATTCTTTTGCTACACGCGAATTGTTATGTACATAATAAATTTATTTTGATTGCTTTAGAAAAGACTCTCAAACAACAAAATTTATATCAAAAATATACTAAACACGTAGAGGGATCGAGTTTGCTTAGGCCGTTTCCTATAATATCTCACTATTCATTGACTTGTCTTAGCTTCGGTTGAATTTTGACATTACTGTATGGTAGAACCTATGTCAAAATTTAAATGACTTGTCGCAGTATGAATTCTTAGTATGTCATTATTGCGATGGTAACAAATTTTCTTGTTTGTTACAACTTCATTAATTCTTTGAAAAGTAATTGTATAAAAACTTCTATATGTATTTAAAAAAAAGAGGCTGCTAAATAATTACGATGAAAACATTTTTTTAGCTATACGTGTTGCTGGGGAGTTTCTCGCCGCTTCTTATCCTTTGAACAGCGATGACGCCTTGCGAAGCGGTGTACATAGAAAAGGAAGTAGATTTAAAATTTGACTTAAGTATATACATGTATGACTTTCAAAAAGTATTCTCGAGTGGAACTTATTTTGAATAAAAACTTTTGAATTTGAAATTTGATTGTAAGGGAAATGAATGGTCGGCAGAATATAGGAACCAGGTCTTATCAAAATAAATGAAAAAATCAGATGGGCAAATTCGGAGCGGCAGGATTCCCAAATGCAAGTTTTAGAATTTTTATCTGACTGTCGCTTAGCATCAACCTACAACTACTGAACGGATTTAAATTGAACTCGATGAAGAGTTTGATCACATCCCGGGCTACCATTTAGCATACTTTTCATCCGGATAGATGACATCTTTTATGTGGGATAGATACGCTCAATAATTATAAAGAGTGTAAATAAATTCAAAACAAACGTCGTTTTGGCAACGCGAACGAAGTTTCGCTGGCACGGCTAGTTTAATATTCACTTTATAACACAAATACGCATCCAAAACGACACATGTTATTTATTGTCACAAGGAAAATAGTTGCTTGCAAAATCACAGATAGCTGGTACAAGCCATTAATGCAAAGCACCACGCAAGTGTTCTTAGTTCTGACTCACTCCAGATTGCTTGTCTAGACAAGTGATAATTCTGTGCTCTAGGCATCTAATATTACTTTGTAGACATTTGCCTTCTTCCGGTTAGAATTATGGTATAAAGTTATTGATAGACTGATTACTATTATATTATAATTAATAAATAGAATAATATTTTAAAAAAAATATATATTTATTGGACATCATTCCTCATCGTTTCAATTCATAACGAAATTATCTAAACAATTGATATATTAAGTACTGATATTGTTCCCTTGATAATTTGTATATGTTTAATTTCTAATACAATTTAAATAATAGACATAGCCAAACGTCTGGTGGATGTCTCACGTGCCCAAAAGACTTGGTGGCCAGTCTTTTGGGCACGTTTCCGACTGACAGCTGTCTGGTACTAGATTTTATAGTTTAATTTATTTATAATTTAGTTTATTTTTAATGAAAATATTAATTGTTATGTAAACAATTTATGTAATTTCAAAATAATATTAAAAATGATTGCAACAATAATAATTGTGAAGAAATCCAAATACATTGCGTGTTAGTGTTTACTTGAAAAAAAACATGCATAACAAAACTTGAATGTCAAAATTAAAAAGTGTTTTTTTGAAATTAGGTCTTATGTGCTTGTGTGACTACAATACTACCGATTTTACTATTTGAAGTGAAAACTTGTATAGGCACGTTGGGCACTTTCGGTATGGGGAAAAACAATACGAATTGAGAGCCTCCTCCTTTTTGAAGTCGGTTAATAAGCACTGAATTTACGTGACCGTCGCGCTCGGGTATAAAGTTTTCACTTCTGACGTGTAGTCCTACGACTGAAGTTTTTATTATATGGAAGTCTAATCATTTATCCGTGCAGGAACGGAGAAAGAACACACTTTCCTGCTTCCGGATGGCCTGTCTTAAGAGGCCAAGAAACAACCCACAGCCAGGTGGTAGGGCATCTGCCCGACTGGATGGCTATCACCCCTGGTCTAAAGTATGTCGCCATAACAACCTTGAGTTGTGAGACCAGGTTCAGTCTCCTTTAAGAGAACAGCAGCGCATTTGTAGCACCTTTCGTGTTGCAAATGTCCATAGGTGATGGTAACTGCTTTCCATCAAGTGGGCCGTCTGGGTCGCTGCTGAAGTCTTGCAAAAAAAAAAAAAATGTTCTAGACAAAAAAATTACCGAATTATTATCACTATATAATTTCCTTTCCACCCACTCTAATACCCTTCCTTAGCAACTGTAACACAGCCAAAGTAAATGTGTCAATATTACCCGAGAGACATGGCGGGATAGTAAATAAACTTTGATTCGGCAGAAGTCCCGATTTGAGCCGCCAAAGAGCGAAGCAACACCGGAACTAATTTAAAGTAATCCAATCAAAGTTGCTTCAGCAGATTCCCTTTCCCTGACGCGGCCTGATTGAGTTATGATGTGTTTAGGACGAACGGGCAAACAGTTTATTGTTATTAATTATATGTTTATTGGCAGTCACGCCCACGAGCAGTGGCTAAGGGAGCGGATCTATTGAGCGAGCGGCAGCGATAGCGGTCAAACTTCGGTTACCTTCCCCTGTAGGCAATTGGTGTTAGATTATTTAACGTCTAATTGATAAAATAACAAGAGGGGTGTCCCCTTTGTTACTTTTTAAACACAAGAAGGTTGGTGAAAAAAGGAGAGGAATTGATAAACCGACTATGATGAAATTTGGTGAAGTGCTTCGGCTAGTTAGGAATATAAATGAAATACTAGTTTATCAACACAGGTTTAGGTAATTTATTAGAAACTTCTTATAACACGTTATAGACCGGGGTAATTTGAATAGGTTTACAATCATTCACACCAGACTAGCTTATCTCCTTAAGATTGCAACTATATTTTGGTTCAATAGAATGTAAATGGTAGGGGGAAATGATATAATGCTTAGCGTAATGATATGTCATTCCATTCTATTCTATTAGTTTAGTGCTAATGCCACTTGTCTACGGGCTGAACTGATGAAGCCGCAGGGTACTACGACCTTTAAATAATGACACGTGTAAAATATCTTTGTAATTAGTTTTTATTTAATGTAGGTATATATTTTTAATCGTAATTGTGCATATGTATGGAAATGTATTTCTTCAAAAAGGGAATTATTATTAATATATATCATAGTTGAATGTTGGATTTTTTTCAGTGTTGTTCACATAAAATACAATTTTTGTAGAATTATTTGTGAAAACATTAAAAAAATGTACGTAAATCTATTCTTCTTCTTATATTAATTTAGACATAGTTTAATTATGTGTCCATCGTCATATCTGAATACTGGGGACTTACGTTCAAACGGATTTAATAGTTCATTTTTATCGTTAATAAAAATGTACGACGTTTGACGAAAACGAACGACAAAATGCGTCTGAAACTAACTCCCCTGGACCAAAACTAGCCCAAAAGCAAAATATGCATTGTGCGACAATGTTATAGTTAATTAAACAGATAGACATACTATTATCCCAGGAAACTATCCAATTTTGCGGGACAAAATTCAGTGTGTGCTTAGACCACATGATAGAAGTGAAAACTTCATCAAGGCGAGTAATATCTATCTCGCTCCCTTAGTCGACTCGAGCCGACTTTATCCGAATGAGCGTCACATTGCCGAGCGTAACGCGCGACGGCTGTCTCATTCAGTACCCACAAAATTAAGTGCTCAGCGCGCCGAAAGCTGTTTTCATCACTTCGAATATTGATTCCACGCTTCAGCTTGTGAACATATACTTACCACGATTATAAATTGATATAAATAACATTTTGACAAGGCTTGCGAGTGTCGTGCACCCATAAATAACGTAATGGCTTGTAAAGTGCGCGCGCGCACCGCAGCCCGGTAAGTGGTGAAATAGCGACGGCGCTCTTGTTTCTGATAAATCAAACCACTCAATTATATATTATTAGTACACACAAATAATAATTAGGTTAATTTTTACCACAGCTAGGACTTTCATCGGGACTTTGGCTGTGTTTATATTGCGTAAAAACTTTTGCGAAAATATTGGATTTTATAAAAATGGATCTATGAGAGAAAGTTGTAAAATTTATAAGAACAAGTCGTCGTCGATTGTCTCCTAGATTTAACTATTGCCCTTCCACACTTTAAGATAATTTTCTATAGTTATTGTCAAACATGTAATCAAGAGAATCAGCGTAAAATAATTTAGAAACCGAGAAGTTCATCGACAGATTTTGAAAATTTACAGAATGAATGTATTGCTTGAAATAGGCAAACAGACAGATGCTCCGCCTAAAGGAAAGTGGTTACCGTCGCCTTTGGACGTTTGTAACGCCAGGGCGATGTCAACGCGTTGCTTATAGGATGGGCAGGCAGGGTCTCCAGACTGGGGACTAACTAGCTGTTCTCCCAAAAAAAAAAATGAGACAAAGAATGGGGTAGGTATGAAATTTTGTCTCAAAGATATAAAAATCGAGAGAAGCATTAAAATGTAGTCAATAGTGCCAAAGATGCCATGCTACTCCTGACATAATAAGTTTATTAAATTAGAGAATTTCCAAAAGTGGAGTCCTTGAGGAAGGGATAAGATAGGTGGGATGAGATAGAGGGGATGGGATAGGGAAGACGAGCCATCGGGCAACCGAAACTTTAATTCGCCGTATGAACAATGATCACATTCGCACCATCAAGACTAATCATTTAATGCCAATATTTTGTGAGAACGTAGCACAGATCAAGTTGGCTCTAAGAGCTTTAATCACGATCATGATTCCAACAAGGACTGGAAGTCGTGGTATCGTGGTAGCGTCGCGGTAGGTGACGGCGCGGGTCCGAATCCTAGCCGGAACGCAAGTACCACTTAGGCAGTTGTTTGACCTAATGTGCATATTGTTACAATTACCATGTGCTTTTTTGACTGTAGAATTCACCAGACAGGCAGACAGCCCACCTGATGGAAAGCGGTTACCATCGCCTATAGACATTTCTTTAGGGAGATTGGAACCTGGCCCTAATGCCGGAATACAACTCAAGGTTGTTATGACGGCATACTCTAGACCAGGGTTGGTAGCCATCCAGTCGGACAAATACCCTCCCACATGGCACGACAGGCCGCCCGGCCGCAGGAAATTGTATTCTTTCTCCGTTCCTGCAC
The DNA here is from genome assembly GCA_039645545.1 of Dendrolimus houi. Classification (NCBI taxonomy): domain Eukaryota; kingdom Metazoa; phylum Arthropoda; class Insecta; order Lepidoptera; family Lasiocampidae; genus Dendrolimus; species Dendrolimus houi. Next base: position 23,607,103 of record CM077130.1, read on the forward strand.
GGATAAAAATGGTGAAGTGTTAACAACGGTGAAGGAAAACATCGTGATGCAACATGTACATCAAGATAACCGATGTCAAATCTGCCAAGCTGCCTTGGACAAGCGTGGCGGGTATACTGTCCGTTCCCCTATAGTGGGAGGCCCGAGCCCAGCAGTGGGATATTTATGGGCTGCTATTATATGATTCCAACATGGCTCTGCAATATCCACCTCATGAAAAGCGATCACCATTGCTTTATAACCTATACAAGTTGCCCCAAAAGGGCCATGAAAACATGAAGCGTGCACATAAACTTAAATAGGGCTTAATTCAGCCCCCTTTTGAGGCTGCAGCTTATTATTTTAGCCTCTCAAACTAATGAGCTTTGAGTTATTAAAATGGCTCTTTATATGCCGGCCCTTTATGGGGGGTGTTTAGACGGGCAGCGAGTGGTCTAAAACGAGCTCACGTGTTCCATGAATTTTGTTTTCAAGTAATTAAAAGATTTTAAATTCTATTAACATTCAACTTAAAGAGCATAATTAATTAATTTACAAACAATCTATTCATAGTCAATCTTTTCTGTAATATAATAAATCTATTTGTGTGTTGAGTTTGTACAATGAATTTGAACATCAGAAATAAATCAGGGGGGCTAACTCCGTCCAGTTTTGGATATAGCAATGTTTGTAATTTTTATCTGTGTGTCGGTTACAGCATCGTATTATAGCAAAAATTCGACACAGAGCTAGTTTATATATCAAGTCAACGTTTAAGAAACTTCTTATCCCCAAAAAAGACGTTTTCATGAGATAGTCGCATATAGCAAAAAAAAAACGCGAACGAAGTTTTCCATATGCTATAGTATATTTAAAAAAAATTTGAAATAACAGTTGATTTTAATTTCAATTACTGTGACGTCTGGAATCAAATGAAGCGTAAAGCGCATACTTTGGGACAATTTAAACATTTCTATTAATATTAGAAATGCGCAAGTAACTCTGTCTATCTGTTACGCTTTCACGGAAAAACTACTAGGTCTATCCCCTTTTCCTGGATGAAAAGCATCCTATATCCATCTTAGATATTGAACTTACATATATGTCGAATATCAGCCAAATCGGTGCAATAGTTTTTTCGTGAAAGCACAACAGCCAAACAGATAAATATTCTTTTATCCCGAAAACTATCCCATTTTTCTAGATAAAAAGTGTCCTATGTTCATCCTTGGCATCGAAAATATATATATTGTCTTTTTCGTCACATTTGTCAAGTTTTGTAATTTGTGTAATTTACAGATAGACGGGGATAGGATACTTTACGATATAAAATGAAGTGCACCTTCCGGGAACAAATAGCACTAACGTCTTTAAACAAGAGGTACGCAGCAGAGGTTGACCCACGGCCCGGCCGCGGGGTACATATAGTGTTACATGCCGTCAAAGCCGCACAGCTGCCTATTGTAAGCGCAGCTTATTGTCCTCCCGGATTAAGGAATCTTTGTGTTTTGAATTTGCAATTAAGAAAAACATCCTATTGTTTTTCTACTTGTTTTATAAACATCATTAGCGTCGAACTAATCCTTATTGTTATTGTTTTCGACTTTATGGACGTTCGCAGGTGTGCAAATTAATATTTCTTAGAAACTCAGTGTGCGCGGTCAATCGTTTTTGTACTGTGTAGTTAGTATAAGACGATGCCCGAACAGAGGGGCGGGCAGTCAAGCGACGACTACGAAGCGAGTAAGATGTTTTTCGAGTACTCTCGATTAGCGATATAGACGACGGACTTTACGAGTGTCGAATTGTATTGAATCGTGCAGTGTGAACTGATTGCTTCCAGTTTTATTTGTATTTGTTTTATACGTGTTTGTACAGTTCTAATAAATTCTATAGTAGTTCCAACGGCATTTTTAATTCGAGTCCTGTAGCTCGTAACAATAGTTAACTTTAAAAATACGATGATACTTGTATATAAAATTCCCACTAAAGCAAGCAGAGAATACGGAGACAGGCAATCCGATACTTTTCATCTAGTCGCGTGGTAATTAAAGTACGCCCGGGAGCGGCGCTTGGATGCGGTAATTTTATGCTAATTGGGTGTTCTGTTTCACTGTTCTACAGTTATGTTAAATAGGATACAGTTAACAGATCATTTTCCGTTAGCAGTGTTTAAAATAATTTTGAGAACAAGTCAGCAAAAAGGAGCTCTTTCAATATTACTCCTAATTCTCTAGGTACAGACACCGATAGCTCATAAGCTTCAGTCTCATTTGGCTTCTGTAGTCTGTCACTCAGCTGGCCGCCAAAAAGCTAGTTGTACGTACTGTCAATCAAAGTTGAGACAATACTTAGTGTTAAAGGGGAGACAGTACTCACTAAATAGGTGAGACAGTACTCACTATCAAAGGGGAGACAGTACTCATTAAAAGCTGAGATAGTACTCATTATCAAAGGGAAGACAGTACTCACTATCAAAGGGGAGACAGTACTCATTAAAAGCTGAGATAGTACTCATTATCAAAGGGAAGACAGTACTCACTATCAAAGGTGAGATATTACTCACTATCAAAGAGGAGACAGTATTCACTACCAATGGTGAGACAGTATTCACTATCAAACGGGAGACAGTACTCGCTTTCAAAAGGAAAACAGTACTCACTATCAAAGGTAAGATAGTACTCACTAACTAAGGTAGACAGTACTTCTTACCCGTTCAGTTGAAAAATATTTACTAAGAACAAGTACTTATCGCAAAAAAATGACTTAATGGATCTCGTTCAAACCAATTTTTTATAAAATTATTTGTTTTTACTTTGTTAGGATTTTTCACTTCATAATTTACAAGTTAGTATAGATAGATATATAGTTTATACCACCTGGAAGCGAATATGTCCTCATCAATTTACTTAAGATACATTGTTATGATATTCTAAGGTAGAGACCTAAACTACCTGAATACCTAATCCAAAATGTATTTTTAATCGAAATGATAGACTAGAACTTCTAAGGACAGCATTCAAATACTTCATCTCTATTATATTATGTATATGTATATGAATTTTCTATATAATTTTGTATGCATAATAAATATGATTGATTTTATTTCATTGAAATTATAAAAAAAACTATTATATATGTATATTGTAAGTATATAGAAGTACGTCGAAATTATTCTTCTGTTCAAAACAACACTTGCATTATCCGGTAATATCAGCTAATGTGCAGTTTTGCTTTCTAATTCGCACACAATTTGAAAATATTTCTAACATCCTAAGCTTGGAAACAATGGCACTGTATCCATTTTCCCGCGCTAACCGACCGCAACACAAAATGGCGATGCATTGTCTCGAAATGGCCGAATGCAACAATGAGCTACATCTGGCTTGGGTCCAACGACGGAGTCGCTTTATCTATGAGAATAAGGCCACGGTTTTTTTTTCTCGGAGATGTCCTAGTATGCATATTGATTGGGTTCACGTAACATTTGGCTGTCAAAATCTGGAATGCGTTGCCTCTTACTGTCAGAGAGGCCAAAACACTACCTACATTTCGGAACTCACTAGGAAGTACTATCTATTTTTAAATAAATATTTCTAATATATTAAACATTCACTTATTTATCTGTTGTTAATTTAAAATGCTGGTCATACATAATGTTAATAAATATAAGTATATTTATTTAAATTATTTCATAAGTATATTGGTATTCTATAAATGTTGCGGCTGCGCTGGGTTTAGCGATAAGCAAACTGTATCAAAATGAGAAAGAAGGAGAATGGGACAATTTTGAAGGGGAATTTCAGAATGAGCACACATATACCTGGTTAATGGGCATGACATGTAGCTACTCCTCTGCTCCTGAGTCCATTTCACTTCACTTCAGTTTATTTGTTATAATATGATTTACAAGGATTTAATTTCATGTGTATATATTTGTTTGATATTTATTTACAATGTGCGGAGCGTATTTTTTAATTTACTTTGTTGATGACATGACAATGAATGACTGACATGCGTGCGAAAAGAGACGGCGCCGTAATAATTTGAAGTGATAATTTAAATATATTAGAAGAAAGTTTGAATAGGTCGAAAGGAGGTTTACATGGCGGTACTAATAAATGTGCCTGGATCTATGTATGTATTAAATTTATAAATTAGTATTAGTATGTATAATGTTACAAGATGTCCACCACAGTAGTCATGAGAACCATAGTGTATATTAACATGACATAGACAATCGTCATAGATAATATCATGATTCAATTTATAATTAAATAACCATTTACTACCGGTTGGTTAATTTTATAAGCCCACTAAATTATCGTATTGCTATTTTTAGCAACGATGCAATGTTATTGTTTTGTAGGTTAGCACTTTCGTATAAATGGCGTAGTGGCGTGTAGAAGGTGTTCATTGCTTACTGTGCTGTGTGAATATTCACATCAAAGGCTGAACAATACAGGGGAAACCCTGCCCAAATAGTTAATATTTGGTACTTTCTTACCCAAATCTCTCTTTGCACTTTACAATATTTAAATTGTACTGTGCTACCTTTTTTTTGCGCCACCTACATCGCCAGATAAGTTAAAGAATTTCTTTCAGCTAGGTTGCCTGGAGAGATAGCTTTTAGCGATAAGGCCGCCTGTTGTTTTGCCACAATGTATTGTAACTATGCATTTTGGTTTTGTAATTGTTTATTTTGGTGAGCAACAAAGTGTTATCTATCTATCTATTTTTCAGATTCCACCTCCATTGTACTGTCGCTATTCCACTGTGATATTTATTAAAGAAGATAGCTGGACAGTTTCTTGTTACTGTACCTGTATTGTCCCTGGTCTAAAGTGTATTGTAACAAAATGATGATTTTAGTTTACACTGCATCCGTGCAGGAACGGAGAAAGAATACAATTTCCTGCGGTCGGGCGGCCTGTCGTAAGAGGCGACAGAAGGCCCTGGTCTAGAGTATGCCACCATAACAACCTTTAGTTGTGCTCCGCGGCATTAGTGACCCGGTTCCAGCCTCGCTTAAGAGAGCAGCAGCGCATTTGTAAAGCCTTTGGTGTTCCAAATGTGCATAGGCGATGGTAACCGCTTTCCATCAGGTGGGCCGTCTGCCTGTCTGCTGAACTCATACAATAAAAAAATACTTTTTTAAAGTATGTATACACCAGCTGGTTAGGTAATTTTTATTTGTATTAGGTTTATTTTAATTTGCATGTATTTAGTTTATTTTTAAATGACAATTTATTTTAAGGTTTCGTTTTTGGGTTACTTATTCATGATACAGAAGTAATTCTTAAATTACAAAATGTCGAATTTGTTATCATTATAATGATAAGTTATTTTTTCCCCCTGTTTATAATAATAATTTAAATAAAAGCTGGTTTTCAAAAATATATTTGTAATAAGAGTAATAAATTTATTGTGTCTCTGTAATTATGTGTAGTGTAAATCATATCGTTACGAGTCGCGAGACTCGAATTAAAATGCCGTTAGAATTACTATAGAGTTTATTAGAACTATACAAACACGTATAACACAGGTACAAATATAACCGAACATAACAAGTCCAAACGTAATGCAGAAGGTCGTAACTCAATAAAACGTGCAAAGGCCGTCACTTACTAGATTCCCGATTATAGTACACACGTCTCGCTTCGCTCGTGGTTATCGCTCGACTGACACCTCTTTCCATCAAGCCATCGTTTTATACTGCACAAATGCAAATATGTCTGCCCGGCAAGCGTCGACGTAATTTCCTAGAAATCGTAATCCGCACCTGGCTAATTGTGCCTGCAAACGGCCATAAACGAGTGCAATAGGCTGTTCTCCACAATAACCAATAAATAAATAAACAAAAGAAGACAGTCATAAAAGAATTACGATTAGCTCAAATGCCGACAGGTAATAAAATATGTTTTTATAGATATGCAGATGGATTTTGTTTTTGTCGGAACTTAAGTTGTAACAATATATTAAATATTTATTTGTAATTTTACACATTATGTTTTACACTTACAACTTTTCAAAGAAAAATACATAAAGCTACAATAAATATAAACTTCAAAATAAACTACAAACTATATAAAAACTGAAACTAAATAAAAAAGGGACAAATACCTAAAGATAAGTTATTGGTCCCAAACCACTGTCACTCGCCGGGAACGTTCCCAAAAGGCTGGCGGCGTTGCCACGTTGTATAGCAACGCTTAATCTTTGAGCAAAATAGAAGCCAGCCTTCTGGTCTCGTGTGAACGTTTGGCGACGTCACGATTGACCTTTAGAGCGTTAGGACCCCACGGACCCAGAGTTTCCACCCCAATGCCGCAATTTGTAATATTATTCCATTTATTCTATAATACAGCTGAATATACATACTTTAATAAAACTACGTTTTAACGGTTTTAAGCGCGGTAGTTCATTTGATTTTTGTTATTCCGACGTTTCGGCCACTTTTCAGTGGCCGTGATCCCGGAAGTCAAAGATGGCAAGTGTCAACGAGTATGTTAAAGTTCTATTTAGCCTACCGCCAACTTGTTCATTTTAATTATTTAGTTTGAGTTTTGTTTATGGTTATTATTTACTCTATGGGAGCCTAATCTAATTTACCAACCCTCCGCAACATGTTATGGCTTGAAGAGAAGAAGCGGCGCAAGAAACTCTTCAGCAAACATGCCTAGCTCTAATAATTCTATATAATATTAAAATGGGTGGAAGGAAAAATAAAAGAAATTTTCAGTCAAGTTGGTTTGTGTTCTTGTGCACGCAGAAAGAGCTCACAGTGTCCTGAGGTCTGACAGTTGGTTTTTGCTGGGTTTGGGTCTTGATAGTTTTGATGATCGGATCCCAAACAGGTGGTACTTGCCAACCATCTTCTCTATTGAAATTTGGGTGCTTTTTGATTTCAATAGCCTCACGCATCATTCTAGTTTTATTATGTATATAAGTCGCGAAAACTTAAGAAAATATCATACATACTTTACTTAAAAAATATATTTTTTTTATTTAATTTATTATTGTATTATAAAATGTTATATGTTTGTAATAATTTATAAAATGATTACAAACTTCTCACCTTTATCTTTCTTTCTTAATAAATCCTAAGCCTTTAATGGGTTAGTAATATTATCCTTGGGTGTAACATTTGAATGAAGAAAGTTCCGGAGTTCGCGAAAGGCGCAGATAACGAGAAGCCGAGATAATGCTGGTAGATAATGTACACACAGAATAAGCATTAGGCATAATAAAAAGTTTTATAATCGTGGCAACTCCGCGCGCCGCTCATAGGGTATATTCCCAAAAAAACCCCAAATAATGTACTTACACGGTCCTGCACTGTCGCCGACAATATAATATCAACGTAATCACGGTAGAATGTAAAAAGGTTATTTCAATTTTTGAAAAAAATCATGACGTTCCTATAAATGATTTAATTACAAATTACCACAATGATATGAGTTCCGCCGAGCAGACTGTAATGTCGACAAAGCTGGTCTTTGCCGTCTCGTATGGTGTCAAAAGTTGGAGTATTGCCCTCGTTGAGTACCTGCAAGTTTAGCTCATTAAGGAGTCCTGCCGGTGCCGCTCCTCTCGCATATCCAATCGAGCTGCCCCACCATAGGCTCTTTGATGCAGCGTTTTATTACTAGAAAGCATTAAACAATAACCTCCAGTTTTCTTAATTCTTTGAAATCGAACATAAATCAATATATTTTTGTAAATCAGTTTTGTTGAATTCGTTTTTCTATTCGAAATTAATGAAAGCAAACTTTACAAAAGATAACCAATCAGTAAGGCAATAGAAAAAAACAGACCAAAAATTAATTAAATTAGATTAGGCTCCCATAGAATAAATAATAACCATACACAAAAATTAAAATGAACAAGTTGGCGGTAGAATAAATGAAACTAACAATACTCATTGACACTTGACATCTTTATCTTCCGTGATCACAGCTACTGAAAAGTGGCCGACACCTCGGAATAATAAAAATCAAATAAATTACCGCGCTTAAAACCGTTAAAACGTAGTTTTATTAAAAAACAAACCCTTAAATTGCACCCAATAGCTTTCATATGCTGAAAGTCAGTTAAGACCACCAGTTGTACTTTCGTTTTTTTTTTTTTTTTTGAGCTGGATCCAGCTGAATAGCCGCAGATGGCTGTTTCAGCGATACCGGACTTTGGGGGCTTCCCGACTCCGTGGGAGCGGAGGCGTTCAGCCCGGGGCAGCGCGCTCGAGGAGGCACCTCCTGTGAGGTTCGACCTCGGCTCGACCGCTGCGGGGGATTGACTCTACATAGGAGTTAGCCGTGAGAGGCTGAATGAGCTAAGCCAATAGGCTGAAATGATTGTTATTGGGGACTCGTTATCGACTCCGCCGGCGGAGCCGATCCTAGTCTATCGTTACTACCGCTTTGCAACGTGTTATGGCTGGAGGAGAAGAAGTGGCCTGGGACCAGCAAGTATTTATGTTTCTCATGCATGTGTAAAAAGCGCCTTTAATTTCACGTGTCAGTTCTGTAAGCACTGTCTGCGTTTATTCTTTGTAATCCCCAACACTCAGCGGACTGGCGTCGTTATCAGCAGTCAGCATCAGGTCACCAGTCCTCGGTTCGCCATTAAGATACGGGTAGACTTCGTGCTGACCGAATGAACAGATGCTCCCAAGGTTTATTTGTATCTGCATCCCTCTCTTTTATTTTTGCTATTTGTTATATACCTAACATAGTGTTACGAGCTACAGGACTCGAATTAAAATAAATGCCGTTGGAATTACTATAGAGTTTATTAGAACTGTACAAACACAAATAAAACAAACAATATATATTATAAAACAAATACAAATAAAACTGGATGCAACCAGTTGACACTGCACGATTCAATTCAATTTGACACGCGCAAAGTCCGTCGTCTATATAGCTAATCGAGAGTACTATAAACGTCTTACTTGTATCGTAGTCATCGCTTGACTGCCCATCTCTCCGTTCGGACACCCCTTTATACTCAGCTTAGGACCGTGTAACAATGATTTCTACGAATTACACCTGCGCCACTATCGACGCTATTCCCAGAAAACATAATTCTGCACACCTGCAGGATTTGTCTGCGAACGGCCATAAACAAGCACAATAACAATAGGCTATTGTCTAAACCAAAGAACTCCGAATGGAGGAAGGGCAATAAACCAGGTTTTATGGCAGGCAGATGTGCATCTCTCGTATTTGGCCCAACTTGTAACAATAGGTATATAACAAATATTAACATAATCACGAATTTGTAAATGAGTAAAAAATACGAAGGTCATGCCAAATTAAATTAGATTATCCACTTAAAAATGTGTTTTTATTGAATCCGTTATCTATTTATTGGAAGTTTTTGAAGTGATAACTTCTTATGGGAGGGTAATCCGCTTCGTTACGTAACGCGTTACGGCGCCAGTCTGTCTGACTTCCCTTTCTCTCACGCATACGGCAGCGGTAGCAGGCTCCTCCTCTCTCACTCTAACCCACTCGCTATATATATAAAATTTAAGTAATAACCTAAGCTTTTCTCAAGTTAAACAATTTCGATATTAAATAGTTCAACTTAGATTAGTTTAAGTTATCACTTCTGTCGGGCGTCGCGAGACAAACACTTTTTTTAATTTTTTTTACTACTACGATGTGCCCGCGACTTCGTACACGTTTGATTTGAAATTCCCGCGGGATTCCCGATACACAAAGTACCGTAGCATTTAAAAGAGAATGTAAGTCATTTTCAGTTTTAGGGAAAACTGTGTCGGAATAAGCTAATTTTTATTCACTCGAACTTGGAATAATCCCGATGCACTTCCGGGATTATTCCCGCGGAATTCCCAGGTTAAAAAATAGCGCAGAGCTCAAGTCTAAGAATTTGCTGTCGAGCAGCCCAGTAGTTTATACGTGAATCTCAAACAAACAGACAAGAAATCTGAAAAAATTGCTGTTGATTTCGATGCGGATTTTTTATCCCGGGAGTCCCGCGGGAATACACCCAGGGGCGGTTTGAAATTGTTCGGATGCATAAAAATTTGCTTATTCTGACACAGTTTCTACTAAAACGATAGCTTACATTCTTTTTAAAATGCTACGATACTTTGTGTCCCGGGAATCCCGCGCGAAGGTAAGTGTAGACGAAGTCGCGGGGCATATCATAGTTATAAATATAATAAGTAAGTTCATACACCACTCGTTTTTTAATTTTTTTTAAACGGAATTTAACGCCAACTACAATTCGAAGACAGAATTCAATGGTGAGTTAGCTTCACTGACTGATTTCTTGTCGTCTTAACTATTCAAACACGGAAATAATGAGAGGTGTATGGAGTTCCAGAACTGACGGACTTCGCCACCTTGACTATATTGTTACATGCCGTCAAAGATAAGCGCACAGCTGCCTGTTGTAAGCGCAGTTTATTGTCTTCCCGGATTAGGAATTCTTTTGTCTTTTGAATTTGTAATTAAGAAAAACATGCTATTGTCTTTCTACTTATTTTATAACCATCATTAGCGTCGAACTAATCCCTATTGTTATTGTTGTCGACTTTGTGGCCATTCGCAGGTGTGCAAATTACTATTTCTCGGAAACTCAGTGCGCGCGGCCAATTTCTTTGTACTGTGTAGTGAGTACAAGACAATGCCCGAATGGAGGGGTGGGCAGTCAAGCGACGACTACGAGACGAGTAAGACGTTTGTAGTACTCTCGATTAGCGATATAGACGACGGACTTTACGCGTGTCGAATTGCATTGAATCGTGCAGTGTGTACTGGTTGCATCCAGTTTTATTTGTATTTGTTTTATACGTGTTTGTACAGTTCTAATAAATTCTATAGTGGTTCCAACGGCATTTTTAATTGGAGTCCTGTAGCTCGTAACAATATGTATATAGTAGTATATTTCTCTTGTAAAAGATTTACGGTCCCACTTTATGATTACGTGGACGGACCTACATAAGGTAATCCGATTACCCTCATCACGATTACCATATAATTGTGTTTGTGACATGTCGTCGGGTGTGTTCAGCTTGGGCCGCTTTTGACTTACCTTTACAAGCTTATGACGTCTTTTGAAAAAACGAATCTGGCGAATGCTTGACAGCCAAAGAACTATAAAGAGTTTCGTAGTGTTGTCAGCTTAAATTTATATGTTTGGTGGGAGAATCAATGTTCAGATGTATGTGTGGTGTTAGAAGAATGGGTAAGGTGAGAAAGGCGTCTTCGAAAGTTACATCCGTGACTGAAAAGTTGAGAAGAAGAATACTATAAACCACGCGCAGAAGATTTGCCGATGACTACTTACTATTATTGTATTGTATTACACTTACTATTATTGTATATACTTATGTAAAGTATATACAATAAAAATTAAAAAATATATTTATAGCAACAACTATTTATGTAACCTTATTTGTCAACCTTACTGACCATCAACGCGTGACATTATTAGGCAATCGGCAAATATTCTGCGCACATATAGTAAGTTAGTATATTGGCATACAATGAGGAGATAAGTTTTTAAGTGAAACTTTAGAATCGTTGTAATTTGAAATTCGATAAAACGAAAAGGCGACACTAAATAGTTATAAACATATAAATCTATAGGACTAAGCCTGCGAGAGAATGAGATAAGAATTTTACATTGTGCAGCACAGATTAGAGAGTCAATAAGACCGATAATTAAACATAGGTCCAATTTGGACCGAAAAATTAAAACTGATAATAATAATATTTATTATCTGTGAGTATATTCTCTGAACTTTCATTTCTAATGCGTGTGAACTGCACACACACATTTTTTTAATAATAACATAACCGACTTTAAAATAAATAAATATCTTGAACACTGTCTTGAAGTTGGTGCATTTTGCAATTTTGTTATTGTTTTTATGTTTAACTTGGCACCGACTTCAAGATGCTGTAGAAAATGTTTATTCTCTGCTTTTTAGTTTGAAAATGGTTTTGTTATTGATACCTCTTTATTCATACTATTAAACAACCATTAAATAGTCATCAAATAAACTGCTTTACATGTTCCCAACCCTCGAGCTTGATTATCGATTCCATATAGATACATATCGATACTAATTTCGATGTAATCGGATCGGGCCCTCGTTGATATTTCTATGCATTCGTTGTCGTGGTATACACGGCTTTTCATTACGTTACTTCGAATATATATTACTTCGTGATCTAGTTTCGTGTTACCTATATACTTTACGTAATATGTACAACTATGTTAGTCGTGGGACTCTGTATGTTGTATGTAAGCCAGATATAGATAAAACTTTGTAATATTTGTATTGGTGGCAGTTGCTTCCTCCAAATAAAACTCGATGTGGACTGTATGAGTTATTGGCGTTATTTATAATTAAATTAAAACTATACATAGACGAGTTGCAGAGAGAATAATGAATGGCAGAGAGTAGAATAGTGCGTATTGGTGTCATATGTATGTGAGCAACTGAGCAAACTTCGACCGCCAAGGCCGCTTCTTTTATACCCCGTTCCGTCCGACGCCTAGCTACTAATTGTGCAAGCTATGGGCGTCGGCCGTATGCGGGGCATGGAGAGAAGCTGTGCTCCGGCGGGTCAGGAGGATGCTCTCTGTCCGCAACACCTTGTCAATGACTTTTTAATTAAGTAAACAGTTAGCGAGATATTAGCTCCTAATGTTTTCCCTTACTCTCTAAATTTTATAGTACAAATTGGAAAATTTGAAAAAATCGAGGTTGTAGAGCTTAAAAAACACTTAGTATAAACAATATCCGCTTAGTAAGTTTTGACACGTGCATTTGTAAAATATATAATTTTGCGTTTAATATTTAGATTGTCCAACTAATTGATAACTTATGTACAATCGTGATATGAAAATGTTCGCCAGTTTTCAAATTGATTCATCTAACGTTCCGCGAGCACATGTAACCTTTTCAAACTAAGTCACAGAACTGACTGTTCTACAGAAAATTATGTTTAACTATTTGAAAATAAAGTTTGATTTTCTATCTTGTCTAAGAAGATTGTTTAGAGATGTAAAATCTATTGATTTTAATACAGTGATTATAACCTCTTTTTTTATTGCATGAGTTCAACAGACAGACAGACGGCCCACTTGATGGAAAGCGGTTACCATCGCCTATGGACATTTGCAACACCAAGGGAGCTACAAATGCGCTGCTGCTTTCTTATGGGAGACTGAAACCTGATCACTAATGCTGGAACACAAATCAAGGTTCTTATGGCGGTATACTCTAGACTAGGGGTGGTAGAGCCATCCAATCGGGCAAATACCCGTCCACTTGGCTGTGAGTTGTTTTGTCGCCTCGTATGACAGGCCGCCCGGCCCCAGAAAATTGTATTCTTTCTCCGTTCCTGCACGGATAAAAAAATGTCCCTCTTTGTTTCTTGTTGTTAATCTCAGCGCCAGTCATTGTTAACATTGCAATTTTATTTTTTCACGTTTCTATATTTTATAAACGTGACATTTGTTATAATGTTCGCAGTATTGTTTTTTGTACTCGCGTGAGCAAAAATCGACTTTAAGGTGACGAACCTATTCATTCCGCGACTGTACAATTTATAAGGACTTCTATACGATATTTTTACGTAACAACATTTCTCTCTCTGTATAATGTCTGTTGATAATTGTCAATTGTAATTTCCTTGGCCAACCGGCTAGTGAGCGTATGAGGTTTTATGTGCCACACAATGGTAGTGTTGCGATTAGTATTTTATAGTACATCTACACACACACATATACACACATTCATTCGCACAGCTATAGGTACACAACACATAAAAATTATTTGTATAAGAATTATTGTAAAATAAGTTAATTTTAAATGTTTAAGTTACTTGAGAGTGGGTCCTTTTTATACAAGTATATATTTATTAGAAGGTCCCAAACCCAAAAAAAATGTTGTGTGTACTTTTAGAACAACATAAACAATTATTTATTTATAAACAGTTCCGTAACCAAATATCGAAAACTGGATATTTATCACCTTTACGGAACCTATTATAATTTTATTTTTATTTTATTTTATTAGAATCTCCAACAAAGGATACAGCACATAACAGATTTATAACTATACATAACCTTAAATTTGAAATCTATGTGCTCCTTCAATAACTGGAGATCACGACATGCGTAAAAACTAGCCATATAAATTTAATGTGTTATATACAATAATACTTATATAAAAAGCTAAACAATATAATACTATATATTTGTGATAGAATACACATATATAGATAAATTAGTTTATTAAATAAAAAATTGTATATGTCATAGGTACACAGATATCATCAGCCTTTATCAAGCATACTCTGTAATACCTTTCTCAAGAATATAGTCTTTGTTCCCAAAAAAGGATCAATGTCGTTGAAATTACGGTTATAAGTATCACCAATTCTGGAGAAAACAGAGTTCTGTCCGTAGTTAGTACTATGGCATGCAGTATGCAGCAATTGTGTGTGTCTTGTCCGACGCATTGGGGCATAATATGACATTCTTTGCGTTATTGCAGGACAATCGAAACGACTATGCATAATATCATACAGCAGACCCATGTCAAGCAAAACACGACGTTGTTCCATGTTAAGTAGCCTATATGCCAAGCACCTCTGTTCATAAGTGTTATGACCGCCTTGTAGTTTATAGTCCAAATGTCTTAGAAATTTCTTCTGGATTCCCTCAATACGATTAGAATATATACAATAGTGCGGATTCCAGATGGGACTGCAGTATTCCAAAATGCTACGCACGTAAGCGAAATAAACTACTTTCATGCACAATAATGAAGTGAACGGCTTACAAGTACGCATGATAAAACCAAGATTTCGAAATGCTTTGTTTGTTATATTGTTAACTTGGTGCGCCATAACCATTTTGCAGTCAAGATAAACTCCAAGATCTCTCACTACATCAGTTCTATCAATTTTACATCCATTAAAATGATATGGATATAAAACAGGGTTTTTTACGAGTGAAAGTTATAGTTTGACATTTTTTTACATTTACATTGATTCTATTCATTGTATAGTATTCATGTAAAGTATTAAGATCTTTTGAATAAGATTACAATCGTCGATATTGTTAACTCGCATATAAATTTTCTTATCATCAGCATATAATAAATGAAGAGAACTATCAAAACAATAATTAATGTCAAAAATATATGCATTATAGAAAAGAGGACCCAAATGTGATCCTTGAGGAACACCTGATGGAATCAAGCACAATCAGATCTAAAGCCTCCCATAACAACTATTTGGGAACGATTTGTCAAGTAAGATTCCACCCATCTTAGCAAGTCTCCTTGGATACCAAGATACTCCAGCTTATGAAGTAAGATAAAGTGATCTACACGGTCAAAAGCTTTTTCAAAATCTGTGTAGATCACGTCCACCTGTCCACCGTTCTCCATATTATTATGAATGTAGTCAGAAAAAATAGCAAGGTTAGACGTGGTAGACCGACCTTTGTAGAAACCATGTTGCGTGTCAGGAATGTTTCGAGCAATTATTGGGTAAATATATGCATATATAAGTTTTTCAAATAATTTTGCAATGGTACTGAGTATCGAAATAGGACGGTAATTATCGATTGAAGATCGTGAACCCTTTTTATGTATTGGAATGATTTGTGCTTTCTTCCATAAGGTTGGGAACACACATTCTTTTAAAGACAGGCGAAACAGTATAGAGATAGGTACACTAAGACTCCTAGCACAGGACACGAGAAACATGGGAGGAATTCCATCGGCTCCTGAACCCTTATTTTTACCCTTAGTTCGTGAATTGTTAGACATTTGCCCAATTTTCGTATTTTCGTCCAATTACAGGCAAAGTGCAATGCACTAAGTATAACAAAGTAGATATATAACGGTAAAAGATTTTATTTCCAAATGACCAAAAACACATTCCAACTTTTACACTCTCAGCTAAGCCGTTAAAAAGCCTTTAACTAATCGCATGAAAGCAGTTAATTTTAACCACTGTATACGGTGAGGAGTGTAGTCTAACTTTTATAGTTCGGAACGATTGTTTGAGAAGCATAAGTGAGTTGGTCTATATTGAGTGCGTGTTTGTTACGATTCAACTTTTGCTAAAGTTAATATTCTACGCTTCAACGAAATTGAATCAATTTATGAATATATAATAGGGCTAGGCAGAGACTATGGATTTCCATTTGCTACGATTCTCAAATACAGTGTAAACTCTATATAACGACACCAAAGGGAATGTGCATTTTATGGCGTTATAGAGAGTTGTAGTTAAATGGAGAGAAGTCTCTTTTTGTCTGACGTGTTTTGCTGCAGCAGTGTTTGTTTGTTTGTTTGCAGAGGAGGGATGAAAGTCACGTAACAAAAAGAATGTTAAACTTCAAGATAGATGGGTACAAATGTAAAGGTAGACCAAAAAAAGATGGATGGATTGTGTGAAGGATGATATGATGATATGTGGTGTGACAGAAGATGTATGTCAGAGTAGAGGAGTGTGGAAGGAAAAGACATATTGTGCCGACCCAAATAATTGGGATATGGTGAAAGAAAAGAGAGAGAGAGTTTTGCTGAAGCAGTAATTTTGTTGTATTTTTACTTATTTTATTCATATCTTGCGATATTGAGGCATCTTGAGGCAGGCAAGTACTTAGAAATGTCGGTATTTCGGAATTTCTTAGAAATTTCGGTATGAATGATGTCGACAGTCGAGTTTATTACGGGCTAGGATAATAAAGCGATAAAAGAACGTACACAGCTTAAATTGACAAAATTAGTAAAAGCTGCGCCTTTTACTAATTTTACCAACTTAAAAGGTACTTGTTGTTACTTAATTGTTGTCGTTATTGAGAGTGGGTGTAATGCTATATAAAGTGTATCATTTTATGGAAGACAAGCTAAACCAACCAAAGCCAAGTTTCAACAAGATTTCGACGCTTAAGGGAGTTTGTTGTTAAATCGAGTGACGTTACATGGAGTTTACACTGTACATCTTTTGTTTCATCTACATTCATTAATCTCTTCATACATACAGGTTTATTATAGAATAAAATCTAGAACCCGATTTATTGCCACCTATCGGATCCAATTGTGAATCTAAATCATCCGGGGACTCAAACACACAAAAATAAAATCGTCAAAATCGGTCCAGGAGCTTAGGAGGATTCTAGAACCCGATCCCATCGCCACCTACCGGTTCGAATTGTGAAAGAAAGGGTGGGACTCAAAGTATGGCGCCATCTATATGATACTTATGTATTTTAGTTGACAGCAGAACTGATAAATAGTGAATAGAACGCACCATTTTGTCATCTATGTCATTTTTCCTTTTTTATATTGTCTGTATTCGCTGCCTTACCTGTCATTCTTCTTGTGTGTGTTAATACGTCTCTTCAGTACAAAAACGTTTCCATTTTTTATATCTCTACAAATCCAATATAATCGAGACAAATATCCACATATTCACAGCCTTTTAAGAACTCATACTAACCGACCTTTCGATAAAAAAAATATTATATATTAAAATGAAACCTATCCTATGTCCTAAGTTGGAACAAATCCAGCAAAATGAAGAAATAGAAATCATCAAAATCGGTAGACTAGTTTCGGACTTCATCGCGGTCAAACACCGTGTCAGAGAATTTTTATATATATAGATGGCGTGTTTATTCTCGTGTTTAGGAGAGCGTATGATAAAAACCAATGGCGCATAACTCTGAACAATAACCACGTAATGTAAGATAATATGGGTTACATTCTCGAGGAAAATGTAAGAGTATTTCTCAACTGAGAGGTGATATTTACATACGAATGCCCATGTACTCCCATACTTAGAAATAATGTGAATGAATGCCAGTATGAGACGCCGTAGATTGAGCGATATCGCGGCGTTTGAAGGGAATTTATTGTTTAGTTGTTCCCCTGTTTTTGGGGAAAGGAGGAAAATTATCAGGAGTGGGAGGGGAAATTGTTTTTGTATGAAACTAAAACAATTTTATGTATTCAGGATTCTTAACTTTGAGGGCAAAACTTTAGGTTTTTTTTAAATCTTTTTTTAAATCGGCAGACAAACACACACACTGTATATCCCCAAATTAAGCAAGTTACGCTTGTGTTATGGGAATATACAACGGACCATTCTGGGCCCGATCCCAGACACCCATACCATAGTAAATAACGGAGAAAATACGTTTCCGAAATTTACTATACCAGGAATCAAACCCGGAGAGATAGGCCGGCAAAGGCTTAGCCCGCTCAACAACAGAGGCCGTCAAGTTTGAAAGTTAGCCGTTGAGTGCTTATAGAGAATCGAATGTATGGCACGTATAGCACGGTCGGTAGTCGCAGGCAACTGCTTCGAGTCAATCCCGAGTGAAGTTCGTGCATTCGATTACTCTCTATGCACTTCATTAGCTATTATTTATTAATGAACATGAACAGGTAAAATACAAACATTTTAAAATTTACCTCTTTATATATGTGTTTATTATATTTTTTATTGTATATTCTTACATTTTATTAAGTGATTTTTATATGCTTAACTAATATGTTTTATTTTGCAGGTAACACCGAGTGGGCCATTCATCTATAGGATTCTATCGTCAACACTATCTATCTACAATATAATAAATCTGTTGGAAGTGTCGAGATTGTGAGAATGAAACTTTTAGCATATTTGCCTCGGTACAGAATTAGTTTTTATCCTAGAGCAACGCTTAGGGTACTTTTTCTCCCTATAAATGACGTCGCACCTATATCATTTGCTAAAAATATTATATTGCCTAATAAATATAAATTGAGCTCTATATAATTACTTGAATTAATTGTTAGAAAACACAGAAATGTCCCTTTACCCGATACGACCAAACGTCAAACCATAAATATAATATAATACTAGTTTTGCCAAACGACAATTTCATGTCATCAGTTCTTTACTGTACACCAATGTACATGACAAAGGTGACATTGTATATTTAAATAGACATGAAATCAAAGCAACCACACAAAAGTGGCTTATACAATTAATTATTATTAACAATAATTGATATTATTAACAATTAACCTTATTATATATATCAGAATATCGTTATCCATCATATGTACACACACACACACAAATACACACACAAGTTAACGTCTATTTTTAAAAGAAATTTAGTTTTAGAGATAAAACTGTTACGTCAGTCACACACGTACTCAGTGTCCCGCGATACAGGCTAGTCCTAATGCGGAACCTATGTAAGCATTATTTCTGTGTAATTTTTAGACAATTAATTGACTTTGATTGGTGATAACAGCAAAATTATGTCTTTTAAATGCAAATAAATGCTGTATTACATCCTTTTTATTAATCAATTTCATTTCAAAAATTAAACGACTCACAGAGCGTCACATTATTTATATATTACGTCGCCTCGATCAATGTAGTATGATACGATATGTGATACTAATTTGTTTGATGTAGGCTGATGCAACAGCATTTTGGCAGAGCCCTTATCATACTCTGTCAAAAAGATTTATAAATATCTTGCACACGCCACCTGATCCAAAAAAAGTTGATTGTTAATTATTAAGGCGACACAGCCAAGTTGTGGCTAAGCCTTTAAGAAGAATAAAAAAAACAATGTAGTATCATAACTATGACACTTGTAGCATGTGAAATTTTCTGCTAAGAAATGCGTAACCTTATACGTGTGCATATTACATAGGTAGGTACGTCAAACGTAAATTATACGGTTGGAAAGAATATAGGCGTCTTTGTTTATGCACATAGGCGCTTCCTATTTACATACATATATAGAATCACGCCTGTTTTCCATAGGGGTTGGCAGGCAGGATTCCCACTTGCTACGATCGTTTGCTTCATCTACATTCATTAATCTCTTCATTTATACACGTTTATTATAGGTGCCTTTTACCTAGCCACTCCTTGAGTCATCTGCGATTTGTTTATGGTAAGTACGTCGCAGTCTACCATAATCAACTCTACCATCCACACTGTTCCCATGCAATTGTTTTGTAAGACTCTTTTCATTCAATCTCTCTACATGTCCAAACCACTTTAATTTTCCTCTCTTAATTGTTTTTATTACACTTACTATTTGCAGCGCTATAACGTAACACGGAGTTAACTCAATATGCAAGCTCAATGAGATGGGCTAGCTCAGTGAGCTGCGCTTGAGTTACGCAAGGAATTTTGCTGAGTTACCCATCTCTAAAATCCCTTACTGGTACAATGAAATACATTTACCACACAAACACTCAAGATAGAACAACTGACAGATACCATCTCTCAGCATCAATCTTTACCTACAAATTTAACTGTTTCCCAAACCAATATATCTGTCGTTCTTATCTCGCAGATGTCAACCTTTTGCGTCCCTTTTTTGTGGCAAATATTATCACCTCCCAAACAAGTTATGTTGAAGTTAAAAGTAACCTTTTTTGCTTATTCGACGTCTGCTTTTTACATTTTACATCCGGTATGCGGTTTTTGCAGAAGATTCTTATCTCGCCTTAAGACTTTGTGTGCTTTAAAAGAACCTATAGTCCAACTTTATGGACGCTTTTAACAACCGATAGGCAGCGTACAACAGATTAACATGTTAATGCCATATCCTAAAATATCAGGTATTTTTCTACCTTCTCCATCTTCCAGAATACCAAATCGGTTTCTCCTTGCCGGCAGCACATTGGCAGCACCTCTGGTATTCTTAATGTCCACAGGCGACGGTAACAAGTTTCCATCACAGTTCTGCTGTGCTTCAGCAATAAAAATAATCTTATTTATCGTGAGACTGTAATAGTAGATTAAGTCGTGGTAGGGTAATGGCTAGCGCAGGCTTCCCAAACTCAAAGGGCGCGGGTTAGATCCTGGTCGGAACGCATGCAGCACTTGGCAGTTTGCTGACCTAATGGGCATATTGTTACAATTACCACGTGCTAAGAACGGTGAAGGAAAACATCATGATGCAACCTGCGCATTGAATGAATGCATATGCTTTATTGTACTTTAAAAGATACAGTTAACAGAAATACAATTTTACAATACAATAGGCGGTCTTATCGCTATTAGTGATTTCTTCCAGACAACCTTTGGATGGACAAAAAATTTGATAAGAACAGAGGTATGTTAATGTATATTGTATATACATTGAGATAACCGATGTGTCAAACCTGCCAAGCCGCCTTGGACAAGCGTGGCAGGTTTGATTATACTAAATTAAACATTAATTCTTAGCATTAGATAACAAAAACTACTTGACGAGCTTTCAAACTCTTAATAATGAATCTATGAAAAACGTGAAATACAAAATTAATTTGAAAGAATAATCATACCATCGCCATTATCATCTCAATACATTTCTGGGGTTGTCTAGATGAGATTGCTTTTTAGCGATAAGACCGTCCTTTGTTCATAACTAAATATAATTTTAGTCTTTAAGTTCATTTTTGTATTGGTGTATAATAAAGTGTTATCTATCTATCAATCCCTGTTACTCCGCCGACAGTTCAACATCCGTGCCCAGCTACACAAAGATTTCTCATCACGTATTAACTTATAGATTCCACATCTACAGTTATTGGAGGTGTGGATCATGTGAATTGGTTAAACCTATAATTATCGTACGGCTCGACAACACCTTATTTCCACAGATCCTAATCACTATAACCCGAGGTAGGTCGTTAAGATAAAACTAATTTGCATTCGCTAATTGGTCGAATGGGTATTTGATTTGATTATGGTGGTTAATGATTTTAACGCCTTTTGGGGTTTGGATGTGGGTTTGTTGGTTTTAATGATTATCATGTTACATTAAAGTTGTACCTTCTTTTCTTTAATTAATGTATATAATAAATCTGATGGAGGTATTGCGTTTTTTTATATTTGTATAGCTTCGCGTTTGGCAACTGCCTCACCAGGCCCTGTTGACAAGTGGAACAAGCGCTAAATAAATATTAATATATTAATACCTGAAGCAAAAACTTTGTACGAAAATTACGCGGATTATGATGCTAATATTTTTTAAAAAATTATGCATAGAAAATACATTAAATAAATAAAAAAACATTATACACACTACCATGCGATTGACACACACACGCATATATACTCGTGCGTTATTGTTCAAGTCAAATTAACAGTGTAGCCTTGGCGAAATCTGTGATTATAGAAATATAGTCTTTGATATTAATAATTATGGTCGAAATTCGACCACGGGCGACCACGAGTATATATATATATATATATATATATATGGTAGATTATTCCATTGAAATACAATACTTTTTTCAGTTTTACCACAATTATAAACATAAATTCAATTACAGAGCCGGTTATATTGTGGCCTTAAATTTTTCGTAAAGAATTTCCAGCAGTGAAAAAGCCTCGGCGTAAATATAGCTTTATTTGATAAAGGAAATTTAATAAAAACACTTTTCCTCTCGACACAAACATTTTTACACATTGTCTCCTATTCTTTACAACACATTTAGCGTCATTCGTATACATACGGGAGTGATTTGTGGCGATAAAACGCAGCGGCTTGTGAGATGTTCATTGTTATTTTTTTATTTGTTCGTTTTATTTTTGGGTCAAATGCAAAAATGTTTTGTGATTTTACACGCGAAGGGAGAGAATGGGGATTGATAAATCGTGGGTATACCAAATGTCGTGTGTAACATGGTTATAGGATATTTATTGAGGTTTGGTTTTAATGCGAGGACGAAGGGGCAATGTACTACTGGAGCAATTTTTTTTATTATTAATACGTTTGAACAAGGCTTTCAAAAAGTATATGTTTATATATAAATTTCTTCTGTTTATATAATTACACCGAACTCCTAAACGGTTGGACCGCTTTTAATGATGTTTTTTGTGTGTGTTCAAGTGCATTTGAGAATGGCTTAGATTCACACGACGATGACAGATAGACCCGGTAGGTGGCGCTGCCGATCGGGTTCCAGGATTTTGACGAAGTTTTTTTTGTATTTATTTGAGTGGCTCACTCGGTGATTTAAATCAACAATTGGACCCGGTAGGTGGCGTTGCAATCGAGACTAGATGATTATTTTTCAGAGTAGGACAACGTCTGCCGAGGCCGCTAGTAAGAGTATAAAATTATAGAAATGCCCGACATATTAATAAGAACTAGTGGTCGCCCGTGGTCGAAATTCGACCATAACAATTGTTGTCAAAGACTATACTTCTATAATCACAGATTTCGCCAAGGCAACAATAAACAAAAGAGTATATATGCGTGTGTGTGTCAAATACATGGTACTGTCTGTATAGTTTTTTTTTAATGATCTTATGTATTTTATATGCATAATTTAAAAAAAAATCGTCGCTACTTCTCTATATAAACTATGTGTGCGAAATTTCATACTACTCCGTCCGCGCAATTTTCGTAAAAAGGAATACAAAGTTTTCGGTTCACGTATTAATACATATATACAATTTGTATGCCTCCATATACCACTGCCTTATATGACAAAAGCGTGTTTAGGATGGCACCAAGAATACATAATAAGTTACCGTGTAATATAATGCAAGAAAATAATTTTAACATGTTTAAACAAAAAATATTCGAGTGGTTGGTCCAAAAGTCCTATTATAGTGGCCAAGGATATTTAAATGAGAGGTAAACATTGAGAAGATATTGCGTTGTTTTAATCAAATCAAATCAAATAATTTATTGCATAAAAACATGGTAGTTATACAAATAGGTCTTGTTATTTTATAATGATCACATGATTTTTGCCGGTTAGGCGTACAATTTTTTGAAACTTATATTTTAGAGGTACATACTTATTTAAATATTTATTTGGTTTTAATTATTGTTACTAATGTTTCAATCTTATAATTATGTATAACCTTAAATTTAACAAAACACTAAATGATACACAATTTAAATTTAGATATATATAAAATAAAATATGCATAAAGCACCAGAATAAATATTAGATATTTTACAGAAATAGGTTAAGTAACATTTAATTGCGATGCTATTGAAGGCCAACTAAGTAATAGGTTCGCTTGTCCAAGGCGGCTTGGCAGGTTTGACACATCGGTTATCCCGAAGGGTATACTGTCCGTTCCTCTATAGTGGGAGGTCCGAGCCCAGCAGTGGGATGTTCATGGGCTGTTATTATAAGTAATAAGTTCTCAGGTATATTGTATAAGACTTATGTAATACTTACTTCGTAATAAAAAAGAATGAATGTAGGTAAAAACCGTTAAAGTGGTCGTCAGCCTAACTTAGCTACGAAACCGAAAGGTAGAATAAAACTTTCAATTAAATCCTATTAACATTCTTATAACTTAGGCTTCGACAAAGACAAATGCCACCTGCATATCTGTAAAAAAACACATTTTATTACCTGCCGGCATTTGAATTAATTGTAATTCTTTTATGATCGTCTGTCTTCTTTTGTTTACTTATTTATTGGCATACGTTTCTAGTTATTGTGGAGAACAGCCTATTGTACTCGTTTATGGCCGCATGCAGGTATCATTAGCCAGGTGTTACGGATTAATTACAAGCTGATTCTAGGAAACTATGTCGATGATACGATACGGGCATATGTGCATTTGTGCAGTATAAAATGATGGCAGAACGACGATACGGGCGTGACGTGTGTACATTTGGGAATCTAATAGTGACGGACTTTGCGCGTTTCATTAAATTACAAACTTCTGCATTACGTTTGAATTTGTTGTGTTCGGTTATATTTGTACCTGTGTTATACGTGTTTGTATAGTTCTAATAAACTCTATAATAATCCCAACGGCATTTTTAATTCGAGTCCTGCATCTCGTAACAATATAATAGTTTCCGAGATACCGACTCTTTATATACAAAGACAAGGAGTGGTGAGCATGAAAATTTAACAATCATTTTTCTACATTAGCAACGGAACTCTACAAATGATACATAAACATATTCTACATTATCAATTGAAAAGTGATCAGAAGGCTGGTGCTTACCTCGGCCTACGGATCAGTATGGTGATCCAGCGAGGAAACGTAGCCAGCCTTCTGGGCACCTTACCCATAGAAGACGGTGATCTGGGCTCAGTATTCTACTTATAGTCTTAGGGACTATAGGTAGAATACGATACAAATAAGTTTTCTTTTATTCTATTCGATTATATGTAATTCCATTATTGTAAATTATGTAAATATACTATCTTGTTTTGATTTACATTGAACGTATGTAATTTGCAGAAATCCGTCGGCGTCTTAGAAGGGTTAAGCTGATAACCCTGAGTTAATGTCAGCAAATAAAAACATTAATAGAGCTATAGAAAACATTATAATTAACATTCATTAAAGATTTCTCGGAAATTCGTGTTATTGATACGTTGATGTTATCTTTCGAGGCCACCGGGTTAAGTTTGTGATGTTATTGGGAGGAGTTGATTATTATGTTTATTGCCACATATTTCATAGCTATATACACCCTTGGGATTGCATCTTACGGAAACACCTGCTGGTTATGTGAGGAACAAACAAACATCACAAACTTTTTTTAAATGACTTTGCACACCATACCCGCTCTATATATGGGCTTAAAATGCAGTGCGGAAGATACCTCGAGCGTGTTTCGAATTTTCAGCGACCGGTCATTGCACGCAAACTTCGCCGAGGCGAAGAAAAACGTGAGAAACCGACAACTGAACTACCTGCTAAACCTAAACCTGTGCCCTATTAGCCCGCACCTTTGCGGGACGCTACGGGACCTAAAACAGGAAGGAGGAACGGAGAAAGAATACAATTGCCTGCGGCCGGACGGCTTGTTGTAAGAGGCGACAAAACAACCCACAGCCAGGTGGGAGGGAATTTGCCCGTCTGGATGGCTACCACCCCTGGTCTAGAGTATGCCGCCATAGCAGTCTTGAGTTGTGTTCCGGTATTAGTGACCAGGTTCCAGTCTTCCTTAAGAGAGCAGCAGCGTATTTGTAGCACTTTTAGTGTTACAAATGCCTATAGGCGATGGTAACCGTTGTCCATCAGGTGGATCTTCTGTCTGACTGCTGAACTCTGCAATAAAAAAAGCAGCGTAGACCACTTCATCAAGCAGGGGGGGGAGGAGAAGATAATCGTGTTTCATGCGAAGAGTGCGAGTTTCGATGTGCCGTTTTCCCCTCCTCCTACTTCGTTTCTCCTGTTTAATCCCTCTATCCGATTGATTTTATTCCGTTCTAAAGGCTGAAAATCAAGCGCGGATCCAGACCTCAAAAAAAGGTTGTGGTCACAGCCACTGTTTACAAAATATATGACGCCCTGGCCATGATTGTATACAGTGTATTGTTCCACGTGGGCAAAGCCGTGAGGCGAACACTATTTAATTAATAAACCTGTAAAATGTTAGTTTGTTAACTAAAAAAAATTCTCACGAAAATGTGTGTTTGTGCGCACGATTCATTGTTTTTTTTAAAAGTGAAACTTCTTTAGAATTATTGTGATTTGAAACTCGATGAAACGAAAAAGCGACACTAAATTCCTAGGTATTTTTTTGTGATTTGTCATTTTGGTTATTTTGGTAAGTTTGGTAGTTTTGGTGTATTAAATTTAATTGAGGCAATGAATATAATATCGTCAGCATCTCGGCCTCTGTAGACCGTGGAAGTGTGACGTCACAAGTTATTAAGGTTGACGGCATGCTCATCGTGCCCACATGCGTTGCGTTGGCTTCGCCCCTGGAGGTTCAAACGTCCGTACGCAACTGTAACCACTTTCCATCAGCTCGGCTGTCTGCCTGTTCGCCAGCTCTGGACCTTTAGACTGAAATATTATTATTTAAGAAACAACGCAATATCAATTACACCAGCAGTTATCAGAGTTACTGGTTAACCAATAAATCATCAGGCGTCACCAAGACCCAAATCCTTTACCCACATGTGCTCACCACGCATATCAGACATGTTAAAACAATACAACATCCCACGCTAAATCTGTCAGCGCGGGACAACAACAAATTGTAATGCGCTCGCTCATCTTAAATGTGTCAACGGCGGCCCTGCGCCTGCGCTTGCCCAACGCGAGACGCCAGTAATGCACGCGACGACAGCCCGAGCACGTTATAAGGGATATGTCGATAAGATTATACAAAGTTAAGGATTGCAGATGAAATACTATTATATTAATACGTAAAGCAAAAACTTTGCACCCCTTTTTACGAAAATTGCGCGGATGGAGGAGTATGAAATTTCGCACACATATAGTTTATATAGAGGAGTGCAGAATGCTAATATTTTTTTTTAAATTATACATACAAAAAAACATTACACACACTACCATGTATTTGACACAACTCACGCATATATACTCTTGTTTATTGTTCAAGTCAAATTAACAGTGTAGCCTTGTCGAAATCTGTGATTATAGAAGTATATAGTCTTTGACAACAGAACCTTAATTATGTTCAAAGTTAATTAATTTGGTCGAATTTCGACCACTGGGCGACCTGTTGTATTTACAATACTAAGTTATGATCGCGATATAATCACCGTGATCAAATCGCAGATATTTAGAAGAAATCTTAGGTAAATAGGCACCTCTTGGGGCAATAATCCCTTTTTTGATGATGAAGAGAAATCCACTTTCGGACTTATCGCCGTTTGGGGATCACGGTGAGGGCGTGTGGAGACACCTGCCTGTTGCCGGAATACCCACTAAAACTCCCCGTGTTCCTTCCAGGCGCCTACAGCCAGGGCCGCGAGCAGCGGCTGTAAGCCGTTAGCCGTAAGCCTTTACATAGCCCATAGCCGTTTCTGGTTAGAAATAAAGATATGTGTATCGGCGTTTTTGGAAATTCCACCCCTAAGGGGGTGAAAAAGTTTGATCTGCGCGAGCGAAGTCGCTGGCAATAGCTAGTTTAAAAATGTTTATAGCACAGTGTAATTATCATACCTAACTAATCATAACTTATCCTTTAAACCTTGTTAAAGTCAAATAAAAACGAATAAATCAAATGAACAAAGACATTGTATATTTTTGTTCACACATCTTTAACACTGGTATAAGATTATGCTGTGGCCTAACTTGGTTCTTGCAACTGGTCGATTTTGAATTGAAACTTCTTTAGAATTGTTGTGATTTGAAACTCGATGAAATGAAACGGTGACATTAAAAAGAGATAAACACATAAATCTATAGGATTAAGCCTGCGAGAGAATGAGATAGAACACATTTTATTTAATAATTTAAACACTATACTCATACAGATAGACTTGGAAATGTTTTGAAGGTTTTCGTTTATACTTGAAAGAAGAAAGAAAGAAAAATATTTATTGTCGCAAATAATGCACACACATAAAATAAAAGGATTTTTACTAATAAATAGATACATTTTAAGAAATGTCAAAGATGAGAAGATAACAATACTCATTGATACTGGACATTTTTGTCTTCTGTGATCACGGCTACTGAAAAGGCCAAAACGTCGGAATAATGAAAATCGAATAAATTACCTCGCTCAAAACCGGTAAAACGTAGTTTTATTATGTATACTAGTCGCGAAAACTTAAGAAAATATGTACAGACATTTAACAACTAATTTTTGTTGAATCCGAAAAAAAAACTCCACACCAAGTTCATAACTTAAACAAACAAACAGAATTAAAATTACTATGATTAAAAACTGTATATTTTTCTGATTGGTCATAAAAACAAACATGGATGATGTTTTTTGCGAACAGACGGTGAGTCGTGTGCGGGTTCATTGTTATTCTTAGAGCTGAACAATATATACTAATATTATAAATGCAAATGTCAGTTGGTTTGTTATCTTTTTACACCTTAATCACTCGATCGATCATCATGAAATTTTGCATACACGTTGTCATGGGTACATAATAGGACATAGTACCCGGGCGTAGACAAGTCTTAATTAAGGAGGTCAAGAAAATAAAACAATCAAAATATACATAAAATGACACTTATGTTAAGCTTCCATTCGGTGGGAGGTGTGAACCCGAAACCCCTCTGGCTACGTCCCTGACATAGGATACCTTTCATCCAGAAAAGCATTGCTCCCGAGGGATAGAAAAAGATTAAACGGTCGTTGTAGAAATACAATTAAATAATGAAAGCTATGTTAATACGAGCGAATCCGCGGGAAAATCTAGTATTTATATTATAACGCAGAGTTGATTACTTTGATAGATTGCTTCAGTTGCAAGCTGTTGCATATTTATGAATGTATCATTTTCTGCTAATTGCACTTCTGTGCAGTTCACTGCTCTACACGGTACATTTACCTGATATCACTTCACTCTAGGTCTCGTCTGCTCCATCAGCCATGGTCCTGAAACAGACGTGACAAGCCCATTGGCACTCCATCTGGCATATATGCTCGCAGCCGTTTCCGTGCAGGAATGGAGAAAGAATACAATTTCCTGCGGCCCGGCGACAAAACAACGCACAGCCAGGTGCTAGGGTATTTGCCTGTCTGGATGACTACCACCTCTGGTCTAGTGTATGCCGTCATAACAACATTGAGTTGTGTTCCAGTGGCCAGGTTCCAGTCTCCCTTTAGAGAGCGGAAGCACATTGGTGTTGTAAATGTCCATAGGCGATGGTAACTGTTTTCCATCACGTGGGCCGTCTACCTGTCTGCTGAACTCATGCAATAAAAAATAATATATATTTTGTGAGCTGTGACACACCCTTTTTTACGAGAGGAAACCTGACTGCTCACCGCTGGTGGAAACGCGATGGGTTGTGCAGGATTCGCCGCATTGTGGTAGTAGCACCTCCGACGAAATGCTGAGGCGGGGTACCTCCATCGTTATATGCCTGAACCACGGGTAAACTTCGTGACCAATCCTCGGACCGTAGCAGGTAGCCCATCATCCTCTTATCACTGCTGAGGAGAGCCGAACTCTGGGAGTATGAGAAAAACATCTAACATAGCCCATTTGCTTTCTTCGAATCCTCGAAACCTGCATGTTCTTGCCAACGAACCAAATTATTTAAAAAATTTCTTTGGAGCCAAATAAATGAACGGTTAGCTAAGAAATGAGTCATTTAATTTGGACATCGTGTAAAGTTTAAAATAAATTGATATTTCTACATATTCTTAAGCATAATACTAACTTGCACACAAGTTGAAGTATTTTGACAGGTTGTCGGGTTTATTCGCGAATTCAATATGGCCGCTCTGATTCATGACTTGCAATTTTTATATTTCGTCTTTATTATCACTTATGACTTACATAATAGGGTTGCTTATTGTGTAAATATCTGGTTTTTGAGCGTAATGATAAAGTTGTTTGATATGCATTCGTCCTATAAGGTTGGAACTTGTTAGTAGTAGGCGTTATTTTTTATGTTGTTTTATTGCTTGTTCCTTATGAAGTAAATCTCAGCTCCATAAAATTTGGAAGAATGGAAACATCTCTCTCATTACAAAAATTAAACTCGTACGGACACTTATATTCTCCATTCTTCTTTATGGCGTTGAGACCTGGTCTTTGAAAGCATCTATTCGCAGTCGTGTCGACGCTTTTGAGATGTGGTGCTGAAGAAGAATGTTGCGTATATCCTGGACTGTACATAAAACCACCGAATCTATTATAAAGAAATTAAAATTCAAAATACAAAAGCTTTTATTCAAAATAAGTTTCATATAAGTTAAATTTTAATTTTACTTCCTATTCTATGTACACCGCTTCGCAACGTGTTATTACTGTTAAGGAGAAGAAGCGGCAAGAAACTCCCCAGCAACACGTCTAGCTAAAAATTGTTTTTCTTTATATTTCTTATTCTATTTATATCTCAAGTTCTGTTTTTTATAAGTTTTAAACAGAAGTATGTTACAGAATTACTTTTCGAAGAATTAATGGAGATGTAGCAAGCAGTGCATGCTCAGTAAGACAAAGACAGTAAGAAGAATATAATTCATGTTTATAATAATTAAAAATAACAATGAGGCAGGCTATCATCCATCTGCCTCCGTAAAGTCCTGAACTTCGGACACTGGCAGAAAACAAGGTGATAATTTAGATAAACTAATCGTCAATGCGTTGGTCTGACCAGATCCGCACCACAACGACTCCCTGTATGGTGCACTGCATATTGCCTTTGATGGCAAAAAATTGTCAAAGAAAAAGCAGTGGGGAAAGGTCACGACCCTCGGGAATGAGGTACACGACTCAAGGAGGGATCAAGTAGTCTGGAGCTCACACCTCTGCCGGATACTTAGATACAAAAAGCACTCCAATTTTCTTTCCATCACGCCTAACTATAGATACCCGTAAGTATGCTTACTACCACCACTACACTTCTGTAGCGACAAATATAATTACCATCCTATCAATTTTTATGCTTTTAGACAGCGATGCTAAAATTTTTTATTGTGTAATTAAAATTATAAAGATGTTATTTTGTTTATTAAATTTGACGTTGTTTTAGTGTTACTAGAAAGTCTTAATGTTAAGGTGAAATGTTGGTGAAATCTATTTTTTTAGTCTCATGAAACTGTTTTTTAATTTATTTATTATTTAGACGGGCGGGTATAACGATTGTACTTTTACACAATTTACAGATAGATAAGTTAGCTTCGAGACGTTTTTGCGTTTGTAGTAGTGTACTGTCAGCACATAAATAAATAAAGTAATACTTTTTATATGCAGGTACTCAATGTGAAATATGAAACTAATAATATTCTTCTTTGTGTCCTTAAAAATACATAGATACATTAAAAAATTGTAAGTCATAAAAAAATATTAAACGATATTAAAATAATAAATACTGTTACGAGTTTGCGGGACTCGACTTAAAATGCCGTTAGATTTATTATAGTCTATTAGAACTATACAAACACGTATAACCGA
Source organism: Dendrolimus houi (assembly GCA_039645545.1). Classification (NCBI taxonomy): domain Eukaryota; kingdom Metazoa; phylum Arthropoda; class Insecta; order Lepidoptera; family Lasiocampidae; genus Dendrolimus; species Dendrolimus houi. Next base: position 23,638,949 of record CM077130.1, read on the forward strand.
ACGCAACAAATCCAAACGTAATGCAGAAGGTCGTAATGAAATAAAACGCGCAAAATCCGTCAATATTAGATTCCCGAATGTACACACGTCACGCCTAGATCGTGGTTGTAGCTCAACTGCCCCCTCTCTCAATCAGGTCATCGTTTTATTCTTCACAGATGGAAATGTGCCCGCACGGCAACGTCGACATGATTTCCTAGAATTAGCTTGTGATTATAATCCGCAACACGTGGCTAATGATGCTCCTGAGCGGCCGTAATCGAGCACAATAGGACAATAGACTGTTCTCCACAATAACTAGAAACGTATGCCAATAAATGAATGAACAAAAGAAGACGGTGATAAAAGGATTACAAGTAGTTCAAATGCCGACAGGTAATAAAATGTGCTTTTACAGATCTGTACGTGGAATTTGTCTTTGTCGGAGTCTAACTTGTAACAATACTAATATTAAACATAATTTTTAATACAACTTTCAAGGTTAGAAGTCTTGTAAATATACAAATACTACTACAAACGTAAAAACGTATCGAAGCTGTACTCAGTTTCATCAGCTTAACTCCCTCTATGAATATTGTACATTTTAATTTTTCCTGTGATAACATAGGCAATAACCCACATTGTTCTAGACCAGACTACTTTGTATAACCAATGTGTTTTTGAAGCGGACATTAGTTAACCGCTACAAACCAATAGTTTAAAGTGGCACTTAAAGTCGTAGTGCAATATTTGCCAATGAGGACTGCTCTTAGAAATTTAACTTCCTACCCGCATATTTCACGTAATTACTTGCCCCTCCGTGTTTAGTAATTTTGGTAATTAGTAACTCTTCTAAACAATTAATCCAAAAAATTAATATTTTCTTTTGATGGCCAATTATAATTTAATTTAATTGTAATAATATATTTTTATTTATTGTTTGGTCATTGTAAGATCTACTTTTATCTATACCTAATATTCTAAAGAGGAAAGATTTGTATTTTTATATTTTTTTATGTTTGTAACGAATAAATTCGTTTCAAAAATTATTTCACCATTAGAATGCTACATTATATTCTTAAATAATATAAGCTGTATTATTACTAGTAAAAATTAGGGATCCTTACTAAAACTTTAACAATGTAACCCAAGGTGTAAGAAATATTCATGTCGTTCATCGCATGCACTGCGGAAAGTATTGATGATAGAAAAAAAAATATTGTACAATATTAAAGAACATGTCAATATCTACATAAAACTTCGCGATAGCCTACATCGAAATATTGTAGTTATGTCACTATACCTACTTATTTACATTTTAAAAGTTGATAGAAATGCGGACCAAAATCAGACCATGTTATCCATACCTTTAGTTATCCTTATACAAAAAAATCATTTCCTAATCAAGTCTGTTTCAATTATAGATTACTTTTTGAATTATTCAAATAGGACATTCCATTCAAAATATATTACGATTTTAAAAATGTCAATCTAAACTGTAACGGATATAACGTTCAATCGTGCAAAGGAGAAAATGAAACAAGGTTTTAAGGGTTTGAAAGTTAGCCGTTGAAAATGCTGTGAGTGTAACGAATGCAGGGCACGTATATTGCGGTCGGTGGTCGCGGGCAACTAGCTCGGGTCGATCCCGAATGAAGTTCGTGCATTCGCTTACACTCTATGCAATCAATTGACTATTTATTAATTTAAAAGACAGCTAAATGGACAACAAATATTTTATCTTTTGTATATATATATATGTGTATTTATTTTATATGTTTATATTATTGATTATTTATATTTAATTATCCAATTTATTTATTTTACAAGCAACACCGAGCGGGCCGTTCAGACAACGCATTCTATCCTTAACACTAAATAAAATATTTGGTGCTGGAATCGGGTTCTAGGATTTTGATTCACTTTTATACGTGAATGAGTGGGCCCGGTATGGTTTAGATTCATAATTAGACCCGGAAGGTGGCTCTGGAATCGGGTTCTAGATTTTTATCTTTTCAGGGCATGACGTCTGCCGAGACTGCTAGTACTTTATAAATTTGAAATCCAATACATTTTCATATATCTAAAATACGGTAGACATTTTTAAGTCTTGTTTTCTTTCTTATCAAAACAGTCGATAATGTAAGATGAACCTAACTCTGGGAGATGTTGTGGACTGGCCTTGGGGTGGTTAATTGCTGTCGATTATGAGTAATCATGTTTCTTGCTACGCACCATCAAACATCCCCCCAAATCTTACAGGGTTGTGCCACACGAGTTTTTAATAGTTCAATCTATCTTGACTCTAGTCTATCCCCGACTTTGAATTCCTATATTGGAAACATAGCCCGGTTGCTCTTCCAGACAAATCTATCTATACTATGTGTATTATATATACGGTATGGTATGTATATTAAGTATATATCTATGTATTATATAAAATATCTACATATATATATATAGATATATATATATATATATATATATATATATATATATATATATATATATATATATCATTTATGTATTTATTATTAAAATGTAAGTAGTTCGTACTATATGTTACGTATACCACCATCGCCATTATCATATCAATTCATTACTGGGGTTGTCTGGAAGAGATCGCTTTTTAGCGATAAGACCGCCCTCTGTACACAACTAGATATAATTTTAGTCTTTAAGTTCATTTTTGTATCGGTGTATAATAATGTGTTATCTATCTATTTATATAATAAATCTGTCCTGGGGTCGAGTTCTTACGACTTTAAAAATAAGGAAAAACCCAGGAGAATGGAATTTTTGTCTCTCTGTCTGTCTATAAAAGCATCCCGTGAAAAATATTGAATGGATTTAAAATAACCTCGACACAGAGCTAGGCGTGAGGCATATTTATGCTAACAGTTACTAATAACAGATATTCACAGACAACAGATAACATTTGTTATTTCTAGAACACAATACCTGTTCTCCCGATAAGAGGCACATAACAAATCAAACATAAACATTAGCTACCTAACCGTACTGTTAATTATTATTTTTCGCTCGTTCTATCTAAGCAAATCACAATTAAGCTAAAAAGAGATGCACCTATTATTCATATCAGTGTCTCATTTACACTTCAAGGACTTATACGGGCTAGAACGAGACGCACTTAATATTTATAAGGTAACAGAATTAACAGAATGCAACGAACAAAGAACGCATCTTAAATGCTTTAGATGCGCACACATTACGGAACGCGTCTGGAAACAATGTACACGCCCAAAATCAGACGCGGCTTTTGTGTTTCCAACTTTCCTTAGAGAAAACATGCTATGTGAATTGTTAATAAGCACTAGATTGGCAAGGATTTGGAAAAAGCGCTGAAAATAAAGTAATAACACTAGATACTTTCTTAGTTTACTTTATTATAAACACTTGGTCCTTTGACGAAAATATTGCAATACACGTCGATATTTCAGTGACGAGTTACACAATTAAAAAAAGCGCGAAATAAGGTGCTAAGCGCTGAAAAATAACTTTGTGTGTACATAGAGATGAAAATCTAACACTGAAAGCGCTAAGTTGGCAACAGTAAGTATGCACCGCAAGCCGCATAAAGGAACTTCGTTCCAATAAAAGTAAATAACAATATGTTATTTAATAACAGATAATCAATGCTGTTATTTTTGGATAACAGTAACAGTAAGAGTAACAGGTATTTATTTTGACCTGTTATAACTCATCTCTACACAGAGCTAGCTTGCATACCGAGGCAATACTTAGCATACTTTTTATCCTGATAAATGACGTCGTTTCCCTAAGAAAGACGAATATAGTGAACAAGGTGCCCCGTATAGGGTGGAGGAGCGAGGTGAAATGCTCCTCCGTTTCAAAGGTAAATCTTCCAGCGGGGCTGTTGTTGTTCCTAGCAGGCCTAGGCTCATCTGTAACGTATTGAAAATTTGTATATAATCTTTGTACGTTTCGGGAAACGTTTGCGACTTCAATTATTGCACAGCGCCATCTATTGGCTTGTAAGTGTTCCAATACAATAGGAAAAAATATAGCGCTGCAGTTACATATTTTTGACGTTGCCGTTACAATTTACTAACAAATGCGTCGTCATGGCAATGCGAACGAAGTTTCGCTAGGATTCCTAATATACAATACAATTATATGTTTGTCTGTTGATATAATTGATTTTTTGGAAACTGCCAGCCCTGCTTATGAACAGGTAATATAATACCCTGTGCCCAGGGAGAATGGCACGTCGTCATCAGCTAAGCACACACCACATAATGCGGTGCGTTGGCGTCAAGCTTGCTCAGCTGCCAGTCCATTATTGACTGCCAAAATTATCTGTTACTGTATTGCTTAAACTAGTCAATAGACTTTTCATTTTAGAAACATGACTGCAATAGTGTACCATAATATTTATTCGTTCAGGGATTGAGAAAGTATACCAACATTTGCGCCGGGCGACCTATCGTAACAGGTGACAAAACTACTTACAGCTAGATAGTTGGGTATTTGTCTGTCTGGATGGTCACCACCCCTGGTCGAAAGAATGCCTCCATAACAACCTTGAGTTGTGTTCCGACATCAGTAACCAAATTCCACTCAACGATTCAAGGTCATTTTCAACTACAAGATCTCGGTCAGCTCGAGCTCTTAGCCGACCTCCACAGTATCTAAATTATAAGGAAAAACAGTATATACATATTCCAAATAAACAAATAAGTAGTTATCAAAATCAATTGTGAACATACTTTAAGATTTAAAAGTCTTTATAGTCTACAAGAAGCATGTAATTAAGAGGGATGAATGGATTGTGTAAAGGATGACAATCATAATGATTTCTGGTGTAATAGAGCACTATGCTAGAATAGAAGAGTATGAAAGCAAAAGTATGGTATGGTTTATAATAATAATAAAATAATCCCGCAGGGGGGCTTTGTGGCGAAGCTTTAGGTGAGTAGCGACACCTCTTACTTGACTCCGGGGGCCCAGGCAAGGCCCCCACTTCCGTGCTTGCCTTAAGCAGCCGGCGCGGAGTGGAGATCGCTAGAGCTAAGACTCAAGCTCCAGGGGTGGAAGTGATAAATGGCATAACGTCGGAAGTAGCTTCGGTGAACCTGCAGCCCACCTCTCTACACCGCTTAGCCACTCACACCCATATTGCCCCTGTCTTCTATGGCATTTTTTGGGGCCCATGCAGGGAGTGGCAAGTCACCGTCTGCCCATTTTTCCATGTTCCCCGAACATTTGACGGGCAGACGCCATAGTCCCCATATTCCCAGACCCTTAGTACTACTAGAAGTTCACCCCAATAGTCCGGTACTTTATGTCCTCATTTTTCAAAATAGTCCTACACTATCCGGGGCTTGTCCTTGGGTGCATTATTACATGGTGTACACAGGAATAATCGCTGGTCAGTGTCACGCCACATTTACATTATATTTGTCAAGGGGCCTCTACGTGTTGCCCATCCAATGGCTCCACGCAAGCCCTCCAAATGTCCGGGCCAATTTGATGGCCCGTGGTCTTGAAAGATATACTAATAATAATAATAATCGGCAGACAAACACACATATTGTATATCCCCAAATTAAGCAATTTTACGCTTGTGTTATGGGTAATATACAACGTACCACTCTGGGGCCGATCCCAGACACCCAGACCATAGTAAATAACGGAGAAAATACGTTACCGAAATTTATTATACCAGGAATCGAACCCGGGTTTGGGCATGTAGAGAGGGTGGATGGAAATAGAATCCCAAAACAAGTGTATTACAGTCAAGTCAAGAATCTTGGCGTAATAATGGACAAGGAGTTCTGTTGGCGACCCCACATTACTGAATTAAGCCGCAAGATTTTTGCATCCTATGCATCGCTTAGGAGACTGAAAAATTTCCTTCCGACTGCCACTAGAATTTCGCTTGCTCAATCAATTCTACTACCCATCCTCGACTATGCTGATGCTTGCTATCTTAATCTCACTCAAGAGCAACTTATTAAGCTCGAGCGTCTTCAAAATGTTTGCATTAGGTTCATATTTGGTTTAAAAAAATATGACCATGTTTCTGAATTTCGCAAAAAGCTCGAATGGTTACCTATCTCACTTCGCCGGAATGCTCATCTTCTCAACTTACTATATCGTATACTGTTTATACCTTATACCCCTCCTTATCTCAAGGAATGTTTCAACTTCCTTCACACGTCATATACACTCAATTTGCGCTCCACTAATAATCTCCTATTAATGGCACCTGCACACTCTTCAACATTTTATTCCAACTCCTTCGCCATGCAGGCTGTCTTACTTTGGAACTCTTTGCCCACTGACGTCAGAAAAGCTAAATCTTTTGCCATATTCAAAAATTCACTTAGGAATCATTATGTAAGTCTTATGCAATGATGTATGTGCTAATTTACACTGTAATTTGCTGTCCATGTATGTCTTTTTTTATTTTTTATTTTCATTTTACTGTGTTGCATAATAATTATAGATAATTTAAGAATTTCATCTGAGTCAGGTTGCCTGGAAGAGATCGCTTTTAGCGATAAGGCCGCCTTTTGTTTTGCCAAGTAACTATTGTCTTGTACTTTTTTTGTAATTTTTGATTTGGTGAACAATAAAGTGTTGTCTATGTCTACAGTATTATGAATGGTAGATTTTGTACCGGTAGACCATGACGTATACATCATGATCAAATAGAAGTGTTAAAACGAGATCAGGTAAAAAGCATATCAAATAAACGTGCACGTATGAAGAGGATAATGAAAGTAGATGAAGCGAAAGTTCTTTGGCAGGATCGTCGCCTGCCCCCATGGGAAACAGGCGTGATAATATGTATGTATGTATGAAAGCAAAAGACATTGCCGACCCCAAATGATTGGGATAAGGTAAAGATATTCTACAAAGGATCGTATTCTCGTCAGTTCGTAACCAAACACCGAAACAATTTGTCCTGTTCAGCAAAACATCGAACAGTGAAGTAAGCGTAATCCCGTAAGCGTTTTAGACCCATTCTCCCCAAATCTGAAACGAGCGCCTTGTTACGCTACACACGACGGATTCGCCACATTGTCAACTGTTAACTTTTCGGCCTTTGAATGCAAATCCAGTTACAGTGCGATCGGCCGATGGCTTCCCACGATCGATCTCATGCTAAACGAATGTCTACGTGTTCCGGATTTTAATGAAGAGACATTTTACTTAAAATCTAGTTTTTGAAAGTATGTTTTAAGATCGCCAGTAAAGACCCCGACTTCCAATTTAATTACATTAATCTATATATATAAAACAAAGTCGTGTTAGTTACATTTCTCTCTCTTTTCTTTCACCATATCCCAATTATTTGGGGTCGGTACAATATGTCTTTTCCTTCCACACTCCTCTACTCTGACATACATCTTCTGTCACACCACATATTATCATATCATCCTTCACACAATCCATCCATCTTTTTTTCGGTCTACCTTTACATTTGTACCCATCTACCTTGAAGTTTAACATTATTTTTGTCACGTGACTCTCATCCCTCCTCATTATATGCCCATACCAACTTAATCTTCTTCCTCTCAATTTTTCATTCACGGGTGCAACTTTCAAAGATCCCCTTGTGTACTCATTTCTCACCTTATCCATTCTTGTGACACCACACATCCATCTCAACATTCTCATCTTAGCTGAGTGGAGACGTTTGTGGTTTATCGCTTTATTGGCCCAACATTTATAACTCAAGAAAGGCTGGACCAATTTTTATATTTTTTGTGTTTTTGGAATTGTCTTCGTCCGGAATAGGATAATAAGTATTAAAATATGATAGTGATCAATAAAGAAAACATCAGTCTAGCCATTCATTTGTTATGATCTTTTGAGGCCGATTACGGCAATGGTGACTGCATTTAAACTTATTTTCATTAGTCTGATTTAGGTGAATTATTTTTGTGTGTGTTCAAGTAGGTTCCGCAGTGGTTTAGATTCAAATTTGAACCAGGTAGATGGCGCTGCAATCGGGTTCCAGGATTTAGGTGAAATTATTATTGTGTGTGTTCATGTGGATCCCGGGATGGTTTAGATTCATGATTGGACCGGGTAGGTGGCGCCACTTAACAACTCTTTAATGCTGGGAACAATTTTGATGATTTTTTTGTACTTTTTTAAGTAGATTCAAGAATGGTTTATATTAACAATTGGTCCCAGTTGGTGGTGCTGCAATCGGTTTCTAGATTTTTGTTTTTTAAGGACAAGACAACGTCTGCCGTGTACAGCTAGTATCTCATGTAAGTAATTCGTTCAAACATGCTCAAGCTAAAGAAAATAGACCAATTTAGACACAGAAGTATCTGGTGGTCCTAATTGGGATCCCTAAAGTTTTTTTTACATCCATTGTACAAACTCAAGCACTCTACACATAGCATCTAGCATTATGTACTAGCTATTGCTAGCGGCTTCGCTCGGATAGATTAAAAATAGTCAGAATTCTTATAGTCAAAAAAGTTAAAAGGTGGTGAACTCTTTTTCAACACTTTAGGGGTTAAATTTCCAAAAACGCCGATTTACGCGTGTATTCATTTCCAGAAGCAGGTACTTAAAATGTCGTGCTTGTTATTTTTAAAATGACGGATTTTCATACTAAATTTGATTCCTATTTTCACCCCCTTAAAGGTTGAATTTCCAAAAACGCCGATACACGTGTACATTTATTTCTACCCAGAGGCAAGTGTATGAAATTTCATGTTTATTACTGTGAATATGACGAATTTTCATACAAACTTGCATCCCCTTTTTTATCCCCTTACGGGTTAAGTTTCAGGATTCCTGTCTTAGTGCGCACCTACATACAGTATAGAAAGAATCTGTATGCAAATTTTCACAGTCCTAGCGCCAGTAGTTTGGGCTTTGCACTGATATTTCAGTCAGTCAGTCAGTGAGGCCAAGCAATAATATATGTATATAGGTAGATATTTATTTGTGTATTATACTATATATCCATTACTACATATACTAGTAACGAAGTATTCATATAAATGCATTTCTATAATAAAACATGTTTTATTGCAACGTCTCTATTCAGATCCTATCCCATAAAGCCAGAATATACAGGCAATATAAGTCTCAAGTGACAAAGCAAGTTGCGTGCCAGACTTGCGCGGGCGCAGCGCGTAGGCGATAACCGCTGAGAACATCCAGAACAGCCTCGTCAGATTTTATAAAAGCTTTTACCAATGCAATGTTTTAGTTGGGTATATTTACTTTGTTATATAAGACTAGTATGGCTGCGGTTTGGCTCGCGTTAAAAATAATATAGATGTCATAAATAAATAAATAAAATCTTTATTTCATAAACATTGCATCATAATTATAAGTGTTACAAGTAAAAGGACCAAAAAAGACAAAATTGTACAAAGAAAGCAAGCTGTGTAGTGATGTGGTTACCAAGACTCTGTACTAGACTCAAGCCTGTGTTACAATTAGCATTGGCAGCCAACCGACTGCAAGAAGGTACTTGTATTTAAAGGCTAGTTCAGGGATTCCCAAACTTGTTCAGTTCGCGGCGCACTTACAGGTTTAGTTAGTACTTTGTCTCGGCGCCCTAGCTAGTTGAAATAGGGTACAATCATACTAGGTAAGCATAGGCACAAAAATTTAAACATCCACCGTATGAATCTGAGTTTTTATATTTATATGTAATGAATGTATTTATGTAAATGAAGAGGAACTTCATTCGATTTGAATTTGTCGCGCATAGTGGTATTATCATAGTATATGTCAGCTGTCAATGTAATGTCACTTACATCACACTTGTCAGAGTTTTTTGTCAACTAGAACCATAGAACAAATTAACAGTGTTATTTTAAAATTTGTAAACGTATTAGATTAATTGAAATTGTGAATTAATTAGATTTAAATGTTGTTTCTCTTTTCAGGTGAGTTGCGTAATTGTAAATTCACATACAAAAACAGTGTGTATAGTATTGTATTGTTACGAGCTACAGGACTCCAATTAAAAATGCCGTTAGAACTACTATAGAATTTATTAGAACTGTACCAACACGTATAAAACAAATACAAATAAAACTGGATGCAATCAGTTCACACTGAACGATTCAATACAATTCGACACGCGCAAAGCCCGTCGTCTATATCGCTAATCGAGAGTACTAGAAAACGTCTTACTCGTTTCGTAGTCGTCGCTTGACTGCCCCACCCCTCCATTCAGGCATTGTCTTATACTAACTATAGAGTACAAAAAAATTGGCCGCGCGCACTGAGTTTCCGAGAAATATAAATTTGCACACCTGCGAACGGCCAACAAAGTCAAAAACAATAACAATAGGGATTAGTTCAACGCTAATGATGGTTATAAAACAAGTAGAAAAACAATAGCATGTTTTTCTTAATTACAAATTCAAAACACAAAAGAATTCCTAATCCGGGAAGACAGTAAACTGCGCTTACAACAGGCAGCTGTGCGCTTATCTTTGACGGCATGTAACAATATAATTAAAGATAGAAAATATGTCGCCTTTATAGGAATGACAGTTTGTCCTTTCGGACGTACAAAATACAGTTTATAATGTTGCCTGGCCATTATATCATATTACTAGGATATGCCCGCGACTTCATCCACGCATCCTTTGAAATTCACACACAGACCATAGGCCACAAAGTACCACAGCATTTAAAACAGAATGTAAGACCCGAACAACCTCAAACCGCTCCCGGGAAAATTCCCGCGGGATTCTTGGGGTAAAAAGTAACAAAGATTTTAAGTCTAGGAATTTGCTGTCGACCAATGAAAATAGAATCGAAATTGGCCCAGTAGTACTTACGTGAATCCCAAACAAACAGACAAGAAATCTAAAAAAACTGCATTATATTCTCCATCGTTTGTTTGCATAGTTTACTATTTCAGTTCTTTTTTTTAATAGCTTCAATGTACAGACATGGCATGTTTAGAATTTTATAATATTATAGATTACTAGCTGTACCCGGCAATTTTTGTCCTGCCTTTAAAAAATAAAAATCTAGAACCCAATTGCAGCGTCATCTACCGGGACCAAATGTTAATCTAAACTCGAAGCAACTTGAACAAACAGAGTAGAAAATTATTAAAGTACTTATATCGCTATTAAAAAAAGGGGTTGGTGGTAGAAGGATGGAAATTTAGGGTTGTATATATTTGCAATGCTAAATCATAATAAAATATAAATAAGAAATTTTGTAAATAAAATTAAAAAATATATTTAGGGTTGGGTCACCCTTATCATTTAGGGGTATGAAAAATAGATGTTGTCCCATTCTCAGACCTACCCGATATGCACACAAAATTTCATAGAAATCGGTTCAGCCGTTTCGGAGGAGTTTGGTAACTAACACCGTTAAATTGCGTTGTGTTCAAAACCCAATAAGACCAGCACAATATTCTTGATACTAAGAGCCTTTTCATAAAAGAGTTGATTTGATGAAGCTTAAAGTCGTCTTCAAACGCTTATTAGCGATTTGGATTTACATAATATATTCTGTGCAATGTTTCTGTGTTTGAATTAAATCCCAGTTACGTCCCACGCGAGTGTATTACACAGACAAACAGCCCATTTGCCAATCATTCTGTGTGGTCGGAGCAGTGAAATAGATGTTATGTGTTTTTATAAGCTCGCGTAGAATCGTCTTGAGATAACATTCGTCATTTACTATAGAAATAATATTTGGGTTAAACGAGTAAAGGTGGTTTCGGTGTAAAAAAATTCGGAGAAGTGCGTGACAGTCAACTTATATAGAAGAGTTTTGTAGAGATGACGTTCTGCGGGCGCGATGCGATGGCCGGGAGAAGGCAAAGGGACGTGGAAGAAGAAGTAAGGAAGCACTTACCTCGCCACCAGTCCGCCGCCACACTGCACTCGTCCCCCGGGAGTTCACACACTCACTAGGATTAATTATGATGATTTAACATGCATTCAATTCAGTTCCAACAGCTTATTTTCTTTATTGTGTTCCAACCATTTATTGTACGTATTTTTTATATATATTGCGGTGACAGCAGTGACACTAAGTCGTCTTGTATTGCGCATTCTTCATTTAAAAGTTTATTCTTTTCTTGATGGCGAGTATGGGGAGGAAGAATTTATAAGGAGGTGTTCCTCGGCGCAACCACGTTCTCTATATGGAACTATAAAAAAGTATGTAAAAGACATTAAATTCGAAATTGAGAGTCTCGTGGCCGAGTCTAACGTAATAGGAGAAATAAAAGCACACCGCCTCCTCTGGCTCGGTCATGTAGAACGGATGGGAGAGGATCGCAGCGTGAGGAAAGCATATTTGGGACGGCCGGCAGGTCGGCGTCCGCGGCCGTCCCAAATATCGCTAGAAGGACAGAGTGGAGGCTGACCTGTCGCAGCAACGAGCCAATAATTGGCAAGAAACTGCGCAGGACAGAGAAAAATGGTCTGCTCTCGTCTCGGATGCCAAGCCCATCTTGGGTATCTGAGCCAACGGAGTAAGTAAGTAAAAGACATTTGATCGCGCTATTTAAATAAATCATTGACAAAACATAATATTACCTTTAATTTCATAAGAACAGGTCCATGCCATGTAGGATTTTCTCGTTTTTGAACAGCGCCATCTAGTTTAATCTTGTGCAACCAAATAACAATACTTCGATACTTTACCTCTGTATTAGAAGACAATGTTAGCATTATTTAATCTATTTTGACGTGAACAACATTAAAACATTTTTGTAGATCGACGGGACTCGCCACTGCTACGTAAATGTGTGCAACTGCACACCCAGTTAAATGCACGAGTTTGTTTGTTTTCTGTCGCTCCGCGGCCCGGTGGCAAAGTCAATAATTAAATGTCATTTTAAATAATAAAAATAATCGATAGATAAACACACACACTGTATATGTGTTACGGGTAATATAGACAACGCACCACTCTGGGGCCGATCCCAGACACCCAGACCATAGTAAATAACGGAGAAAATACGTTTCCGAAATTTACTATACCAGGAATCGAACCAGGAGCCTCTGCGTTGCAGTGAGGTAAGCCGGAAAAGGCTTAGCCCGCTCAGCCACAGAGGCCGCTAAATTTTGGTATACATGTCTCTTTGACGACGTGGCATAATAATTATAGTGACGCGGGTGTAATGCCCTAGTATTGTATTGTTTTATTAATTAATTATTGTGTCGTGAATTATTTTGAAATTTGAACTTTGATCATATTAAAATAATTTTAAAATATAAAATTATATAATGTGGAAATACTCAATTTTCTGAAATAAATGAATTATTATTATTATTATGAATCTATATTAAAAACTACTTATTGCCTACTTGCAGCATGCAAACAGACCAATCGCTGTCAGTGGTCACACCTGAAAGTGGAAGTGACCTTGTCACGCTGATACTCTATGAGAGCGTGGTTTACACTATATATTGGATTTAGTTTGAACAATTTCTTTTTTAACTCCACTGATTGTGATTATTTTAGAGTTTTTATAAGATAATTGTTTCTACTGCTCGTTAGGTCCTTAATATTTCGATTTTTCTAAGATTTACTTACAATATTATGTCACGCAGATTTAGCAATGGGTTTAATGCGTTATTTCTAATGCAACATCATTATTCATCAATAATATAATAATAATAATCGGCAGACAAACACACACATTGTGTATCCCCAAATTAAGCATGTTACGCTTGTGTTATGGGTAATATACAACACTAGAATACTAATAATAGATAACAGGTAATAGAGAACACTTTTTGAAGGTCGCACATATAAGTTAAAACTTAATTTAACTTCCTATTCTATGTACACCACTTTGCAACGTGTTATTGCTGTTAAGGAGAAGAAGCGGCAAGAAACTCCCCAGCAACAAGTCTATTATGTTTTATACAGTAGTATGTATGAGTCCAGTACAGAAGTATGTATCAAGTATTACAGAATTACTTTTCGAAGAATTAATGGAGTTGTAGCAAACAGTTCATGCCCAGTAAGACAAAGAAACAGTAAGAGGAGAGAAGAATATTATTATGGTTATAATAATGACGAGACGTACTAAAAGTTTGTACTGCAACATATCTCCATAAATTCCTTACATGTTTAGCAAAATTAAAACGTTATACAGACGATTGTATAAGAGGCTGGAGCGAGCTGCTATGTCAATGGAGTTTTATCATTTCAATATTTTTCAATAGTGTAATATCCTTTTTTGAGCGAGATACTTTTTAATATGGTTTTAAATTTAGTGAAAGAGCAAATCTAACATTTAATTCAGAATCTTATTGAAGAAGTGTATACCATATAAGAAATATTGAAACAAGTATGCACCTATCTTATACTAATATATAAAGCTGAAGAGTTTGTTTGTTTGCTTCAACGCGCTAATCTCAAGAACGAATGGTCTGATTTGAAAAATTCTTTCAGTGTTATATAGCCCATTTATCGAGGAAGGCTATAGGCTATATATCATCACGCTAAGACCAATAGGAGCGGAGCACCAATGAAAGATGTTTCAAAATCGGGGAGTTCTTTATCCTCTATTCCACGCGAACGTGTCGCGGGCAGAAGCTAGTATAATATAAGTTTTAAAAAATTGTACGCCCAACCGGCAAAAAACATATGATCACTATAAAATAACAAGATCTATTTGTATAACTACTATGTAATAAAATATTCGATTTGATTTGATCAACAGATGGTATAGTGAATGAATAGTAAGGTAGAGAGGAACCGTCGATATGTGATTACTTACCAACAATACTTGAAGTGCAGATTCGTATCTGTAACAAAGAATAAAGATTCAAATATATTTTCCAAGCCGTTAACTGCACCAAGTCGGTGGTCGACACATTACGTGTTTATGACATCCTGGTGCTGCCGGGCGTCAATTGCTGTTTACGCATTGAAGGTAAACAACCATCGTGAGTTCATAAGCTTCGGTGGGGTTCACAGGATTCACGTTCGCCCAACAACAGGTTACATTTTGTTAAGCTTTATTCTGATATTACACGGATCATCCAAATTGAATTAATTTCATTAAAAGATAAAACGCTGAAAAGACACGAGGATTTTCTAGAACATAGAAGGACTCAATTTTATATTTACATGGATCACTTTGATTCATTCAAATTGAGAGATAGAAATGAAACGTCTAATATAAGCATAAAATATAGAAAAAGGGTCTAATAAGGTAACAAAATATGATATTGCAAATACATTTTTCTATTAATATTGAATAGGGCCGCGTTTGACTGCCATTGCGCCTCATGACAGGTGGAAATGCAGTCTAAGGTGGAGCAAGCTAACCTAGAACCTGTTCACGCGAGACTTGAAGACACCTAGATTGTATTCTTCAGGAAAAACAGATGACAGTAAAAGTTCCACTCTTCAGCGGTACGTACGATAAAAGTGGAAGCATAGCGTGTCGTCCGCTTTGTTCGTATTGCCACCAAATATCGGTGACGCGAGCATGTATGTCTGCTTGTCAGCTCATAAAATGGTGAGGGAGGAATTAATTCATGCAATTCCATAGCACACTCGCCGAAGTGTATCCTATAGAAACTGACAAACTACCGACTTCACGTCGATGATTTAGGCTCTGAAGCCTCTCATCGAATAGTCTATCAGCTTCCTAGCTCTTTTCTCTATTGACTCGAGTGTCTCGAGCTGTTATTAAGCTAAACCATCCCACAGATGAGAGCAATACTCCGTGCAGGATACGTATATCTCAGTATCTTCTATGGAGGGTAGAGTCAAGAAGGAACATCTTATATGTGGGTGAACGTGAAATAGTGTCCAGCTGAAAGCATCAAATGCTAGTATTATATTGAAACACTAAGCTCTCGTGTAGACGGCACCGCCGACGCGCCGCTGCCGCGTTTTTATTCTACGAATTTCTGTGTATATGTTACCGTTGTGCGGCGCAGCGGCGATATGACAAGGCATATCGCCGCAGATGTCAAGTTCACAGCGAAAGTGCAAGTTTACACGCGCACTAGGATAATCACTACTGTACTTAGTGAAAATCTGTTTATGTTTTTAGCCTTGCCATACTACAAACTCATTTACAAATTAGAAGATAAACAGTATTTATATTGAGTTAATATTAAAACTAAGAAACTTCTTATCATGAGTTTTTGGTTCTCTAAATCAGTATGTGCTACGTATGTCGTTCGCAAGGTCGTTAACAGTGTTTGCCGCCCTCCAACCACATCCGGAAGTCAAAGTGACACTGCACTCACAGCTTAGGATTTAACGCTTGTATTCAAGACAATAAATATTTATTATTATTAATATTATTAATAGTAATTAATAACAATAATTTCTATATTGAATCATACAGATTGAAATTCGTGATTCTACCATAACACTCACGAAGGAATCAATTCTTAAAATGATTAGAGGCAGGTTCCTCTATCTTGCTATTCATTCACTTGCCCTACCATCGGTTGAGTTCTGACATTACTTATATGGAGCTTATGTCAAATTTTAACCGGCCGACCACGTGTGGCGTTGTGTAACAAGGGGTGGGAGGGGTCCTAAATTTCGTGACGTCACATTTCTAAATCTAATATATATATATATCTGTACGAGTACTGGTATCGTCAAGTAACCTTCTTTCGGCCTATACAAACTTCTTTTATTAATTTAAATTCTTATTTTCATTTTGACGGCGTACCCTTTTTCGCACGCACGTCAATAAGTCATGTCATCAAATAAATTAAATTACGTAGCCACGCAAATTGTACATACACATCAAATAAAACACTATAAATATAAAACTACAACATCTGAAGTGAAGTGAAGTGTACTGAGGAGCAGAGAAGCAGCTGCATTTCATGCCCATTAATCAGGTACGTGCGTGCTCAATCTCACATTCGCACCTAAATTGCCCAACACTTCCTTTTCTACGTCAGCGTGTTAAGGATATTGGAACCGGGGAATAGTCAATAGAATAATATGATCAATAATATTGCCCTGTGTGTACTCGTGTATTCGAAAATAATTTTTGATTTGGGAGCATTATAACATGAAACGGTGTATTACTTGCATGTCTCAAATACATGAGATACCTGAGGCCACAATTTAGCAGTTATTTAGCAATAATTACTTTTAGAATTAACATCTCTCGGAAATTATATTATAATAATTATAATAGCTGATGCTCACAACTTCGTCCGCGTGGTGCGGTTTTTTAACTATCCCACGGGATCTCTGTAATTTTTCGGGATCAAAAGTATCCTATATATTGACCAGGGATATAAGCTACCGCCATACAAAATTTAATTTAAATCGGTACAGTCGTTTCAGAGATTAGCCGGTACAAACAGAGAAAAAAAAATTTGAAAAAAAATCTAAATTAGTTCTATTTCACTTCTTACATCCCCCTGACTCGGTTTTTAGCATTTTTTTTAATTGTACAGAAATTCGACCTCTACAGTTTTATTATATGTATGTATATATAGATATACAGATTATACCTATACCGAATTTTATGGTTAAGAGGAACGAACAAACAAATATGCGAATGTTCGAATAAAGTCAATTCCATGACGTGAATTGTACAATGCGTTGTACAAGAAATTATAATATATTAAAACATTAAATTAAGTCATGTTCCATCAAAATCCAATAATATCTTTTGCCAATTTCCTTAAAACGTCAAAAAAGGTTTAACCCTTCAAGCGTCGCGTGGAAAATTAAATGGGCAAATTATAACAGAATTAAAATGTTCACGACATGTCGAGCTGTACTTAGCACAGTGCAGACTGACTTACGCACGTAAAATTTTTTCGATGTTCATTAATTTAAGTGTTTAGTAAAATTAAATTCTGATAAAGAACAGTTTTTGTGCCGTGCAGGAACGAAAAGAATACTAATTCCTGGGTCCAGGCGGCCTGTCATAGAGGCAATAAAACAACCCACAGCCAGGTGGTAGGGCATTTGCCGACTGGATGGCTACCACCCCTGGTATAGAGTATGCCGCCATAACAACTTTGAGTTGTGTTCCGGCATTAGTGGCCAGGTTCCAGTTTCGCCTTCAAGGTCCGCAGCGCATTGGCAGCACCTCTGGTATTACTAATTTCTATAGGTGACGGTAACCACTTCCCATCTCAGTTAGGTTAGCCTGTCTGCTGTGTTTCAGCAATAAAAAATAAATAAATAAAAGTTTTTGGAAGTCATACATACATATTAAAAAGTTGTTTCTACTCTGTTTATATACACTGCTCTGAAAAGTGACTTCACCCATTTCACTTATGGCTCATTGCTATACTTACCGACCGTTCATTTGCCGTATTATCGGTTAAAGTTTGACACAAGCTCAGATGGCAAGGCTATCGAATGAATAGTAAGATATAGGAATCAGCCATTAAAAAATTAAAGGGTGTATAACATAATTGATATTTACCAGATTGTATTCTGTTGTTAGTCTATTTGAATTTGTTGGCACTACTCTTTTTTTTTACTAATAGTTCTAACTTCAGTCTAATTTGCCTTATTTTTTTATTGTATGAGTTCGGCAGACATGCAGAAAAGAGAGAAAAAAGGCCCACTAATGAAAAGCGGTTACCATCGCCTATGGACATTTGCAACACCAAAGGTGCTACAAATGCGCTGCTGCTCTCTTAAGGGAGGGAGACTGGAACCTGGCCACTAATATCTAAACACAACTCAAGGTTGTTATGGTGGCATAATCTTAATAAGGGGTGGTAGCCACTCAGACGGGCAAACGACCTACCACCTGGATGTGGATTATTTTGCAACCTCTTACGACAGGCCGAAATTGTATTATTTCTCTGTTCCTGCACGGATATACTTCTTACCCATTTTGTAAATGGATTCATCGCAAATGAAACAGCGTTTTTTAACTTCCTTAAAAAACATGTTTATAGAAGTTTCGACATGGACATGTTGACCTGATCAATCAGTTTTTAAAAATTCACTTCCAATTGGGTTGCATATTATTAAACTACTTTACGTCATAAACAGATCTGTATTGTAATATTATGCGACTTAGAGATAGAAGATATAAACTGTTAGTAGAGAATTTATACAGAAGAAAACATTGAACTTGGAGAACTATATAGTTCGACTTCAGAACAAAGAATGCCGTTCTACAGTAAAATTAATTATAAGGTATGATTCTCACACAATAATTAGCTACCCTATAGTGCTACGCGAGAGTGGTCGTCCGTTTTTTTTATTGGACCTGACTTTATGTTGTTGGTCCGAACACCTTACAATTTTACAGGGGTATTCGAGCCCGGAGCGCAACTTGCTCGAGGGAGCTTCCTAGCGCGTTTTACCTCGGCTGGACTATTGCCATGAGAGGGGGATGAATCTAATAATGCCTACTATAGGGCGACATAATGCACTAATTGAGAACGTGCGACGGGTAATATAAATCCCGAGGGGAAGGATCCCGGCGGACCGGGATCGGTGGTTTGCGGCGGTCTACGTTATCTTACCGCTGTTTCGCAACGTGTTATGGCTGGGAGAGAAGAAACGGTGAAAGAAACTTCCCAGCAACACGCTTAGTCTATCCTATAGGGGGACTATGTCTCCTGGCGTCCTTCGCGGGGACGTGGGGTGATCTTGATTGGCGGCGTCTGAAACGCCGCCGTCTGTATCTGTCTGTTATTGTCTGCCAGCCTGTCGTCGTAACCACGGGCGGGCTGATCCAGGCTAGCCGTTTTATAATAACGTCGACCCTGTCCGTGAGGACGTTACGCGGTGGTCACTCGAGAGGCTTTCGTCGAGGCTTATAATCGGAAGCGGACACGACGAGCAGATTTCGATGGTGCGGCGCAAGATCGAAATACTTACGCGAGAGCAACGTAATGTAGTTTTTGGTGGAGGGAAGCTCCAGATCGCGGTGGAGGTCGATGTTACGCATATAGAGAGGAGCACCGACGGCTCTGCGCATGGATTTATTCTGCACGATTTGTAGTTTCTTTAAAAGGGCAAGCTTGGCATGCCCGAATACCACGCTCGCGTATGTCATGATCGGGTGGATGCATGTTTTATATAGAGTCAGCTTGTGTCAGAGGGACATATTGCTTCGTTTATCTATCATAGGTGCTAGACGACCCATCACAAATCGCGCTCTATTTCGTACTATAGTGATATGCTCGTTGAAGCGTAAGCTCTAAACTAGGTAGTCGTTCGTCCCTACACCCGCTCGCTTTTATATCAGAGCGATAATGAAATGAGCAGTGCCGTCATAATAGTCAATCACAACTACCCACAAATATTCCAATAGTACAATAATAGGTGTCATTACTTTGAATAAATGTTACTATATTCAGTACATGTTTCCCAATCTGAAAGCGGGTGCAGCAAATGGTCAGATTATGTTATATTTGGGTTACAGTATAACTGTGACATGAAATAAAACTACGTTTTAACAGTTACAAACGCTGTATTTTATTTGATTATGTGTAGGTACTAGTCGTGAAAATTGAAGAAAATACTAGTATAATGTATTTCACGAATTGGCGAGAATGTGAGTTAGCGAATGTTCGACACAATTCGGTCACGAGCAGTTGCGTTGAGCAATTACTTAACGCTCGCTCAGCGGGGTCTCGGTAATTTAATCATATTTAATACTTTGAGAAAGTAAATCAGCGGATTAATGAGCCATCGTGTACTTTTACATAATTTAATATTACTGAAATCTAGAGCAAACGTTGTAGACGTTTTAAGCTTTTACGTATCTCAAATTACGTTTGGATTAATATCCGGAGAAATTATTATGACAATATTGTTACAACTTAGCCAAAATTCCACGAAGCAAGCCGACAAATGTGAATGCACACCTGTCTGCCATAAAACACAGTTCATTACCTGCCCGCATTTGGATTTCTTTTGTTTACTTTGTGTTTAAAATTTGTAATTAGAAAAGCCGCCTATTGTATATTGTAATCCTTTATGGTAGGCAGTGGCCAGGTGTGATTCTTGGAAATCATTGTTTACACGGTCGTGACATATTGTAAGCTGAGTATAAAGGAATACCCGAACGGAGAGATCGGCAGTTAAGCGACGATTACGATACGTGCAAGACGTATACATTCGATAAGCTATATAGTGACGCACTTTCCTCGTGTTATTGAATTGTGCATTATATTTGTACCTGTGTTATACGTGTTTCTATAGTTCTAATAAATTCTATAGTAATTCCAACGGCATTTTAATTTGAGTCCTGCACTCGTAACAATATTAATAAGCAACTACATGTTTGTTAATTTACGAGCTAAAATCTTAATCTATACTATAATAAATCTGTAAATGGGTCGAGTTTGTACAATGTGTTTAAAAACGTGAAAAAAATCAGGGGGTAATTCGGATCAGCGGGTTCCGAAAATACAATTTTAAGTATTTTTGTCTGTCTATCATGATATGATACGGTGTAGTGGGCAGAGAGTTTAATAAAATTCCAACATTATAACAGTCGGAGGGTTTTTAATATTATTTTATTTTTAAATAATATTATAAGTTATTCTTAAGGTACACTACAACATAAAAATCACTAAATGTCACACACAATAACAAAATAAACAATAAGCAAATTATAATAAAATATAATAAGCAAATAATGTATAAACCTAAAAACTTTAATAGAAATTAAGTTGTAAAAAAGGGTACGGAACTTGAGTCCGGAGAGTAGTTAATAAAAAAAAAAACAGTCGGAGGGTTTTTATTTTATGAAAAAATGTTGCTCTCATCTTTATAGTTCCTAGATGACTATGTACACTATAGGGTATTTTATTGCCCGAAATAAAGACATTATTATTATTAATGTATGTCTTTAAAGACCATGGGCCATAAAAATGCCCCGAGCTTTTGGAGGGCTTGCGTGGGGCCATGGGGAGGCCAACACGTAGAGGCCCTTCACAAAATTAATCTAAATGTGGCGTGACCGGCGATTATTCCTGTCTACACCATATAATAATGCACCCAAGGACAAGCCCCGGCCAGTGTAGGACTATTGTGGGAAATGAGAACAAAAAGTACCGGGCTATTGGGATGCACTGCTAGTGGTACTAGGAGTCTGGGAATATAGGGACTATGGCGTTTGCCCGTCGCAATGTTCGGGGAACATGGAAAAATGGGCAGACGGTGACTCACCACTCCCTGTATGGGGCCCAAAAAATGCCATAGAAGACAGGGGCAACATGGGTGTGAGTTGCTAAGGTGTGTATAGAGGTGAGTTGCAGGTTCACCGAAGCTACTTCTCACGCTACTTATTATTATATTTTCAATAAAAAAATTGACATTTCTAAGAATTATAACACGACACTTCACGACATACATGTCCTTTTTTAGTAAAGATATTGTAATCTTTACGTTCCTTGGTCCTTTTAGCCACAGGCCACTGAGTTATATAGGTACATATGTAGAATATGTTGATATGGGTCCACGGAATTAACTTTGATGATGCGATTAACGGAGCCCCGAGGGTCGGGATCAAGTGGGACTCAGGGTAATTTGTTTCGCAGTGTTCAGCATACATTAGCCGAGTTGCGGATTTGCATGACGGGCGCGCCCTCTAACTGCTAGTTTTCGGCCTGTTTATTGAAGCGATGTAGGGAAGCGTAAAGGACAGCGGTTCATCACAGCTCTGCGCGATCATCAAAGAAATTGTACGCTATTTCTGGATGCTGCATGTTTTATGCAGCCCTGGTATCTTAGTGGTTAAGGCACTCGTGTTTCGAACGATTTGTGATTCGGATCCTGGTTGGATATCATGTAACACTTAGGCAGTTCTCTGAAGTAATTTGCATATTTTTACAATCACTATGTATTGGTGAAAGAAAACATCGTGATGAAACCTGCACATCCGAATAACAGATGTGATGGATAAGTTACAATTTAGGACTAGGTATATGCTAAAATAAGAATATAATATAACACAATACATATAACAAAATATAACATAGTCATTATATAAATACGTGAAGCAAAAATTTTGTACCCCTTTTTACGAAAATTGCGCAGACAGATAAAATTTCGCACACTCATAGTTTATACAGAGGAGTGCAAAATGCTAAATTTAACAAAATAATGCTTAAAAATCCATTAAATCAATAAAAAAACATTACACACACTATATTATTATTATTAATTATATTTGACACATACACGCATATATACTCTTTTGTTTATTGTTAAAGTCAAATTAACAGTGTTATAGCCTTGGCGAAATCTGTGATTATAGAAGTATATAGTCTTTGACAACAGAGCCTTACTAATGCTCAAACATATAATTTAAATTAATTATGGTCGAATTTCGACCACTGGACGACCACTAGTATATATAATTATAAATAAAAACAAAAATCATATACCATAGACATAAGCCACGCTAAACTTACACTACCACAGAACATTACCATAAGTATACAGTATGAAATTAGAATTAAATAATATTGTTACGAGTGTGGGACTCGAATTAAAATGCCGTTTGGAATTACTATAGAATTTATTACAACTATACAAACACGTATAACATAGGTACAAATATAACCGGACGCAATAAGTCCAAATGTAATGCACAATTAAATAACACGCGCAAAGTCCGTCACTATATCGCTTATCGAATGTACACGTCTTGCTTTGATCGTGGTTCTCGCTAGACTGCCTCACCCCTCCGTTCGGGCATTGTTTTATACAATATGTCGCGACCGCGTAAACAATGATTTCCACGAATCACATCTGGCTAACGACCATCATAAAGGATTACAATACACAATAGGCGGCTTTTCTAATTACAAATTTTGAACATAAAGTAAACAAGAGGTCCAAATGCGGTCAGGTAATAAAACTGCAATAAACTGTGCTTTATGGCCGGCAGGTGTGCATTTTTTTTATTTTTTTATTGCAGGAGTTCAGCAGGCAGGCAGACGGTCCACTTGATGGAAAGTGGTTACCGTCGACTATGGACATTTGCAACACCAAAGGTGCTACAAATACGCTGCTGCTCACTTAAAGGAGACTGGTACCTGGTCACTGATGCCGGAACACAACACAAGGTTGTTATGGCGGCATACTCTAGACCAGGGGTGGTCGCCATCCAGTCGAGCAAATACCCTACCACCTGGCTGTGGGTTGTTTAGTCGCCTCTTACGACATGCCGCCCCAACGCAGGAAATTGTATTCTTTCTCCGTTCCTGCACGGATGTGCATTTACCTTTGTCGGCGTGCTTCGTGGAATTTTGGCTAAGTTATAACAATATTATAATCCATTTTAAGGTACACCTCAATACAAATACAACACCCAACAAATAGATATAAGAAGTGTGTAAATTTTCAAATACTTCTTCAAATTAAACTTCTAAAAAAGGTACGGAACTTAGAGTTAGTAGAAAAAACTTATAATAAAAAAATTATTACAGTTGTTTAAAAAAAAACTTATTTACAGTTTCAATTATTGACTACATTGATTTAAAAATATTTTTCAATACCAAAACAGGTTGAAATTTTAATAGTTAGTATGAAATAATTGAAGCGTATTATATTCTGATTTATTCTAGAGCTACAATAACATGCGTCTCATACATCTGTCTGTCCCCATTCACAAAACAACAAAAGGACAACAATATTGTATTATTCAGTAATTTAAAATGCAGCAACACCGAGTTTATCATTCTCGCATCAATCTGTCAGTAGAATACGCATGCGCATGCGTTTGCATACAAACAGACAAATTTGTACACCACCATGCGTTTTGGTAAATAAACATGTAATTGTACATACAAATATAGACCTTAGCTACCTAGTAATAAGTCTCAATTTTAGTGTTCAGATTAACAAGTAATATAAACTAAGAAAAATTCAAGCAGTATTGAACTCATTCCCCTACAAAATAAGGTTGAGTTTTCTATTATGGACGTTTAAATAGATACAATTTCGAATGATATTTAAATGTAAGCCGTATTTTTATTTTCTAATCGTAATGTTCTTACTTCGGGATCACTTCATAAATGTTTGAACAAAATGTAAATTGGAGCTTTATTCCTTATGGGATTGAGTCGTTTTTCCAACGAATATACATTGTTTTGTTAATCGGCCTCGTGTTGGGACGCAGCCACGGATGCTGTGGCGAGGGTTGGATTTTAAAATTAGAATAGAATGTACAGCGGATGTGTGTACGAGGTGTAATATTGCAAGTAATGCGTTTTGCCTTTATTTTTATAACTGCACTGATGGTAAAGCTGTCGTCCTAGTGACTGCTACGCGATAATATTACTAATGTCATAAAATAAAATGTAACTCATAAATTGCACTCTATTGACAATAGGGTACTTGATAATTAAATCAACTAATATACTTTTGTCACCTTCAAAATGCGGAAGTCACCTAAATTTTATATGAGCGTTGCAATTTATGACGTCGTTTCTACATCCCATACAAAGTTGTCAGTATCTAACAAACTGCTCCTTTATAAACAAGCCCTGATACCAGTCAGGATCTATGGCGTACAGTTGTGGGGCTATACCAAACCAAGCAACATAGAAATAATACGACGCTTCCAAAAAAAAGTACTGAAATGAATTGTAAACACTCTATTATACATTAGATCGAGGGATCTTCATCGGGATTTGAAAGTGGAGTTCGTCACCAGCATAATTAGGAAGTACGCTGAAGTCCACGAGCATTGGCTTCATCATCATGTAAACGTCAAGGTGACGCCTCCTCGACTGCACGATCGTGAAGGCTTGAAAGGATAAAACCATAAACAAAACTAAAATGAAGTGTAATATGCTAGCTATAAATAAAGAACAAATGAACAAAATGTCTTTGTCTTAATAGAGGCAATAAGAAAAAAAACGTGCTAATGAACACTTTCTTAGCGTGAATACTTTAGGTTATATTTAAATTATTTAATAGTCTTTTTAGATTATATGGTATTGGTAATATTAATGTGATATTTGTTAAATAAAATATTTATAAAACACAAAATTGTGAAACTTCAGAGAATATAGTCACATATAATATATTATTAACAGTTTTATTTCGGTCCAAATTGGACCTATGTATAATCATCGGCCTTATTGACTCTCTAGTCTGTACTGCACAATGTAACACTCGTATCTCATCTCCCGCAGGCTTAGTCCTATAGATTTATGTGTTTATCTCTTTTTGGTGTCGCTTTTCGTTTCATCGAATTTTAAATCACAAAGATTCTAAAGAAGTTTCACTTCAAAAATCTTTAACGAATCAAATAGCGTAATAATTATACTTTGAACAGGAATTAAAATTATTTCTATTGTTACGAGTTACGGGACTCGAATTAAAATGCCGTTTGGAATTACTATAGGATTTATTAGAACTGTACAAGCACGTATAACATAGGTACAAATATAACTGGACACAAGCAATACAAACTGCACGATTTAATAACGCGCGCAAAGTCCGTCACTATATCGCTCATCGAATGTACACACGTTTTGCTCGTATCGTAATCGTCGCTTGACTGCCTCACCCCTCCATTCGGGCATTCATCAGTGTAAATACTAAATATACGATACAACAATCGACCGCGTGGACTGGATCTTCCAAGAAATACACAATAGGCGGCTGTTCTAATAACAAATTTTCAACACAAAGTAAAAAAAAGAATTCCAAATGCGGGCAGGTAATAAAACTGTAATAAACTGTGCTTTATGGCCGGCAGGTGTGCATTCACTTTTGCCGGCTTGCTTCGTGGAATTTTAGCTAAGTTGTAACACTATCATAATATTTTAAAGTTATGATGATAAATTGGTTTTTGAATGCCTGCCCTTTTATATGAATATTGTTTTAGAATTTTTTGTGACATGTGTCAACTACCCTATTGGCGCCGTGAGTCCGTTTTTGTTTTTAAAGATAATCTCAATTAAAACGTACAATCAAGCTCTTTGAAGTTAAACTTCTTTACAAGTGTTGTGATTTGAACCCCAATGAAACGAAAATAAAGCGATACTAAAAATAAATATTTAATAATTTAAACACTGCTCGTAAAGATAAGTTGAAAATATTTATAAAATTTGAAGTTAGTAAATCAAATTAAAACTAGAGCATTTGTTTCCTATTTTAGTTATCATAAGTCTCTCTTGTCATTTGTTCAAAGTGAAAACATGAAATCTGAATAATATGTGTTATAATATATAGTATCTTAAATATGTAATATATGAAATGTAATATTGGGCATTAAAATATAAATTAATTATTGAGCTTGGTAAAAATATAATAAAATAATATAATTATCCTAGTACTCCTGATACTCTATATTTATCTCATTCTCTTGTAGGTTACTTTTCTGAAGTTTCACTTCTGCCTTGTGTGAATTGCACACACACACACACTTATTTTATTTAAAACATATTTTGAACTTAAATCATTTAAAATTTTGAAGTCCTAGCTTCTTTTTTATATCGCAAATGCCATGAATGTTATGAAATTGATAAGAGGCGAATAGGGACGTTAAGAGATTCAACCAGGTCGTATGCTTGCATGGGACTTATACTACTTTGAACAGTGGAGGGAAAACTACTTCACCATTTGATTAGGGGTTGTTGTGGACTGGATAGGTTGGTTTAATATTGGGGAGTGTAAGGAAAACACCGGATGCTGCTGCTCTTGGTTCTCTTCTTCTGCCCCAGATCCGAAGAATTTTTAACTTATTTATATTGTCACTTCGCGAGACATGCGCACAGTCTTGATTTTAGGGGCGGTTTTTTATAACGGCGGAGCGATTAAACTTAAGCGTGTCTTGCAAACGAGATACTGAGACGGTACGGGGGGTTGCCGCACTTGTAGCGTTTTTATTACAAGTTTTCAAAATGGTGGAATATTCACTTTGACGCGGAGAGAATAGGGACGGGCAGGAAGGTTTAGTGGAATGGAAGGAATCAAATAAAAATGCGATAATTAATTACCAAACAGGTTGAATAAAATCGATGAAATTATGTCCGTCTTTATTTCCCAAAAGTTTCAAGGCCCTCTAATCGTCTAGATAAGCGTGTTTCATGTTATACCATATTCTCACTCAGCATCAGTTGAGATTATGGTGAAATGTGAACAGATATGACTATAAAAAATATTTCAATCTCGCAAAAGACAAAGTCTATACCTGTATAACTTTATTACTTGTTGAGATAAGGGAGGATTATTTAAGCGATAAATATTTTATAATAATATTTTTATAGCTTCTAAAATCCTCTGTTTGACCATGTGGAACATGCATTACTGACTTAAATTTAAATGCATGAATGTACTAAATTTCCAATATTTTAGTGTTGTTTTGTAGCATCATTATGAATTTCAACATGTGATAAACTAAGTAGCATTTAATTATATGCATGATATTAGACATTTCACAATTGTGGGGATGTGGAATGTGAATGAAAAGTGGTTATCGTCGCGTCCCCTACAGACGTTCGCAACACAGGTTCGAAGCCACCGCGTTGCCAGCTTTTAGAATGAGACAGTATAGATAGGGTAGGACGGATGGTATAAAAGAGATGGGATGAAAGAATGTGTAGGGACACAGTTTGTCGTCGTCGTCAGCCATTCGCAGTCCACTGCTGGACGTAGTCCTCCCCAATTCGGCGTCAGCCCACCGGGCTAGAGGATGTCCAACACTACGTTTAACGAGACGCGGTTTCCACTCCAGGACCGGTTTGCTCCATCGACCATCGGTCCTGCAGCAGACGTGACCGGCCTACTGTCACTTTAACTTGCTAATTTTCTCGCCGACCATCCTGCAACGCTTGAAGACGAAAGTCTTCGAGCAGTGCGTTCTGTCCGTTCTGAATTATGGAGCATGGACAC
Organism: Dendrolimus houi; assembly: GCA_039645545.1. NCBI lineage: Eukaryota > Metazoa > Arthropoda > Insecta > Lepidoptera > Lasiocampidae > Dendrolimus > Dendrolimus houi. Next base: position 23,667,743 of record CM077130.1, read on the forward strand.
TGTCGGCAGGATTGGACCATAAATTCCACAATTTGTGTGTTCAGCAAAATGACACATATTGTGTATGTGCGGTTGAGCCCACAGTCCCCATATCTTTTAGTAGCAAATACATAAATGCCTAGTAAACGCCCTTAGCAACGTATCACCATCAGTCACCACATCATCCCTCCATCCTCCATCTATCATTTGACGACCTCTGTGGTTGAGCGGGCTAAGCCTTTGCCGGCTTACCTCACTGCAACACAGAGGCTCCAAGTTCGATTCCTGGTATGGTAAATTTTGGAAACGATTTTTCTCCGTTGTTTACTATAGTCTGGGTGTCTGGGATCGGCCCCAGAGAAGTCCGTTGTATGTTAACCATAACACAAGCGTAACTTGCTTAATTTGGGGACATACAATATGTGTATTTGTCTGCCGAATTATTATTATTGTTACGAGCTACAGGACTCGAATTAAAAATGCCGTTGGAACCACTATATACTTTACTAGAACTATACAAACACGTATAAAACAAATACAAATAAAACTGGATGCAACCAGGTCACACTGCACGATTCAATGCAATTCGACACGCGTAAAGTCCGTCGTCTATATCGTTGATCGAGAGTACTACAAACGTCTTACTCGTCTCGTAGTCGTCGCTTGACTGCCCGCCCCTCCATTCCGGCATTGTCTTATACTCACTACACAGTACAAAGATATTGGCCGCGTGCACTGAGTTTCCGAGAAATAATAATTTGCACACCTGCGAACGGCCACATAGCCGAAAACAATAACAATAAGAATTAGTTCGACGCTAATGACGGTTATAAAACAAGTAGAAAAACAATAGCATGTTTTTCTTAATTACAAATTCAAAACACAAAAGAATTCCTAATCCGGGAAGACAATAAACTGCGCTTACAACAGGCAGCTGTGCGCTTATCTTTGACGGCATGTAACATTATTATTATAATGTATGGCTATAAAGACCACGGGCCATAAAAATGTCCCGGACTTTTGGAGGGCTTGCGTGGGGTCAGGGGGAGGTCAAAACGTAGAGTGACACTGACCGGCAATTATCCCTGTCTACACCATATAATAATGCACCCAAGGACAAGCCCCGGCCAGTGCAGGACTATTGTGGGAAATGAGAACAAAAAGTACCGGGCTGCTGAGGTGAACTGCTAGTGGTACTAGGGGTCTGGGAATATGGGGAATTATTATTACTAGTGTTCGCCCAGTGGTCGAAATTCGACCATAATTAAATTAAATTATAAGTTTGAATATTATTACGGTTGTGTTGTCAAAGACTTATACTTCTGTAGTCACAGATTTCACCAAGGCTACACTGTTAATTTGACTTTAACAATAAACAAAAGAGTTATATATATATATATATATATATATATATATATATATATATATATATATATATATATATATATATATATATATGTGTGTGTCAAATACATGGTAGTGTGTGTAATGTTTTTTAATTGGTTTAATGTATTTTTTATGCATAATTAAAAAAAAATAGCATTCTGCACTCTGTCCGCGCAACTTTCGTAAAGAGGGGTACAAAGTTTTTGCTGTGTTTTTGCTTCACGTATTAATATATAGATTCTTAACAATTATCCGCTAAACATGGAACAAAATGGATGAATTTGAACGATCAGGCAGGAGGTATGGGATATAGGGGATGTGACAGGGGGGTGAGATAGGGGAGGGAGAAGTAGACCATAGGAACTTTCACTCCTCGTATGAAACATGATCTTGTTTGACCACCAATCCACATACTGCCAGTAGTGCCAGTCTATGATCATAAGCTATACAGCATTGAAATTGACTTGATTTCACAGAGCAACTTTAAAAACACTCGAGACAGACACATTTCGGAAACGATAAGTATAAATGATCACGCTGAAAGTAATTTCTCTTAATATTTCCCTGTCGGGTTATACGGGTGCGCAGGCGCAGCGAATGCGATCCATCATTTAACATTGTTCCCCTGTCACGTAGCGCGCACTTGTCATTATTGGATGTGTTAATACATCCTTATTTATCATCATTTTACACGTCCTCAGGTCAACGGTGGTTTTATAACAATATCATAACATAAACTACAGTTGTGAACATTTATTGCGTAGCTGGAGAATACGCAGAATTTAGGCACATCTATACTATTTCCATTTCTTTATTTTCTCGATGACCGCTCCTGTGGAAACTTGAACGAGCGTCTTTTTTACATTATGTATACATTATTTAATAAAAATATGACGCTTACGCACGTACAAGGTCATAGCAGAGTCGGAGAAACTGATAGGGATGGAGCTTTCGATAAACGTAACACGATAACAGACCCGATATTTTTTTACAAAGTGTAAGAAAGCAAACTATTGCCGGATAATTTTGTACAAATTTATTAACTAATATTTCATTGGTAATATATCTTTTAGGGAGGCTTCGATTTTAAAATATTCACCAATTGTACTTGTAATAAAGTATTATCCACATTTTCGCCATGAACTTGGAGCCAGTCAATTATCTCTTGTTTTTTATTGGCACGCGTAACAGAAATGTAGTGACTATATAGCACGACCGTCTTGTTGCGAGTGACAGATTAAAACAAACACAAAATGGCGATGGGCCACTGAGTGTTCCCAGCTTGAAAAAATATATTTGAATGTTTTTGTTGTATTTGTCTTTGTTCAAAACATAATAAATATATGCGATCGATATCATTACTTATTTGGTCACAACACTACAACTATCAAATTAGAACTGTCATCGAGAAAATAAAAAAATGGAAATAGTATAGGAATTTTTAGGCTCATGCTTCACGTGTGATAATGTTAAAGTTATTGATCGTGGCCAATCCATCTATTCATATTCAAATTCAAAAGTTGTTATTCAAAATAAGTTCCACTGGAGAACACTTTTTGAAGGTCATACATATAAGTGAAAATTTAATTTTACTTCTTAGTCTATATACACCGCTTCGCAACGTGTTATTGCTGTTAAGGAGAACAAACGACAAGAAACCCCCAGCAGCACGTCTTGCTAAAAATTGACTAACTCAAACTTTTTTTAAATAAATTTTATACAGAAATATGTTACACTGTGTGTATACCTATACATACGCATCCATAAATATTTAACGCAATTAACGATTAATAACAATATCTCATTACAAATAACGCATTAAACAAATCACTACATCTGTGTGAAACAGTCAATAATTACAACATTATTCCGCATGAAGCAGTAGCATTATGACGATTATTTTATATTGTTTGTCGCGTTTAGAAATACTAAAAGTAGCCGATAAGGAATACACGTTATTTCATTTGCCTTTGAATATTCCAGACTATAAAGTCATAGAATATATTTATATTTGTTGGTATTGTTATTGTAAATGTATCGTGTAGAAGTCTAGCGGAAGCCATCCGTCATGTGGCCAGTCAAGAAACCATCGGTCAAGCACTAACGAGATTCGGACAGATTCTGATCTTGCTTCAATCGCTTGTGTTATTGAACAACTTATAAAACCAGGGCCATGAAAGCAATACTTTGTCATTCAGCTGGAAAAAGTTACAGTGTGCAAACTTAGTATTCTTTCTAATACACTTTGATCCAGGGTCATCAAAGCAATACTTTGTCATCCAGCTGGAAAAAGTTACTGTGTGCAAACTTAGTATTCTTTCTTATACACTTTGATCCAGGGTTATCAAAGCAATACTTTGTCATCCAGCTGTTGTTACAGTGTGCATTGTGGCAGCGAGTGGTAGAAGTTAAATGATACTTCAGATGGCAGAGAGTAGTATTCATTGTCGAGTGCTGATGTGAACTAATCTATTTTGGAAAGGGTAACTTTAAATAAAATATTAACAAGTTGTACAGCTAGTACAATATGTGAGCGGGACGAATGATGTGCGAGCGAGTTACAGCAACTATTAAGATGTACGCGTTCCCGCGTTCTTCCCTCCATCAAAGACTACATTACGTGTAGGGTTGCCAGATTTTTTTTCAGCATAACCATTTTTACCCGGGACAAATAAGAAACAAAATTATATAGTGACATTCTTCTTTTTTCTTGATATTTCTCCGAGGAGCAAGTCAGTTTTAACATAGTTATAAAAATCAATACAATTGTAATCGTAATTAAAAACGGCCATCAACTCGCTTTTTATTAAATTGGGGGTACATTTATTTCTTACATCAGTCCACTTAAGTGCCATCTGTGAAAAAACCTTTGCCACGAAACAGTTTGAGCTAGGTATACCAAAAACGAAGGATAAAAATCGGAAAATGTTAGGGATTTCGGTACTGGAAAACCCTTTAATGACTTTCTTCCAAGTTTCAATTGCTCCCATACTCTTGCAATCAGAAGTTGTACTAACAATATTCAGGCTTTTTCTGATTATTTGGAATTCTTTATACAAGCGATCCATATTTATTTCTTCTATCTTAAAATGCTCCGCAGCTTCTTGAACATAGTTATAGTTTATTTCAGATTTAAAGTTTAAAAAGTCTAGCCTGTCTAGCGTAGATCGATAGATTTAATAATAAAAAACGAAGCACGGTTCGAATACGGGACAGAGTCAGTCCCGCCGGGACATTTTAAACTAAGCCTGCAATACGGGACGTCCCGGGAAATACGGGACGTCTGGCAACGCTATACGTCGCTCTCGCGTAAGTATTTCGATCTCGCGCCGCACCATCGAAATCCGCTCGTCGTGTCCACGTCCGATTACAAGCCTCGGCGAAAGGTTCTCGTGCGACGACCGCGTAACGTCCTCACGGACAGGGTCGACTTTATTACAAAACGGCTGGTCCGGATCAGCCCGCCCGCGGTCAGGACGGCAGGCTGGCAGGCACCGACAGACAAACACAGACGGCGCCAATCACGATCTCTCCACGTCCCCGCGAGGGACGCTATGGGACATGCCTCCCCCCCCCCCCTCCATAGGATAGACTAGGCGTGTTGCTGGGAAGTTTCTTTCGCCGTTTCTTCTCTCCCAGCCATAAGGCGTTGCGAAACGGCACTAAGATAGTGTAGGCCGCCTCGAACCGCCGATCCCGGTTATATTACCCGTTGCCCGTTCTCAATTAGTACATTGTGTCGCCCTCTAGTCGACATCGTTAGATTCATTCGCCTGTCATGGCAACAGTCCAGCCGAGGTAAAGCCCTCTAGGGAGCTACCTTAAGCAAGTTGGCTCCCGGGCTCGAGTGCTTTCGCTTGGTGAAAGCGCTCGACCCGAAAACCCCGGTAAAGTTGTGAGGTCTTCGAACCAACAACGTAAAGTCAAGTTCAATAAAAAATGCGCTAGCCAGTAGTTCGTTGTCCGCTGCGATGGCTAGACGTATGCAGCTAGCATACTTTTACTCAAAATAAGTTCCACTGGGGAACATTTTTGAAGGCAATTCGTGTAAGTTAAAAGTTAGGTCTTTTACCTATTCTATGTACATCTCTTCGCAGCGTGTTATTTTTTTTTTCATTTATTCGGACTAAAAAACAGTATTGTACAGAATTTAATATTGTGAATCTTATACATAGGTAGTTATACTTAATACAACACCAACATCATTTGCCACATATTGAGTAATTGAAATTATACTAGCTACCGTAAGTAAAAACAAAACTGAGAAAAAAAAACAATGTTTGGTATACAATATCTAAAAGAGAACAAAAAAAAAGGAATAAGAAAAGAGGAAGAAAGGGAGAGTGTTATGGCAGAGAAGCAGCAAGAACAAACTCTCCAGCAACACGCATAGCTAAAACACCTATTTTATTGTTATATTTTAATCTGTGTAACTTTATCTATAATATAAAAATGAATCGCAAAATGTGTTGGTAAGCGCATAACTTGAGAACGACTTAACCGATTTTGATTAAATTTGTTTTGTGTGTTTGAATGGGTCCTCGGATGGTATAGATTCACAATTGGAACCTGTAGGTGGCACCAGAATCGGGTGCTAGATTTTTTCAGGGCAGGACAACGTCTGCCGGGACCGCTAGCTAGCTACAAGGCATTACAGTAGAATATAAGAATATTTTTAAGAGTAGTACATATTTATAATAATTGAGTAAATAAGTGCGAAATTATTCATAAAATTCATTTAATTTATTGACAAATAAATGTATTCCAATATTTGTCAATAAACAAATTAATATGATGAATATATACAGTCGTATTATTTTGTTTTAACTTTATTTCAATATATGGTCCTATTGAAAACAGGAGCTAGTGTTTATTTTTTTAATTTTGTCATAAAACAAAGTGTTTTAGGAATTCAGAAAATATGGCGGTACGAAGTTCGCCGGGTCAGCTAGTTTAATATACAAAGTAAATTATACAACTCTTTCAAAGAGTCCATCGTCATGATGCTGGTAGACATTGGTAGTACCTTTGGTGTTGCAAATGTGGGTTGTAAGTTTGTTTGTTGTCCTCGAGCAATAAAAATAACTAATGACGTGTCTTTGGGAAGCCTGATTGGAACGAAGTTTCGAAGACTATTGGAGACCATTGGAGGCCATCGAAGAAATTGTATAGTAATAACCTTCTAGTTTCAAAACATCGTATATTACGCTGATGGTTGTTATTTTAATTTAGATCTTATTTCATTGTATTAAAGTTGGAAAAAATAACATACAGCCAGGTCAGCATTTTTCATGTCGATTACACTGTTTTCCGTCTAATTCCCATACGCCGAGTAACGTGCGATAAGAAAATATGTTCCAAAAATTACTATACTAGTATAATAAATATTGTTGGAAATTATAATTGGAGATACAAAACAAACGCAGAGTCTCTGTAAGAGTACCGAAGTTCATATATGATTTCTAAGGGGCCATTCATAATTTACGTCACACGTTAATAGCGGTCGGCGAAGTGTGACATTGTGTGACAAGGGGGTGAGTCCTAAATTTCGTGACGTCACATTTCAAAATCTAACAAGCTGATTACAGAACTCCTGTTTTAATTAATCGTTTCTTGATCTAAAATTGCAAAATATGTGATGTCACAGGGAGGAGTCTTACGAATGTGGCCAGATCTGACAAGGCCGGGGGAGGGGTCAAAAAATCATGTAATTGGTATTACATAATTTGTGGATGGCGTCTAATTTTTTTAATCTCTGACATAATCAACTGTGACACGCAGACAACACACTGAAGTATATTCCGGTTAAAAAACTTAGTTATTAAGTGAAGTAGTTATTGAAAATAAGTTGCAAATGTTCTCATGAGCTCAACGAGATAAATACTAAAATTGAAGGTAGTTTTGTTTTTTTTTCTACATGCAAGTTACAAGTTCCTTCGAACCAAAAGAAACAAGGCTCTAGATTTCGTGGAAGTCGCGGTGTAACTTGTTCGTTTTTATTTATTTTTATATTGTAAGAAATATTATTATATATTTCAGTAACAGTAATTTATAACAAGTAATAACCAACTTCTCAACAAACAGCACCCCGATCATAAGACAAATTAAACCCAAATAAAATGTTTGTAAAGTGACATTTTAATTTACGACTTTGTCCCCGCAGCACGAAGGAGGTTTTATTGTATTCGTAAAGGGAGTTCCAACAATTAACATACGCGTGTTGTGCAACTGGGAATGATTATTCTGGATTACTTTCCGATTCATGTCTCAATCCAATGAGGTAGACTATTAGCTCTTTTAGATTAACTTGTGGTCGCCCGTGGTCGATATTCGACCGTAATAATTTGTTGTCAAAAACTATACTTCTATAGATATCGCCAAGGCACCAATAAAGAAAAGGGTATATATGCATGTGTGTGTCAAATACAGGGTATTGTAGGTAATGTTTTTTTATTGATTTAATGTATTTTTGTGCATAATTAAAAAAATATACTAGCATTCGTCGCTTCTTCTCTATATAAACTATAAGTGTGCGAAATTTCATACTTCTCCGTCCGCGCAATTTTCGTAAAAAGGGGTACAAAGTTTTTGCTTCACGTATTAATATAGGGAATGATAGGGTATAGGCCTGATAGGGTCTTGGGGAAAGGTAATTAAACCACACCTTAAAGAGAGGTGGCAAGGAAAGCTCTGTTACAGAGAAATTGTTATTGATAGATGTTATTATAAGCTAGTTATAAGTTCCTTGCCGTTAACCTAGTGTTGATATAGGAGAAATAAATGGTGTATTAATCGGCTTAATTCTTTTATTCCCTCCCCTATACCTAACTGCTGGGCCCTATAATCATAAATTTTTATAAATAACAGTAATAGCACTGTTAACCCTTTATAAATTAATTTTTGTCATTTTTTTTATAAGCAACAAGATTTTACCAAGATGTAAGATTTGATAGAGTCATGCTCGAATTATTAACTTGATTACAGCTATTGGCTGGCTTCACCAGTGTGATACCACACTTTCACAGGATAGAGGCATGAAATTTACCTTTAGGTTAAGGCTCCTTTCGCTGTAAAAGGTCGAAAGTGCGGCCAGGTGGTAGGGCACTTACCAGACTGGATGGCTACCACCCCTGGTCTAGAGTATGACGGCATAAAAACCATGAGTTGTGTTCCGGCATCAGTGGCCAGGTTCCAGTTTCAGTTTCTCCTTCAAGGCCGGTAACCACTTTCCATCACAGTTGGGTCGTCAGCCTGTCTGCTGTGCTTCAGCAATAAAAAAAAAGAAAGTAGACCATTCACACCGGGTTTCCGAGCCAAATGTCAATGCTCTAGGGTTTGAAACCAAATATTGACAAGCTTCCAATCAACTTCTTGGCTCTTCTCTCCTTGTATAATCTTTATATATGTTTATATTGAGACACCACCTTATTCTTTATTTCAAAGACATATCGAATCAATGCTTTCTGCTGTTTCTACTTGCATTTCATCAATTGAGTCGATAATGCCTTGCTTTACGTCCCAGTTCCTTGACTAAATCTTGTAACTAAAACGCATTATTCAGAATAACACCCTGTGATTCACACATTCCTCCCCTGGATGGCGTTGACGGGATTAATCTGGCGACTCCTGCGCATAAATACGCGTCGGCGCAATATAAATCATTGCTATTTCGGTACGTGTTTGCCCCGGGATGGCTAATTGGTCATTGATACGATGCGGATCACGTTACCCGAGAAACGCGTCGGTATGTAGGTATTCAGGATTTTTTAGCTGTCTTCCCATGTTGACTAATTTGCAAAATTTAAAAAGGCATGAGGCAATGAGACTATGAAAATTGTTGTAGAGAACCATTGCGTAATTGAGTGTGGTAGGAAATGTGAGTCCACTGAAGCACAAGACCTTTCGCTCCCGGCTGTTGCATAAAACTAAGGTCGGGAATGAAACCGGATTGGATATCGTCGATTCCTTTTGCAGAATCATTGTTTTCGCTAAGGACATAGTGAGGCATGACCAGGAGTGGATCTCCTGGCTTTCCCAGGCCTCGTGTTACTCGCACGCTTACGCAATTCTCATGAGGGCCGATCTCATGAACTCATTTATTTGTAATTATGTTACACGTCAGGGTTATATATGTATTATTACTAAATTTTCAGTTATTAAGCTTTACATTATTTGTTATCAATCTTTATAATCCATGAATTCCTTCAAGCTATAGAAAGTATGCTCGATTACTCACTTTTTTAGCCGACAAGTAAATGCATTTAAACTGCTGGAAAGTGTGATTTTGTTCGGTAGTTTGTTATATATAGTCGAACCCATAACACGCGTTAGCGTGTAGATATTTCCAATCGCTTCGGCAACGGTGCAATCCTATCTCTGTTCCAAGTCCGATATGAATGTATGTCGCTCCCGGCTAAGTAAGAGTAAGAGGTCTCCTTGCTATCCCCCACTTGTCAGAGCTAGCCCTGGTTAATCTGTTGTTGTACGACCCTAACTCAGGGTGAAAGAAGGAAGGGTGTTTTTAGTGGGTATTCAACAGCTTAAGTGAACACTAAATTACTTCACCGCCTGCCCCCGAGCAGTGGAGAGTGGATTCCCACTTTGTAAAAGAACAAAGAATAGAAAGTGTACATCTTTCCGATGGTGGGATCTCTTAATACTTTGCATTATGCGTAAATTAGAGATGTCTCCTGCAAATTTAAAGCCTTAATCCTTATTCCAAAGAGTCCGTAACCAAAAAAGGCGTGACACATGTCATAACTGAACATTTTCAACAAAAGAACACAATAACCTTTAATAATTCCATTTAAAAGAATCCTCAACAATAGATCAGCCCGCCTACTCCCTTTGTGTGAGCTAAGACGATATTAAATTTAATGCGGCAAATCCGGCGAGCCAGGACTAACGATGGAGTGACATGAGTCTTTTATGTGAACACGATAAATGCTAAAAAAATGTCGCTTTACGCACACGCGTGCGTTTACATTATCACACGGCATGTGTTTGGTTCGTTATTAAAGTTTAAAAAAATCGGACAAATATATCTCCGAGTAGTATAAGCACAACGAAGAGTTGAAAAGCAATTAGGATAAACGACAACTGATTATTTATTGTCATTTTTCTACGGAACCCTACCAAAAACTTTTAATCAAAAACACCATATACATATCTCAAAAGGCTACTTACGTAAACATCTTTAAATTATTTTTCATTGAACTTACTTTTTAAGCTCTAACTCTTTTTTTAATTGTACAAATATTTATTTTTAGAAAGAAAGAATAATATTTTATTTAGGACAAACACTAAGTTAATATATATATATAAGCATAAGCAAGTTACGCTTGTGTTATGGGTAATATACAACGGACCATTCTGGGGCCGATCCCAGACACCCAGACCATAGTAAATAATGGAGAAAATACGTTTCCGAAATTTACTATACCAAGAATCGAATCCGGAGCCTCTGCGTTGCAGTAAGGTAAGCCGGAAAAGGCTCAGCCCACTCAACCATAGAGGCCGTCAAGATAATATAGTAATAGAAAGACAATAGAAACAAAATAAGTCCTAAATTACCTAGTCCCAGCATAATGCTAGCTAAGAAGGACCATTAAGCGAAGTCACGGTGGACAATACAACACACATAATAACAATATATGCAGTATAGTGCAGTTTGATAATGGTAAATGAATTAATGAAATGTGCAAAATGAATTCACTGTATTATCATTATTAAACGGCATGTAGAATACACTATAATTATGAAATTTTAGGAAATCAAGCAAGTCATTTCTGAGAATAATGGCTGTGACTTCGACAAACGCACATAGCATCGTATATGTTATCGATTTTTAACAAAACAGATAGTGATATCAAAAAAGGTAGAAATAAACATACAAATATCCAATCACACGTGTGCAAGCATACATCGATTATGAATAAATTAATAATTTCAAAGAAAGAAGAAAGAATTAACAAAGTCATCTTTATGTTTAACATACATGGAAATCTTCCATGACATACGTCAATAATCTGATGTATTCATTAATATTGTATCCGACAAAAAATTGTATTATCCTCAACAATGGAAACAAGATCCATATTTAACAATGAGAAATAATACAGTAGCAGCTTAAGACTCGTTTCTTGTAGCTATAACGCACCAATTGTTAGGAAACTGCTGGATTCATTTTGATCACAATATTGTGACGCCATTGTGATGTGTAATCTGGAGCACTATTGTGCGTGCACCCTTAATGTAGGGTTGGCAGTATGAATGTGAATTTAAAATCGGACACAAGCGAAATGAGGTAAAAATTTAATGGTTGGCCTTGATTACATATACTTTTTTAACATTCATTTTCTCAAAAACTATAGGATTTATACTATAACATTTCATTACAATTTGAAAAGAAGATATATTCTGTATGCCTCTATACTATGAAATGACATAGTGATACCATGGAAAATCTAAAAATTAGGGGTGACGCTCATACATGTATCTGAGGAAGAGTTATTTCCAGATTTTAAAAATTATACTAATATTTGTTAATAACTTTTTGTCAATAAATAGGCTATATTAGATACCTTATATTTATATAGTAAGTGGTAAAATTTTGTTCCTAGTCTATGGAGTAAATTAAAAAATCAAGTAGCTTTAAATACTTAAGAAAAAGAGTATGAACAAGACTTGTTGAGTAATTTTGAAGATGTTATAGGGTATTTTGCATTAAACGTGTTTTTATGGTTCCGTAACCAAATAAAGAAAACCCTTGATTGTGTATAGATGGATGCGTACTTGACCAATATATTATTAAGCCATAATAATACTCCTTAAATAATACATCAAAATCTTAACATTAAAATAAATTCCTAAACGTGCCACCCCTGGATGTGAGCAGCATTCGAATTGGTTTATTTAATTGAGTGTGAAATGAATGAAAGAACAATTTTGGACGATTGTGGCGTTCAACGGGCGAAATGATGTGTTCGAATTACAATAAGTGTGCGTCACGCCTTACGCCTCTTGCAATATAAAAAGGAATACAATGTTAAGAATAGAATGTTACAAGGAATTGAAATGTTGAAATTAAATATTTAATACTTATTCAACGTTCAAATAGACTTGCAATGTGAGCGGTGTTAATATGGTATTCCGGCCAGATCTTCGCAGGTTTAATGGAGAAACTGAAACACGTTGGCACCTCCCCTGGTGTTATAAACGGCCATAGGAGCAGTCTTAGACCATTAATAGAAAGACGGAGTCTCTAACTCTCAAAGTGAAGCCGGCTAAAGGATTCCGGATGCAGTAGGTATTAAATCCAATGAAATTATTCGAATTAATACAGATAATTATGGAGTGGTTTCCAATGGATACATTACTATTAACTCCCGGCATGAAGGAAAAAAATATTTATAAAAAAATAAACAACAATATTAAAAAAAAATCAGTTGAATTCTTCATTATATTTCACAGGAAACGTAACCAGTGGCAAAATTCGGGATTTTACCATTGCCCAACAGTGGACACACAACATGAGGGTAGCTACAAAATTCACGACAAGGAATCGTCTGTGCCAACACTCCAGGTTTTAACCACACAGATGCAAACCACGTGTGTTTTACATTTATGCATACACGTTCATGTAGACTCCATCTATACCTATTTTCACCACCTATACCTTTTTTGTACACGTACTCTTGTCTCTTGCTAATCCATAGGTCGCTGGTTCAAATCCGGCTCGAAGGACCATTCAATGTACAGTTTGTACATTTGTTCTTGTTTGTAGTGGTGAATACTGCCAGTAGTTGATGGAGTGCTGGTGCTTTCGTATAGTAGGCTGAAGAAAATACACCTTATTACTTACAAGGATTTATTCTTGGACTCGTAGATCTGGGATGCTGATCCCTGGGTTCAACTCGTAGCGATTTGATCACAAAATATTTGTGAGCATTATTTATACTAATATTAAAGCCTAAAGTAGGCCGCAGCGTCAGAAAAACGCTGTACGTTGAACTGTACACCTACATTTATTTCGTCTAAGGTAACAAGGAAACAGTAACCACTTTCCGTCACTTCGGCCGTCAGGGCGCCTGCTTTATTGCAGAAATAAGAAAGATTTTTCTGAATAATGATTTATTTTCAAATCTTCGGTCAAAATTAAGTCAGGTTACTGAAGTCAACGCACCGTCGTAGTACATTCTTACCTCAGAGTCGATAAACCTGTCAAATAAACATAGCTTGCTTAAACATCTTGGTAAATATTCGAAAACCAACCTTATTCATAAAACATAAGCTTGGATTTAGCATGTAGATTGAAGTGGTAGTTAGGATACTAAGGTGTGGAATAACAGCAAACCGGGCGTCGAATATAAACATTGGACTCAATCATGGCACTACTAAGGGAACGTTTACGTACTGTGTTACAGTAATAAAGAGGGATAAGGTAATATTAGAAATGTCTAGATTTTTTTAACATTATTTTAGTCTTGAGTCTCAAGGAGAGCACTGGAGCCTTTCGATGAGGTTTAGTTAAAAAGAAGAAAATAAAACTAAATTATAAATAAATTAATATAAATATGTAACAAATCGCTGCCAGAAGGAAGTGTGCCCAGAAGGCTGGCTACATTGTCATACTGTATGGCAATGCTGATTCGTTGTGCGAAATACGAACCAGCCTTCTGATCACGGGTGCTATCAAAGAGTTTCTTTCAAATTTCTTTGAAGAAACCCTTTGCCAATGGACCCCAAGGACCTATAGTTACAACTCTAAACGGCACAAATAGAGTTCCATTTTTACTCTGTTTGAGATCTTCAGCTGTTTAAGCAGCGTTGCCAGCCATCTTCCAAGGAATAAATGACATTCCGTCCGGCGTCTTGCCATTATCGCGCACCAAGCCATTTGGCTCTAGGGTGTCTGGTACGCCCCCGACGCTGACAAGAGCTCGGTGGATGATGTCATTGAGGCTGGCATGGCGAGATTTTCGACCAACATTATATAAACGTGATAATCCGTGGTGTCCATACAGGTCCACCACAGTTCGACACTGGCAGCGGTGTGGTACGCAACATGGAGCCCCCAAGCGAAGGTTTGCGAAGCGGAGACAAAAAAATGGTTTTCAAAAATACAGCTGTAACATACAAATAAATAGTAATTGTCAAGTCGTTAGACTTGACAATTACTGATAGGCGGCTTCTATGGTTGAACGGGTTGCGCCTTTGCCGGCCCACGTCACTGTAACGCCTAGATTCCGGGTTCGATTTCTAGCATGATAAATTTCGGAAATTGATTTTGTCCGTTATTTACTATGGTCTTGGTGTCTGGGATCGACCCCAGAGTAGTTCGTTGTGTATTACCCACAACACAAGCGTAACTTGCTTAATTTGAGAATGTACAATGTGTTTTTGTCTGCGGATTATAAAAAAAAACTTAATAATTTTATAACATACAATAATTATAAATTAATAATAGAAAAAATTGCTTAAGTAATGCCTATTAATTGTATTGTATTCAACTTATAATATCTTAGGACTATAAGTAGCATACTGAGCCTAGGATATCAAATTAATGGCCTGGCTACCTCAATACAAATATATACCAAAACTAACTGTGTAACCTGCGACTTGGTCCTCATTTATTTTTCTTACTTTCTAAATAAAGTGAAACCACTATTGTAACTCTGCAACCACCTAGTTCTTTCCTATCAAAAGCCCAAATGTAAACTTTTACGGTTCATACAAATTTTTGTCCCTATTTTACCATTCAAAATTGTTTTATAAGTCTAAAGGTAGGCTATGCCCTTCCCCAGAATATAACCTACTTCTTTACAAAATTTAATTAAAGTCCGGTTCTTATCATTTACCAAACGTTCATTTGTCTTACTATCGATTAAAATTTGATATAAGCTCCATACAATTAATCTTAAAATTCAGCAAGCAAGCAAGAAGCAAGTGAATGAATGACAAAATAAAGCAAACATACTAATTCGTTACTGCTTTTTAGTGTGTAACAGTAAAGGCATTTTATTTAAAAAAAGTGGCATGCGTTAAAAACATTTTATAAGTGATTTCAAAATTGTTTACAGAAACTTCTACAAATCGTAATATTACTGTTATTAAAAGTTGTGGTAGCTTGGTGGTTGTTAATGTGTTCGTGTTCCAAAATCAAATCACTTCACCAGTTTTCTTACGTAATGTGCATGTTGTTACAGTTAACAAGTATTAACTGGTGAAGGAAAAGCGTCGTGATGAAACCTGCACATCGAGGTAACCCGTATATCCGCCATGTACAAGCATGGTGAGTATATAGTCAATATCCCTGGAGACCCAAATACTGCAATGGAACATTTATGGGCTGTTTTTATTGTTTTATTCTTATATATCAAATATTACTTCATTTCGGACATTTAGTAATAAACTATATTTGCATGTTTGACTGCGACATATGTATATAAGTTTTGTGCCCAATCAAAACGGTTTCCGAACGGACGTGCAATGAATGCAACGCTGCATATTTAGATGTGGTATATTTTTAGATTACCTTTTTTTTGGAAAAATGTTCTTTCTCTAAAACTTATACTAATTTCTTGAGGTATTCCTTCTGCGCTGCGGCACGGCGTTGCTGAGGGAGGGAATCATAAAATTTCTTCAAGACCGGTAACCCGCTGGCAGTGCAACATGATCCAAAGATGGTGTCGTTCTATCTTCTATACTGTTACGAGTTACGGGACTCGAATTAAAATGATATTGGAATTATTATAGAGTATATTAGAAGTATACAAACACGTATAACACAGGTACAAATATAATCGAACACAACAAGTTCAAAAGTAATGCAGAAGGTTGTAATTCAATAAGACGCGCAAAGTCCGTTACTAAATAGATTACCGAACGTACACAACTCTTGCTTCGGTCGTGGTTATCGCTCGACTGCTGCGTCCCTCAATCGGGTCATTGCTTTATACTGCACAGATACAATATGTCTGCCCGGCCGCGTGGACCGAATTTCCTAGAATCATTTTGTACTTTAAATCCGACACACCTGGCTAATGACTGCCATAAAAGATTACAATATACACAATGGGATGTTTTCTAATCACAAATTTTAAACACAAAGTAATCAAAAGAGGTCCAAATGCCGAAAGGTAATAAAATGTGTTTTTACAGGTGTGAATTTGTTTTTGTCAGCGTATAGGTCGTAACACCTAGACATATGTTATGACGACTGAATATGTATATATAATGTATTATATGTATCACGCTATCGTTTTGGTGACAACTGTAATGATAGTAATGTTTGTAAGTTAATATATCTATACCGGGTGTTTGGCGCATGGACCGACATTTTTTTTTGGGGATTGGATGGATCAAGAGCTATCTTCAACCCATAGATCCCTATGTCCTAAGTGTCACTGTAATCGAGATACGATTTTTTTTCATCGTCTTTGAAACGAAATATTTCTCTAGTTTGTTGTTGTAATTGAACCAAATAACTTTTATTGCAGTCTTTAATGTATGATTATTCTTTCAAATTAATTATGAATTTGACGTTTTTCATAGATTAATTCATTTTTAAGAGTTTGTTAAATTAATGTTTAATTTAGAATCACACAATTACACAATCCTGACTCAGCTATGTTCTCGAACTCCTTTTGTCGCTTGTTTTCGTCTCTATTAGACGAAATTCGACCAAAAAGAAGGAAAAGCGTTTTATTTATTTAAGCACAAAACACAATGTAATATACAGGGCCAGATTATAATCCAAACTATGTGCTAATTAAACGAACTGTTAGTCCCGAGCACTTATATATTTAAAAAAGAAACACTTTTGACTATTAGGACCCTTTTTATTTCACTATTACGAATAATAGGTGACTTGGAGTCTCAATAT
The DNA here is from genome assembly GCA_039645545.1 of Dendrolimus houi. Taxonomy (NCBI): domain Eukaryota; kingdom Metazoa; phylum Arthropoda; class Insecta; order Lepidoptera; family Lasiocampidae; genus Dendrolimus; species Dendrolimus houi. The sequence continues at coordinate 23,684,994 of CM077130.1, forward strand.
ACGGGACCTCAAAGATCTACCGGACCAATTTAGGCAATCCAGTCGGCAGGCATAAACCAGGTCCGTAGCTGTAGAGCTGTGGCTAATAACCAAGAGAACTCTGTGAATTTGGAAAAAGATTTGGTATTTATAGGCAATTACTGCTGATCGACATTTTGGAAATCTATGTCAATGAATTGTTGGACTCAGCAGTAAGTGCTTACCGAATAGGGTTGTAACAGAACGACAAAGTGGATATTCTATACAAAGTTGTTTATATTCATTTTACAAATAATATAAAATAGATAATTAATATTAGTGAAAAATCGACAATAGATATTAATCTCGATTGTGTGAGAGCATTGTTTTGCATTTATTCATAAACTTAAATTGACTAGAATTAAAAATATCAATGTTCGCATTTAATTTGGTGAGTTCATTATAAAGGCGACACATTCGAACCAATGGATTGAAATAAGAAGTATTATTACGATACACTTGAAGGGAAGAAACTGTTGGTTTTCTACATCGATAATTGCTATTGAGGTTAAGTAAAGACATTAAATAGGGTGAATCAATACGTCCATTGTAAAATGTTGTGAAGAGAGACAAGGTCTGAAATGCTTCTGCGATTTTCTAAGGATGTCGAGAGTAATATTCCAGTCGGTCATGATACGTTTTACTAGTTTGAAAGTAAGCCCTCAGAGAAAACAAAATATTACTTCCAGCTACATTGCAAAGAGTGACACGTGAGGCGTGAGCTTCATCTCTATTTAAATATTCCATACTGAAGTATAATAATAAAACACGATATATTTTCTCATCAACAATATAATAATGGACCTATGAATTAAAATGAAGTGAACTTTAACATTACTCATCGACACTTGACACTTGTCTTCCGTGATCACGGCTACTGAAAACTGCCCGAAACGTTGAAATGCAAATTAAATAAAATGGTGCGCTTATAACCATTAAAACGTAATTTTAAGGCTTGTAGCAACGCCAACGTTCTTGAGGATTTTTCAGTATTAAATTTACGTGCTTTTTTCAGACGCATTATTATTTTACTGTGGATAAAATCAAGCAAAATTTAAGACAATAATAAAACCAAATTATTTATCTTTTATCCTATTTTGATAAAAACCGAAGGAGTAAAATGGTTTCATTGCAATAATTTGGAGGCGATTTGATGATTTTTTTCTTAACTTAAAATAACTATATAAAAATCACGAAAGATTGGAATAAATTTTGGTAAATTATTCATCAGTAATTATTAACGAAAAGTTGTTACGTTTGCACCCCATTTTCGACCTTCTGCAGCAATAGTCCCACTCAACGACGTTCAATTACAATTCCAGATAGAAATGTCGGTCAAAATAGTACGGAACCCGTATAGTGGAAGAAAATGGCGCAAATAAGGAAACTTCTAAACAATACGTTGGTAATAGATAAACATAGCATATTCTCAATCACACGCGAGAGGGAATAAGCAAAGAACATCAATCAGAATTTATGTTTGCCCACACTATGTACGCCTTTAACTAAACTAAGGCAGCGGTCGTATCCAAAGCGGTATTTGTGTCGAGAAAATCATAACTTGTAATTACATAGAAAAAAAATTTAAACGAAGTCGAGCTATCTCCTACGTATATCAATACAAAAAATGACAGAAATTAATGACGTGATTATTATATAAAAAAGTGTTGTTTTTAAATTTTTTATATTGCGTGAGTTCAGCAGACAGGCAGAGGGGCTACTTGATGGAAAGCCGTTACTATCGCCTATGGACATTTGTAACACTAACGGTGCTACTAATGTGCTGCCGCTCTCTAAACGGAGACTGGAACCTGGCCACTAATGCCGGAACACAACTCAAGGTAATGGTAAGGTTATGTTATGGCGGCATGCTTTGACCAGGGTTGGTAGTTATCCAGACGGGCAGATCCGCTACCACCTGGCTGTGGGTTGTTTTGTCGCCTCTTACGATAGGCCGCCCGTGCTGCAAGAAATTGTATTCTTTCTCCGTTTCTACACGGATTACTTTATAGAAATAAAAATTTAGAATTTGAATAAAATAACTCTGACATAGTAGAGCCACGTTGGAGTCTGTTATCTTGATTATAGCTCATAGGGCCGGCTCGATCGGTGTGATACCACGGTCTCACAGAATATCGGTGTGAAACAGCCTTGAGCTAAGCATGTTTCGTTCGCTCAGTGACAGTTTCGATTGCCCACTTCCCTCGTTCCTGTATTCCATACCGTTATCTCATTTCCCATCCTCTCACATCCCCATTTTCTATCCTCCATATCCCATTTTAAAGGCTGGCAAAGTGTTGATATCGCCCCTGGTGTTGCAAATGTCTATAGAGGGCAGATATTCCTCAGAATTTATACTGATGTGGGTAGTTTTGTAAGCGCCGTTGGCTTTCGGTTTCGCCGTCTCCAATGCACGCGAGGTCAGTCCGGACGTTCCGTTTTCTCCGTGCTAAGACCAAGTAAAACTTTCACATCCCATTCTTCAATATCTCATTGAACTTTATATACAAGCTGTGCTTGGTCTTTGGTGTGAGTGTTCCATAATTCGAAGACCTAATGCTACCCGAGAACTTCTTAGTACCTTGCACTTTCAGGGTCTGTCCAGCTGCCCCATTTGAGGTAGATTCCGAGGTTAATGGTGCTTTTTAACCCATTGGTTTTTGTGCAGCATTTGGCATATCTCTCACTCCCATATAAATATAACTCACAGTCCACTAAACAATTACTCGAACCAACAAAGCTATGTGGGATCCTTAATCTAGCATTGCATAGCAGTAACCACTTTCCATCAGAGAAAATGAAAATTATTATATTCATATCAAAATGGAATCTTACAGATTACTTGTTGAATGAAAGTCATAAGTTCACCACCGCTTCCAAGGTAACTACTCTATATTTACTGTCAAGTCAGTTTTCACATAGCTTTAAACCCCGCTTCAGCTTATAACTTGACCCACGCTCGTACCCTTTGTGGGCGTCAAAACTTTGCGCGAAACGGATTACTTGGCAAATATTGGCAACTGGCAATCGCTGAGTACATAACGTAAACACATAAATATGTATTGCTCGTGTGTTCTAACACTTTGTGCTTTGAAGCGGGTTCGATGGAAACCTATTTACGCCAAATGTAAGTTCTATTTTAGTAGTCGAGATTTTAGGGAGCAAAGTTTATCAAAATACCTGCCTATAACTTTGTCTTGTTCGTTAAAAAGGAATGTAGAGATCAATTAAAGTAGTACAACCAATAGCAAGCAAGTATTCCTTGCTGTTACTGTCCAAGATATTGTTTAGGTAACCTATGTTTTATTATTTACTAAAAACTCTTATTAATATTTAGTAAATTAATAAGAGTATTTAGTAAATAATAAATAGTTATTAAATTTTATCCATGCAGGAACGGAGAAAGAATACAATTTCCTGCGTTGGGGCGGCCTGGCGTAAGAGGCGACAAAACAACCCACAGCCAGGTGGTAGGGCATTTGCCTGACTGGATGGCTACCACCCCTGGTCTAAAGTATGTTGCCATAACAACTTTGAGTTGTGTTCCGGCATTAGTGACCTGGTTCCAGTCTCCTTTAAGAGAGCAGCAGCGCATTTGTAGCACCTTTGGTGTTGCAAATGTCCAAAGGCGATGGTAACCGTTTTCCTTCAAGTGGGCCTTCTGCCTGTCTGCTGAACTCCAGCAATAAAAAAAATGTATAACAACTATTTACAAGTTACTGGACAATTTACACTTCTCATATATATTAACATAATTGAGGGTAGTTTTAGACATTTTATAGTATAAAAACCCGGCGGTGAAATGAGGCGTACACAATTGTTTTACCTACCGCCCGACGTTACGTTCTTTAGTGAGTGAGTGAGTGAGTGATAACTATATGCTCATTTAACAGCAACAGTGGTATGATATAACGATCTTTTAAATAGTAATTTAACAACTGTGAGACGTGGGACATCTAAAGGGGGAGATCGGGTGTAACGGAACGTTACAAATATTTTAAAATTTTATAAATAATTATTACTATTTATTAATTTATAAACGTATGAACGTATAAAAAAAACATTTGACAATAGTGAATGCAATCAACTCATTTTGTTTCTGCTGTGTGCGCGGATATCCAATGAGCGATCGACGGCCATCTTGCGGTTAACTGAGTCGGCTGTGTCACTTAATATTTTGATACATACCCAACTCGTATTGTTTTATTTACTCAGTCTAGCATTTATAAATAGCAAAGCAGAAATAATTATTGCAATTTATTTTCCCAATTCGGGAACTACCCTTGGGATTTTTTTAATAAACCTTGTCAGAAGACTAAAGAGGATTCCTGCGAGGACTACAAACCTAACCGGAACGCTGCCTTCTCTGCCGAGAGGAAATCGCCTAGGGGAGTGCGGTATATCGGATTGACTGGTTGCGGAGACTAGCCTAAATGAACCTTTTGTTCTTTTATACATGTGGGATTTATTTGAAGAAAAAACAAAAGAAACTTCCTTAGATCAGTCTTACGTCGATTACTCGTGAACTACTTCCTCTCACTATATTTTGACACTGACATTTACAATATCAGATTATAAATTTGAAAAAGATAATGTGTGGCCTGGCTACCGTGTCAGAATGAATGGGTTGAATCCCATATATATGTATATATATATATATATATATATATATATATATGTGTTATATATTATTCGTTTCTTTCATAATTCTTTTATTAATTGTGACACGGGGGAGATCGGAGGCCATCGGGCCAAGTTGGGCCCAATTTTTGTCATCTCGGCAATATATAATATGTATGCCTCTAAAAGTATATACAACCATAGAAGCAGTACACTAAAAAATGACCACTCGTAAAACACTCTTGAGACACAGGTGACAACCTTAGTGTGTTCTTGTTTTTATAAAAAAATCCACAATTAAACTTTTCAATCAACTACTTTTAATTTAAAAAATATTTTTTAAAATTAAATCAATCATAAATTGAAAGTCTTAATAGGGATGCGGACACATGTTACATGAAATTCTAATATGTACTTTTAGCATATATCTATGTAATATATAAAATTTCTGAATGTATATATATATATATAATTTATGTATTTATTATTAAAATGTAAGTAGTTCGTACTATATGTTACGTATGCCACCATCGCCATTATCATCTCAATTCATTCCTGGGGTTGCCTGGAAGAGATCGCTTTTTAGCGATAAGACCGCCCTTTGTACACAACTAGATATAATTTTAGTCTTTAAGTTCATTTTTGTATTGGTGTATAATAAAGTGTTAAATCTATCTATCTATCTATGTTTAATTCTAATTTTGTTATAAAATAATATATTTAAAATAAACAATCCTGGATGTTTGCTACCTACGTTGACGATTGTAGGAGAAACAATTTGAACTGTCCCATAGTGATAGAGTGCTGCTGGCATGATCCATCATATCCTATTAAGCTGTCTGCTCATTTGATGCGATTATTGGGTAATCGTGGGACACGGGACTACGGTGCAAAGTTCATTACACGATTGTTAGGGTCCCGTATTCATTTTGGCATAAATGGAAGCCTTGTGAAATCGTCTCTGTTCGCATGTCTCTGAATATTACAGTAATTTTTCTTAGGAATTACAGGATCTTTTTTGAAGTGAAATTTCTTTAGGAACGTTGTGATTTGAAACTCGACAAAACAAAAAAGCGACACTAAAAAGAGATAAACACATAAATCTAAAAGACTAAGCCTGCGATATGGTTTTGGTAGTTTTAGTGGTTGTGGTAGTTTTCGTAGTTTTGGTCGTTTATGTAGTTTACAGATTGATAGATGGGGGATAGATAAATAAAACTAGAACGGATTGAAATAGGGGATGAAAGTTTGTACGGGAGATCAACCATTTATCAAGTTCTCCAGCCGCGGTGTAAACTCTAGTACATTATACAGCGTTTCATACTACTCGGTCTCCTTTATGTGGTGCTTCGTAGCCTCCTCACTTTTGTCTTCTAAGCGTTGTAGATGTATTTATGTTCGCCTGTATATTCTCTGAAGTTTCACTTCTACCGCGTGTGAACTGCACACACACATCTTTTTTATTGTGGAAGTACAGCAGATCAGCTGCCGGCCCACCTGGGGCTCTATTCTGCTATTACTACCTCGTCAAAATCGCCGGACACTATCGTCTCAATCGTAAGTTTACCGCTTTCCAAAGGAAGACTGGAACCTGGCCACTAATGCCAGAATACAACTCAACGTTGTTACGGCGGTATACTCTAGATCAGGGGTGGTAGCCACCCAAACAGGTCAATATTCTACCACCTGGCTGTGGGTTCTTTGTCGCCTCTTACTATAGGCCGCCAGGTCGCAGGAAACTGTTTAAACTTATAATATTAATTATGCAAATATGTTTACAATTTAATATTATTACTTTAATCTGCACCAATATTAGAAACCACTAAAATTGTGATCTAACATAACCGTGTACACATAGAACACTAATTTAGGTTTATTTGTCGACCAGTATCACAGCATGACAAATGAAGGAGCCTAAACAAACGGAGGTGAAGCCGCGGGCGAGTGTAGTATTCGAGTAAACAAACACTACGTGCCCACGCTGTTTGTTCAGATGAACTGTGGACTCATGACGGGTTGACGTGAGGAGCAGTAAGACAAGTCCAAAATGAATTTCCAAATATTCGAACACACACATTAGAATTATTAAGTATTATTGATGCAGACATCTGTAGAACTAATAGAATCCCTACATGTTTCTAATGGTATGTAATTTTTAAATTAAATTATTATTCACATATTAATTGAGCCTCAAATTATTTACATTTTTCTTTAAATATTTTACATACTATATAAAAAAAAACATAAATATAAAAAAAATCAATTCAAGCTATCGGTGGTTAAGGCTCCAGAGACAGGAAGCGACTCCCAATACGGGCCATGTTCAGCAGGGCTGCCTTCTGCATCCGACCCTTCAGCCACATACCAAGCGAGAGCCTTTCAAGGTGGCGGTCAAGTTAGTCTGCTCACTGACACCACTATCGGTACTATGATTGTAGAGTCCAAGTTCCACACAGCACTAACCTCGTGAGCGAAATCAATATACAAAATTAAATAATTATTAGTATTAAATTTATTGTAAATGGTTTTTCGTTGTTTTGGTAAATTAAAAAAAGCTGATTGATAACGTACAGTAGTTGACCTTATAAGAAAATCTATGTACATACAGTTTGACACAATATCATTGAGTATATATATAAAGTAAATACGATACAAAACTGAATAAAACGTATAGAATTTATAAGCTGTAGTCGTAAGAAAGTATATATATAAAAATAAATAATGTAATTAAAAAATAATAAATAAATGTCCATGTTGTCCTTGACTATGTTAATCGCAGGGCTTTACTAGGCCCATAAAATATGTATAGTTGGTTTTTATGCAGCTAATATTGATATATTCCAAATTCATCTAAATTATGTAAGTGTTAGAATGATTTACCAAGTCTTAGTTTGTGCAGTTTTGGAATGCTTCTAGTAATGAAGTTGTATTGAAATGTATTCAAATTTTACTCATATAAAACAATGTTACATAGATGGTCTGGTGCTTAATCTAGTTACATCTGTTGAACCAATTTAGGCATGTAAATATCTGTAACAGTGCAACATTCAAAATTAATTAATTTGCAATTATTTGTTTTGTCTTTTCAATTTATTATTTTTATTATACACTAGCTTATGCCTGCGACTTCACCCGCGTGGTGCGGTTTTTTAAGTATCCCACGGAAACTCTTTAATTTTTCGTGATCAAAAGTATCCTATATGTTTACCAGGGATATAAGATACCACCATCAAAAATTCATTTAAATCGGTCCAGTCGTTTTGGAAATTAGCCGGTACAAACAGACAGACAAACAGAGAAACATAAAATTAAAAAAAAAACTAAATTAGTTCTATTTCACTTCTTAAATCCCCTGACTCGGTTTTTAGCATTTTTTTCATACATTTAATATCACGCCTGTTTCCCATGGGGGTAAATGGATCTCCACTTGCGACGATCCTGACAAACAACTTTCGCTTCACCTACTTTCATTAACATCTTCATACATGCACGTTTATTTGAAATGCTTTTTACCTGACCTCTCTTTAACACTTCTGATATTTGGTCATGGTGTGTTCGTCTCGGTCTACCGGCAACAACCCTACCATTCACAATTTTATGTTTATTTTATATTCTCTCTACATTTAAACCACCTAATTTTTTTCAATTTTCGACCTTTACAGTTTTATCTAATCTGGTATTAAATTCATAATAGTTTTTAAGCCATTTATTAATTGAGTATACCATTTTGTCCAGTAACCACATCTTAGTTTTAAGTTGTCGTTTGACTTACTGGAATTCAAATGAACCACAGTTTCTTCCAGCATTCTGTGCGGTACATGCATGACTATTTTTTTGTTAAACTCCGTACTTTCGAGCGAAGCCACTCGAACTCACTAGTCACACAAAGTTACATGTCGCTGTGAAACTCTTGAAACTTGGATAAATACAGTTTGTTTTCACAATGTAGATATTGACACTTTGCTGGTAACATTTCTACTTCTTTTTGTTAGTCGAACGCATTTCACTAACTGCGGTTAGAATCATTTTTAATACAAGAGTATTTACATAAAGGTTTCATAGCCATTTGACTTAATGGATTACGTCCAGAAATAAATGTCTACAAAAATTTGCGCGACGTAGGGCCGCTTGCATAACGATCGCCTTTAAATAAAAGTTAGTTCATCATATTAAACTGCCTAAATACGTTTTACACAAAACGTATTGACAGTTCTTTAAACATATTTAGCGGCAAATTTTGCGTTGTGCAAGACGCTAATTGTATTGAAGGGTGTTAAATGCGATTTGTGTTTCTTAAATAAATTTAAGCAACCTTATGCAAGCGGGCCTAAGTCATAAAAATAAAAGGGCTACATGTCCAGTCACGTTTTTATCGTCACGGTAAAGTGCGCGACAATCCACGTAATTAGAAAAGTTCCGTAGAGTCAACAAACTTTAAATATCTTTATTTCGTCAGTATGTATGCGTATTGCTTAAGGCTTGTAGCAATTATTGACATGAAAGTCAATAATTTGGAGATGATTTCATGATTTTTCCTTAAATTAAAATAACAATGTAAAAATTACGAAAAATCGTAAATATTTATGATATTTTTTTGGTAGATTGTTGATCAATAATTACTGTTACGAGTTAGCGGAACTCTGATTAAAATAACGTTAGATTTATTATAGAGTTTATTAGAACTATACAAACACGTATAACACAGGCACAAATATAACCGAACACAAAATCCAAGCGTAATGCAGAAGGTCGTAATTCAATAAAAAGCGCAAAGTCCGTCACTATTATATTCCCGAATGTACACCACACGTCACGCCTTGATCGTGGTTCTCGCTTAACTGACCCCTCTCTCAATCAGGCCGTCGTTTTATACTTCACAAATGCAAAATGTGCCCGACCGAGAAGATCGACACAGTTTCCTAGAATTAGCTTGTGATCGTAATCCGTAACACCTGGCTGGTAAAACAGAACAAGAGACTGTTCTCCACAATAACTTAGAAACATGTGCTAATAAATAAGTGAACAAACGTAGACGATCATAAAATAATTATAATTAGTTCAAATGCCGACAGGTATTAAAATGTGCTTTTACAGATTTGTACGTGGAATTTGTCTTTGTCGGGGCCTAGGTTGTAACATTACCATTGAAAAGTTGTTTCGGTGGCACCCCCCTTTCGATCTTTTGCGGCAATAGGAACTTTAAGTCCATGGCTAGTGTATATTCACAACTGGTAGGTGGTGATCTGATTCTAGGATATTATTATTTTTAGGTCAAAGCAACGTCTGTCAAGCTCTCTAATTTCAAATTATATCTACAGAAAATAAAAATGATTTATCGTAAAGGAATTTCACTTCATACATGTATACTGTGTACCTAAAATCATGTATACCGATTTAAAAACATAAGTAGTTACATATAATAAATTTCTAAATTCGCAATAATTAACATGAAGATAAGTATTAAAATTAATTATGGAAGGAATACACATATTGTGCTAATCCCAAATGATTAGATTAAGATGTAAGGATAGAGAAGCTAGTGGTGAAAATTACAGCTACTTCAATATATTGATCACTGCCCTGAAGTTATTTCATTTTGTCACTGCTATTTCACCGGTGAAAAATCGCCATGCTTTATATATTTTGTAGGAACGTTAAAATAACAATACCGCGATGTGTCACGGTAACGACTAGAACTGCAAGTGATTATTGGAACTGTCAAATGAAATAATACGTTGCACTCTTAATGTTACTTCACTGCGTTGAAAATAATTCAAGCATATTAATGTCTAATGTTTTAAAGTAATTTAAAGATTCAATTTCAGTCTAATATGTTCGCTCGCTTTTAGTTTTGACTATTTACTTTAGCTGCTTTATGCTACATGGCGGTTCAACGGTTTCTCACGTGAAATAACGCTCTAGTAAAAAACGGTCATGTCTTATTCTTGTAACTGGAGTGAAAAGTGATTTAGTTTATACTAGCTGCTATCCGCAACTTCGTCCGCGTGGAATTTAATTTAATTTACCTTTCGTTGCGACGACGGCGGCGGCGTGCGAGTGGGCTTTTCAATTATTTTTTCTAAAATAAAAAAGTAGCCTAAATTGCTACTTATAACATCAGCCGTCATTTCAATTTCGTTTATTTGTATGCATGTATGTATTGTATTGATCACCATTATTTAACCGGTGATCAGTGAAATGTCTTCTCACTGCTGTAAGCCCCAAAAAGGAGTCCAAATGCGAATACAGACATAGCTGATGCGTGTTGTATGAATCGGACACATGTCTGATTGCTGATTGCATTAGCAGCCCGCTCGTTAGCAGTGCACGCCACATGCGAACCAACGTCATTTTGCGGATGATTGCGACGCCGGCGTGTGCAGAATTCGATGTTCGATACCTATAGATACACACTATACATACAGTATGTCGATTTACATAGTTGGCTGTACCGGCGTAATACTGCTTCTTTAATAGTTAGTGTTTACCGGCGCGGTGGAAATTCCCGGCCAGATCGGGTTATGAGTTGTTATTTCATCCAATACGTGTGGAACGCCGCCGAGCGTAAGAAATAGCAATACAGTAATATTATATGCACGAATTAAAAACGTAAGTGCCAATATATTCATAGTGATTTCAACCTTTTGGCAGTTAGTTAATTTATAGAGACACTAGTAATATAATACGTGAACAGAACGCGTAAACGCCAATGAATGCATGGCGTTTTTGACCTTTTGGTCGCTAGTTTCTTAAAGGTAGGCTATGGGGAATTGAGTTGTATAAAGTCCACGCCACTAGTATGTACATAAATTTGGTCTTCATGGTCTTCATGGTCTTAGTCAACATTTGATATAAAAGCCATCCGTGAAGGAACTGATAAGGAATACGTCTGTAGTAAGAGGCGATAAATCAACCGACATGGTAGAGTCCTGATGGAATCGTTACTTGATTACAACAGCTGTTAGGACCGGCTCCATCGGTGTGATACCACGCTGTCACAGAATATCCTTGTCAAACAGTCTTGATGTAATCATGTTCCGTGCGATGAGTGAGAGATCCGATGGACGACTTCTTTCTTTCTCTTGTTTTTACGAGGTGTAATCCATCATGGATACCCTACCGCTCGGTGACAATAGTAGGGTAGTGTTGCGGACAGAGAGCATCTTCCTGACCCGTCCGCCGAAGCACACCTCTCGACGCCCTGCATACTGCTGACGCACATAGCTCGCATAGTTAGCAGCTAGGCGTCCGACGGAACGTGGGATATAAAAGGGGCCTTGGAGGCCGGAAATTCTCACTCACTTGCTCACATACATATAGCTCTAATACGCACTCTCTGTATTTCTTCTATGTATAGTTTTATTGTAAATAACGTCAATAATAGGTCATACAGTCCACATCGAGTTTTATTTGAAAGAAGCAACTGCCACCAATAGGTAGTGTTGGACTCCATCCACCACCTCTTTGATCCATCTTGACGACGTACGTCAGGACCTCGAGAAACAAAGATACAACCGATGGTCCTGATGGCGAAGGCTCATAGAATCGCTCCTAAATAGAGTGGAATGTTGTTCCACCGCCATTATCAATAAGTCGCGCGTGCGAGAACTCAGCGCAGCGCAGCGCCATATCTAGACTTCTCCCCCTCCAATTCCCTCCTCTTCTATTACATTCTCTTTATCCCATCTAAGGCGGCAGTAAGCGCTTACCATTACATAGACCATCTGCTTGTTTCCCAGCTTCGGAATAACAAAAAAACCTTCAGCCAGATGGTAAGGCATTTGCTTGTCTGGATAGGTACCATCCCTGGATGGCTATGGCATGCCACAATAACAACCTTAAACTGTGTTCCGGCATCAGTGGAAATTTGAAAAGCCAAATTGCAAATGTCCATAGATGACGTTAACCACTTTCCATCAAATAAGAAGAGAGAATAAAAATATTTTTTTCTTTCTCATATTCTGAAAGTACGCTTGGAGTTGCCTGATCACAGAGATGGAAACAGTTCTTTCCATCCCTGGGAAATGATATTTATTCCCTGCTGTCAAAAAAATTAAAGACTATGCAAACCATAGATAATACATGCGCCACTGTTATTTCGTGGCAAAAATTGTAATAAAAAATATCAACAATTTTGTAACATCATTTAATACTTATAAATTACATACTTTTATCCAAATTATTATTTAATTTACATACATTTAAGCGTAAAATGCCACAGAAAAAGAAACTTACTTGACGTTTCATATGTGATGTTTTAAATGAGTTTGTCAGATTTAGATATGGATTTGACGCCTGATTTCATTAGAGAAATAGTTGTTTGTTTAAGAAATCACTTTTTATTCACTTCCTCATATTCGAAATGAAAAGCAGTGTGTAAACCTCGGGTGAAAGGCCTATTTAGACACTGGAGCTATTAGCACCCTCGCTACGCTCGTGCACCAAACCACCTCAAGCCTAAATAGATCACTTTCACCTCTTGTGTAACAATTTAATATTAAAAACATATTATATTGTTACGAATTTGTAGGATGTAAATTCGAAAATGCCGTTGGAATTATCACAAAGTTTATTAGAAGTACACACACGTAATTCACAGTTCTTACAAGTATAGCCGAATACAACAAAACCAAACCGTAGGCAAGAAAATCGTTATCACATAAATCGAGCAAAGTTCGTTGTTATAAGATACTCGCTCCGAAAGTGCACTAGGTAACGCCTCGTTCGCAGTTAGAACACGACTGGCGCTTTCCCGACTGACCGACCCTCATCCATTTGTAAATTAGACATAGCGTCTTAACAACATGCCGCCCACTGGTTCTTGAAATCGTTAAATGGTCGGCTTAATGGCTTTCAAGAATTCGCATTAAATACCAACAGAGGAAAGAAGGTTTTATGGCGTCTTCGGTGGCGTGGACAAAGAGATTAGCGCGAACAATAAGTCATTCAAATTTAACACCTGCAAAGGATTAGTATAGGCTTGTAAAAATATTTAAAGCAGCTTTTTTATGATGGAGCAGAACGCTCCCGATCTTCGAAGCACACGTAAACGACACGTAAAACGCGAAGATAAAATTACGAAGCCTCCGTACAAAATTGATAAATCAATTCACGTGAGAAAAAAACGAGAGTTACCGTGAATTTTTCTAGAAGTAAGCACTTCATCCGCCCTTCCCGTTTCAATAAAAACCCTTAGCCGAAAAAGAAAATGAGATATTTTCTCGAGTAAATATGAATTTTGCCCGAGAAATTGATATGACGGCGACGCCGGCTGTCGGTAATAGATCCAGACGTTTTGTAAGAATTCAATTTCGACACATCGCAACGGCATGACGTGTGATAGCCTAACAGGGGTGTGGCTTAATCATTTGTATAAGAATTACGATGTGTGCGCAGCTCGTCACACATGTAATACAGTATTTCGTTCTACGCTGATGGCGTGAGCCTAGGATACCCTGGTCGATGTAGTGTTAGTTGGTGAAAACTTTTAATAAATCACTTTTACATAACGAATGCGTGTTCACTCGGCTACAACCAAAACGGAAGAAGACAGAAATGCAAAATAATGTTGCAAGTTTAAAAATAAAATTATTTTATGTAGGTGTTGCCAACATGTGGTCCTTCGAGCCGGATATTGATTTACATGATGATTTATATTCACATTGATTGAGTACAGTTTGGCTAATGCTGATATTAGACGGATCCATGGGCGCCACAAGGATTACTTTCAGGAATCTACACTTTTCACTACATTCACACAAATTTTTTTCTAGGGAAGATCCGCTTGAGGACAAACTGCCGCGGAGGACACGCGGTGGAGCGTGAGTGATTCGCCTCGTCGGAGTGGCACTAACGCCCCCGCAAGAATGCTAATGCCAGGTGCGATGGGGGATACCCACTAAAACCCCTGGCTGATCCTAGTTGCGTCCCATGTCCGGGCTGTCGGCTCGCTCACTCATTCAGCTTTAGCCCGGACGGACGTTGGTTGGCTCGTTCACGGGCTAGCCCCTCCATTGTAAGATGGAGAGCTGGGCTTCTCCAGCTACCTTCTCACCGCGCGGATATACGCATCTCTCCTTTCCGGCCTTTATATGCGAGGGATCCGGTTCCCCACAGGTCGCCCGCACTTGATCTTTCATCTGCACCCACATATTTGTCGGACGCCGAGCCTCAAAAATATACAATGCACGATATTCATACTCTTTATTTCACTTTCCACATGTAAACACAATTCTAATCATCGACTTTACACTTTGACCTTTACTGGCACACAGATCGCGATCGAGCAATTGTTTCCAACAAACACGAGCCGTTTTTATATTTTTGCGTCAGCACAAAAATATAAAAACCAACCGATTTTCGTAAACGTTCAGTATCTCAAATGGCGCCATTTTTGAACAGCGAATGTTTGCGGGAACAACAACAACACAATTTTTAGAACAATACAACTACTTATTTTCACAATTACTATCAAAACTATATATCTTATACTATATCAAAATCTATTCTATCTACAACTATAGTTTCATATATTTTAGGATGTCAACACATTCAAATTCAAATTCAAAAGTTTTTGAAGGTCATACATATAAGTTAAAATTTAATTTTAACTATTCTATCTACATCGCTCCGCAACGTGTTATTGCTGTTAAGGAGAAGAAGCGGCAAGAAACTCCCCAGCAACACGTCGAGCTAAAAACGGATTGACTCAAACTTTTTTTTTTTTTTTAATAAATTTTATACAGAAATGTCTTACACAATCACTTTTCGATGAATTAATGGAGTTGTAGCAAACAGTGCATACTCAGAAGATAAAGACAATAAAAGGAAAGAAAAATAAATAATGACGTGACGTACTAAAATGTTATACTGCAACAATCTCCATAAATTCTTTACATGCTTGGCAAGACAAAAACGTTATACAAAATATAGTATAAGAGGTTAGAGCGAGCTGCTATGTAAATGAAGTTTTGTCATTTAAGTATTCTTCAATAGTGTAGTATATTATACGCTTTTAAGCAAAATACTTTTTAATTTGGTTTTAAATTTAGTGAAAGGCAGATCCAACATTTCATTCGGAACCTTATTGAAGAAGCATATACTAACCCCCAAGAATGAGAACAGACAATATTTTTTGCAATCTAAAAGATGGCAACAATGTCAGTCTATTACTATGCCTGGTGTTGTAATTGTGAATATCCTCTATCCATCATACAATTAACTAATATTTTCAGCAACACAATGTAGCATTGAACATACATTTTGTACTTTACGATCAATCGCTCAATGATGGGAAACACGAGGCTAAGTGACCTGTGCATGCTCAGTCTTCACAGTAAAAGAGTAGAGGAGGAAACTGAATTTATTGACAAGGTGATAAACAAATTGGACAGTTTTTATTCAACCACTAACTTAATAAAAAAGAAGCTTTCTTTCCTGACTAGTGTAGATGATGATGAAGGGTCATCATTCAACAACCCACCTGATGAAAATTGCTTTTTTAATCACGTATAGGTTCGCGTTTAACCATTATATCGCTCGATTTGAGCGGAGATATGGTATAAGATCGAGCATGCTTACCTAGAAGGTATCTATTCACACGAGACTTGAAGACAGCCAGGTTGTAGGTTTCGGGAAAAACAGACCCTGGCAGTGAGTTCCACTCCTTTGGGGTGCGCATAATGAAGGTGGACTCAAAGCGCTTCAATCGTATAGGTGGTATGTCCACCATATAGCGGTGCCGCATGCCAGTGCGTCTGGTTGTCCGATGACGGAAAGGAGTCGGCGGGATAACATTGAAAAGCTCCAATGCACACTCCATCATACCATCATAACATCGCCAATGAATATTTGTAACACTAAAGGTGGTGCTCTACCAATGTGCTGCAGCTCTCTAAAGGGAGATAGGAACCTGCCCACTTACACCGGAATACAATGAAACTTGTTATGGAGGCATACTCTAGACCAGGGATTACCAAGCCATCCAGACGGGCAAATAATCTACTACCTGGCTTTTCTACTATAATATCTAAATTTAGATATGACTTAAGTTGTCTAAGTTATTTAAATATTTCATATGCGTCTTGTCAATCGAGCCCTCTTCCGTCGTGCCGCGTACACACCCCATGCGGTGACTAGCACTTACGCGAAAATTATAACTCCTTAGAAACACAGACTCAGAAAAAATATATCCCACCATGTCATCCGTTGCTCACGAATCCCGGCTAAATGGTGACTGGTAAACATTTTCTACGATAAAATGCTCTAATCGACCAAATAAAATAAAGGATATCTTTATCCATTTCTTACTAAACAAACAGACGGATCAATTAATTAAGGTACAAATTTTACAAACGACCGCGTATCGGGTGTCGCGAGCGGCGTCGGGTGTATTTATATGTTTATCCTTATCAATTAGCCGCCATGTTATACGATACCAGTGACAGATTCTGTTTATTCAGTTTAAATTAGACAAGTTATTTAATTTACACGTTTTCGTTTGTGGTACGTATAAATCAAACAATGATAGACGGACGGACGTATTCAAGGAAGGACAGATATGAGGATATTATAAGGGTACTCGTCATGAAGTCGATTTTTAAGTTGTATTTATTGTTACGAGTTGCATGCAGGACTCGAATTAAAATGCCGTTGCAATTATTTATAGAATTTATTAGAACTATACAAACACGTATAATACAGATACAAATATAACTGTACACAAGCAGTCGAAACATAATACACGCATGCAATCACATGCCCAAAGTTCATCACTAACGTCTTGCTTCGCTTGTGGCTATCGCTAGGCTGCCGATCTCTCTATTGGGCCATTGCTTTATACTGCACCGATACAATATGGCTGCCAGACCGCGTAGACCGAATTTCTTAGAATCAGTTCGACACACCTGGCTAACGACTGCCATAAAAGATTACAATACACAAAGGAACTGTTTTCTAATTATAAATTTTAAACACAAAGTAAACAAAAGAAGTCCAAATGCGGAAAAGTTAAAGTTTTATGGTATGCAGGTGTGAATCTAATTTTGTCGGCGTGTAGGTCGTAACATTGTGATAGGGCGGCTACATCTGGGATAATGTTACAGATGTAGGCCATTTCAGCAGATATGACGATCGGTTTAATGCGTTATTTAAGATGCAACATTGTTAATGTACTTAGGTAAATATTGAAAGATAATGTATGTATATACAGTATGTAATGTGTTTGTGACTAAATAAATAAATAGATAATGTGACCCTGCGTTAACGACATGTATAGAGGTTACCATATATATAATTATTTCAGGATTTTATATATAGTAGGTACTAGCCGGGTATAGCCGGCAGACGTTGTCTTGCCCTTAAAAAAATAAAAATCTGAAAACCGATTGCAGCGCCATCAACCGGGACCAATTGTTAATCTAAACCATTCTCGAATCTACTTGAAAAAAAACACAAAAAATTTCATTAAAATCGGTCCCACCGTTAAAGAGGTTCAGCGGCGCCACCTACCGGGTCCAATCGTGAATCTAAACCATTCCGGGATCCACTTGAACACACACAAAAATAATTTCACCTAAATCCTGGAACCCGATTGCAGCGCCATCTACCTGGTTCAAATTTGAATCTAAACCACCGCGGAACCTACTTGAACACACACAAAAATAATTCACCTAAATCAGACAAATGAAAATGAGTTTAAATGCAGTCACCATTGCCGTAATTGGCCGGGAAAGATCATATGAATGAATGAATGGTTAGACTGATCTTGTGACTGTTTTTTATGATCGATGATGATGAATATCGTATTTTAATACTTATTATCCTATTCCGGACGAAGACTATTCCAAAAATCATAAAAATTGGTTCAGCCGTTCTTGAGTTATAAATGGTGCCACTAACACGACTTTCTTTTATATATATATATATATATATATATATATATATATATATATATATATATATATATATACTTAGATATGTAGCGCCTTATAGTTTACATAATCTTACATACTCTTACATACAGACAAACGGATTTTTTTTTTATGGTAGAGCCACTCTGGAATCGTTATGGTAGTATATACGGACCACTTGCTGGTCCCAAGCGGAAGAACAGCGCTGGTCCTAGTGGCCAGCATTACACTAAGTCTGGGTCCAATTTTAGGACTTATATTGTTTCCATTATTTAAGTTTCTCAGTATTTCTAAAGTGTGTATTTGTCTTAAATAAAACAATTCTTTCTTTCTTTCTATTATCATGACTACAGCACAGGCATACAGGGTATTTGCCCGCCTGGATGTCTACCACCCCTGGTCTAGAGTATGCCACCATAATAACGTTGAATTGTATTCCGGTATTAATGGCCAGGTTTTAGAGAGAGGCAGCACATTGGTAGGACTTTTGGTGTTACAAATGTCTATAGGCCATGGAACCGCTTTCCATCGCTTTCCGCCTGTCTGTTCGCTAGTTTCGCAATAAAAAAATGAACAAGTTCAGTCCCTAAAAATGTAAAATGTTAAAATGAAGATTTGAAAGTGTAAATATTTTTACAAGAGAACAACATTCCACCAAATTAATTTATTATATCAAACGTAAGCCACGTCATAAAGCGTGAATTCCACCTGAGATCCGGATCAATGTGGATGGGCGCGTGCGAATGGTTTTATTATCCGGAAACGCCCGGTTATTATCCGGTCGTAATGTTTAAGGGCCACCTGTGTGAGCCCAAAGCCTTTATACAGCCATCTATAGAATATTTTACTACATATAATACTAAAATCTTCACGATGATAATTTACAATGCTAAGGTTACAATGAAGTCAGTTAACTATACCTTTTTATCTGTTTAACCGGTTAACCCTTTCAGGATCATAAGGGAACTGTAAATATTGGGATGTAATTGTTAATTTTAGTTTATTCACATATAAAATAAATAAAGACCACTACACAAATGTATTACAATAAGTGACTTTTTTGGAATTTCTTGGGAAATTCTTTCCCATACGATTATTTTTGATTATTAAGTATTTTATGTGTTATATTCAAATAATTTTTATTATTTCATTTTATTTGATTTGGCAGTCTTTTTCGTTATTTCTATACATTTCTGTTTATGTAATTACGTTCATCATACGTTCTATTTCGATATTATGTTTAAACAAATACAAATAAATTATCTATTAAATGTGATAATTGTTCATTTTGAAACGGTAAAAAATGTTTTCCCTGGTCGTGAAAGAGTTAATAGTTATGTGTTTTAACCTGTGTGAAAAATCCTTATTATCCAACCAATAGGACTAAATTTTAATATACATCTTTTTTCACATTCCCATAGATTCACTTAATCTTATACCTCCTAATAAAATTACGTTTTAACGGTTTTAAGCGCGGTAATTTATTTGATTTTTATTATTTCGACGTTTCGGCCACTTTTCAGGGCACTGAAACGCAAAAGGTCTACAAAGTCTGCGATCAGTTAATACACGCTGGACGAACCCAACCACTAACTACATCAGACCCAAACCCAGCAAAAACCAACTGCCAGACCTCAGTACACTGTGAGCTCTTTCTGCGTGCACCGAAATACAAACCAACTTGATTGATAAGTTCTTTTTCCTTTTCCTACCACCTATTTTAATATTGTTACATGCCGTCAAAGATAAGCGCACAGCTGTCTGTCGTAAGCGCAGCTTATTGTCTTCCCAGATTTAGGAATTCTTTTGTGTTTTGAATTTGTAATTAAGAAAAACATGCTATTGTTTTTCTACTTATTTTATAACCATCATTAGCTTCAAATTAATCCTTTCGACTTCTTTAGCCGTTCGCAGATGTGCAAGTTACTATTTCTCGGAAACACAGTGCGCGCGGCCGATTTTTTTGTACTGTGTAGTTGATATAAGACAATGCCTGAATGAAGGGGTGGGCAGTCAAGCGACGACTACGAGACGAGTAAGACGTTTGTAGTACTCTCGATTAGCGATATAGACGACGGTCTTTGCGCGTGTCGAATTGCATTGAATCGTGCAGTGTGAACTGGTTGCATCCAGTTTTATTTGTATTTGTTTTATACGTGTTTGTACAATTCTAATAAATTTTATAGTAGTTCCAACGGCATTTTTAATTCGAGTCCTGTAGCTCGTAACAATATTATATAAAATTATTAGAGCTAGGCAAGTTTGCTGAAGAGTTTCTTGCGTCGCTTCTTCTCTTCAAGCCATAACATGTTGCGAAGCGGTGGTAAATTAGATTAGGCTCCCATATAGTAAATAATAACTACAAAAAAAATCTTAAATAAGTAATTTAAACAAACAAGTTGGCGGTAAGCTAAATTAAACTTTAACAATACTCATTGACACTTGACATCTTGTCTTCCGTGATCACGGCTACTTAAAAGTGGCCGAAACGTCGGAATAATTAAAATCAAATAAATTACCGCGCTTAAAACCGTTAAAACGTAGATTTATTGCATATCTAGTCGCTAAAACTTTAGAAAATCTTATATCTCCTGTTGATGGGTAACGTATTTATCATATACCTACTATTATGAACCAAATTAAACTCAACGTGGACTATAAAGCGAGCTCTGTTTGCATATGTATTATGTTTCTGTCATTATCTTGAATATGAATCAATTTATATAAAGTTTGATATATGGATTGCTCATAGTCTTAGAAATTAACATAGAATACTTAAAGAAGAATACCTATGTTATGTATTTATTCTATAACGCGCAGAGATTCTGGTATGATTTTTTTTTAATTGGTCTGCAAAATTGAATGTAGATTATAAACATGTTTTTATTTTATATATTGCCTAAACCATTTCATAGCTTAACACTATATTCTGTTTATGCAAACACTGCATGCATAATATAATTGATTATCAACGGACTATGCATGTATGATGTTAGAGTGGTAAAAACAAAATACAAGTAGGTGTGACAAAGTTAAGAGGATTTGAGGAAAGCCTTGAGTTGTTTCTTAATAGAAGGAGCAGAGTCGGCGAATATGTCAACCTTTGTACGTACGCAATTACTATAGTTCATCATTCTATATAGGGGAGTATGTTGACCTATATTGGTTCTTACTTGTGGTAAATTAAAATTTTAGCGATTAATGATACAAAACCGAGACTTCTTAGAGACCAAACCAACCTGAGAAGCCATAGTGATACACAGTAAGAGACATACAATTGTACTAAAATAACATAGATAGAAGTAAAAACCACCAAAATTATAGAGATCTGAATTAATAATGTCAGCAAATTTTTCATTGCTAAAGTAATTTCAATGTTAGCAAAAGAAAATTACTACGCTTACGTAATGCTTACGCCTAAACAAAGACAACAATACTCAAGATACCCTCAAAAACTAAAGTGTTCATTGAAAAAGTCTGAAAATATATTTACCCGGGATCTCGGGCACAGTAATACGGGCATAACCGGTTAAACCGGGGATTTACCGGCCACCTGTAACCGGTTGAGAAGCGTTTAAATTTTCATAACCCTTCACTAGAGGACTTGCTTGAAGTGTTTGTGCATTTTCAGTGATGCTAGCGGGTAACTGTATTTTTTTATTTTTCTATGAGTACAGACGAATACTTTCTTCTTACATATTTAAATATAATTATTCGTATATTACAGAAGAGTTATTACAGATTTATGATATTTACTCAAGTATTTGTGTGCAATGATTAAAATAAAGATTATTATAATGAAAGTCGTGCAGGAAGATATTGTAAAACATATGTACAGTTTCTATGAGCACTCGGTTATATATAACTTTTGTTTTCTATTTGACACACTTTACAAGATAAAACTTTATAAAGGAACTAAAAATTATATTGATAATGAAATACTACCACACTTAAAGCTCTGTATCCACTAGAGGCAGCCTCGGGTGAAGCGGCTGTTTCGACCTGAGGCAGCGCAAAAGGAGACGCTGCCTCAATCTGAGGCACGCCGCGCCATGAAGCGAATTTCGTCACCGCAGACTGAGCCAGATTTTGTCGATGTTTGTGCGCGCTCAAAGGAGCCTCAATATGAGCCATATATATAAGTATGAGCCGTAGGTCTAGTGGAGACAGGTGTGTCGCCTCAAGTCGCTACTCGCAAAGGAGATCGACAACGAAACTATAGTTAATACCAGAATCATTGTGTTCTCTGGGAACCGTTGATGAAAAGTATTACGACAAAAATGACCTCTGTTGCAATATAAATATTTTATCCACTATCGATTCTTCCTTTTTTGAATTTTTTTTGTAATTCCTTTTTATATGGTGCCGACCTCAAATAATTGGGATATGGTGAAAGAAAAGAGAGATAGAGAAGGACTTCTAAGCCGGCAGCTACTTTACGCGCGTGTGGTGCCATCGCACTTTTGCTCTGAATTGGATCGCGTGCCTCGACTCTCTGCCCTAAAAATTGAGCAGCCTCAGTCTGCCTCAAGTAGAGGCTGCTCGACCCGAGGCTCCCTCTAATGGACACAAAGCTTTAGACGATTTTTTTACAGATGACTTAAAATAGTAAGGGGACATATCGCTCCGCTCCGCAATATATATTGCTGTATCCTAATAGGGTTATTGTGAACTTGTTACACTGTTTCATAGTAAATGCAATAAATTATTGAGTATTGAGAAAATGTTTAGACATCTTATACTAATATATAAAGCCGAAGAGTTTGTTTGTTTGTTTGAACGCGCTAATCTCAGGAACTACTGATCTGATTTGAAAAATTCTTTCAGTGTTAGATAGCCCTTTTACCGAAGAAGGCTATAGGCTATATATCATCACGCTAAGACCAACAAGAGTGGAGCACCAATGAAGAATGTTTCAAATTCGGGAGGGTTTTGAAAACAAATTCCACGTGACGTCGCGGGCACAGCTAGTAATTAATATTTAAGTTCTATTCCATCGATTTGTAAGTACTGAGACTACTAAAAGGATACAATGTGAAAATACCAAAATATTTTATTAAGTTTTAGCACCGAAAAAATTTGAGTGAAGTAGATATTTTACCTTATTTTGATGGAGGTATCATAAAATTTATCTCTATTTTTAATAGAAATTTTTACTTCTCAAGGCTTACATAACGTCTTTAAGAGTTCTTTGTTCAAGGACAGTAAAAAGGTTTCACGCAAATCTCTTTCTAAATGTGATTTTTAACGAGGAGACATCTCATGGACCTTTCTATGGAATAACACTTAAGTACTTCTTCAAAAAAAAACCTAAATTACTATTAGTACTGCGTACTGTATGAATGTATGTCTGCATGTCATGTAATCAACATATTCGCCAAAACCTCTAATTGACCGTCTGATGTTTATTGTGATTTATTCATATATTTTTTTATTTTTTTTATTGCTGGATTTCAGCAGACAGGCAGACGGCCCACTTGATGGAAAGCGGTTACCATCGCCTATGGACATTTGCAACAGCAAAGGTGCTACAAATGCGCTGCTGTGTGATGCGAATCTGTGCCAGCATTCGCCAGGGGGCAACCTGTGTGGTCCTACATCTCTATCAATGCGCGGATAAGGTGGACTGCTTGAGACACCACGGAATATCCTGCAGCAGATGAGCCGGTGGAATTTACCGACACGCGGCACTCAACGACATCATCCGCTGGGCTCTTGTTACCCGCGACGATGGGAGGAGACCGGATGGGATGACGCTGATTCCTTGGAAGATGGGCCGCCCTTTAGTGTGGGATGCTACTTGCCTTGATACTCTGGCGGCGTCCCATCTTTCAAGTACGTGCGCTGCCGCCGGTTCTGCTGCAGCCGAACAGGAGGCCCTCAAGCGCCGCAAATATGCCGCCATTGGAAATGGTTACACATTTGCGGCATTTGGGGTGGAAACTCTGGGTCCGTGGGGTCCTAACGCTCTAAAGGAAGACGTAGTCAGAAGGCTGGCTTCTATTTTGCTCAAAGATTAAGCGTTGCTATACAACTTGGCAACGCCGCTTGTACTTTATTTCTAAGTTTATATTGTTACGACCGACAAAGACAAATTCACACCTGCATACCATAAAAGCACACTTTATTACCTTTCCGCATTTGGACTTCTTTTGTTTACTTTGTGTTTAAAATTTGTGATTGAAAACACAGCCCATTGTGTATTGTAATATTTTATGGTAGTATTAGTCAGGTGTGATTCTAAGAAATTCGGTCCGTGCGATCAGGTAAACATATTACATTTGTGAAGCATAAAGCAATACCCCAATGGAGGAATCATCAGTCTAGCGATAACCACGAGCGAAGCAAGACGCGTGCCTACCACATTCGGTAATCTATTCACTGACGGACTTTGCGCGTTTTATGGAATTACGATCTCGCGCATTACGTTTGGACTGGTTGTGTTCAGTTATATTTGTACCTGTTTTATACGTGTTTGTATAGTTCTAATAAATTCTATAATAATTCCAACGGCATTTTAATTGCAACTCGTAACAATATTGTATTTTTCATCAATAAAAATGTAACCAATTATATTCAAATTCAAAATCAAAGCACGGATCAATTTGCGTTTCAAATTGACTACGATCTCACCTTTATTGACTCAAATTCTGTTTCTATTGTAGCAACTAGTCGCTGACTAAGTTCTTAAAACTACAAAAGCTAACGTTGGTTAATCGTTGAATAAATTTCGTGTGGATTTAGTATAAAAATAAATTTATTGCTAGATTATTCAGGGTATCCCAACGAGTATATAGGAAGGTATGTCGTCCGTGGAACACGTCAGGCAGGAGGCTAAGCTCGGTGAATCCCGGGCAGGGCCAACCACGAACGTGACGTGCACAGATCTTGATTTATTCCCGCTACTTCACTTGTATTGATCAAAACAATACAGAGGGTGCACTTTTATACGATTAATTATTTTATCTATATTTATAAATGCGAAAGAAACTCTTCTAATCTGTTACGCTTTCCCGGAAAAACTGTTTGAACGATTTTCGTTGAATTTCTTATATACGTAGTTTTAATACCGAAAATGGACATAGGATACTTTTCATCCCAGAAAATGAGACAGTTTCCGGGTCTTTTTTAACAATTCTACGGACTCGAGTTCCGTATCCTTTTTTAAAACTTAATTTTGAAGAAATTTTTAGGTATTTATACACGCTTCTTGGTAATTTTTGTTTTTGTGTGTGACTTACGAATAACTTATTATATACTAAACTTATACTAATGTAGAGTGCATCTGTTGCATGCTGGTGTTGTGAGGAAGTGCATGTGCAGCGTGTGCCTTATGTCTATACCTATATATATTATCTTAACTAGTGCCATGTGTGTTGTTTTACCTTTCTGTGTCTGGGTTATTAATTTTTAGGCTCTTTGTGTCTGTCTTGGTTTGTTTGTGAAGTGTGCGTGTAATGCAATGCGGTGGTAGTGCGCGTTGGTGTGAGTATGTGTATAAGTTTTGTTGCTAGTTGTGTGTTGGTGACTATGTGGTGTTATAGTTTCCGGGTTAAAATGATGTAAATCTTCCGGGAGCGATACAACCTAAATAAAATTTGGAGGAGGCTTGATCTCTATATAAACACATTATGGTTATTCATTAGTACGGTGTGACCGTTACACCATATAGTTCCGCGGGCGCGAGCTTAGTTCCGGCCAATCACACGCGCACGACAATCGTGTCTTAGAACTCATATAAACAATCAGTTTAACCAAATCATTTCAGTTTTATTTAGGAGTTCACCCTACAATTAATTTTTAACAATATATTCTTATATTGCTCAACTGTCGTCTGTTTTTTTTTAAATTAATGTATTTTTATAATTTAAATGTTTTTATATAAACTAACTTACACTGCAAAACGTCATACGTATAAGTAAAAAATTAATTTACTTCCTAATCTATTTACACTACTTGGAAACGTGTTATCATCGTTTAATTTCACCATATTGAAATATTGTTTTTTTTAAACTAAAGACGATATGGATAACTGTTTTTTTCGAGTTTAATATGTTATACTAGCTGATGCCCGCGACTTCGTCCGCGTGGTGCGGTTTTTTAACTATACCACGGGAACTTTTTAATTTTTCGGGATCAAAAGTATCCTATATGTTGACCAAGGATATAAGCTACCACCATACAAAATTTCATTTAAATCGATTTAGTAGTTTCGGAGATTAGCCGGTACAAACAGACAGACAAACACAAAATTAAAAAAAATCTAAATTACTTTTATTTCACTTCTTACGTCCCCCTGACTCGGTTTTTAGTATTTTTTTTCATTATACAGAAATTCGACCTCTAAACATGGAACACGGAAAAAAATGGGCAGACGATGATTCGCCACTCACCGCATGGGCCCCTAAAAATGCCAAGATAACCAAGTAAGATCCTGCATGGAGTACTGTTCTCACCTTTGGGACGGCTCAGCTAAATAAGCTCGAAGAGCATCGACGCCAGGTTGCTAGTCTATCGGGTTTTTATAGGATTCATTTCGGAGAGTGTGCAGTTGAACTGTTCGACCTGATCCCCCTGCACCATTCCATCTTCAGACCACAAGGCACTCTAGTCTACGCTACCATTTCAGTGAAACGCTACCAGTGCGAACTAAACATTTAGCTTCCACGTTCCTTCTACGTAAGGCAGAGTCGTGGACTGTACTATCTGAGTCCGTGTTTCCCGGAAAGTACAATCCGGGTATATTCAAGTCTCGTGTGAATAGGTACTATCTAGGTCAGCGTGCTCCATCTTCAACCGCAGGCATTGGACGTGATCGTGGTCAAACCTATTTAATATAAAAAAAACCGATTTTATTATCGTTTTTTGATCCAGCTTCGCCATTTTACAACTACTTGTGGGATTCACCTCGCCGGGGCTGTACTAGTATCTCCCCAACAATGTTACTGCCACGCCACGGTTTGGGATACCCATAAAACCCCTGGTCCCTTGGCCGGGTTGTGGGCTCGCAAACACCTCCAGCCCGGAGAAAACATCATCCTGATTTTTTAAAATCTAACTAACAATAACCTATACGACTATGCTTAATTTTTTTCAGTAGACATAGACAGAGACCGCACTTTATTGTTCACCAAAACAAAAATTACAACAAGACTATAGTTACTTGGTAAAACAAAAGGTGGACTAATCGCTAAAAGCGATCTCTTCCAGGCAACCTGGCTCAAAGGACATTTTTAAATTATCTGTAATTATTATGCAACAAAAAAGGAAAAAAATATATAGACAAAAATGACATACATGGACAGCAGATTACAGTCGTAAAGTATTGTAAACTAGCACATATATTATTGCATAAGACTAACATAATGATTCCTGAGTGAATTTTTAATAAATGGCAAAAAATTTAGCTTTTCTGACGTCAGTGGGCAAAGAGTTCCAAAGTAAGACAGCCAGTTGTGTGTGATTTAATAAACACAAGTGTTATAATATAAATTAGGTAAAATCTTAGTTGGTTTTAATTCTGTCCGATCTGCCCAAATTGTTGCTCTTTGGCAGCCTCTTAGTGTTCCCCCGCGCGCCGTCACCTTCATTACTACACCGCACCAGCATAGAGCCCCGGGGCTTCCACTAATATTACCCTCCGCTCAACCACTATCTCGATGAGCCACAATTCTTCAACATTAATTCGTATGAAATATAAGCCGCTTCGATCTTTCTTCATTTTCGCAACACCGGTACATGATTTGTTATTATAAAGAAAATGAACACGTGTAGGGATTTTCATGTTATTGTGCGATAATAAATTATTATCAGTCCTTCATTATTCGGTATAAATAGTATCATGTTTATCTGTTTTCGAAAATTATCATCATTATCATTTCGAAAATACCCAATAAATAATTCTTAATATCAAGATGGAAGAAAAAGAAGGAAGCGCCGATATTAGCATATTGTTACGACCTGAACGCCAACAAATGACAAATTCACACCTGCATACCTGTAGACATTGTATTACCTTTTCGGCATTTGGACTTCTTTTGTTTACTTTGTGTTTAAAATTTGTGATTAGAAAAACAGCCCATTGTGTATTGTAATCTTTTGTGGTAGTCATTAGCCAGATGTGATTCTAAGAAATTCGCTCCACGCGGTCAGGCAGGCATATTGCATCTGTGCAGTATAAAGCAATGCCCAAATGGAGAGATCAGCTGTCGAGCGATAACCACGAGCCAAGCAAGACCTGTGTACATTCGGTAATCTATTTGGTGACGGACTTTGCGTGTGTATTTGAAGTACGATCTTCTGCATTATGTTTGGATTTATTACGTTCGGTCATATCTGTAACTGTGTTATACGTGTTTGTATAGTTCTAATAAACTCTATAATAATTCCAACGGTATTTTAATTCGAGTCCTGCAACTCGGAACAATATAATATAACTTAACTGTAGTATCTTTGTTATTTAGCAGATGATTCTAATCTATTATGAACATAAGTATATTAATTACCTTATACGTATATATTTAATATTAACAGAGATAGAGAAAAATTCTAAAAGATGCATTTTCGAAAACTGCCGCTCGGAACTAGTTCCACTGATTTTTTTAAATTCATTCTAATTTTAGCCTCCTGTATAGATAAAAATGTTCAAAGGAGATGGATACGCTTTCGTATATTCTTGGACCCAGATTGTAAAAATATGAGAGTGATTTTAAAATTACCGTTTATTATGTTGATATATTTTATTATTACAAACATAATAAAAAGTAAGTAATTTGTGTACTTATTTTCAAGATTTCTCGTCTTCTGCGTAGAATTTAGAGCTGATGGTTTTCATTTTGTAATAGAAAAATATAACGCTTTTCTTAAGCCATATCTCCAACTCATAGCATTTGGTCAAAAAGTCATCTCATTTCAGTCCCTAAGCTGTCTACGTTTCTCATAACACGATATACATATATTTTTAATAAATGTAAGCTTTTCCTCTTAAATCACGGCTGCGTATTTATTTAACCCGTGTTTGGAATTCAAGCTGACCCTCGACTTTCACCTCGTAAAAATGAGGATCCTATAAAATATTAAGGGACCCACCCCCCAGACCCCAATTTGTTGAGTCCCTTCAATCTGTGAACAAACATCGTCCGTCAGCTATCTATATACATGTTTAACATATGCTGATCCGTGAAAAATTACGGAGCGGCCTCCGAATTTGTTATACGGTTCACCTAGGCTGGATTCGGTATGCTAACCTGGTGGTAAGTGATCGATGCTGCCGATATATAACATTGTATCCGATCAATATTATAAACGAGAAGGTTTGTGAGTATGAATGGATGTTATTCTTTCACGTAAATACTGCTGGACGGATTTTGATAACAGTTTATAGTAATACTAGCGGGCCCAGCAGACTTTGCATTGCAGCGCCACCTACCGGGTCCAATTGTGAATCTAAACCATTTCGGGACCCACTTGAACGCACACAAAAAATTTCATCAAAATCAGTCCAATCAGTCAGAAATTCCCGCGGGACACCCAACACAAAAAGTGCCGCAATATTTAAAAAAAAATTAACTATAGTAGTGAAAACTTTGCCGGAGTAAGCTAAGTTTTATACACCCCAAACAGTTGTCTGGGTGCAGACAAATCACTTGTGGGAAAAATCCGGCGGGATTCCCGAGATACAAAGTAACGCAGATTTGATCGGAGGAGCCCTAGCCTGCGGGCCGCCTGTGGCCTCGACCTGTCTATGGGTACTTGGCCACCACGGACCCAACATAATTATTAACTATAAAGTATACCTAATACATAAGATATAATTATATTTATTTATTTATTTAATAATAATAATAATCGGCAGACAAACACACATATTGTATATCCCGAAATTAAGCAAGTTACGCTTGTGTTATGGGTAATATACAACGTACCACTCTAGGGCCGATCCCAGACACCCATACCATAGTAAATAACGGAGAAAATACGTTTCCGAAATTTACTATACCAGGAATGAACCCGGAGCCTCTGCATTGAAGTGAGGTAGGCCGGCAACGGCTTAGCCCGCTCAACCACAGAGGCCGTCAACATTTCAGCAAAACATGTCCCATAGTACTAATACATATTACATTACATTATGTATATATATATATATCATTTATGTATTTATTATTAAAATGGAAGTAGTTCGTACTATATGTTACGTAAACCACCATCGCCATTATCATCTCAATTCATTCCTGGGGTTGTCTGGAAGAGATCGCTTTTTAGCGATAAGACCGCCCTTTGTACACAACTAGATATAATTTTAGTCTTTAAGTTCATTTTTGTATTGGTGTATAATAAAGTGTTATCTGTCTATCTATCTATCTATCTACATTATTCAAATTAAAATTAATTAATACACACAATTTCAAAAGTTACACATACATACATATTCACATTCACAATTATTCACATATATACCACAAGTTATACTTTGACTTTACTATTATGCATAGCGCAGCAGTGCCTAACGTAGTGTAGTAGTGGTTTAAAAAAATATGACCACGTTTCTGAATTTCGCAAAAAGCTCGAATGGTTGCCTATCTCACTTCGCCGGAATGCTCATCTTCTCAACTTACTATATCGTATACTGTTTATACCTTATACCCCTCCTTATCTCAAGGAATGTTTCAACTTCCTTCACACGTCACATACACTCAATTTGCGCTCCACTAATAATCTCCTATTAATGGCACCTGCACACTCTTCAACATTTTATTCCAACTCCTTCGCCATGCAGGCTGTCTTACTTTGGAACTCTTTGCCCACTGACGTCAGAAAAGCTAAATCTTTTGCCATATTCAAAAATTCACTTAGGAATCATTATGTAAGTCTTATGCAATGATGTATGTGCTAATTTACACTATAATCTGCTGTCCATGTATGTCTTTTTTTATTTTTTATTTTCATTTTACTGTGTTGCATAATAATTATAGATAATTTAAGAATTTCATCTGAGTCAGGTGGCCTGGAAGAGATCGCTTTTAGCGATAAGGCCGCCTTTTGTTTTGCCAAGTAACTATTGTCTTGTACTTTTTTTGTAATTTTTGATTTGGTGAACAATAAAGTGTTGTCTATGTCTATGTCTAACGTAGGTACAGTCTACCCTATCGGCAATCATCTCCAGGACGGCGTTGGTGCTGGCCCGCATCCTGCGCACCAGGGCCGCGCAGCGCTTCCTAATGGTGGTCTGAAAGCAATCGGTGCGCAGCAGGGCAAACATTCCCGAGAGGCGCTGCAGTAGCGGGGCAGCCCCAACACCGCCCTGAACGCATTATTGTATTGGACACGAATATAAAGAGCTAGCATTTGTTCCCCAAGTAATTAGCCGGTCTCTGTGTAAAACGTGGCCGTACCAGCGTAGGCGACTCTCTTCTAAATCATCTGCTATGTCAGGGGCATGAAGGCTACCGCAGACCGGGAGTTCCTGACGCGGTGTTTCCGCGTAACTCCAGTCATCCATTGCAGCATATTCATCTCCGTGACACGCAGTTCTTGCTTGTGTCGCTTAAGTACAGGCCACGCTTCATTGCCGTACAAAAGGAAGGTCAGATCTGCCGGATTTATAGACCTGTCCGTTTTTGCAATACTATATATACCAATACTAATGCAAATGTTAATCAGGCTATAAATTTAAATAAATAAATGATACAAAAACACATTATAATTTAAGGAAATTACATACTTGACATTTTGCAGCAACTTTGATATTTTACAGCATGAATAATTTCGAAAACAAGTCAATTGAAATACCAATAAACGGCTCCTGGTGTAAACGGTTGTGTACAAATGAGGATTTTACACTTGAGTTGTTTAAGCACTTACATATCGGTAACTTAATTAACATAAACCTGTTTGTCACAGCATGGCGTATCATTTTAAGTCTAACTTTAGAATGCCAGAGTTTCTATAAAATTGCAGCTTTTTCTATATAATCTATAAGAGGAGTCGAGTTTGTAATAATGAATTTAATAAAGAGAAACAATCACGTGGGCTAATGCAGACCAGCAAATTCCAAAAATATCATTTTTGGAATTCTTGTCTGTCTCTCTGTGCGTCTTTTTTAATGTAAATCTACCTACCTACTTACTATTTATTATGTCAGGGCATTTTACTTTTATTACTATGTATATACAGGCTGAATACTTTCTAAACATTTCTAACTATACTAATGAAAAAATGCTGAAAAAAATGAAATGAAGAAAAATACTTCTGACACAATAAATAAATTTATTCCTCATCGTAATCCTTTAGTATTACCTTGAAATGTCCCTTCTCGGCAAATATATCTTCATCATTGAATTATTGTTAAAATAATAACATTATTAAAACTTAAGTTCCAACGAAAACAAAATCCACCTGCATATCTATAAAAACACATTTTATTACCCGTCGGCATTTGAACTAATTGTAATCCTTTTATGAATTTCTACTTTTGTTCACTTATTTATTGGTTATTGTGGAGAATAGCCTAATGTACTCGTTTATGGCCGCTTGCAGGCATAATTAGCCAGGTTTGCGGATTACGATTCTAGGAAATTCGGTCCACGCTGCCGGGCGGATATATTGCATTTGTGCAGTATAAAGCAATGGCCCGATTGAGGGAGCAGGCAGTCGAGCGATAACCACGAGCGAAGCAAGACGTGTGTACTACAATCAGAATCTAATAAGTGACGGACTTTGCGCGCGTTTTATTGAATTACGACCTTCTGCGTTACGTTTGGACTTGTTGTATTCGGTTATATATGTACCTGTATTGTACGTGTTTGTATAGTTCTAATAAACTCTATAGTAATTCTAACGGTATTTTAATTCGAGTCTCACGACTCGTAACAATATTATGAAGTGGAAAGATTTTTTTTTTGGAATATCGTATGTTTGTACCGAATAAACTCAAAAACTAGTAGATCGATTTCAAAATTTTTTCATCATTAAAATGCTACATTATCCCAGATTAATATAGGCTATATTTATTATTGGAAAAATTAGGGATCCTACTAAAACTTCAATAATGTAACCCAAGGTGGAAAAAAATTGTGTTTACGTGGGTCCCGGGATGGTTTAGATTCACAAAAAAAACCGCTATTTATTTATAAGTATAATACCAATGATACTACAAAATGTTTACGATCAACTTAATCTATGGTTATATTTAATAAATAATCGGCAGACAAACACACCCTATATATCCCCAAATTAAGCAAGTCACGCTTGTGTTATGGGTAATATACAACGGACCACTCTGGGGCCGATCCCAGACAACCAGACCATAGTAAATAACGGAGAAAATACTTTTCCGAAATTTACTATACCAGGAATCGAACCCGGAGCCTCTGCGTTGCAGTGAGGTAAGCCGGCAAAGGCTTGCCCGCTCAACCACAGAGGTCGTCAATTTATTCAAAGCTCATCACTAACAGATATTAGTCAAGTAGGTACTCTAGTGAATTTCACATCTATTGACGACTGTATACCAAATCTTATAAAATCAATTCGTAATTCTCTGGGTAATAACTGACCGACAGACGGATTTATTCCTTTTTTTTTAAATTATAGTTGTGGGCAACATCGCCGTTTCCGCCACAAGTAATATTTAACAATAGTTTATATGTTAATTTAATTTCTTAGTGGTGTAATTGTTCGTTGCCATAAATAAATTTTAAAAAACTCTTTTGTTTACAAAAAAAAGCTATAGATATTCAATTATATAGCTATCTATGTATCTTTTAGAGCACGTCGTGAAAAATATTAAATGGGTTTAAATGAAACTCATAACAGAACTAACAAAAATTACTTATAATGTAGGGCTAATAACAGGTTTTTCTGAGTACATTTTTAAGCTAACGAGCGAACCAAAGTTTAAACATGCAATAAATATATACATAAGTGAAAATAAGTATATACATACATACATACATAACAAATAAAATAAAATAAACAAATACACATATATATATATATATATATATATATATATATATGTGTATATATATATATATATATATATATATATATATATATATATATATATAACTATACATATTACTTGATAAATTGTTATTTTCATATGATGTGGTGGTGTCTTCCAACAATTGTTTTGAAGATTAACCTTATATATCCCAGGTCAAAACTTGGAATATTTTTTGTCTCAAGAGACTCAAATATCTCCAGACTGATTATTGTCGTAAGTTATTCGAAAACCCGGATAAATGAATATATGAAGAAAAGCGATTTTTGTACATATTTAAGTATATCATGAAAATTTTTAAGTACAGGCGTGACATGACGCAGCAAAATAATTATTGTAACTGTCTTCAGACAATAACATAGCGTTGGGGCAGTGATTGCGTAGGGCGCGGACGGATCGTGCCAGTTGCGATATGCCTACATATCGGTAGGCCGACATATCAACAGCCCGACATATCGATATGCCGACACATCGATATGCCGATATATCGATAGGCCGACATATCGATATGCCGACATATCGATATACCACTCATGGATATACAAAGTTATTTAATCACGATTACCAAGTGCGGATAATCGCGCATCCGTACAACTCTTTACCGTCGTCTGTTTTACCTAAAAAATAATTTATTTTTATAATTTATTTATGTATTTACTTTCTATTAAAAGAAAAACAAAATTAACAGAGTACAAAAATTTCAAAAACTTGATAAAATGGGAAAGACAGGAGCTCAAACTAGGCAAACCCTGTATAATGGTACTCCTGACCCTCGCCTCCCTTTAAGCACTATTTCAATAATAGCCGCCACCAAAGAGCACTAAAATAAAAAAAATAGAGTGATGTGTGTGTATGTGTGTACGTGTGTGCGTGCCTGTGTCTGTGGGTGAGTGTGTAATAAAAATACAATATAAGTGTCTTCAAGTCTCGCGTGAACAGGTATCTTCTAGGTAAGCGTGCTCCACCTTAGACTGCATTTCCACCTGACATCAGGCGCAATGACAGTCAAACGCGAACCTATTCAATATTTAAAAAAAAACTGAGGTCCGGATAATCGAGTCTCCATTGAAGTGAAAAAGATAAAAAAAAAAGATAGAAAGACGTATTTATTTAGGACGACAACAATACAGAGTATTGTCAAATAGTAAAATAATAGAAACATAATAATTCCTAAAATTGGACCCAGTCTCAGCATATGCTGACCAATTAAGACCAGCGCTGTTCTTCCGCCTGGGACCAGCAACTGAAGTCACGAAGGACAATAGAACACACATAATAATACATAATGTACAATGCAGTTAAATAATGATAAAACTATAACGTTTTTAACTACAACATATCATAAAAAATAATACATTTAAAAATACACATAATGCTCACATTTTTTGGTGCCGCTGTTGCATTACTAACAAATACTTCGTGGTCATGACAACGCGAACGAAGCTAGTAGTCTCGTATTACTGTGAAATACTTATTCTAAGTTGGATTCGAAATATGTTTTATGGGTATAATTTTATGCCCACGCGCAACACGGCTGAGTGCGCGCGATTTTCGTCACAAATTTCGTGTGGTACAAGTAAAAAGCTTTTACCCGATTGATTTAAAATGTATTTTATTAAATTAATTTTTAATTCGTACTAGCTATGCTCGCTACTTCGGCCGTGTGGATTGTTTCTCCGCGAAACCCTATTTTTTAAAATAGCTTAAGTTACTCCTATAACATCAACTAGCTGCCAGTGAACGTTCCGTTAAAATCGGTCCAGCCCTTTCAGAGTTTAGCCAGAACATCTAGAAAGACAGACAAAAAATGCAAAAATTGCATTTTCGGAATCACCTGGTCCGAATTATCCCCTCTGATTTTTTTAATATTATTATTTTGACATTACAAACAATGACTTCAATTTTATTTATCTATATAGAGTAGAGATGAATAGTTTAACCTGACAAGCAGCCTTGAACGAGCGTGACAGGTATACTGTCCGTGCCCTTATAACAGGAGGCTCGAGCCCAGGAGTGGGACGTTTAGGACCTGTTATTACACTATTACTTAAATTGTATAACAGTATAAGCAGCAAATTAGTGTTGATTACCACGACACACTTCCAATTGAGAAAAGGCTTGACTGATTTCTTATACTCTCTACCATTTAAAGATGCTGAAGAACTTTTACGATGTCTTAGTTAGTTATCACTGACCGTTATTTGAAAATAGTTCCTTTGATCACTTACGCCTACATAAACACTACGCGCACACACACACTTGATAGGTGATATGTATATCAATAATAACACAAAAAATTATAATAATTTATATTATAATTTTTTGTATTATTATTGATTTATTTTCATAATTTGTGTACTTAAGATTTGTGAAACGCTTAGTCTTAAGACTAGCACCATGCCCAATACACAATCCGTCCTTTTTTCTGTAATGCAATATCGACTCGTAAACTTCATGATAAAATACTACGCGATACTTTATAAGCAATATATTTTTGCCGTTGATAAATCAATTTTATGCTTACTATCATTCTTATAATGTCGAAGTTAAGACTCAAATTTAGTTGTAAGTGAAATATTAAGTTTGTAAATGCAGTGTAAAATGCACTCTTGGATATTGGTCTGAGTTTATAAACGTCGAATTAAATTTGTAAATTTATTGAGAAATATGAGATATTTATTTATTCTAGTTGTCGCCCGTGGTCGAAATCCGACAATAATAATTTGTTGTCAAAGACTATATATACTTCTACAATCACAGATTTCGCCAAGGCAACAATAAACAAAAGAGTATATATGCGTGTGTGTGTCAAATACATGGTAGTGTGGGTAATGTTTTTTAATGTTTTAATGTATTTTTTATGCATAATTTAAAAAAAAATAGCATTCGTCGCTTCTTCTCTATAATAATATAAACTACTAACGGCCCGGCGCGGTTTCACCAGCGCTCTGTATCGTTCCCGTGGTATATAGCGTCATGTTACATAGCCTATGACACTTCCTGTTAACGTAGCTTTCCAACAGTAAAAGAATTTTTCAAAACGGCTCAGTAGATCCAGAGATTACCCCCTACAACGTCACAAAATCACAAACTTTACCTCTTTATATTATTATAGTATATAGTATAGATAAATGTACGAGATTTCATACTCCTCCGTCCGGGCAATTTTCGTAAAAAGGGGTACAAAGTTTTTGCTTCACGTATTAATATATAGATTTTAAGACTCAAAAACTTAAGTCACTAAGTAAGTCTATAAATAGGTTGGAATAGTATATACGACTTAGTTCATATTAGCAACGAAGAACGTAAATGACCAACGTATTGTTGGACGTCCTGCAGCCCGACGAAGTTACAACCTGCGTAAATTCCGCTTTGATCTGTGTAAGAACGAAAAAATAAAACCAATGTTACATGCAACAAACTCCTCCTCCTCTTTAAGTCGTGTTCCTCATTCCTGAGGGTCGTGACTTTCCCCCACTAATTTTTCTTTAAATATTTTTTGCCACTAATGCCACTGCAACTAAAATGTCAGATATATAAATCTACGACCGGTCATATTATACGGGCCTGAATGTTGGGTCACTATTGTGATACACCACAAACGTCTCCACTCAGCTGAGATGAGAATGTTGCGATGGATTTGTGGTGTTACAAGAATGGATAAGGTGACTGAAAAATTGAGAGGAAGAAGACTGAGGTGGTATGGGCATGTAATTAGGAGGGATGAAATTCCGGCGACATAAAGAATGTTAAACTGTAAGATTGATGTATATAAATGTAAAGATAGACCAAAGAGATGGATGGATTGTGTGAAGGATGCTAGGATGATTCTTGGAGAGACAGAGAACGTCTATCAGAATAGAGGAGCCTGTAAGGAAAAGACATATTGTGCCGACCCCAAATAAATAGGAGAAGAAAAAAGAGGAACGGAGAAAGAATACTAATTCCTGCGGCCGGGCGGCCTGTCGTAAGAGGCGACACAACAACCCACAGCCAGGAGGTAAGGTATTTGCCCATCTGGATGGCTACCACCCCTGGTCTAGGGTATGCAGTCATAACAACCTTGAGTTGTGTTCCAGCATCAATGGCCAGTCACCAGTCTCCATTTAGAGAGCGGCAGCACATTGGTAGGACCTTTGATATTGCAAATATCCATAGGCGACGTCAAACGCTTTCCATCACAGTTGGGCCGTCAACCTGTCTGTTGTGTTTGATCAATGAAAAAAAGTCGCCGGTGGATGAAGAAAGCGGCGGACCGGCAGGATATGTGGCATCAACTTGAGGAGGCCTGCGTCCAATACTGAACTGCGATTAGCTGACGACTAACGAAGAAGAACATTAAACAAGGGCAGTCTGCAATCAAAAAGTAGCTTGTAATTATAACACGCTCTGCAATCACAGTTGGCGCCACCAGTACGGTCGTATTTAAAAAAATAAAATTTTCAATCTTTGATTGTATACTTGTATATGTAGGAATCGTAATTGTTATGTTAAAGTAACCATATGGCGGAAGTAGTCATACAACAGGATGTCAACGTAGAGCATTTATTACCAAGCGACGAATATCGGATATGGAGTAACCGGAAGTTGGAAGTGGATATGGATGGCGGAAGTTGGTTTTATGAAGAAAGCGTAACTGAAGTGGCGCCAAAGCATTACCGGATATTGTCACTACGGCGCGCTACGAGGACCTTAAATACGCGGTGTTCGGGCAGGGAGGGATCCAACCGACTCACGCCCATCATGCTATTCGACCGAGTTATCCCATGGGTTAACGAAGTCAAATATCTTGGCGTAACCCTCGACAAAGGCCTGTACTTCCACAAGCACACCAGAGCGGTCAGGAACAGAGCATACTGGACCCTAAGCCGACTCTATCCGTTGATAGGCAAGAAAAGTAAGATGAGCCTTAGAAATAAGGTGACTCTGTACAAAACTTGCATCCGCCCCATCATGACCTATGCGAGTGTGGTCTTCGGCCACGCCAGCGATTACAACATCTGGAAATTGCAAAAAATCCAGAACCACTTCTTACGCGCTGCAGCCGACGCCCCGCCATACATGCGGCTCGTCGACCTGCATCGCGACCTGGAGCTTCCCTCCATCAAAGACCACATAATCTCCCTTTCGCGCAGATTCTTTGACCTTGCCCCCCGACACCCGAACCCTCTGGTGACGGAGACGGTCAACTACGAACCCACTCCAAACGCTCCCACGAGTAAACGACGCCCTCGCAATGTACTCATTGACGAGCCGGATGAAATCACCCGTATTCTCGCCATAATTAACCCCCCGAGGCTCAGAACATCAGCCTGGCATAACAGACGCAGACAGAACAGACGCCGGAGAGCCCCCGGCTCGAACCGTCTCTCTCAGGGTTAAGACCCACCAATCACTCCTCACTCATTACAGACACATGTAGCCATACAAGATTAGCTTAGGCGTGTTGCTGGAGAGTTTCTTCCGCCGCTTCTTCTCCTCCAGCCATAACACGTTGCGAAGCGGTAGTAACGATAGACTAGGATCGGCTCCGCCGGCGGAGTCGATAACGAGTCCCCAATAACAATCATTTCAGCCTATTGGCTTAGTTCATTCAGCCTCTCACGGCTATCTCCTATGTAGAGTCAATCCCCGCAGCGGTCGAGCCGAGGTCGAACCTCACAGGAGGTGCCTCCTCGAGCGCGCTGCCCGGGCTGAACGCCTCCGCTCCCACGGAGTCGGAAGCCCCAAAGTCCGGTATCGCTGAAACAGCCATCTGCGGCTATTCAGCTGGATCCAGCTCAAAAAAAAAAAAAAAAAAAAAAAAAAAGGGATAGTCTTCAACCGACCAGTCTACAACCAAGTCGTCTTGTGGTCGATACTTACTGCTTGATGATCGCAGTATTCTTGAGGGCAAATTGCTGCTCGACGCCTGACAAGCGTGGATGCAACTTTTGAAGTTGTCCTAATATTTCTGTGTATTCTTGTACTGTATTTAATATTGTACTTGTAATAATTCTAGTGTAATAAACTTTGATTATAATATTTCAGATTATTGTGTTATACGTGGTGTCGTGTTGTTCGCACGCCATGAATCCGACATATACATAATGCAATCAATATTATTCAAAAAATATTTTTCATCTTTAAAAGTCATAACTTGAAAGTCCTACTCGCCTCCTTTTCAATTTTATAAATTTCATGAATTTTGTGACATTGAAAAGGTGGTAATAGGGGAGCGGACAGCCAAATTAATTTTGAGACTTTTAGTCTTACAAAACGTCGTGGCCTAACGATAAGTAAAAGAAATAAAGCATTTTTTATTGTTTGAAAGGTAATTAAAGTTGTTCTTTTGTATTAAAGTAGATAACTTAGGGCGAAACAGACAATAGATTATTGTTCTCCAGCTGCAAATTGTCACTACAGAAAAATTCAAATTACATGTCGGTAAAGGTTTATAATAAACTTCCCGAGGACTTAAAATATCTGTCCACAAATCTTTTCAAACAAAGACTACATAAATGGCTGTTGGATAGATGTTCTTACTCCTTTAACGAATTTTCAAATTACATATGATTAACATTAACGTATATATAGATTTTTTGTTCTTGTTAATTTTGTGATAATAATTGTGATAATGCGTTTTATCAAAAAGACATCTTAGAGAAAATTTGCACGCCTCATAGGCAAAAAAAACATGTCAATCTAATATTCGAATGTCACCTCATATTTATGTACCATGTTTTAAGCAAATAAATAAATTTGAATTATACACCAATACAAAAGTGAACTTAAAGACTAAAATTATATCTAGTTGTGTACAAAGGGCGGTCTTACCGCTAAAAAGCGACCTCTTCCAGGCAACCCCAGGAATGAATTGAGATGATAATGGCGATGGTGGTATATGTAACATATAGTACGAACTACTTACTTTTTAATAATAAATACATAAATTATATATATGCAGAAATTTTATATATAACATAGATATATATATTAAATGTACATATTAGAATTTCATGTAGCATGTGTCCGCATCCCTATTAGGATTTTCAATTTATGATTGATTTAATTTAAAAAAATATGTTTTAAATTAAAAGAAGTTGATTGAAAAATTTAATTGGGGATTTTTTTATAAAAAACAACACACACAATAGGGTTGTCACCTGTGTCGCAAGAGTGTGTTACGAGTTACGTTTTTTACTAGGGAGTGGGCATTCTTTAGTGTTCTGCTTCTATGGTTGTATATAGTTTTAGAGGCTATAGAAACATGGTTATGTTCTAGAAGTTTTAAGTTTTATCGTCGCAATTCCTACTTTATACATAAAACTCAAATTATATCTAAATTGTCTTTATACCAGCACTCAAAACAAAGCTCAGAGTAAAAATAGAAACATTTGCAGGTGAAGTGAATTTGAAATTGCCTTTCAAAATTGGAGAGAAGCGATATTTTTAATGATCACTTTTCAAATTCTAATTCGAGTACGGTACACTTGAGTACAAAATCAAGATTCACCCTCGACCCGTTTTTTTGTTTGCCAAAAACTCAAGTGTTAATTAGGATGTAGGGTTGTCACTTGCCACGACAATCTACGCGGAGAACTATGTAACAAATTTTATAGGATCGAAAATAAAGTCAATAATAATCATAGCCTATTACGTTTGTCCAAGGGAGATCAGCGGGTTTGATACATCTGTTATCTCGATGTGCAGGTTTTATCATAGCATTTTCCTTCACCGTTTGCATGTGGTCATTGGTACGTAGGGCGGTCATTATAAAGTGAGAATAATAGAATACCTCGATCATGGAGCTACTGTGATGGGCCTCTTTTTACGCAGAACAAAAAAAAATTGCGTTTTTTAAATGCATGAGTTCAGCAGACAGGTAGACAGCCCACCTAATGGTAAGCGGCTACCATCGCCTATGGTCATTTGCTACACCAAAGGCGTTACAAATGCGCTGCTGCTCTCTTGAAGGAGTCTGGAACCTGGCCACTAATGCCGGAACAGAACTCAAGGTTGTTATGGTGGCATACCCTAAACGAGGGGTGATAGCCATCCAGACGGACAGATACCCTGCCACCTGGCTGTGGGTTGTTTTGTCACCTCTTACGATAGGCCGCCCGGCCGCAGGAAATTGTATTCTTTCTCCGTTCTGCACGGAAGGAAATTAGCCAAAAACGTCTGTCTGAGAAGTCTGTGTGTGTCTGAGCAGACATAAATTAGAAAATGATGAAGCAGTAGTCGCTGCAGTATAGGATTGTTTAGGGACTCAAGATGAAGAGATTTTTAGGTAAGGAATTTTAAGCTTAGAAAAAAAATAACATTTAATAAAAGTTACCGGCAACATACTGCTTCTCATTTTTTATTGAACAACCCTCGTATCAATGTTGTTACGAGTTACGGGACTCGAATTAAAATGCCGCTAAAATTACTATAGAGTTTATTAGAACTATACAAACACGTATAACACAGGTACAAATATGAACGAACACAACAAATTCAAACGTAATGCAGAAGGTCGTAACTCAATAAAACGCGCAAAGTCCGTCACTTATTAGATTCCCAATCGGGAACAATCGTAGTACCCACGTCTCGCTTCGCTCGTCGTTCTCGCTCGACTGTCTCCCCCCTCCATCACGTCATCGTTTTATATTGCACAAATGCAATATGCCCGTATCTAAGTCAGTTTAATCCGCCACACCTGGCTAATGACTCGGCCGTAAACTGTCATAAAAGAGTAGGTACAATAAAACAATGAGCTGTTTTCTAATCACAAAGTAAACAAAGGAAGACGATCATAAAAGAGTTACAATTAGTTTAAATGCTAGCAGGTAATAAAATGTGTTTTGTTTCAGATATGCAGGTGGGTTTTGTTTTTGTCGGGACCTGAGTTGTAACAATATGAACATTACGTCGGTAAGATATGATCCCGTTTACTGAAATGTGGCCGAAATGTCGAATTAAAATGCCGCGCTGAAAACCATTAACACGTAGTTTTAAACTTACCTTTTAGAATAGAATATATTTCTTGCGTAATGCATGTACAGAGATGTTACGGTCTTTATAGTGTCAATGCATTGGGCCCATAAATGGGCGTGCAAAATTATTATTACAATATTGACTTACAACTAAACATTTCACACAATTAAGAAAAAAAATACATTTATTAATCATTAAAATAATAATCTATAAGTAATTTTGTTCTCATTTCCATAGTCCTACACTGGCCGGGGTTTGTCCTTGGGTGCATTAGTGTATGGTGTAGACAGGGATAATCGCCGGTCAGTGTCACGCCACATTTAGATTAAATTTTTCAAGGAGTCTGTGTTGGCCTCCCCGTGGCCTCACGCAAACCCTTCAAAAGTGGTCTTTAAAGACATACATTTATAAGTAGTACATCTAGATAATACTAATCTAGATAACGACGTACAATTTCGGGGTCATCTGGAAGGTAAGGCCAAACTTACCTCTAAAAAGCTTTGTGTACTAAACCGGTCCAAGCAGTACTTCACCCCGCGGCAACGACTTCCACTCTACGAAGCGCAAGTCAGACCGCATATGGAGTACTGCTCACATCTATGGGCCGGGGCACTCGCCTACCAAACTGACCCCCTCGACTCCATCCAGCATCGCGCCGTTCGTATTGTCGACGATCCCATACTAACAGGCGGTTTAGAACCGCTTAGCCTTCGAAGAGACTTCGCGTCCCTCTGCGTATTCTACCGCTTGTATAACGGGGAATGTTCCGAGGAATTGTTTGATCTGATGCCAAGGCCTCACTTCTACAACCGCACAGCTCGCCAACGACGGGATGTTCACACCCTTTTCTTAGAGCTCCCACGCTCATCTACGCAACGGTTCTCTAGAACATTTATTCCGCGTACATTCCCCTTGCGTTATGATATGGGGTTTTTTAAGAAGGGCATTATAAAATTTCTTGTAGGTCGGCAACGCGTTGGCGATACTCCTGGTGTTGTAAACGTCTATAGACGACGATAACCACTTTCCATCAGGTGGCCGTCAGCCTGTTTGCCTACTTCAGATAATAAAAAATATGCATATATATATATATATAGTGGACAGTAGTGATTTTAAAAATAATGTACATATCTAAAAGACTTTGGAAGCTTGTTGTATACGAAGGGCCCTATACAATAGACACTTGCTCATTAAAGCAGTAATTGAGTTTATGGTGCAGACTCTAAATT
This sequence comes from Dendrolimus houi, assembly GCA_039645545.1. Taxonomy (NCBI): domain Eukaryota; kingdom Metazoa; phylum Arthropoda; class Insecta; order Lepidoptera; family Lasiocampidae; genus Dendrolimus; species Dendrolimus houi. The sequence goes on from CM077130.1 coordinate 23,729,732, forward strand.
AATCGCGTCTGTTACGTGGACACTTTCTGCATTTGGATCTGCGACAGCCCTATTCTTACGAGTATAAATTTTATTTGTTGTTTTTAATCCCACCCGAAGCGGGCATCGAAATTAATAAAGTTGTCCAACTCAACTTTGATGTTTATGTATGGACAGTTGCAAGTTAAATTGTGAATGTTTTCATTGGGAGCTGTTAGGAGTTTTCTTGTTAACTTCTCAGCTTGAGAGACGTATCTTATTTATGTTATATTTCTTTGTTTTAGTCTGAGATGAGAAGTGTTGTTAACAATTAATGTGGAAGTGGATTCATAAACTGTTAAAGATTAATAACTATTCAGTCATGTTTATTTTGAACTTTGTATAGTGTTAAAATAAACTTGAATTTTCAGTAACATAAAACTACGTTCTAACAGTTTTAAGCGCGGTAATTTTTTTTTTAATTATTCCGACATTTCGGCAACTTTTCAGAAGCCGTGATCACGGAAGACAAAGATGTTAGGTGTCAATGAGTATTTTTAGCAAAGTTTTATTTAGCTTACCTCCAACTTGTTCATTTTAATTATTCAGTTTTATTTTTATTTATATAACTATGTATGTAAATAATTACTAAATACTCATTAACACTTGACATCTTTGTCTTCCGTGATCACGGCTCCTGAAAAGTGGCTGAAACGTCGGAATAATACAAATCAAATAAATCACCGCGTCCAAAACCGTTAAAACGTAGTTTTGATTATTTGTTATGGAAATATTTTTACTATCTCCAAAGGACAGGATGTTAACGGTGATTTAGTGACTGTCACATTGAGTGGTTTCGAATAACACTGAAAGAAGCAAGCTTCTTAGAAATGAGCAAGTTGCCTTAAGTGTACTTACGCTATAGAACAGAAGATCCACTTTCTTATTGTCCCTCTTCCACTTGTTACGGTCTTCTGTATTCTACTCTGTAACAAAAGAGAAAACATATTATACAGAGACGCAGGAAGAAAGAAAACATAGAGAAGCTACAAGAAGGAAAGTTTAAAAAATAAAATAATGCCCTATTTAAATGCTGTAAAGTACAGTTTCACATATCAGGCTGTTAAAACATTTCTTCTTAAACAAGCATATTACTCGGTTGACGATTATTTTTGTGCTTAAATTATAATATGATTATATAAAAATGCCTTCCTATTGACATATTTATGTAAATTTAATAATGTTTCTTGTAAATTAGAATCTTTTATAATGATAATTATGACTACGTATTTATATTTCAGACACACATGTTTCTATTTTGTTAATGAATTAATATAAATATTGGTTATTTTTTTATAGCAACACATAAGATCCATAGATTAGAATAGAATAGAATATACTTTATTGCATAACATTAAGATACAATTCAAGAAGTTTAAGTACAGAAGACAATAGGCGGTCTTATCACTAAAAGCAATTTCTTCCAGACAACCTTAGGATGGATTAGAGAAAAATTGTGTAACATGTGGGTTTTGCAATATAACTAGAATAAAAAGTATATATATAAAATTTTGAAGTGGCAAGTATAAGACAAAGATATACATATATTGATATATATAAATAAATAAATAATCATAGTAATAATGTATAGAATTAGGTACGTAAATATGGGAGAGGTGAAGATGTTATGATTATCAAGATCTATTTAATCCGAACAGAACCGAGGTTTTGAATTGAAACCAGGAAGTTTAAATTGAAATAAATAAAACTATTTATTTATACTAGCAGTACCCGGCAGAGTTGCTTTGCCTTTAAAAATAAAAATCTAGAAACCGATTGCAGCACCATCAACCGGAACCAATTATTAATCTAAACCATTCTCGAATCTACTTGAAAAAACCCAAAAAACTTCATCAAAATCAGTCCCACCGTTAAAGAGGTGTTCAGCGGCGCCACCTACCGGGTCCAATCGTGAATCTAAACCATCCCGGGATCCACTTGAACACACACAAAAATAATTTCACCTAAATCCTGGAACCCGATTGCAGCGCCATCTACTTGGTTTAAATTTGAATCTAAACCACACCAGGTGTGTACAAGTGGGTGAACACACACAAAAATAATTCACCTAAGTCAGACTAATGGCATGAAAGTTTAAATGCAGTCACCATTGCCGGAATCGGCCGGGAAAGATCATAACAAATGAATGGCTAGACTGATCGTTTTTTAATGATATTTTTTGAAATTGGTCCAGCCGTTCTTGAGTTATAAATGGTGTAACTAACACGACTTTGTTTTATTTATATATATATATATATATATATATATATATAAAAATAACATTTTGAGCTCTATCGTATTAACCCTGAGTATGAATCAAATACATTTACCTTTCTATATATATGTCGGATAAAATACACCCAGATCGGAGACAAAGTACTTGTAGATAGTTCCAAGTGAAGATGTCGATGCACAGTGAATCCTACAGTTACTACACCAACTGGAACACTTTTATATGACACAAGAATTTTATTGGGGGGCCGTCCACAAATTACGTCACACGAATGTAATTATTTTTTGACCCCTCGTCCTTGTCACAGCTGGTCACATTCGTGAGACTCCTCCCTCCCTAGTGTGACATCACATATTTTACAATTTTACATCAAGAAATTTATTAAAAACAGCAGATCAGTAATTAGCTTAAATATATTAGATTCTCAACGAGGTAGTCAAGTCTGCCAGTTTGCCTATAAGCAAACATAAAAACAAAAAATGTGACGTCACGAAATTTAGGACCCTTCCCACCCCTTAATGTGTGACGTAATTTATTGCCCTTGCAGGCCTTTTAATTTCCTTATGCTTAGGCTTGTTTAAGATATAACTTATTGCCTTAGATATAAAAGACTAAATATGAAATGTATACCAGGGAAACTTCTTCAAAAACCCGAAACTTTATAAAAATATATCACGGTTATTAACCATTCAAAATTAACGGATTGTGTATTATAATATGTTTGTTTTCTAGAGTTCGATACCTCGCGGACACTATCCCATTTTCCAAAACAAAAATACTATATTCTCATCTGTTTTATTACATGTATACAATTATAAGTATACATAGCCCAACATTGATGTCCATTATCCAATTGCTAAGGTCGGGAAAAACGAACAAAGAAACATATAAATATCCAAACAAAGTCACTATTTTATCCTAGTATAGATATAAAGGTAACGTTCAGATCTATATACCCATTGGAATTACAAATTAAGACAAGTGGTTTAAAAGCGAAGCAAAAAATATGAAGATAAATAAAAAGGCACAAGAGGCGACATTTGTGCGACTACATGGCGACGTCAAGTGCTCTCGCGCAGGTAGCTGTCGGAAGAGTAGTGATGTGCCTAAAATTATATCGAAAAACTAACATCGATAAACTTCTTTGATTTTGGTTTTTCCAGAACGATACAATATGGGCTCTTCAAAAAGGTGATATTTAAAGTCTCAACGAGGTAGGGAACGTATCGGGTCCCTTAGTTTTGCAGGTATCCATGGGCAACGGTAACTACGTGATCTCAAATGGACCCGTATGTCAGTTTGCCTACAAGCAAACACACAAACAAAAATCTTGTAAGGTGACTGTATTGAGAGATAAATGGTTTTTGTACATGATTTTATAAACGTATGCTAAAATAAAAGTAAAATACATACAGAGAGAGAAGAAACGCTATTTATTTTAAGCGACATTTGGTAAGAGGTTTAAAATGATGATACATTTTTTTATCCTAATGTCTTCCACTTAGGAGCCTAATCTGAATTTGGAATCTATCATTTGAAACTTCAAACTTATCTCCTGACATTTTTTAAATTGTCGTCTAAAACAAATAGCTTTTCATCTCTCAATATTGTGTTGATCTCAGAAATAAAAAGCCAGCGATAGTAAAAAAAGCGCTTACTCAATTTCAATTTCAAAATCTAGTTTTACTTTCGAACGCTTAAATGCTCTTCATTGAATATTAGGAATTATTGATACTGAAATGACCGGCTGAATATGAAACAAAATCTTATAAGACCGATATTGAGACCGGTTAAATTAAACTACCTTTTAATCAATACTATAATAAATCTGTAAATGGTTCGATTTTGTACAAAGCGTTCAAAATGTAAAAAAATCAGGAGGAATAATGCGGACCAAAGATTCCGAAAATGCAATTTTCTGAATTCTTATCTGTCTGTCTTTCTACCTGTTTGTCTGTCTATCTCTCTGTCTGTTAGAGTATCATGTGAAAGCTACTGAACGGATTTAATAGAAACTCGACACAGAGTTAGCTTATAATATCCCGGGGCGTAACTTAGAATACTTTTAATCCCGATAAATGACGTAGTTTTCGTGGGATAGACGAAAATAGTGAAAAGATAGCGCTGCGATCGCATCTTTTTTGAGAACTACTGAACGTATAAGAATGAAACCCGACACAGTCCTGGCTTATTATAACCCGAGTTAACACTTAGGATACATTATCCCTATAAATGATCTCGTTTTCATAAAATAGACAGATTAGCTAAATAGATGGCGCTGCAATCGCGTTTGTTTCAATTCACTAACAAATACCTACGTTGTCATAAACATGTCATTCTTTATATTATTTCTAATCGGGTTGGCTTTGACTCACCTCTACGTTTTACTAGACAGTTGTCTAAACTATATGAATTTAGTTTCTTTGTTATTATTATGTGTCAAAAACCGAATTAAGTTTCTGTGTAAGTAAAATAAGGCAAAGCCTAGTCAGTGGCTAGGCTAACTCTAGTTAATACATCATTCAAGATATTGTTTTGATATTCTGTTTTAATTTCACAAATAGTTTTTATTGTTATTCATTTTAAATTTAATATTATTTTGAGAATATCATCAAAAGGAATTGTCAAATGTCATCTACAAAATCAAACGACAGATTATAATTATATTAAATATCGATATCCAGTCACATCACTACACCAAAGGCTGGTTAATATATATCAAACACTTGAGATTGTTATCGGAACGGAATGCATATATTATTTGTAGAACCATAAAGCGTTCATATGTTAAAGCTTGGGACTTTGTTAAGGGCTGGTATCGGCAAAAATTATCCCTTTTTCATAACCACCACCACCCAAAGTACGTCGTTTATTATTAGTTAAACTTTGGTCAGTGGCCTTAAATAGGGTACCAGGCAGACAAACTGCAAGAGAGTAGTCTACTCTGGTACGGTCCTCTCTCATTGCTTTCACCTTCTCCCAATTGTTTGGAGTCGGCACAATGTCTGTATCTTCCATACTCGTCTATTGTGACATACGCCCGCCCTGTTACACAAGAAATCATCGTGTCATCTTTCACACAATCCATCTCTTTTTTGGTCTACGTTTTGATTAAGATTTGATTATTATGAATTTTGACATTACTTGTATAGAGAGATTACGTCAAATTTTAACCGTTATTAAGGCAAATAAACGGCCGGTAAGATATAGGAACCGGCCCTTAATCCAATATACTTGATGACAGAGATAGTAATAGCACGTAATAGCATTTGTCAGATGTTACACACGCGTATAGTCAACGGACCACATAGTCAGTAACTGTCAATGTCGAATAAAATGATAACAAGTTCGTTATCAAGGAAATGTCTGTTCAGGCGAATTTCAACCTAATTGTATTTCACAACTGTAGGACAATGACCTTATGGTGGATCGTGATTCAGTTGGTTCAATTGTACTTACTTGACAAGTAAAGAGTCTACTGTTACGTTTGGACCCGTCGTCAAACAGTCAGAAAGAAAAGAAGTTTATTTGGTCTTTAATCACATAGTAAACACATTATAAAACAAAAAATAAAATGGCTTTTAAACTATTTAGGTATATTGCAAAAAATGTCTCGCGATGGTACCAAATAGGTACAGCTTAGCATATGTTAGGCAACGGGTGTCTGACGCTGATTTTCAACTGCACCCTGGGACGAACGGATGTTGCACTGCTATTTATATATAGTGTGAATAATCATAAATTACATTTTTTATCGCAGGAGTTCAGCAGACAGGCAGACGGCCCAGTTGATGGAAAGCGGTTACCATCGCCTATGGACATTTGCAACACGAAAGATGCTACAAATGCGCTGCTGCTCTCTGAAGGGAGACTGGAACCTCGTCACTAATGCCGGACTAAAGGTTGTTATGGCGACATACTTTAGACCAGGGGTGGTAGCCATCCAGTCGGGCAAATGCCCTACCACCTGGCTGTGGGTTGTTTAGTCGCCTCTTACGACAGGCCGCCCGGCCGCAGGAAATTGTATTCTTTCTCCGTTCCTGCACGGATGACTTACATATAGATATACGCATAATACATAGAATGAACAAAAACCTAATAATAAATTAGTACTAAGCATATTCCTCCTACACCACTCGATCTTCGTGCGACAAAGCGCTCTTCTCCACGCCATCGTTTCACAGGCGAACGAAACGCTTTGCCTCCAGGTTCCTTCTACGTACGGCAGAGTTGTGATATGTGCTACCAGAGTGCGTGTTTCCCGAAAAATATAAGACGGGTATCTTCAACATTCGTGTGAATAGGTTTTATCTCTCTATCTCTAGATAAGCGTGCTCCATCTTCGACCGAATCATCGTCCGACATTAGGCGTAGTCATGATCAAATGCGAACCATATTTATCATAAAAGAATAATATTGAGGAGATGCTTATTTTTTTTAAATTTATTATTTAAATATCCAACAGTATATCCATAAATTTAATACCTAAGAAAACATAACAATAAATCTAAACCAAAAATTGGATACTTATGGAGACTCACACCAACGCGCAATACCACCGCATTGCATTACACGCAAACTTTACAAACAAACCAAGACATACAAAGAACCTAAAAATTAATAACCCAGACACAGAAAGGAAAAACAACACAATTGGCACTAGTTAAGATATATATAGGTATAGACATAAGGCACACACTGCACATGCACTTCCTTACAACACCAGCATGTAACAGATACACTCTACATTAGTATAAGTTCAGTATTAAAAATAGAAAAAAAATATATAAGTTATTTTTAAAGTACACTACAACATAAAAATCACTAAATTAATGTCACGCACAATAACAAAATAAACAATAAGCGTGTATGAACTCTAAAAACTTTCATAGAAATTAAGTTGTAAAAAAGGGTACGGAACTCGAGTCTGTAGAGTAGTTAAAAAAAAAATTCAAGAAGAATGTTATAATATGTGGTATTTATATGAAATGCATATTACATATGAATTATAAACAGTATAGTGGTATATCAAACGAAAGCACACCTAAATATTCTTCATATAATTTATTCGTTGTTATCCATTACTAAGATAAAATCACCTGATGTTTTCTCCAAAGTAATATCATCGAATGTATATAATAACGACTATAGTTTCAAAGAGCACAGTGTGCGGATGTGGATCGCGTTACATGATTAGATGCGCAGACGCATGGTCTTATAAGCATGAGGCTTATTCATAGTGGAGACAATAATATTCTAACAAGAATGTTTCGATTACGAAATCTGTCAAATACTCTGCTTTACATGTACCAAACAAGATGGCGTTTTTATCAATTAGAACATTAGAACTTTCTATATAAAATTTGGGGCTAAAATAATTGTTTAAATTATATTTTGTGATATTTTCAATGTGGATACAATGAAAATATACTTTATGTAATTGTTAATGATGTTTTGTTAAAATTAGTACCTTTTTCAATATACAGATTTCATATGAATAGTTCAAAAAATATATTCAATGTTATGTTACTGCTCCATCTGGCATAATGTTAGTGTTAGTGACCGTTTCACGTAGACGAAGCGATAGGCTTAATGCGTTATCTGTTACGCAATATTCTTATTAATTACCAATTATGTATGTATTATGTGTATATATATACATACATATATATACACACACACACACACACACACACACATATATATATATATATATATATATATATATATATATATATATATGCACTAATGTTACTAAACATTAACGGCGTTATTTTTAACGTTATAAACAACGCACTTTTGGCCACAGTCACTTACTATAAAACTCTCTCAGATGGAGGAAGTACATTAGGAATGTATTCAAATTATTGGAAGATATAAGAAACAAACCATCATGAAATACAGCGTATTTTCTATAGAAAGATTAATAAACCCTTTATGCCGAAAAATGGAATTCTGACTCGAATTATGTGTCATCAAACTTCAAAGCTTCATGAATAAATAAACATAGAAACAAGTCCATTTGTCACGTTAATAGTCAGAATATTATTTTCTTTTTATTTTGCAGGTCTATCCTATGAATTGAGGGCACGGCCACGTGGCTTCGCTCACTGACCGGGACAGCGGGGATAAAGAGCTAACAGCGATTAACCAGTTGCGTTAAACCATCTATAAGCCATAGATCCTGTGGGATTTATCTGCTGTATTTATAATAGAAATAGCTATTTGTATGCTACAGCCTGCAGTGAATGCCGTGGTTCTTCCGTGACAGCACATATTCTTCTACAGTGACGCATATTGTCTTGTAGAAAGCATGCCTCGGTTAAACTCTTATTACACTACACTGATTTAGGGATCTGGTACCGAGGACAGACGTTACTTAGTTAAGGATTCTGATTTTATATTTCTTATTACATAACCCTTTTTTCTCTGAGATAAAATCAGACAGGCATACTGCCTACCTAATGGAGAGCGGGTACCGTCGCCTATGGACATTTGTAAGTGCTAGCAATGTGGTGCCGCTCTCTAAAGTTAGACTGGAACCTGGCCACTACTGCAGGAATACAACGCTGTAATGGCGGCACACTCTATACGAGGGATGGTACTCATCCAGACGGACAAATACCCCGCCACCTGGCGGTGGGTTGTTTTGTCTCCTCTTATGACAGGCTTTTTTTTAGGAGGGGATATCTGATTGAGGGCCATCATCCGAGCAGTGAATTGGGGAAATCGCGAGCGGTGTGTGGGATGCGCCAGGTCGAGATGGCACTAGCACCTCTAGCCTAAGCTAAATATGCTATTGCATCTTAATCTTGGGTTTTAATGGGTATCCCTAACTGTGGTGTACACAGTTAGGGATACCCTTTGAAACCTCTGGGTATTTCGTCCTTCGCCTTTAATGCTAGGGCCACGGCTAAATGGCCTAGCCTCTCCGCTGGCTCTGGCAGTCGTTGGCCCATCGGCCTCTTCCACTGCTGGGAGACTTCGTTTGTCCCCCGGTATCTTCTTACTCTTATTGCGTGGGGCGGCTTGTAACTCGCCCCACGGGAGGAGAGGTGGGCGCGCGCGGAATACGTCGCACCCCCCTCTCGACGGCATAAAGAGGGTGGGGAGCCCTTTCACTAGGGGACCACCCGCACCGCCTGCTCACGGCGGCTGAAGGAATAAGCTAGACTTCTGGCACCGATGCATCCTCATTTGCTCTTACGACAGGCTGCCCTAACACAATAATTAGTATTTTTTTCCGTTCCTCTTTTTTCTTTTCTTCCCCCTTCTTCCAATTATTTGGGGTTGGCAGAATATGTCTTTTCTTCTATACTCCTCTATTCTGACAGACGTCCTCTGTCACACCACAAATCATCCTATCATCATTCACAAAATCCAACCATCTATTTAGTTTACCTTTATATTTATATCCATCAATCTTGCACTTTAACATCCTTTTTGTCACGTGACTTTCATCCCTCCTCATTACATAGGCGTACCACCTCAGTTTTCTTCCTCTCAATTTTTCACTCACGGATGGAACTTTCAAAGATGGGGATCTTACGTACTCATTTCTCACCTTATCCATTCTTGTAACACTACAAATCCATCACAACATTCTAATCTCAGCTGAGTCGTTTTTGGTCTATTGTACTAAAAATTGTATCCTTACTCCGTTTCTGAATGGGTCAAAAAGGGTTCGGTCGGATAGTTCTACTTCTTCAGTTTCTTCAGTCTCACGAGGAGAGAGGGGGTGAGCGGAGATGCTGCGTGCTGTGATTCTGCGACCGTTATGCACGGACGAGGAGCTCATCCTTATTTAGCGAGCAAGCTCATCACCAAATTACCATATCAATAGGGGTGTCCAAATCCCGCGGAAAAATCTAATTCTCATTAAAAAACCGTAAAAGAGTAATAAACTGGACTTTAGAAGTTATTGAACGACATACAAAGTTGCAAAATCTGTTAGCAGTTGACCACCCACTGCGCTAATATAGGATAATTCAACATGGCCGGCAGTAAGTTTGTTTAGCGCGCACGCGCATGTCTCGCGACACGATTGGTTGTTAAAATGCGCTTGTAGTATGACCACAATAATGAAGGCCCAATCAAATAGACACATTTTCTGTCAACAACGAATATTTTTGGTAACTGCAACACTACAAAATACTATAATATGAAAAATTTGCAGAGAATTATAGTTTGTAAAATGTAAAAAATCAGGGGGGCAAATTCAGGCCAGTAGATTCAGAAAATGCAACTTTTAGAATTTTAATCTGTCTGTCTGTTAGAAACTACGTGAAAACTACTGAGCGTTTAAATGAAACTTGTTACAGAGCTTTTATGTTCTAGGTCAATGGGATACTCTCTATTCCGACCAATAACGTCACTTCCGTGGGAGACATATTTATATCCAACAAGTTGGCTCGCCAGTCTCAATTTTTTGGTGCCACTACGTGTTATCAACGCGAACGAAGTTTCAACTGGCATAAAGTGAAAATATATATTTATTCATAGAGAAGTGAAAAATTCTTTAGGCGCGCTATACACTCTTTTGTAGGTACTGAATAAGACAGCCATCACGGTCGGCTATGTGACGCTCGTTTGGGTAAAGACGGCTCGAGTCGACTAAAGGAGCGGGAGAGTTATAGTCAACGCGTCACTGCTGTACCCGCTCGGCGAGCATTAATCCTCTTGATGAATTTTTGACTTATGTCGTGTGGTCTTAAGCACAAACTAAGTTATTATACCAGAAGTATGCTTTTATTCTAAAATTTCTAAGCCTTTCTTGTTTTAACTTGACTTCCTTGACTTCCGAAAGAGAAGGTTCTCAATTCGTCTGTATGTTTTTTTTTTTTGTATGTTCGTTGAGTTTTTATGAGTTGATCCCAGAGAAATCAAGAGTAACCTTTATTAAAGAACGTCTAGCGCCTATATTTATCGAAAAAAGCTTCTTTCTATACGCGTGCTAGTATTACTATTTCTACAGGCACTTAATTTTTTTGAATGCATGTTAGATTTCTCCGTCAATTGTGGACCGATTATCATATTATTATTTTTAATCGGAAGGGTGATGTGATGAATGACTCCCAGCTAATTCTAGAGAAACCTTCAAAAAATGTTAACCGACTTCTTTATTACACAATATCTCCGTCAATTATGGGCCGATTTATATAATTTGATTGTGTTATTAATGAATTCATAGTCACCCTAGCAATCCTTCGGCGCGGTGCGCCAGCGCACGCCGCGTTGACAGCGCAATGGGCCGCCGAGCGATTTAAAGCCGCACTGCCGCGAACTACTTCCGTTTCCAGCAAAACAGAGTATGCGCTTTTGAAGAATGTCCACTACATCCTCGACGGTAACCAATAAATTTATTATTAGAGTTCTAAGTTACAGATTTCGGTGATTAATAGTGTATAAGGAAGTCGTTGCGAAATAATTCCCCACCAGATTCCAATTCTGTAGCTTTATGCACATTTGAAGCGCTCTAAGCCTAGGTTACCTATATTTAATGGTGTTAAATAAAGTGGAATTTTCATAATGTAAGGCTCCATCTGGGATAATATTAATGTTAGTGATCGTTTCACGTAGATGTAGCGATGGGCTTAGTGCGTTACTTGTGATGCGATATGGTTATTATAATTGTTAATCACGTTGAACACTGACAGATAACGTATGTGTTATGTATGTACGATGAGGTAGTCATTAGGCTACTTCCTCAAATTAAACCAGTGCATTACAACCCCGAGTTTGATTCACACGCGTCCGCTCCGTAGCTATCAGTATGTATATACACTAATGCAACCAGTCATTAACGGAGTTATTATTAATGGTATAAACAAGACGCATTCGGCCACAGTCACTGACTATAACGTTGTTCCAGATGGAGCAGGGACATAAGGAAATAATGTACAAAACGCTGTTTAACGCTACGCGTGTCAAGGGTTTTGATTTATAGTGTGTGTTCAGCGAATAGGTATAAAGTGCTTATAGCCCAGAAAGCTTGTGGCATAATCATGGTAGAAGAATTTATTTTATAAGTAATTTTCTATTTTTTTTTTATAGTTAAATCTTTATTCACAGTAGTAAATTTTGATAAGGAATGTTTTAATTATAATTAATATTAAAAATAGGAAAAATCCCAGATTGTTGTGAGGAGGGAATGATCTCAAAAAGTTGATTGTGTTTCTTCATTCGGGACTAAGTTTCCTATATTCATTTTATTTAGATATAATTTGTATTTAGGACTAGCTGTGTCCGCGACTTCGTCCGCGTGTAAATTTTTTTCGCGGAACCCTATATAAAAGTAAAAATAAGTAGCCTAACTTACTCCTTATAAAACATAAGCTATTTGCCAGTAAAAGTCTCGTCAAAATCGGTCCAGCCGTTTTAAAGATTAGCCGGAACATCCAGACTGACAGACAGACAACATTAAAAAAAAAAAAAAATTTGTTATGTCAAGTACCATATATGTATACTTTCATATACGTTTAGTAAAAAGCTGTTATTTTGAAATTATAAAGAGATATTTCAATTTTATTCATCTGTATAGATTTTCATTATGATTGTATATAATACTAGAATATGCCCGCGCCTTCATCTACACTTGATTTCATTTACCCGCGGTATTCCCGGAATAAAACCATATCCCACATTTTACTACGTAAAATTTGTCATCGAACAGTGAAAAAATCACATTGAAATTCATTTTTTTATTATCTGGCCATTTTAAATCATTCCCAGAAAAATACCCGCGGGATTCCCAGGATAAAAAGTAGCGCAGCTTTAAGTCTAAGAGTTTGCTGTCGATCAGCGAAAACCGCAAAGAAATAATGGCAGTAGTTCTGACGTGAATCCCGAACAAACAGATAAACAGACAAGAATTCTAAAAAAAATACATCGCGTTCTCTATCGTTTGTATAGTCTATTGCAGTTGTTTTTTTTTAAATAGCTTCAATTACAGACACGGCATTTTTATATTTTTGTAATATAATAATTAATATATAGATTATTTAAATCAAATATAATTATTATTTGAGTTTTTTTAAAATTTGCATGTAGTAGGTAAACAGGCAGACGGTCCACCTGATGGAAAGTGGTTACCGTCACCTATAGACGCAACACCAGGGGTGTCGCCAAACCGTTGCCGACCTCTAAAAAAAATTATAATGTCCGTCTTAAAAAACCCCATATCGTAACGCAAGGGGAAGTGGCGGGAAGTTCCCTCCAGATCATCGTAATTAGTAGTTTTAAGTATTTCGTTTTTCTTTCTTTAGATAATTCTTTTAAGGAAATTCAATTCTCTGCGTTTTCATTATTTTCAGTGACCGACATAGAGTACAAAAATAAAACCTCGTTTAAAAAAACCGACTTCAAAAATTAAAAAGTGTAAAATAACTTATTTCCAAAGCTATTTTTAATTATAATATCTTATTTTCAATATATATTATCTAAAACATCTTAAAGTCGGTGGTTAGTAATTTTCAAAATATAGTAATTTTTATGTTTTATTTCGCACCGACTTCAAGACGTTTTAGATAATATATATTAAAAATAAGATATTGTCACGAACTACAGGACTCGAATTAAAAATGCCGTTGGGACTACTATAGAATTTATTAGAACTGTACAAACACGTATAAAACAAATACAAATAAAACTGGATGCAACCAGTTCACACTGCACGATTCAATGCAAATCGACATGCGAAAAGTCCGTCGTCTATATCGCTAATCGCGAGTACTACAAACGTCTTACTCCTCTCGTAGTCGTCGCTTGACTGCCCGCCCCTACACAGTACAAAGAAATTGGCCGCGCGCACTGAATTTCCGAGAAATAGTAATTTGCACACCGGAGAACGGCTAACAAAGTCGAAAACAATAACAACAAGGATTAGTTCGACGCTAATGATGGTTATAAAACAAGTAGAAAAACACAATAGCATGTTTTTGATGGCATGTAACAATAATATAATTAAAAACAGCTTTAGAAATAAGTTATTTTATACTTTTTAGTTTTTGAAGTCAGTTTTTTTAAACGAAGTTTTTTTTATTTGTTACCTTTTAGTGTCTAGATATGGGTAGGCTTACGAAAGGTGTCGCGCGCCTTAAAAAATGTAGGAATTTTATTTCATAAAAAAATGTTCATAAAATGAAAACTACTGGGCCAAACTATGTTAAATTTTTAGAGGACCAAATGGCAACTATTCCGCGCATCAAACTAAAGAAGAATCACGTAAATCGAATCATAAATTTCAGCGTAATCGGTGTACATACATAAAAAAAACAAACCAATCAAATTGAGAACCTCCTCCTGTTTGAGTCAGTTAAAAACAACTTACAGTCAACAATCTAATTGAATTTCAAGCGATATTTTCTATCTTGGTCTTAAAGCTGCACCAATGAGTAGCCAAAATATAGCTAAGAGCGTGGCTTTGCCCGTAACGCATAATTACCCCCGGACTGGCAGGCATTAGGTTCGCAATGTAATTTACGATTCACGCTTGACCTGTTTCGACATTTAACTTGCTGACTGTGTTCACGATGAGCTTGCGCGCCTTCTAAATCTTACTACTCATTCATTTCCCTTACTGTAGTGTATGCGAGGGTACTTGCGAATATTCTTTGATGTATAAAGTACATTAGTAAGCATGTTATCAGTCGATACGCGACTACTGGGGTAGGAGTAAACATTTCGAGCTATTACCGCCATTTTGTCGTAAGCGACATTTGTACTTAAATATATTTTTTGTTGTAAAAGATATTTAAACTATTATTTTAAGAATGCGATTTTCGTTAGACTAAGTAGACCCTATTAAACCAAAAATTGAATGTTTTAAAACAAAATAATTGTTTAAAATACTTTATATAACAAAAAATATATTTAGTTACAAATGTCGCTTACGACAAAATGGTGGTAGAGGCTTGATTTTTTTTCTTTCCCGGGGCATTCTTTAGCACTGATGCGCTAGGATCAGCGTGGGCGTAACTACGTTCTAAGTCTCACGCTCTTCCTGCCATAAGCGCGGGGCACATGGGAGGAGGGTGGTTTTAGTGGAGTATTGAGTAGTCAAGTCTCCACACAAGCCGGCGATTTCACTCTGATGCCCATTCGTGGTCTCACCTCTCGCTTTGGTCTAATTCCTAGTAAAGGACCCGGTAGTGTGCGAAATGCATTTCCCCCGCCTCAAAAAAAAAAAAGCATTCTAATGGTGCAAGAATTTTTGAAATCGATCCATTTGTTTTTGAGTTTATTACACACATACAAAAAAAAGAAATCCTTTCTTTTTATAATATTGTTACAACTTAAGTTCCGACAAAAACAATATCCACCTACATATCTGTAAAAACACATTTTATTACCTGTCGCCATTTGAACTAATTGTAATTCTTTTATGATCGTCTTCTTTTGCTTACAGATTTATTGGCATACGTTTCTAGAGGATAGCCCATTGTTTTATTGTACTCATTTATGCATTATGTTTGGATTTGCTGTGTTCGGTTATATTTGTACCTGTGTTATACGTGTTTGTATAGTTCTAATAAACTCTATAATCATTCCAAGTCCAAAATTGTAACACTATTATTATATTACAGACAGATTATAGAAGAAATACGGTTTTATATCACAAAGGCAATATAATAAGGATGTTTCTAAACTCGAAAAAGTCAATATATTCTAAAAGAAACAACTATTTCCGCCCTCAAATCTAATTGCAGTTCTCCCCTCACAATCGATAAAATTAAATTGCTTTGTAATAATTGCCACCGTTTGATGTTAATATTCCGTGACTTGAAACATTACTGTCTTTGCTATAGAACACAGTCATGTCGTTGGTCTATTATTAATGTATGGTCTAGCTGCAAGGAAATTTGATTAAATTGATCAATACAATATACATAAAAATTCACGAGCGACATTACGTTATGCAACCCTAAAAACAGTATATAAATAGTAACAACTCATGAATGTCCCACTTTTGGACTTGGACCTCCGTATTTTTGTAGGACTGTACTGGATCCGTCACGCATGTCCAAAGTGGTTTGGCGGGTTTGACAGTTATCGCCATGTGCATATTTTATGACAATTGTTCTTTTTCATCGCCAGCACATATGTGCATTTGATCAAAAAACTGCCTAAGTGATGCATGCTTTCAAATTTCATTGAAATGATTTTTGAAGTTTAATCATCTTGATATTTTTCAGAATAGATAGACAGATAACACTTTATTGTACACCAAAACATAGATAAAGCGTAATAGAAAATACAAGAGATAATACAACAGGCGGCCTTATCGCTAAAAAGCGATCTCTTCCAGGCAACCCTTGGCAGGGATTAATGGATTTTTAATATTGGCGGTGATGCATTTTATAAATAATGATAAGTATATATAATACATATAAGTACAAAAATAATAGAAATACAAATTCAAAAGTTTTTATTCAAAATAAGTTCCACTGGAGAACAATTTGTAAAGGTCATACATATAAATATATATACATATTGTTACAATTTTGGCTTCGATAAAGACAAATTTGAACTAATTGTAATCCTTTTATGATCGTCTTCTTTTGTTTACTTATTGCGGAGCACAGCCTATTGTCATTAGTCAGGTGTTACGGATTATGAGTACAAGCTGATTCTAGGAAATTATGACGAGGCTTGCCGGGCGGGCATATTTGCATTCGTGCAGTATAAAGCGACGGCCTGGTTAAGAGAGGAGGCAGTTAAGCTACGGTGGCCTCTGTGGTTGAGCGGGCTAAGCCTTTGTCGGCTTACCTCACTGCAATGCAGAGGCTCCGGGTTCGATTCCTAGTATAGTAAATTTCGGAAACGTATTTTCTCCGTTATTTATTATGGACTGGGTGTCTGGGATCGGCCCCAGAATGGTCCGTTGTATATTACTCATAACACAAGCGTAACTTGCTTAATTTGGGGATATACAGTGTATGTGTTTGTCTGCCGATTTATAAAAAAAGCTACGACTACGATACGGGCGTGACGTGTGTATATTCGGGAATCTAATAGTGACGAACTTTGCGCGTTTTATTAAATTACGACCTTTTGCATTACGTTTGGATTTGTTGTGTTCGGTTATATATGTACCTGTGTTCTACGTATTTTTATAGTTGTAATAAACTCTATAATAAATCTAACGGCATTTTAATTCAAGTCGCGCTAACTAGAGTATGCCACCATAACAACCTTGTGTTGTGTTGTTCCGGCATTAGTGACCAGGTTCCAGTCTCCCTTAAGAGAGCAGCAGCGTATTTGTAGCAACTTTGGTGTTGCAAATCAAGTGGGCCGCCTGCCTGTCTGCTGAACTCATACAATAAAAAAAAATAAAAAATAACTCGTAACAATATGATAATACAAACATAGATACACATATATAACAGTCTTAGGAATTATTATACCCAATAGATTTGGCTTTTCTTATAATAATAGGTTATAAGATGTCTCATTCCAAAGACGCACAGCCTGGACGGTAAAAGAGTTATTGTAAAAACAAGACATATTTACAGGTATGTTTATTCTGTATTTAGTTGAGGAGCGTAAATTGTAGGAGCTAGATACGTACAGAAACTGGAAGCTTTCCTTGAGGTAAGGAGAACTAGTGGGTAGAATTAATATACTGTAGAGTAGACTGAGAATATGTATATAATAAAACTGTTATTTGAGAACATCGTCATATTTTTTTTACGAGGGGAAATCCAATTGATCGTTCATCAGCCGCGAAAGGAGAAGTCGCGGTCAGTATGTGGGAGTGGTTGGATCAAAAAACGATCGTTTTCAAAACGACCAAACGATCGTTTTTAAAACGACCAAACGATCGTTTTTAAAACGATCAAACGATCGTTTTTATAACGACCAAGCGGTCGTTTTTTGATCCAGCTTCGTCATTATTCAACTATTTGCGGGTTTCACCTCGCCGGGGCGGTACTAGTATCTCCGCAGCAATGTTATTGCGACGCCACGGTTTGGGATATCCACTAAAACCCCTGGTCCCTTGGCCGGGTTGTGGGCTCGCAAACACCTCCAGCCCGTTGAAAACATCATCCTGATTTTTTAAAATCTAACTAACAATACGAATATGCTTAATTTTTTTCAGTAGACATAGACAGAGACCGCACTTTATTGTTCACCAAAACAAAAATTACAACAAGACTATAGTTACTTGGTAAAACAAAAGGTGGCCTAATCGCTAAAAGCGATCTCTTCCAGGCAACCTCACTCAAAGGACATTCTTAAATTATCTGTAATTATTATGCAACAAAGAAAAAGGAAAAAATATATAAATAAAAATGACATGCATGGACAGCAGATTACAGTCGTAAAGTATTGTAAAGTAGCATATACATTATTGCATAAAACTAACATAATGATTCTTGAGTGAATTTTTAATAAATGGCAAAAGATTTAGCTTTTCTGACGTCAGTGGGCAAAGAGTTCCAAAGTAAGACAGCCAGTTGTGTGTGATTTAAGTATTTTGCTATTTACTAGACTTTTGTATAGCGCCTATAGATCTTTATATACCTAGTAGTTTATAAGAAAAATGTTTGTGGCATATAAAGAGGACGGATGAAAGTCACCTGATAAAAAGAATGTTAAACTTCAAGATAGATGGGTAAAAATGTAAAGGTAGACCAAAAAAAGATGGATGGATTGTGTGAAGTATGATATGTGGTGTGACAGAAGATGTATGTCAGAATAGAGGAGTGTGGGAGGAAAAGACATATATTGTGCCGACCCCAAATAATTGGGATATGGTGAAAGAAAAGGGAGAAAAATAGACCAACAGTTAAATTTTTTCCCAGAGATGAGGGCAGTATTCCATTGAATGGAATGAAATACTGCTCTCATGTTTGGGATGGCTCAATCAAATACCAGTTCGAGACAGTCGAATCAATAGAGAAAAGAGCCAGGAAACTGATAGGCAATAACCAACTATTCGACGAGAGGCTACAGAGCCTTCATCGACGTAAAGTCGTGAGTTTGTCGGTATCTATAAGATACACTTCGGCGAGTTTGCTACATTTTACCACCGCACAAGCAGACGTACGAGCTCACACCACCGACATATGGTGGAAATAGCAACAAAGCGGACGAAACGCTATGCTTCCACTTGTATCATACGTACCGTTGAAGAGTGAGACTCTCCTGAAAAATACAAAGTAGGTGTCTTCAAATTTCACGTGAACAGGTAAGCGTTCTTCACCTTAGACTACATTTCCACCTGTCATCAGGCGTAATGTCGATCAAACGCGAACCTATTCAATATAAAAAGAAAGAAAAAGTGCTATATTAACACCGGAACCCTAGCCCATGTTAATATCACAAATGCCAAAGTAATGTCTGTCTCTCTGTTACACTTTCACAGAAAAACCGCGGTACCGATTTTGCTGAAATGTGGTAATTTCTATACTGAAAATGAATATAGGATAACTTTTATCCCGTAAAATGGAATAGTTTTCGCGGGATGGATCGCAATTTTCCGAAAGCAAACAGCGGCTAGAAAATTTAATATTGTAACATCTAATTGAGCTGGAAATTCGGATGGCTTCCGAAAGATACAACAAGATCTTAAGATTAGAAACTTTCACAAGTAAAGTCATTGGGAAAACCCTATTAACATGGTTTTCTATAATACTAATTACAGGTTGTATTAACTACTGAAGTCGATGCGTAGTGAAATGTAAACACTTTTTGCTTTAAGGCGATGTTAGACCAATCATTTTTGTCGTTCAATTTGAATGAATCATTCAATACCACTGAATATCGTCGTGAGCTTTCGGTTCTGTGTCTTTATGTCTATCTGTCATCTAATATCTACATTAAAATTAGTACAGTCTTTCACTTCAGTCACCTTAAAAGTAGAAAAATAATGACCGCGTGTACATAGTCTATCGCACAATGAAAGGTAGAATCGCCTGTTCTCGTCACTAATGTCTAATACAATTGTGCCGAGTGGTGTTCATATAGCGGGGCGCATATGCTGGAAGGCATAGGGATTGCACCGGCTCGATGCTCAATTATCGACAATCCTCCAACTTGACAATAATTAAATCTTGCTTTTGCAATTTTATACTATTGTTACAAGTTGGGCCAAATACAAGGGATGCACACCTGCCTGCCATAAAACCTGGTTTATTGCCCTTCCTCTATTCGGAGTTCTTTTAGACGTTTAGATAATAGCCTATTGTTATTGTGCTTGTTTATGGCCGTTCGCAGACATAATCCTGCAGGTGTGCAGAATTATGTTTTCTGGGAATAGTCAATTTTGGAATTTTCGATGGTGGCTCAGATGTGATTCGTGGAAATCATTGTTTACACGATCCTAAGCTGAGTATAAAAGGGTGTCCGAACGGAGAGATGGGCAGTAAAGCGACGACTACGATACGAGTAAGACGTTTGTAGTACCCTCGATTAGCGATATAGACGACGGACTTTGCGCGTTTCAAAATGCATTGAATCGTGCAGTGTGAACTGGTTGCATCCAGTTTTATTTCTATTTGTTTTATACGTGTTTGTACAGTCCTAATAAACACTATAGTAATTCCAACGGCATTTATTTTAATTCGAGTCCTGTAGCTCGTAACAGTATTATAGATATGTATTAAATAAAAATAAAACGACCAAATAAACATACTTTTAAAATAAATTAATAATATTAGAAATACTATAATTAATTTGTAAGATCTTTGTCAATTTTAACGATTATCGATATTGTCTAATTTTTATTAGAGTAACATACTCGAAGGAAATTTACATTATCTATGTAAACTTCGCTACAGCCTGTGATATACATTCATTATAGTGAAGTACTTAGTTAGCCTGCAAATAAGTCGTTATCATCCGTTGCATAGACATCTACTTTACTTTTTGAAAAAAAAACAATTTGATTTATTTCTTAATATAATTATTTTTTATAATCAGATAAAACAAAATCAATGTAATAATACTAGTATGAAACTAATTTAAATATATACCAAAAGCATAACATACGCTAAATAATTAAAACTAAATGTAGCAGATCACTTGACAATTGTTCTGACCACGCTCACCGCTAGCAGTTATCTGCTACACAATGTAATTTAGTCTTAATTATTTAATTTATATTTTAATGTTTAAAAAAATATACACTAACATTTATAAATTGAAAAACTATTCGAACTACCGATATCCCCATTCAATAATCTTATCATTCTAAAATTGATTAATTCAATTAAACTGCACAACAACATGATCTAGTTCTATTGCTTGCCAGCCATAAGCTTCATATCCTGATTGTCAACCATCATATTACGCAATTTTTAAATTAAGAACAATTATAATTTTTCGTAATGACTTTTTTAATTCAATTAAATGTTGTACACGTAACAAAACAATTCATAATTATTATTACAATACAATAAAAATGACAAACTAACAAATATATACACTAAAAAGAAAAACTTCAATTCAATAACTCAACTTTATGCATTGTTTTGGCGACCGTGACAGGACATAACACTCATAAAATATTTATCTGTGTTTTTTTTTCTATTAATTTCCTCTCCATCTTTATGACATGAAATAATCATTACAAAACAATCGCCCGAAGAAACACTCTTATCAGATCGATTCGAATCCAAGTTTTTATCGATAACGCTAGTAATTTCCCTTCCCTAAACCGCCCCTTCGCTGCTTGTCATTAAGGGTGATCCATCAAAACGTCCGTCAGGATTTAGGGTGCTTTGCGCCTGCGCATTACGAATTTGTAGTTTACGAAGATTAGTAGGAAAATCTAAATATATATTGTTACGAGTTAGCGGGACTCAAATCAAAATGCCATTAGAATTATTATAGAGTTTATTAGAACTATACAAACACGTATTGTTATACGCGTTTGTATAGTTCTATAGTATAGTTGTATAGTATAGTTATTTACCTGTGTTCAGGTACAAATATAACCGAACATAACAAATCCAAACGTAATGCAGAAGGTCGTAATTCAATAAAACGCGCAAAGTCCGTCACTATTAGATTCCCGAAAGTACACACGTCACGCGCGTATCGTAGTTGTCGCTCAACTGACTCCTCTCTCAATCAGGCCGTCGTTTTATACTTCACAAATGCAAATGTGTGCCCGACATCGTCGACACAATTTCCTAGAATTAGCTTGTAATCGTAATCCGCAACACCTGGCTAATGGCCTGTAGCCTGCAAGCGACCGTAAACGCGTACAATAGAAAAATAGGCTGTTCTCCACAATAATTAGAAACGTATGCCAATAAACAAGTGAACAAAGAAGACGATCATAAAAGGATTATAATTTGTTCAAATGCTGACAGGTAATAAAAGGTTCTTTTACAGATATGTACGTGGAATTTGTCTATGTCAGGGCCTAAGTTGTAACAATATGATCATAATTATGACTTGTACCTATACTCTTATAAATCATTTACTACACGTAGTGTTAATATGTGGCAGCTACTGAGGTTGAGCGGGTTAAGTCTTTGCTCTCACTGCATGCAGAGGCTCTGGGTTTGATCCCTGGCATGATAAATTTCTGTCGAAAAATAATGTATGGGTGTCTGGGATCGGCCCCAGAGTTGTCCGTTGTATATTACCCATAACACAAGCGTGTAACTTGCTTAATCTGGGTATATACAATGTGTGTGTTTGACTGCCGAATATTTATTTATTTATATATGGCTTTAAAGAGTTTTACTCTCTAAAGAACATTAGATCTTATAGATCTCACTTATATGAGATACAAAAAAAATATATTTTGATATAAATCCTATAATCTAAAAGCGAGCAAACATATATAAACAAACTAGATGAACTAAGAGAAAGAAAAATAAAAATTATAATGAGATAACATTACAAAAAGGTATTTTATTTGTTATTTTTAAATATTAAGTTATTAAAATATTTTTTTTCAATTTCCTTTTATGGCATTGGCTTTTATGCATATGGCATTAATAGGTATTTTTTGGCAAATTATCATATTAATAACGGCTTGATTCTCAGCGTACAACACCTAGTTGATTTTTTAAAATGGATTTATGAATGAGAAAAAAATCAGTGGGCGTTAAGTTAATTCCAGCAGATTCCAAAAATACAGTTTTTGAAATTTATTAACAAACACGTCGCCATGGCAACGCGAACGAAGTTTCACTGGCATGTGCTAGAATTTTTATAAGGTTATTTACACACTCTAAACATTTACTTTTTTCGACTTCAGAAAACAGGTGATCAATTCGTAAGTATCTTGTAAAGTACATATGTATTTGTGTGTATTTTACACGATTTTCTATATGTTCATGTCTGTGTTTATGTATTCGGAGTTTCCCCACTGGTCTCATCTGAGACTGTGGTCCGAGAGTAAGGGTAGGTAAAAAGCGAGGTGAAGAGGGGGTTGTAACAAACAAAATTAGATATTCGTGCGGTGTCCCCGCAAGCCGAGTGCAAGCTGATTGATTGCTTTAAGGAATACGCTTATAGTTAGTTTATTTACATTTTTTATTTAACAATCTTTTCTTTAAGGTGTTGGTAATATTTTCATAACCAACAACTGAAACTGCTTCATCTAGATATATTATTACATGTTATTTGGAATATACTACTAACTACTACATTCGAAACAACAAATAAGTAGCGAATAAATACAAGTTAAATATTAGTAATATAATTAATAGTAATATAAAACATGGCACAATTGACACTATAGATATATAATCGTATATATTTTCATAGCGTCAGCATTAATAGTATAAGTAATAAATAAATGAGAAATAACACTATACATACTGAAATAGAATAAATTGTTACATATATAATAATATAGGATATTAGGTGTAGTCGACCTGCGTTTCGATAAATAAATAGATAAAGACAGTAATGTAAAAAATCAGGTTATTACAAATTATTATATAGCATCAGTAAAAACATTCTAGATCCATAGTTCCCTCTTCCTTAAACCATGAAAGAGGTTAAATAAAGAGAGAAAAAAATACTACTACATTCGTTTACGTTTGCCTGTCTGCAGAACTCGTGTAATAAAAATAATGTACGGTGCAGGTGGGGTACTCAATAAAACACTCCCTAAATATGGACTGTATAGCAATAGGTATGATCAGCACTACTGTACTAAACGGTACGTTCAAGTCAATCAACACAAGTTAGGACTAGAACCCGGATGTTCCTCTGAACACAGATAGCACTAATTGTCTCGATTTCACCGATAAATACTAGTTGCACTAATCAAACACACTGGCATTCACAAGGTCCACGAAAGTCACGCTGAGAGTCCAAATGGCTATAGAGTCGTCCGAAAGCTTTCTGGTATTCCTGGTCTTGCTTTTCTTCTCTTGTGTGTGTAACTTGCTTCGGAAACTAGTTGTGTACTTGACCAATTGACCATTGACCATGCCGGTGGCTCTCACCGCACTCGCTAAGGTACTACTTTTAAGCAGACGCATTGCTGCTAATCGAGTGAGCTGCATATTCAAGGTAAGAGGTGCGTGAGGGTATGGGAGTTCCAGGGGAGAGGTCAAGGGGGTGATTCTGCCCGCAACAAATAATTTTTCCCGCGGCTTCGCTACGAGTCAAGCTCAAGCGAATAACCCTAGTTTATTTTTACATCGTGTAGAATTTTTGGCTAGCAACTATTCAGCCCTGAAAAATTCGGACTTTCCTAATAAATTTATTTATTTATTTATGGAAAACCTACAGCTAAATACATTTGATTAGATAACTACAATTAACAAAAGAACGCCAATGACAGGTGTTCACGAATAACCTATTGATTAAAAGTAACATGCAGACGTAAAAAAGGCACCGAGATGCTTAGTCACTGTTGAAAAATTCAAGGCTTAGACACCTCTTGGCTCCTGAAATACTGATTGCAAATGGGTCGATGTCATCGTATTTACTTACATCATTTAAATAATTACTTACTCGCACTAGAAATCAGTTTTGTCTGTAATTAGTAAAACTTAAAGGTACATTTATGGGTTGATTAAGTCGTATAGACTTCACTGGAATATTAAAGTGGACCTTACTTAGAAGATCTGGACAGTCAATATCGGAGGATGAAAATAAATTACTTATATCATTTTCCAAGCTGAAAAGTATCATGTTGGAATAATCAAATGCTGATTAAAGGAAAACATAATTAAGAAACTGGCACATTGAAATAGTCAAATCAAATCAAATCAAATAATTTATTTGCTTAAAAAAATATGGTTAGTAAAAACATCAATATATTAAACCCACCAATCCGTTTTCGTTAAGCATGATGGGTATACCTTTGTCCATGAAATAAAGAAGCATATACCCAGTAGTGGAACTTTCATAGTGTCTTATTATATATTATATCAGAAAAATAGCAGTCGCATGAGCAAAGAATACTTTTCTAATAACACTTTACAAACAACACTAGACATTCTCAACAATACTTTTAAAACAATTAATTTATTCCGAAGAAAAAACTTCTGTAACAAGTCGGAGTGGAGGTAAACAGTTGGGTTCGAAGAGTGCAACGAAAAACAAACCCTGAGGGTTGGCTGGCGAAGAAATTATTGGAAGTCAGTTCTTTTTAATGAAAAATAAAAGCGATTTTAATACATAACTATAAAGAAGTTATACCGTATCGAGAATCTTAACTAGAGAAATGTGTCTTGGAGGTTGATGTCTTCCCGCATGGTGCAATATATCCTTTGCATATATGAACGTATGAGTTAGTTTTCGTTCAAGGCCTTGAAAATGAGTCTGTTATTTTAAAATTACATATAAGCTCTGTCAATTAATTATTTGCATGAACATGTACATTTTTTATCTCGCAAAATGAGGTAGTACCGAGTATGTGAGATATAGATTTTAAATTTACGTGACCAAAACCTAGAACAGATATTGTAGAATATTACCAATGTTTACACATGGAATAAAATCAGATTCTTATAATTTTATTAAATTAAAAAAAAAATAGTTAAATAAAGCATTGTTATAACAGGTCTTACATAATATACTAAATAGACCTAAATATTTCAAAAGCTTATAAATCCAATTTAAACGGTATAAAAATAATAATACTGAATTATGAATCCAGTACTAGGATCCCCCAAGTTGTAGGAAATGTGTAATTAAATTAGTCCATTATTGTCTTCTATACTACTGCGCTTGCACAAACTAAAGCACAAAATTGATAGGTACCAACCCTAATTAGAACTGTAGTTTCATCGGAATGAACAAAGAGGCGCCATCGACAACAAGCGAGCAGCGAGCTTTGTTGAAAGTATTTTCGATTCTTCAGTAGCCGGGAAGGCTTCGGTTTGAAATACACTTATATTGTCAACTTATTATTTCTATAATTTATGAAAGACAACTAAAAGTATATTTTTTAGGATTTTTAATTATCTGGCTTTAATAATACTTTAATGATTTTCAACATTTCAGTTGATTTTTCTCTAAAGCATTTTTTTTACCCACTTGATGGCTATAGTTAACGTCATTTTGGAATTTTACTTTTATTAAATTGAGAGTTTCGGATATCTTATTATCAGTATATTATGGACGTGAACTGAAAGGAAGACTATTCTGCATGTTGATAATCATATGTGGTGTAGAATGAATATAGACTGTAATAAATAAATAAATAATCGGCAGTCAAATACACATGTTTCATATCCGAAATTAAGCAATTTACGCTTGTGTTTTGGGTAATATACAACGGACTACTCTGGGGTCGACCCCAGTCACCCAGACCATAGTCAATAACGGAGAAAATTCGTTTCCGAAATTTACCATACCAGGAATCGAACCCGGAGCCTCTGCGGTGCAATGAAGTAGGCTGGTAAAAACTTAGCCCGCTCAACCAAAGTGGCCGAAAATAATTGTTAAACAAAATATAAAATCGTACAAAAGTTAAATATTATTTTAACAAAGTATACGACCGTTCAAAATCTGCGTAATATCCTTTAAAAATATGCCATTTATATTAGAGGACTCATAACTCTTACCTTTCTAATATCGGCACCGTATATAATACACGGTGCATATTCAATAATAAATTCACACCATACATATTATATAGAAGCGGGCCCTAGTTAGAACCTTGCGACACTCCCATAACTACAAGCCCGACACCGTATACTTGACTAATGAAGGCTTTGACGCTTTCCCTAAGGAAATGACGGGCAACTTTATATTCTATTGTAATTTATGCCTTAGTAACTACGCGATAAGGCTCAATTTTAAGCGTCAGCAACCGTACCGAAAGCATATGTGCGGTAGGAAGCGATACTCTATAATCAGGAGACTATCCGTGTTATTTACGATAGAATTCAATTGTTATTGACAAGTTATTAAGTTTCTATTTGTAGCTTATCAATCAGTGGTAATTTAATGGTATGTTGAGGTAAATTTCTACAATATTAAGCAGTAAATAACGGGTCTTTGTTAATTTGTTAATAATTAGTACCCTCTTCTTAAATAAAAATTTAGATTATTATATTTCTATACCTTATTAAAATTGGCAATGATACAATCTCAATGATAATAATTAATGTACCCTTATATTTTTTTAAATTCAATTTTAATAAATATGCATTAAGCCAGATAACTTTTTAGATATAAGCTAACATATTCTTGCGTTAAAATTCTTAATCATGCGTCTATCTCTGATTTCTTTATGTAATTATAAGAAGAATCATTTTTGTAATTTTCGTTAGGGCAATTATTTAAAAAGCAACATTAGTTGTTTCGAAAATATACTCGTTTAATTGATCAAATTATTCTATATAAAACAGAATAGATTTTTAGGAAATTATTCCCGTTTTAGATTCCGTCACAGCAAAACGATCTAAAGCGACAAGAACCAATGAAGAAAACATTGCAAAGGAGCCAAACAATAAAAGAGAAAAGAGCAAAACGAGTCCTTTTCAATGAGTGCGTTGTTTTCGATCGATCGGACGTTCGAGTCCTACTGGCTGGCGGCCAGATTCGAGGACTGGCCTCATTCAAATATGAAGAGGCACAGACAACGTTTCAGGGACAATTAAATTTCACCAATCTATCACAAGTATGATGGGCAAATTATTATGAACGAAGTAATCAATAGAGAAAACACAAAATTGGAGATAATTTTGTATGTAAATCCTCGTTCTACCCAAATAAATTTTATTGCTCTAAAAATATGGAATATAAAAGTCAGTTTATTTAACTGTGCGGTCAATTTTTGTCTATTTGTAGAATTAAATGGATCGATTCTTTATGAAAAATGGTTTAAATATTTTTAAATATCATCATAAAATTTAAGAGTTGTCTTGTTGGTGGAGCCTCACAAAGTTTTCGATTTCGAACCAGCTATTTCAAGTGTTTAAATAACACGACACCTATCTTCCTTCTATATTCCTTTATTGAAAACTGGCAGACAAACACACATGTTGTATAACCCCAAATTAAGCAAGTTAAGCTTGTATTATGGGTAATATACAACGTACTAGTCTAGGGCCGATCCCACACGCACAGACCATTGTAAATAATTGAGGAAATTCGATTTCGAAATTTACCATACCAGGAATCGTACCCAAAGCCTCTGCGTTGCAGTGATGTAAGCCGTCAAAGGCTTAGCCCGCTCAATCACAGAGGCCGTAAAGAAGCATTCTTACTACTTAATGAAACTAAATATAAATAATAGGTAATATATAAAAGTCTTGAAAATATATCATTTCTCGTGAGATGCGTAATCAAAGTTTATGCAAAAGAATAGAAATTATAAAACTATTCACTTGACAGATGTCAAATGATCTCAAACTAGAGTACAGGTAAATTGTATATTTACAGGAATTCTAAACTTGAAATTTAAGTTTCCTTCTATAATCAGCAAAAAGAGGTTAGATACATTTTAAAGAAGAAAATATTGTTACAAGTTGCAGGACTCGAATTAAAATGCGGTTGGTTTATTAGAACCATACAAACACGTATAACACAGGTACAAATATAATCGAGCGCAATAAGTCCAAACGTAATGCACGAGATCGTAATTCAAATACAAGCGCAAAGTCCATCACTAAATAGCAATCTATGTACACAAGTCTTGCTTCGCTTGTGGTTATCGCTCAACTGTCCTTTCTCAATCGGGCCATTGCTTTATATTACACAAATGCAACATGTACGCCCGGCATCGTGGACCGAATTTCCTAGAATCGTAATCCGCACACCTGGGTAATTATGCCTGAAAACGGCCATAAACGAGTAAAATAGGCTGTTCTCCACATAACCAATAAATAAGTAAACAAAAGAAGACAATCATAAAAGAATTACAATTAGTTCAAATGCCGACAGGTAATAAAATGTTTTTTTATAGATAAGTTGTAACAATATATTTACAGTCAAAAGTCAATGGCGAAAGTCAAAAAAAATATTATTATTTACATCGTTAATTGTTGTGAAGTCTGATTCTGAAAAATAACGCGAGATTTGTAGATTATAAGATAGACGAAATATTATGACAGCAGGTTTATACTGTGCTCCATTTACCGCCATATCACCCTCAGTTTAATCCAATTCAAAATTATATGGACCATAAGTTACGTTGGAAAAAAAAATCACAATGAACATGAATGCTATAATGACATTATCCAAGGAAAAATTTAATAGCATAACTGTAGAACAATGGAAAAATGCAGAATGAATTAGAATTAACACAAATGATTCATCGGTTGAAAGTGAGGCTGAGTACGAAATATTCGGAGTTGAAGAAATTGAGTATTAAAAATTATGTTTAATATCGTTTAATATTATTAGTTTCAAATTAAGTACCTGCCTACATAAATAATAATAATATATGAAAGTATTAGTTTATTTATTTATGTGCTGACCGTACACTACTTACTACAAACGCAAAACCGTCTCGAAGCTGATATATGTATACATATTTGTAAAATCGTATCAGAAATTAAGGCTAACATGAATTACAAACTTTTAGATCCATTCTACCTTATTGAAGACCAGTACTGAATTATAGAAGCAGTCGTACATCACTGAGACACTCCAGAAAATCCATAAGCACAATAGACGTACTTACTACGTGGCTACACGATCTATATGGCCATTGTGCTACACCGGCAGCGTAGTCCGCTACGTTATATTGCTACAGCAGTAAATCAGACGAAAAATTTTTCTATTTTCCTTGTATATTGTCAGAACTTATATGCGTAAATACTCGATATATTTTGACCAAAAAACTCGTGTAACCAGAATCCCTTTATCGTTTGAAAGAGACGTTCAAGAATGATGGCTTTAATTTTGTTTTGAATATAACCAAATGTCAAGAACAGAAATATAAAAATTTCGGAATATGGGTCTGTGTTTTTTTGTGTTTGATATACCCATTTTACTTGGAGACTATTAGCAATCTGGCAAGTGATTTTGTAATTGAAATTTGGCCAGGTGTTTACTATATGCTTATGTACAATGTAGTGAAATCTCAACGAAACTAGATACGAAAGGTTATAATTAAAAAAAAAAAACATGTTCTGCAAGACAACGCTAACTTACACTGAAAAGTAACACGTATTTAGCCAGGTGTTAATTAGGTTAATAGCTGATGAGACACGTGCTTTTAAAATCGTAAGGAGATTCCTTTTTCACTTTATGTAAAAAAATCAAAAATATCACGACGATAAAAGTTAAATATACTGTTACGAGCTACAGGACTCGAATTAGAAATGCCGTTGGAACTACTGTAGAATTTATTAGAACTGTACAAACACGTATAAAAAAAATAAAAATACAACTGGATGCAACCAGTTCACACTGCACGATTCAATACAATTCGAACGCGCAAAGTCCGTCGTTTATATCACTAATCGAGAGTACTAGAAAACGTTTTACTCGCTTCGTAGTCGTCGCTTGACTTACTCGCCCATCCATTCGGGCATCCTCTTATACTAACTACACAGTACAAAGAAATTGGAGGCGCACACTGAGTTTCTAAGAAATATTAATTTGCACACCTGCGAACGTCCACAAAGTCGAAAACAATAACAATAGGGATTAGTTCAACGCTAATGATGGTTATAAAACAAGTAAAAAGACAATAGCATGTTTTTCTTAACTGCAAATTCAAAAGACAAAAGAGTTCCTTAATCCGGGAGGACAATAAGCACCGCTTACAATAAGCTGTGCGGCTTATCTTTGACGGCATGTAACAATACTTTCAAGAGATACTTCATTATGTTTAGAGATATCGCTTATATATAGCCTATTAGCTTTTTAGAGTTCCGTATGTATAAGTCGTTAAACAAAATCAGAATTAGAACATTTTTATTAAGTTGGTTATAAATAGTGTATATCCTTTTTTTACTGCACGAGTTCAACAGACAGGCAGACGGGGCCCACTTGATGGAAAGCGGTTACCATCGTCTATAGATATTTGCAACATCAAAGGTGCTACAAATGCGCTATTGCGATTTATCGGTTTGTCTGCCGATTACAATATGTGTGTTTGTCTGCCGATTATTATTATTATTATTATTATTATTATTGCTCTGTTAAGGGAGACTGGAGCTCAAGGTTGTTATGGCGGCATACTCTAAACCAGGGGCGGTAGCCATCCAGACGGGCAAGTACCCTACCACCTGCCTATGGGTTGTTTGATCTTACGAGATGTCGCCCGACCGCAGAAAATTGTATTCTTTCTCCATTCCTGCACGGATAAAAGGATTCGTTATATACTAATCAGCATTGTGTCGGATATAATTCTGGCACAGCAATATGCTGAGTGCAAACCCTGTTCACTGAAAATGCGGCGTACAAATTCTCAAAATATGCTGTGTATAACGAATGTAAATACGTCGCTATTTCTTCAAATAAAGTTTTTCTTTATTTTCTTTACTATATACCTTTTTACTATGCGTAGAGCATTACGCTCTTGGTCAACTTGGTCTTGGTCTTGGTTGGTTTTTTTCTCAACTGATGCACCTGCAAAAGGTATATTCTATTCAAGAAACATTAAATTATGGAAAAAGCGGATGAGCCTTTTCCAATCCACGCCAGTGACTAAATAGAAAAAGCCATGTCGTGGGGCACAAAGGGCGGATCGTTTCCACTCGTCGCGCCGACACAAAGCCCCGCAGACCCGGACGTGCTCAGCCCGGGAATCGATCGCGGGACTGCCGCGGTAGTATTCATCGTCAGTGACACCTCGCCCCTTGACTGAGTGCCGCGGTGGTGGGATTCATTGCCGCCTTACAGTGTTTGATTCTCGTGTTTTTGTATACGCCTGTTGAAATTTATCTCTCTCTGAACTTAACAGTTGGACCGATTTTAATGAATTTTTTTTCAGTCCATGAATCTATATTTGCAAAAACATAGGTACATGAATAGGTATTATTACATAATATAAAGTTTCCAGTATGTTTGGTCGTTTACATGACTTGCAAATACTTACACTCACTAAATGTCTTGAAGCTAATGTTTCCAAATTAATTTAAATAAATATACATTTCAAAACATTTTGTGTGTGTTCAAGTGGATTCGAGAATGATTTAGATTCACAATTAGACCCGGTAGGTGGCGTTGGAATCGGGTTCCTAGATTTTTATTTTACATAGCAGGACAACGTCTACCTGGCCCGCTACACTCTCTACCTACAATATAATAATAATAGAAGGTTCGAATTTTCAGAATTAATTTAAAAAAGGAAATAAACAGATTTTTCTGTTCTTCTCTCTCTGTTTGTTAGAGCATCATGTATTGATATTGTATATATTATATAGCTATTGTGGTTGCTATACACATATTAATAATGTATATATTTGGATATATATAATATTAATATATGTTATTATCTATTTTATTTTTATTTATCTTAAATCTTAAAAAAATATGACCATGTTTACGAATATCGTAAAAGACTCAAGTGGCTTCCTATTCATTTTCGCCGACAAACTCACATTCCCACTCTCTTTTATAACATATTATTTACTCCTAATAGTCCCCAGTACCTTAAGGAACGTTTTAAATTCCTTCGCCTATCCACTACTGCCCATAATTTGCGCCATGATACGCACCGAAAACTTATGACGCCTGCACACACTTCATCCTGTTATGATAATTCTTTTACAGTGCAGGCTGTCAAACTTTGGAATATGCTGCCTCTTACTGTCAGAGAGGCCAAATCATTACCAATATTTAAAAATTTACTCAGAAAACATTATTTGTCCACAAATAGCGATGTCTGATTAACATAATATAATCATGCTAATACATTATTATTATAATAACTTATGTATTATTGTATATATACGACTATGTCTATATGTATGCATTTATATATTCATTTCTTAAACTAGTTTGAGTATTTATGTATCTATTGCCTTTTTCCTGCACCACCTATATCGCCTGATTCAATTTTTTTGTTTCATTTAGGTTGCCTGGAAGAGATCGCTTTGAGCGATAAGGCCGCCTGTTGTATTGCCTAGAAAATATTTTAAATATGGTCCTTTTTTGTAATTGTATATTTTGGTGTGCAATAAAGTGTTATCTCTCTCTCTCTCTTAATTATATGTATTGTGCAATATCTATATATCCTCTTAATTACATGTATTTGATTTGCAGACCACCGTCATACACTGTCGATTCCTTTCACGTATTCTACAGCTCGGGTTGTCTGGAAGAGATCGCTCTAAAGCGATAAGGCCGCCCTTTGTTCCTGCCTTGACGGGAAATGACTGTAAATTATTTAGTTTATGTGTATGTGGTGAACAATAAAGCATTTTCTATCATCTATCATGTGATGACTACTGAATGGATTTAAATGAAATTTGACGTAGAACTAGCTCATATCCCTGATCAACAATTGAGGTACAAATGATTCGATCTTTTATTGTATTAGAAAGAGTTAGGTTGGCAATATAAGTGAAAAAATGATATATGACAAATGTCCCTCACGCTTAAGCATGTCGATTCTTTCCTCAAAATTTTCAATCACTTTTGCCCGAAATGGTTGGTTTATTTCTTTAACCATGTCACGGATTATTATGGGAACGTGGGAACCACGTTTGTGCGAACGTGATATGCCCGAGTCTTCAGTTAGTTTTTAGTCTTATATCTACTTATTTCTATCTTACAACTAGCTTAATGCATGTTTGTGTTGGGAGTGGTTGGGTATTATTGGAGGTGAATTATATATTTACTTATACTAGTAGTTTCCCGTGGTTGAAATTCGACCATAATGATTAATGTCAAAGTCTATACTTCTATAATCACAGATTTCACCAAGGCAACACTGTTAATTTGATTTTAATTGCTTAATAAATTAAATGCACTGAAAATCAGCGCTGTGCTGGAGGAAACTCCAACGCAGCTTTATGCTGAGTTGCCGACCTCATTTGTAGGAAATGTGGTGTAAAATATATCGAATTTAATCATAAAAATGTAATATAATACTTGCAACAACTCAGAAGGGTTTATTTATGGTAGTAAAAGAACAGCAACTGGTCACAATACTTTATAATCAGAGAACCTTACGGTTTTAACACGTTACATACACTGACTGGTCAAACTCGACAAGCATTTGTAGAACACCTCGCCATCCCTCCAACAATTTTACAGTACATGAAATTGAGCATATTGGCACAACCGATATCGGATTTAAGTCATTCATAAACTATTTTAATTAAAGGGTTATGCATGACAAGAATTTAATACATTATTGTTTGAACATTTCAGATGATATTTTATATAAGACATTGTATTGTAAAGTTTTATATGCAATAAAATAAGCCGAACACAGTATAAATCTATCGCGTCTGCCAACATGAAAATAAAATGTAGTGAATACCGTCTATATACAATTGAGAGGTTTGAATTATAATCTGTACACAATTAGCACATTATACAAATAATAAATATTATAACAAAATTATTGTAAATTATAGACAACTACTCTATACAAAACAGGCGTTAATCACAGAATAAATAAAAATATAACATTATGATTCAATTAAGGATATGGCCGATTGTATCGTTCAGAAATAAGAGGGTACATAACAAAATCAATTATTAATTTTAAAAAGAAACACGACAAGAACAACTATGCTACTCAATAACTATAACAGTATGTATAAATTATTTCTAAATCCTTGTATCAAATTCTTTCTTTCTTTCTTTAACAATAAACAAAAGAGTATATATGCGTGCGTGTGCCAAATACATGGTAATGTTTATTTTATTGCTTTGATTTATTTTTTATGCATAATAAAAAAATATATTAGCATTCGTCGATTCTTCTCTATATAAACTATAAGTGTACGAAATTTCATACTCCTCCGTCCGCGCAATTTTCGTAAAAACGGATACAAAGTTTTTGCTTCACGTATTAATATAATGATGATGATAAAAGTCTTTCTTGTCAAAAATAAACTTGTTGTATGAAACATTGTCTAGATATTTTTTTTTACAAAACATTCGTTTTATTATATGTATATCTTTCAAGACCACGGCCATAAAAATGGTCCGGACTTTTGGAGGGCTTGCATGTGGCCACGGGAAGGCCAACACGTCGAGGCCCCTTTACAAATTTAATGTAAATGTGGCATCACACTGACCGGCGATTATCCCTGTCATATAATAATGCACCCAAGGACAAACCCCGGCCAGTGTAGGAGTATTGTGGAAAATGAGAAAAAAAAGTACCGGGCTATTTGGTTATTGGGGAACATGGAAAAACGGGCAGACGGTGACTATCCACTCCCTGCATGGGCCCCAAAAAATGCCATGGAAGACAGGGACAACATAAGTATGAGTGTAGAGGGATGTAATCACAAAGTACATCATACGTAACATACGTTATTTACAGTAATATTAAAGTAACATCAATGCTGTCCGTTGCTTCTTACACATTTAATATAGAAGTTACGGTGTGTGGATCCATTAAAGGAGTGCACAACACTTACAATTCGAATCAATATACTAATAATTTAATTAATGTCGTTATATTATAAATAGTTATGAAGTAGGTTAGTAAATATAATGCGAGTGTCGAATTTTTCGCTCGTAAACTCCTAAAGTATTCTCGTGGCGTCTAAATTCTACATCTGTAGTAATAAAACTTGGTTTACGCGAAGATAAATCGGGCCATCATGGGCTCAGCAGTGGGTGATTTCAGAAAAATACAGCGTGCATTACGCCATTGTCTTTTTAAAACTGATTTTGTTTATTTAAATCTCTTTCTCTCAGATTATTTTATAACTATTTTTGCAATCGTCAAACCTTTCAAACCCGTGTGAAATCCTTATTACCGTCTGTCTAAATGTAAGGTTTTTAACAAGAACTTTGTTTTTGAAAACAAAATAGACAAAGAATTGAGATGAAAATTATTCAAATTTTCATTGAATTAGAAAGTGTAAGTTTTAGGAATTGTAAATAATAAATGATATTGGACCAATATCCACCACGCAAGGATTAAAGATGTTGATTCTTCATTAAAATTTCAACCAATTTCTCGGTCACATAATTTCACGAAATGCAGCTGTTAAGTGGCCGCCCCGATCATAAGACACCACTGGATTATTTTTTGTGGGGCATGTTAAAGACAGAGTATACGGAGCCAATTGAATCGATTACAACCTTAAAACTCGGTCATCAAAACTGGCACAAACGCAAATCGTGCAGGAGGTGCTGGCTCAGCGAAGGCAACGCGGGCATGTATGTATGTAAATAAAATAAATAGTATATGAATATATAATAGATATTTGTAAGCGCGGGGGGAGTGGAGATAAACGAGAAGGAAAGAACTTACAGGATAGGTCGCCGCACCAGAGACGCTACGAACGATGCGGGCATCGCAGTGGCAGGCACTTCTTCCTCGTGATCCTTCCTTTGCGTCTTGCGGTTCCTTCGACTAGTGGACCAGCTGGAACGGTACAGCGTGCACCTTCCCAGCGTGCGGGTTGATATAAGCGGGTGTAAATGCGGCACAATATACAAAACGCGGCGAGGTTTGTGCGGAAGCAGCGGTGAGAAATCTGTGATTATAGAAGTTATAGTCTTTGACAACAGAACCTTAATAATGTTCAAACTTATAATTTAAATTAATAATGGTCGAATTTCGACCACTAGTATATAGAAATGTATGTAAAATGAAAATCAAATTTATGTGAAACATTCGCAGTTTTATTATTGAGATTTGTCGTAAGTACGTTCTGTCAATTGATAGATTCAATGTGGTAATTTACGAGCGAGGTAGTGAAGTCCATGTAGGTACGCCTTAATTAGAACCAACCTAAAATACTCCTCAGTATTAATGCAAGGTAGACGCGGATATATCGCGGGGAGGCAAAGGCTTCCCTCTGATTTATGCCGGTAGTACTCTGCAAAATTATTCCTGCCTAGTGATTTAGTACTTGACACTTTTTGCCTGCACCACGGTTTCATCCAGTTTTATTTTCAATCTTTTACATAAAGGAATACAGTCCATTTTTGATTATAAGTTAGTGGAATGTCCTTTATTGTATTCGAGTAATTGCATACGTCTTGGAATCCCTAATATGTATGTATTGTGGTTGTTTAAATGCTGCACATTCAGAAGGGGTAAGAGAATGGGCTTAAACGATTCTTCTTATAAATGTTAAAATTAATTTGTTTATCCTTCTTTAGGAATATATAAATCAAAATAATTTTTGCAGAAGTTCCATACTTCGACGAAGCTGATAGAAAGCTTTAAACTGATTTTTTTATTGCATGAGTTCAGCAGACAGACAAACGGCCCACCTGATGGAAAGCGGTTACCATCGTCTATGGACATTTGTAACACTAAAGGTGCTACCAATATGCTGCCGCTCTCTAAAGGAAGGCTGGAACCTGTCTACTAATGCTGGGACAACTCAAGGTTGTTATGATGGCATACTTTAGACCAGGAATGCTAGCCATCTAGATGGACAAATACCCTTCCACCTGGCTGAGGGATGTTTTGTCACCTCTTACGGGCTGCCCGATTGCAGTAAATTGTATTCGTTCTCCGTTCCTACACGGATGAAACGGAATTATGTAGAAGACACAAGTTACAAAAATAGACCTTAAAATATCATAATATTACTTTTAACATGATGGAAATAATGCTCACCTAATTTTTTCCCTTTCATTGTACAAACTTTTCGCCTTTAATATTGAAATATCGGCAGATCGGCATTCTTCGTTCCGAAGTCAAATTAAACAGTTTTATGTGTTTTGCTGTATAAATCCCTCAATAACACAATATTTATTATGAAGATCGACTACAATTAGCCTTAATATAAGAAAATATAGTGTTGGCAGCGTGAGTACTGCTTGCCAAGTATATTTTTCACCTAATCATCATTTTCCGCCGTTCCTAAAAGGGTTATTTTCTAAAGGCGTGCACTCGGATCTGTAGATGTCCATCGGATTTCACTTCACCCCGTTCGCCGGTACCCGACCGTCATTAATTTCAGCCTTTGTGTGGCTTCAACACACCTTTGAGGACTGGAAAATGGGATCAGCGTAATACACGCAGTAATTATAGGTGTCATAATCTATTGTAAAGCATTTTTAGTGTCAGGTCTATTTCTGCAATAGATTATGTTCAGTCGTTCTGGCGTGATTGAGTAACAAACATCTATCCCAACTGTCGTATTTATTTACTATACAAGGTTCTACCCACGGTTTCGCTCGCGTTATCGTCCCACGGGAACCGTAAATTTTTCCTATGTTCTATCTCTGTGCCAATTTTCATCTAGTTATATTTAGCCGTTCTACTGTGATTAATTAACAAACATCCATCCAAATTTTTATATTTATAATATGAGTATGGATGAAGATAGATAATGTTTGTCTTAATATAATAAAATGTATATAGCCACTTACGCTGCTTTCCAAGTATATTTTCCGCCCAGTCATCATTTTCCACCTTTTCTAAAAAGGTTATTCTCTAAAGGCATGCACTTAGATCTGTAAAAGTTCATCGAATTTCACTTCGCCCCGTTCGCCGGTACCCGACCGTCATTAATTTCAGCCTTTGTGTGGCTTCAACGCACCTTTGAGGATTGGAAGATGGGATCAGCGTAATATACGCAGCACATACAGGTGTCATAGTCTATTGTAAAGCATTTTTGGTGTCAAATCTTTTTTCCCAGTGGAATAATGAACGGGGTAAAGGTATTGTGAAAGTGATGTGACATTGTGACAAATTAACGCCACTCAAACTAAAAGCTACTAGCCTTTTAGTTTAGTTTTACAGAAATAAATCTGTAATACGACCGGTCACGTTATGCGAGCGCTGAGCCACTAAAGTATTAGACCAAATGAAATGTTTCCGCTCACCTGACATAAGAATGTTGAGATGGATGAGAATGGATATGGTGAAAATGAGTACATAAGGGGCAAACTAGGAGATTAATGGGTACAAATGTAAAGGTGGAGAAAAGAGACATAACGTATGCCAGTATGTGGTGTGACAGATAACGTATGCCAGAATAGAGGAGTATGGAAAAGACATATTGTGCCGACCCCAAATAAATCCAAATACTTGCTAAAGTCGAGATTTTATATCAACTTTTTTTATAGCAGTATAGGTCCGCGTTTGACCATGAACTCGCTCGATGCGGAGCGGAGATATAATCTAAGATGGAGCACGCTTACCTAGAAGGTACTCGTACCTATTCACACCGGACTTGAAGACATCCAGGTCGTAAGTATCGGGAAAGACAGACTCCGGCAATGAGTTCCACTCCTTTGCGGTGACGCAAACTGCTTAGTTCTTATAGGTGGAATATCCACCATATATCGGTGCCGCACGCCGGTGCGTCTGGTTGTCCGATGACGGAAGGGAGATGGCGGGATCAGATCGAAGAGCTCAGCTGCACAGTCGCCAAAGTGTATCCGATAGAAAACCGATAAGCTAACAAAACCTGCGTCGATGTTCGAGACTTTGAGTTTTGTCGTCGAAAAGTTGGTCTCTAGTGTAGTAGTAACTATACATACTTTAACCCTACCATGGATAGAGAATATTATATAACTGAAGGTTAACAATAACAATTTTAACTGTAGATGTGAAGTAGTATCAGAGTTGGACATAACTAACTAACTCCGTTGGCTCAGCGACCCAAAGTGAGTCTTGGACTCTAAAACGAGAGCACGCCACTTTCCTCTGTCCTGCGCAGTGTCTTGCCAATTTTCGGCTTGTAGTGCGGTCAGGTCAGCTTCCACTCTATCCTTCCAGCGATACTTGGGACCGGTCGCCGACCGACTGGTCTCCCCAAGTATGCTTTCTTCACTCCCCGATCCTCCTCCACCCACTCTACATGACCGAGCCAGCGGAGACGTTGAGATTTTATCTCCCCAATTATGTTAGGCTCTGCCATGAGGTCTTCTATTTTGGAGTTGGTTTGGACCCTCCAGCTGCCATCTCCTTTTATTGTTGGGCTCAAGATTTTTCAGAGAACTTTCGTCTCTGTGACCAACAATTGGTTCTCCTCCTTCAGTGTCGGTGTCCAGGCCTCACAGCCGTACATCAAAATTGGTCTAATGATATGATGGTTTTGTAGACGCGAATTTTAGCTTTCCTGCTTAGGAGCCTGGACACTAACGCCTTATGTGGGGCAGCACTGTACCTGAAAGCATTTTGGACACGGATATGTATTTCTTCCTCTTGGGGGTTCGTGTCTCTGATCGTGCATCCCAGGTAGTTGAACTTGCTCGCACCTTTATACAGTGAACCTCCAACATGAAGGTTTGTGCACGCAATGCGGGTGTTTTTGTACCGTTTCATATGAAGATATTCCATCTCATCCGTGTTGATCTTGAGTCCAACCTTTTTGGCCTCTTGTTCTAAGATCTTAGCTGCTTTTATAATTTCCTCTTGGCTGTCCCCTAAAAGTACTAAGTCATCGGCATACCCTATCACCGTATGCCTTCCATTTAGCTGCACACTTACCCCGAGTGTCATTACTCTTCTAAGCACATATTCCAGCACCAGATTAAAAAGCGTGCGTGAGAGGGCGTCGCCCTGTTTTAGTCCGATATTCACCGCAATGTCGTCGGAAAGCTATCTTCCTACTCTCACACGCATCGTGAACTTACTAGTGGCCACTCTATGATCATATCGATAAGTTTCTTTGGGATATGGAAGTTCCTAAGAATGGTATACAAGGCAACTCGGTCTATGCTGTCGTACGCTTTTTTGAAGTCTACAAACAATGCGTGGATACTCTGAGCGTACTCCCACCTCTTTTCCATCAGCTGTTTCAGGAGGAATATTTGGTGTATCTTACTACGATTTCTACGAAAGCCACACTGATCCACTGAGCCACTTTCGCGCTGGCCCTCACGGCGTAGAGAAGCGTCCCCGGGTGGCGGATGGGGGATGGTCGGTAGTACAGCCCAGCTACGCTTCCGGCTAAGTCCAATGGACTCGCTGACCAACGATGGGTGTGGCCCTCCAGCATTTTGGGGGCTGTACAACGGATTAACAGCCCCTTTACGGAAAAACTTATTGTTACGAAACCGAAAACGAGAGAAAAACGATCCGATCCTAATAACAGTTGGACATAATATATATACATATATATATATATGTGTGTATATATATATTATGTCTAATTTATTTAGGGGGCTTTAAGTGACGATATCACCATGTCACCCCCATCTTACCCTAATCATACAATT
The DNA here is from genome assembly GCA_039645545.1 of Dendrolimus houi. NCBI lineage: Eukaryota > Metazoa > Arthropoda > Insecta > Lepidoptera > Lasiocampidae > Dendrolimus > Dendrolimus houi. The sequence goes on from CM077130.1 coordinate 23,771,646, forward strand.
ACACATTATTTATACAAACATTTTTACCATTTTATATTGTTACATGCCGTCAAAGATAAGTGCACAGCTGCCTGTTGTAAGCGCAGTCCATTGTCTTCCCGGATTAGGAATTCTTGTCTTTTGAATTTGTAATTACAAAAAACATGCTATTGTCTTTTTACTTGTTTTATACCCATCATTAGCGTCGAACTAATCCTTATTGTTATTGTTTTCGACTTTGTGGACGTTCGCAGGTGTGCAAATTACTATTTCTTAGAAACTCGGTGTGTGCGGCCAATTTCTTTGTACTGTGTAGTTAGTATAAGACGATGCCCGAATGGAGGGGCGGGCAGTCAAGCGACGACTACGAGACGAGTAAGACGTTTGTAGTACTCTCGATTAGCGATATAGACGACGGACTTTACGCGTGTCGAATTACATTGAATCGTGCAGTTTGTAACTGGTTGCATCCAGTTTTATATGTATTTGTTTTATACGTGTTTGTAGTTCTAATAAATTCTATAGTAGTTCCAATGGCATTTTTAATTCGAGTCCTGTAGCTCGTAAAACAAATACTGTGTACGTCTTCAACTATATTGCATTGGAAACAATTTCGAGTATTCCTCCTTCCCACAAGATGATAGAATTTATTTAGTGGAATGCGACCGGAGCGCAATCTATGAGCTAGGACGCAAAACCGTCTATCATAGTTAGTATTACCAAACCAGGGAATACGAGGAGGCTCGCTTTACAATGTTCATACCATATGCCCTTTTCCGAAAAATCAAAGTACTATTATGTTAATTTTTTTTATTGCATGAGACAGGCAGACGGCCCACTTGATGGAAAGCGGTTACCATCGCCTATGGACATTTGCAACACCAAACGCTACAAATGCGCTGCTGCTCTCTTAAGGGAGACTGGAACTTGATCATTAATGCCGGAACACAACTCAAGGTTGTTATGGCGGCATACTCTAGACCAGGGGTGGTAGCTATCCAGTCGGGCAAATACCCTACCACCTGGCTGTGGGTTGTTGTGTCGCCTCTTACGACAGGCCGCCCCAACGCAGGAAATTGTATTGTTCCTCCGTTCCTGTCCGGATGAGAACATGATAAAATTAAGATTATATCTGTAAGCATTGTGCGGGTAAATTGTCGCTCTGTTGTGGCGGTAAAGCGGTTGTTGGGTATTATAATCGCGTAATCAAAGAAACATTTTATACAAAAACAACTTCTATTATACCTGTATATTAAAATGAGTCGAATCGATTCCTGACTAAGCTAAATGATTTTACAAAAATCTAATGATACCATTTTAATTTTCATGAAAATTGGCCCCGAGACTCCTTTGTAAAAATTTCGTTGTATCTATAGTTTCCAATTTGACCATAGAGGGCCACTTGAGAAATCTAGCTGTATATACCTATAGGATTCTCCATTTGCGAATCCGACGCGTACGTGGCGTTTTATATATTTCCAAAAATATTAGTTCTCTCCCGGGCATTGGTGGAACTGCAACCATCCCAGTGAATCTCCCCTACATAATCGAAAAATAAAAAATGTACGGAGACTAGCGCTATCAAGTGGTTGGGAACATCAAAATTATAATCAGTTTCTCTTTAGTCCACTTAACTTCACTTAAGATGGCGCTGTGCAATATCGTTTAATCAATATATAGCGCTGACGAGATCTTAAGAGCACGAATGAAACCACAAGTTTTGGTCATATTTGGTGAATCTCGCACACTTTTACATAAAGTTTTATGTGAACCATTTTTTACTTTTGGCATAAATTATAGTGTTATATATAAGTTGTTTAAACTAATTTTATTGTCTTTTCTAGAGATGAGTTATAACAGGTCAATTTAAATATCCATTACTCCCGTTACTGTTATCCAAAAATAGCAGCATTGATTATCTGTTATTAATAACATATTGTTATTTACTTGTTATTGGAACGAAGTTTCTTTACGCGGCTTGCGGTGCATACCTACTGTTGCCAACTTAGCGCTTTCAGTGTTAGATTTTTATCTCTATGTACCATCTATGTAAACACAGTTATTTTCAACGCATAGCACCTTATTTCGCGCTTTTTTAAATTATGTAACTCTTCACTGAAATATAGACGTGTATTGCAATATTATCGTCAAAAGACCAAGTGTTTATAATAAAGTAAACTAAGAAAGTTTCTAGTCTTATTACTTTATTTTCAGCGCTTTTTCCAAATCCTGGCCAATCTAGCGCTTATTAAGAGTTCACATAGCATGTTTTCTCTAAGATAAGTTGGCAACACAAAAGACGCGTCCGATTATTTCCAGACGCGTCCCGTAATGTGTGCGCAAATGCTTTACATTCTATTACCTTATAAATATTAGGTGCGTCTCATTCTAGCCCGTATAAGTCCTTGAAGTGTAAATGTGACACTGATATGAATAATAGGTGCATCTCTTTTTAGCTTACTTAGATAGAACAAGAGAAAAATAATAATTAACAGAACGGTTACGTAGCTAATGTTTATGTTTGATTTGTTATGTGCCTGTTATCGGGAGAACAGGTATTGTGTTCTAGAAATAAAAAATGTTATCTGTTGTCTGTGAATATCTGTTATTAGTAACTATTAGCATAAATATGCCTCACGCCTAATCTTTCCCTTTATTGCAATTTTGAACAAGTTTTATTTTTATAAGAACAATTTTGAATAACTTATTAGTACCATCTAGTTGAATTTATAGAATTGTCTAATGTAGCGGTATATATAGGAATATAATACCGATTGTAGCGCCATCTATCGGACAGGGTAAATTATATTTTATTCCTCATCTATTTTATATATAGTGTATTATCTATGACTGCAGCAAACAGAACACAAAAAACCCAGTGATAAAAGTTTAGATGAGCATCGCTATTTCTGATTCCCTAAGGCTCTATGCTAATACTTGGGAAGCGTATCACAGAAATCCAATGCAATTTTAATGCAGCGTTCCCCCACCGAATATTATTTATCAGGCAGCAACGGACGAAGGGCTGAAGCTTTATTAAACCGAAGGAATCGAACCTATTATAATATAAATGGGAATTCCCGTTGACTGACAGCCGTACACTCACGACGCCAATTAAAAGGGGTGGGCAGCGAGGGAGCTGACGTCCGTCACACGGGATTAACCGGGACACTATTGTTAGCAGCCGGCTATAACCGGATTAAGGTTTTATTTTTACTTTCGGCACGTACTCCGCGGATATATTCGGCGTTCGCCATTTTTGAGACTAGCTGTTACCCGCGACTTCGACGGCGTGGAAATTTTTTTCGCGGAACCTAATTTTAAAAGTAACCTAAGTTACTCCTTATAACATCAGCTAGCTGCCAGTGAAAGTCCCGTCAAAATAGGTTCAGCCGTTTCAGAGATTAGCCGGAACAAAAACAGACAAAAATTTTAAAAATTGTATTTTTGATATAAGTTCCGTATATACTTTCATATGCATTTAGTAAAAAGCTGTTATTTTGACGTTACAAACAGACACTTCAATTTTATTATTTGTATATAGATAGATAGGGACCGCACTAGTTTTGTTTAAAATGTCAGTGTTGCTTTCCTTTTGGCCGGCTTGACAAAGGCAAATTCCACGTACAGTCTGTAAAAGCACATTTTATTACCTGTCGGCATTTGAACTAATTGTAATCCGTTTATGATCGTCTTCTTTTGTTCACTTATTTATTGGCATACGTTTCTTATTATTGTGGAGAACAGCCTATTGTACTCGTTAATGGCTGCATGCAGGTATCATTAGCCAAGTGTTACGGATTAAGTACAAGCTGATTCTAGGAAATTATGTCGACTATACGATACGGGCACATTTGCATTGGTGAAGTATAAAACGACGGCCTGATGGAGAGAGGAGGCAGTGGGGCGATAACTACGATCTAAGCGTGACGTGTGTACATTCGGGAATCTAATATTGACGGACTTTGTGCGTTTTATTGAATTACGACCTTCTGCATTACGTTTGGATTTGTTGTGTTCGGTTATATTTGTACCTGCGTTATACGTGTTTGTATGGTTCTAATAAACTCTATAATAATTCTAACGGCATTTTAATTCAAGTCCTGTAACTCGTAACACTATTTATTCACTTGCCTTACCATCGGTTGAATTTTGACATTACTTGTATGGAGCTTATATCAAATTTTGACCGATAGTAAAGCAAATGAACGGTTGGTAAGGTATAGGAACCGGCCAAAGGTGAATCGGGAGAACTAAAGTGTAGATATGTGCGGGTAGTATAAGATCTATTGTCCTATGAAATGAAAACAAACGTTTTATTAATGTGGATTTATTTATTAAAATTACTGGGCATGTGATATTTTTTGCTCTAAAAATTTAATAAAGGCTTTTTTTTATTTCATTCGTGTATTGTCAGTATTGAACATGCATACAGAATTGGAAAGTCTTAGTCGGCATCGTTTAAGCTAGCTTCACTTTGAGAATCTGAGACTCATCTGTTATTGGTCTAAGTAGTAGAAATTCATGTTGACCTAACTAAAATCATATTACCGGCATAACAAAATGATATCATAAGGGCCGAGTTTTCAATCACCAGATAAAAGTTATTCATAGAATAAAGTCAAACATGGTACAATTAAAAATTACTATTGCGTGAACGCAACAGTTGGTTTGTTTCACTTTTGGTTGAAAAATCGGCCCTTGAAGAAACTAAATAAATCAACATAATTACCATAAATAATTATCTTATGTTATCAACACATCAACGTAATTCCAATAGCGTATGAATACGTCTAGCTAGTTCAATAAATAACTAAAATATTACATAAAAGGTCTCCTAGCGTCCCTCGCGGGGACGTGGAGAGATCGGGTCTGTTGATGGATGCCAGCCTGCCGTACTAACCGCGGGCGGGCTGTTTTTTTTATTTTGTATTTTTTTTAAATTTATTATTTACTTGTGTGTACTATTCGAGGGGGTAAATAGATGTGGGCGTCGATAGATTGTCTTTTTCTTTTCTCTTTTATCTTTTTTCCTTATGTTTAATACATTTATAATCTATTCTATTTTACTTACTATTTAGCGGGCAGGTTGTTCCGGGCCAGCCGTTTTGTAATAACATCGACCCTGTCCGTGAGAACGTTAGGCGGTCGTCGCACGAGAGCCTTTCGCCAAGGCTTATTATAATCGGACGCGGACACAGCAACCCGATTTCGATGGTGCGGCGCTAAATTTAGGTTAGATTAGATTAGGACCCTTGTTTTATTTCATTTTTAAATTGAAAGAAACAAATATTTATTTCCAATTGCGACTCACTCAATACAAACTGATAAGAAAATAACAAAAAATTAAAGCCGCAATTTATGAAATGAGGTTGGCACTTAGTCTTTTGCTGAAACATGTTCCGACACACCACTGGTTTTCAGTGCCCACCTCCAAAATCTCATATGTCCTAAGACTCCAAGTATGTGGGTAACTTTGAACTATTACATTAATAAACAAAATATATATAAGAATTATACAATGATATACCCTAACAAAACAACGAAATAATTATTTTTTAAAAAGTATCTATAACTAAATGTGAGTGAATTTATTCAACAACTATAAGATATCTTAATAAATTAATAAATTCATTGTAAAAACTCAGCACCCACTACAGACATATCATTATAGAAGATTATAGAATTATAGACAGATAAGAGATTTCTACTAATTAATATAATGGATGAAAATTATTCGAGACTCGTTTGAAATCACTTTCGTAAGAGATCAAGTACCCCCTCTATTTAAGCGCTTTTCTTTTAAAACAAGGAGCCTGATTATATTAGGCGGGGATACACGTGCGAGCATGTTTTTTTAAAGGTTTTTTATTAATTAAATTTATTATTAATAATAATCTTACATTTATCATTTTTCTGTAATATATTTATGAATTATTTTTATATCCTTCTTTTTGCTTATTGTTAATATTTTTGTACCTCTTGTATTTTTTATTAGTAATCTTGTAAATGTTTTCATGTGGACAACGTCGATGACTTCAATATTATTACCTGATCTTATTGTAACTTGTTATTTCGTATGCTATATTGTGACTGTTTGTTATTCCTTTAAATATTGTACGAGTATAATGTTTTTATCTTGCCATACATGTAAGGAATATATGGAGATATGTTGCAGCAAAAAAAAATGTAGTACGTCATGTCTTTATATTGTTACGAGTGCGAGACTCGAAATAAAATGCCGTTGGAATTGCTATAGAATTTATTAGAACTATACAAACACGTTTACCACAAGTACAAATATAACTAGACACTATTAGTACGAACTGCACAATTCAATAACTCGCTTAAAGTCCGTCACTATATCGCTTATCGAATGTACGTCTTGCTCGTATCGTAATCCTCGCTTGACTACCTCCCCCTCCGTTCGGGCGTTCCTTTTATTCTATACAAATACCATATGCCTCGACGCAAAACAATAACTTCTTAGAATTAGTTCGAAACACATGCCTAATTATGCCTGCGAACGGCCATAAACGAGTACAATAGGCTGCTCCCAATAAATAAGAAGAAACAAAAGAGGACGATAATAAAAGCGCTTCTATGTAATTATCTCAAACACCGAGCGGATAATAAAGGAGATTTGTTTCAATTATGCAGGTGGCCCAATTGTAACAATATTTATAAATATAATAATGAATATGCACTGTTTTTGCTACAACTCCATTAATTCTTCAAAAGTAATTCTGTAACATACTTCTGTATAAAACTTATTATAAAAAAGAACTTGATATAAAAACAGAATAAGAAATATAAAGAAAAACAATTTTTAGCTAGACATGTTGTTGGGGAGTTTCTTGCCGCTTCTTCTCCTTAACAGCAATAACACGTTGCGAAGCGGTATAAATAGACTAGGAAGTAAAATTAAATTTTAACCTATATGTATGACCTTCAAAAAGTGTTCTCCAGTGGAACTTATTTTGAATAAAAACATTTGAATTTGAAAATTTAAATAAATAAAATAAACATTACAAAGTGCAGCACACATGCAGAGGGCACACCGGATGGAAAGAGGTTACAACCGCCAACGGCAAGTGCGTATATCTATGGTTCGAGCACCTTTCTCGTCTGTCTATCACCCGCCTTAGATATATCACCGTATTCTAATAAGGTCTTTTCACTTCTGACGCCATTTTACCTAAGGAATTATTTATTAGCCTTTTGCGGTGAAGAAAAATACCCACTCTTTCTCGTTGCAAAGTGCTGTAATATTTCTTTGGTGGCTCCGGACGATTTATTAAGGGGCTCAGCCGACTTCCGGATAAAGGAATCGTGGATTTAAGTGATTAAGCCTCTTAAATCTATCACAGATTAACTTTTGATGTTTTCATAGATGTATGAATAAATATCAGGTGTCCGTAACATTGTATTGAACTTTACGCCTCAGACTACTGCGTTTCTTCTAATACTCCGCAAAATGTGTGCACACGGCGATGACGCGTATCAATGGCCGCACACTGTGTCTGACGCGTTTCTACTAATTTTGAATTCATACTCAAAGAGTAAACGATATTTGTACGCAATTTAATCATATTTAGATATAATCACCAAATATATCTATTAAGCTCTTGTGCTGTGTTGAAGATATAGGACGAAGATATAACATTGAACAGATAAGGAATACTCTTTTTAAAAAAAGTAAGAGGGCTCTCTTTATAGTGTCGTCCACCAACTTATTGATGTGTAATTTAGCACAGTTAAGACTATGGTTAATACACGAACGTAATGCTATGTAAATACAGATAGATGATATTTTTGTTAGAACTGCCGATAAGATTTGCCTATATCATCAAAAATGTTCAATCTCATAAACGTGAATATAATATTTAATATTGATTAGAATACTGGTGTGCACATCACGTAAATGATAAGGTTTTTGTGTATATAGTCTAAGTTAAATTAGAAACAATTAAGAAATTATATACCGCAAGAGTACAACGTCTCTTCGTCTTATTTTGTACTCCGTTCTTGGGCGATTGAGCCATGGGCTCTCGTCAGTGGTGCGCCACTACATACAACAGGGTAACCAACAAAGACGCATCACTGAACTGTTACAAACCCCACAACTGTTAATATTTGTACCACTAACTTTTGCAAAAAATTTCCACGTCTGAAACAAAACAAATTGCTTCGATTGTTAAATACTCTGCATAGCCAGTTCAAGTTATATATACCTATATACATGCTTATTATCACGTTTGTTTCTCACAAAGGTAGAGGTAGAGAAAATGTATCTCCACTTGATACAATCTTGGCACACAACTTTCGTACATGCACATTTATCAGAGGTGCTTCAATGAAAGAAAGAAAGAAGAAAGAGAAAACGTTTATTTGGTCTTAGCTTAGGTCATAGCGAGACACATAGCGATGAATTGTACGATGTAGGTATAGACAAAAAAAACTCTCGATGGTACCAAATAGGTGCAGTTCAGCATGTGCCAGACAACAGATGCCTGAACTTGGTATCAACTGCACCCTAGGAAGGACGGAATAGAATAGAATAGAATAATTTATTGCTAGAAATGTATGTACATAGGTGTTTTATTTTTTGTGGTAATTGTCTCAATACATTTTGCCTTATTAGGCGTGCAATTTTCAGATCTTATAACTAAATCTAAATTGATGCTAATTAATAATAATATTTAAATAAATTAGATAATATTAAATGTCAAGCAAAGCATTAATTAAATAAGAATACATTCATAATCATTAGAATTTATCAAAAATTACTTTAGGTGTCTTTTAAATAATAATATGGATTTCTGCTTCTTTATACTGTCAGGTAATTTTTTGTATTAGGTTGGGGAAAAAGTTTCTTCGCATTTTATATAAAAATTAAAAAGGTTTTTTTTACATTTGACTAAAGTATGTAGGTGCCATTTTGTTGGATAATTTTTTGCCATCTTGTAGGTAGGGACGTGATCCCATTGCTATAAAAATTTTGGGGCATCTGATCAAAAAACTGCGACAAGTGGTTTTGGCAGTCCTCTCGTGATGTTAACCTGACACTGCCTAAGTAATTTTGCAGAGACCGAAACAGGTGAAAATTTGAAGATGCAAAGTCAGGACTATACGGCGGATGCATTAACACCTCCCAGCCATACTCTCGTAATTTTTGCTGAGTGGCTAAAGTTGTGTGAGGTGTAGCATTATCACGGTGAAAAACCACACCCCTTCTGGTGATTAATTCTGGCCGTTTTCTCTCAACTTTTTGCTTTTATCTCATCAGTTGTTCGCAGTACAGTTCAGAATCGACGGTCCTGCCTGGCGGTAACAGCTCATAATGAATAATGCCCTTCCAATCTCACATACACAAAGCATCACCTTGTTGCGAGTTAACCCGGGCTTCGCCACAGTCTGTGAAGCCTGACCGGCCTGAGTTCGCGATCAGCTTCCTTGCGTAGCGGTCACGAATGCGCTCCTCACATCTATCTAATACAATTTTTCGCGCTTTTTTACCTGGAAAAGCGATAAATTGTTAGTTCTGTGTACAGGTGATAGTGTACTAGTGTTTGTTCGTTTAGATTGCGGTGCGGAAAGCAGTTTTGGCCGGTGAGTCCCATTTCTCTCTCCGCTTGCTAGTGTCGTGCGCAAAATCAGTTGCGCGCGCTTTTGTAACGGTTTTTGTGTGTGTAGTGTTTTCGCGCGCCTTTCTGGTCTCCTCTCGGGTCAGGGCCTCCAGTAATGGACGGCCCAAGTACCCCGAAGGCCCCCAGGAGCCGAGTGTCCCGCGCAAGCGGGATCACAGCAGCTCCAACAATGGATGGGCCATGAAAGAGATAGGGGAGACGCGGGAAAAGAAGTCTTCCCTGGTTCGTCGCAGCCGCAGCGCCGCGGAACCTCGTCTCGGGCGCCCGGGTCCAGCCGTTGTCACGGCTACCGGGCTGCCCGCTTCGATAGGGGGCGCATCGGCGGTGGTCGACCTCACCGCCGCCGGGCCCCGCGATAAGGAGAGCGCGACGATGGGGCCGCCTTCGGCTCCCGCCGCGCCTAGGGTTCCCGCCATGCGTGCCGCGCGCAAGAGCGCGGCACACACGGCCGTAGGTAGGGAGGTGGTGCTCGCCGCGAACTCGGCCGTTCTCATGGCCGTGAGCGCGGCGAACGCCATCGTAGAGAATGTCTACAGGGCGCAAACGCCACCTGCACGGGCTTCACCTGTGCAGGGGCCAAGCGCCTTCGTGGACCACGTAGACATCGCGCCGTCGGGCAGCGTCCCAGATTCGCTGGAGTACGCACTCGACGACGCGATTCGCGTCTTCTGCGGCCCGCACGCCGAGGCGGCTGCATGTGCGCCGACACCGGTTAGTTCGGTGTACACAGCGGCCGGCTCAGCGACAGCGGGGGGCGATGGCCCCACGACGGTGTCGACTAGCGCGCGGGCTTCACCCGTGCCCTCGGCATCGGCTTGCGCACCGGCTTCACCCGTGCGCAGCGTGGGGACGACCGCCCCGCGACACCGGTTGCCGCGCGGGCTTCACCCGCGCCAACGACCGGGGTCGTTGTTAGGGATGGTGATATAGGTGCGGTGGCGGCGATGATGTTGTCTTCTTTCCTACTGGGACTGTCGCCGCCACCGCTTCGTCCAGCTTCGTCCCCGAGTCGAGGCAGCGGTTCTGGGACCGCAGCGCCGACTCGGAAAGCACATCGGGTGCTTCCACGCCGGCGCGGGCGCGATCGCCGCTGCGTCGCACGGGCGACGCGACGGCGAGCGTGCTCGCGGGTGCGGAGGCCTACCTCCGCACCGAAGGGGGAAAAGGGTCGCAAGGCCAGGAAGGCCACTGCTGCCAAACTGGCCGCGGCTAGCCAGTGCGCCGCGCTGATAGGGGACGTACGTGTGCTCGGCCCTGGGGAGCTCCGCCTGGCGGCGAGCGCCCAGGTCGCCGACATCCTCCAGGTCGCCCAGACGTCGGGCAACCTGAAGGGCGCATACGTGCGCCGACTGAAGGAGGCTGCGACCCGGCTGTCGGACATAGTCGACACGCTGGTGACGCGGAATCCAGAGTCGGAAGCCTGGAGACTCGGCAACGAGAACTCCAGGCTGCGCGCCGAGCTCGGCGCCTTGCGGGAGGAGAACCTCTCCTACCGCAAGGAGTTCGAGCAGATGCGGAAGGCATGAAGGCCCCCGCTGCGGATGCGGCCCCGGTTCCCGCTGTAACGGCGGAGCCGGGTCCCGTGCCCGCTAAGCGGAAGGCCAAGGCCGCCGCGGCGGAAAAAGTCCCGGCCCCCGAGCCGGTTCATATCTCCGCCGCGGTCCCCAGAACGGTTCCGGCTACCGCCGCTGTGGCGGAGCCGGTTCCTACACCAACCGCTGCGCACACCGGTGTGGATTATGATATGCTCACGCATATCATCGCCCGCACGGTGGGCGCGATGTTGACGCTCGGCTTGCCGGGATTGAGGAGCGGCTGCCGCCCGCGCCAATTCTTCGCCCGCCGCTTGCGGCGGACAGGAAAAAGGCCGCGGAGACACAACCGCTGCCTAAAACGGCGGGAGCTGCCGCCGCCGCCCGCCGGGCCCCGGGGGAAGTAATTCCCCCGGTACCGATGGAGGTGGTGGTAGCCCCCGTCGTAGGGGTGGCGGACTCCCCACCGCCACCCCCTCCCCCCAAGAAGAAGGTGAAGAGGGGGGGAGTAAAGCAGAGGGCGAAGAAGCTGCGCCGAGCCGCAGCTCTCGCCGCCGCCTCTGCTCCGGCGCCTAAGCCTGGGCCACCGGCCCCCAAGCCGGCCCCCAGACTCATGGCTAAACCCGCGGCCGCGACACCGGCCGTCGCGGCACCGCCGTCGCGGCACGCGCCGTCGCGGCACCTGCCGTCGCGCCACCATCGGCTGCGGTGGCCCCTGCCCCGCCCCCGTTCCGGAGGGGGCGTGGTCCACGGTCGTCCGAAGGAAGAAGGGCAGGGGCGCGGGGCGGAAACGCCCGCCCCCTCCCTCGGCGCAAGCACCGGCTTCGCCATCGGGGCGGAAACCGGCGCGCAAGCCACGGGCTACGAAGCCCGTGGTATTTCAGGAGCCGAGATCGGCAGCAATTATCATTAAGTTGCTGCCGGAATCGGCCAAAAACGGTATTGGCTACCGGAGGGTCTTCGCGAAGGCCGCCTCGGTGGTCAATATCACCGAGCTAGGCCTCAGAGAGGGCTGAAAGTGACGCGGACCGCCCGGGACGCTCGACTCCTGGACTTCCCCAGGACCCGAGAGCGCGACTAGGGCGAACCGCGTCGCCGAGGCCCTTCGAGGGGCGCTCAAGGATGGCCGAAGTCATCCGCCCCGTAAAGCGTGGGGAGATTTACGTCTCAGGGCTGGATGAGTCGGCCACAGTAGATGGGCTTCGCAGTGCCATCGCCAGCGTGGGCAACTGCCTGCGCGACGATGTTAAGGCAAGGCACATCGGCATAGGACCTGGGGGATGGGCGCATCATACGTGATGTGCCCCGTCTCTGCAGCCAAAGCCATCGCCGAGCGGGGCCACCTTCTGGTGGGCTTCACCTCGGCGAAGGTGGAGGCTCTGGAAGCCCGGCCCATACGTTGTTACCGTTGTTTCAACGTCGGCCACGGCACCCAGACTTGCCCGGACTCGTGCCCGGACCGGACCGGCTTGTGTCTCCGCTGCGGTAGAGCGGACACAAGCAGCCGGACTGCACAGCCCGCGACCCCCACTGCGCCGTCTGCGCGGCGGGGGCAAACGCGCTACCCACCCGACGTTGGCGAGGCACTGCCAGCCCCCATACGTCAAGGGTAAATTCGTCCACCCGAGGGCGAATAAACGACCGGCGAGTGGAAGGGGGTACCTATGGACACCTAAATGCCCAGTACACCCTTAACACTCTTCCAAGCTAATGTTAACCACTCCCCGACGCCCAGGACTTGTGCCTGCAGGCGATGGCGGAGTGGCAAGCAAACTTGGCCGTAATAAGCGAACCTTATTACGTACCCCAGCCAGGAACTGGGTGGGGGATCTCGATGATGTGGTGGCCGTGGTCGCCAGAGCCGGATCTGGCACACCGCTCACCAGTCTCGAAAGAGGAAAGGGCTACGCGGTGGCGGAAAGCGGAGGTTACGTCATCATAGGCGTGTACCTCACGCGCAGCCGCCCCTGGCGGAGTACGAGCTCGCCTTGGACTCCATTAGGGCAGCCGTCGGCAGACTAGCGCCGAAGACGATATTCGTCCTAGGCGACTTCAATGCCAAGCACCAATCCTGGGGAAACGCGATTACCGATGTTAGGGGACGGACGGTTGAAGACTGGGCGCTTCAATCCAACCTGTCCATCCTGAACCAGGGGTCGGTCCAGACCTGCGTACGTGCGCGGGGTGGATCGATCATCGACTTGTCATTCGCCACACATGCGGCCGCCCGCAGAGTGGTAGGATGGAGAGTGCTGGAGGAGGTGGAGACTCTGTCTGATCACTTGTACATCAGATTCGAGCTCTCCCCTCGCCTAGCGCTAACCCTGTTCAGGGCCCCTCCCGGCTCCCGCGCTGGGCTCTTACCAAGCTCGACGCGGAGCAGGCCGAGGAGAGGGCCATCATCGAATGCTGGACCTATCCAGCCGACCTGGGAATCTGGAGGCGCAGGCTGAGCACATGCGCAAATCCCTCAAAGGATTTGCGACGCTGCTATGCCTCGAGCCAAACGACCGCCGCCGCGTACATCGGTCCACTGGTGGACTGAGGAGCTGGCTGAACTGCGGAGGGCAGTCCGCAGAATCAGCCACAGGCTCAAACGCAGCAGAGCGCGTCGTCCTCCAGACTATGTTGAGGAGAATGGACTCGTGGGGAGTTCAGAGAGGCCAGAAAGGCCCTTTCGATCGCAATTTTGCGAGCGAAAGCCCGGGCTCGGGAGGAGCTCCTCGAGACACTGGACCGGGACCCTTGGGGCGTCCGTACCGTGCGGCCCGCAACACGTTGCGGCCCTGCACCTCCACGGCTACGGAAACGCTCGAACCCGAGGTCCTCCGGTCGGTTATCGATGGGCTCTTCCCGGATCCGGGGATCTTCACTCCCCGATATGGGTCCAATCATTCCCGACACCTCGGAGGTGGAGCCTCACTCCATCACCGAGGAAGAGTTAGACGTCGCCCTGGACCGGCTCCGGGGCAGGAAGACGGCTCCGGGACCCGACGGGGTTCCGGGTCGGCTCCTCTTCCTGGCTGCCAAACACCTACGCGGCCAGCTGCGGGAACTGTTCGATGCCTGTATTCGCGCAGGCCAGTTCCCGTCGCAATGGAAGGAGGGCCGATTATGCCTGATTCCCAAGGGAGGCCGTCCTCCCAACGATCCGTCCGCCTACAGGCCCATAGTGTTGCTTAACGAGGTCGCCAAGGTCTTCGAGAAGATCTTAGCGGAACGCCTCGTTAAGCATCTCGATACTGTGGAGCCGGGGCTAGCACAGACGCAGTTCGGGTTTCGGCGGAGGCGCTCCACGTTGGACGCCTTCGAGACACTGCGATCTGTAACGGACGACGCAGTCCAAGCAAAGGATACTGTCCTGGCAGTTTCGCTAGACATAGCGAACGCCTTTAACAGCCTCCCACACGAGACGATCAGGAGGGGCTTCGTGCACACGGAGTCCCCGTACCTCACGAGGCTGTTGGGCGCGTACCTCCAGGACAGATACATCCTTTGGGAGGGCGGCGAGTCCGAGAATCGCGCGATAGGTCGGCGACGCGTCGCGTGCGGCGTCCCACAGGGATCGGTCCTCGGGCCGGTTCTTTGGAACGTCGGTTATGACTGGATCCTTCGGGTTCCGGTCCTGCCCGGAATAGGGCTAATCTGCTTTGCGGATGACACCCTACTCACGGCACGCGCTGCGTCATTCGCGGAATCCGTGGACCTTGCCAACGCCGGGCTGGCGATCGTGGTCCGAAGAATAGGTAGGCTGGGCTTGAAGGTCTCCCCGCGAAAACGGAGGCCATCATGTTCCATAGGCGGTTTCGTAACCCCCGCGGACTTGTCCGTTACAGTCCAAGGGTGGACATTCGTGTAGGCCCCAGATGAAATATCTGGGGCTAATTCTTGATGGGAAATGGCTGTTCAAAGCGCACTTTGAGCAGCTAGTTCCCAAGCTCGTGAGTCCGCAGGCGCCCTCTCTCGGCTTCTTCCCAACGTGGGGGGACCGGGGGGACGACTAGGAAACTCTACATGGGCATCCTTAGGAGTATGGCCCTGTACGGTGCACCCGTATGGTCCACTGCACTTCACCGCCATAATAGGACTTTGTTGTGCCGCGCACAACGGGTCCTGGCGGTGAGGACCATCCGAGGATACCGTACAGTGTCGTGGACGGCGTCGACACTTTTGGCAGGCGATCCGCCCTGGCCTCTCCAGGCGGACGTGATAGCCAAAGTTCGGCGCTCCCGACAGGATGCCCTCGCCCGTGGCCTGGTCTATGGCCAGGCCGAACTCCAGGTGATCAGGACGCGGGAAACCGCGGCCATGATCCAAGCTTGGTCAGTAGAGTTGGAAAACCCTGTTGCTGGCATTGACACGGTGGAGGCGGTTCGACCGCAGCTGTTGCGATGGCTCTCGCGGAAACGCGGGACCCTGACCTTCAGAATGACACAGATACTTACCGGGCACGGCTGCTTCGATAAGTATCTGTGTCAGATTGCGGGCTGCTTGCCTTCACCCCAATGCCGCCAATGTGGCGCGCTAGACACGGCGTTACACACGCTAGTCGAGTGCGCAGCATGGGCACCTCAGAGGTTTGAACTCGAGACACTTGTAGGACCGATCGAATCGCTGGGCGATCTGGTGCAAGCCATGCTGCACAGCGACGATTGGTGGGTGGGTGCGGCCAATTTCTGCGAGGCGGTAGTGTCTCATAAGGAGGCCGCGGAACGAGATAGGGAGAGAGATGGTAGTGCGCATGCGTCTCGCGGGCGCCGACGTCAGTTGGGAGCCCGGAGGCGCAGGTATGCGCATGACCTCCCTCCCTGAAATACCGCTGCAGGGGCCCTCTAGCATCTAGGGAGCAGAGGAGTCTTCACCCCAGTTGACGAAGTGAGTTTGCCTCTCCCGGGGCATTCTCAAGCACTTGTGCGCTAGGATCGGTGTGGGCGTAACTACGTTCTGTATCTCACGCCTTTCCTGCCATAAGCGCGGGGCACATGGGAGGAGGGTGGTTTTAGTGGGGTATTGATTAGTCGAGTCTCCACACAAGCCGGTTGATTATTGTTTGGATTGCCTCAGTGGAAAGCCTCCATGATCAACAACGGTCTAATCCCTAGCAAAGGACCCGGTATGTGCGAAATGCATTTCCCCCGCCTTAAAAAAAAAAAAAAAAAAAAAAAAAAAAAGCCTGACCGGCCTTTGACCACGATCTTTTTCACACGTTCTTGTCGTACGTGATCCACTCTTCATCACCAGTTATCAGCTTCTTCAAAAATGGTTCGGTTTTATTACGTCGTAATGAAGAATCACAAATGAGTGTACCGTTCATTAGGTTTCTTTCAGTGAGCTTATGAGGCACCCAAATATCGAGCTTTTTTGTGTACCCAGCTTTTTTCAAATGCGCCAAAACCGGTTTGTAGTCAATTCCCAGTTCTCCAGCTACATCGTAACTACTAATATGCCGATCTTGCTCCACTTTTACAAAAATGGCATCAATTTTGTCCGTAACAGGGCGACCAGAGCGACATGCATCTTTGATATCAAAATTTCCGGATTGAAAACGCTTAAACCAAATTTTCGCTACTCTCGCAGATACTGCATTAGGTCCATAAACATCACAAATTTTTTCGCGGCATGTGTTGCATTTTTACCTTTTTTGTAGTAAAATTTTAAAATGTATCGAATTTCTACATTAGACTCACTCATTTTAACAATAAGAAAAACAAATGAAAATCACACATTTTCCTAATTTGAATTTGGAATTGTCTTCTTTAAAATTAAAACTTTTTAATGATACCAAAACCAGCCAGATACAAATGGTATAGCCAAAGAGATCTTATTACAAGTTTATACATACTATATGCGAAAAGACTTTTTCCCCAACCTATTATATTACTGGTGCCATACATAATACACTTTTTTGCATTAGACGGATGTTGCACTTTATTTGTTGTCAATTATATCAATGTGCCCTAGTTATTATTAAAGCTTTCAGATACTCTTAAATTATTAAAATAATCCCGGATACGAAACAGACGAAGCGTGTTTTTAGAAATTGACCTCCCCTTCCCTTTGGCAGATACTCCATTCCTTTTGGGTACACGTCGCGTAATTTCCGCCCCCAGAATGCTCAGCTCATGTTATTTTTCATTTAACCAAATCTCACAGAATAAACGGCTGAGTAGATAAAACAATTTGCTGTATTTTAATATTATTTATTTGTGGGAAAGAATTTTTATGTTGTCATTAAAGCTACTTCTGTTTTAAGTCGATTTACTACATGATTTGAAAGCGTGAAATCTCTTACAACAATCAACCGCTTACTTTAAATGCTATTTATGTATTGATTCAGGTTATAACACCCTACGATTTTATTATTGAGTCTGAGCAATGCCCTAGGTCCTAGATTGATGAGGAGAGTGGTGTCATGACTGGTATCTGGGTTTTACCTAATTATTTTTGAAGCTTTTAGTATGTTATATACAAGACCACGGGACATAAAATGGCTCGGAGTTTTGAAGGGCTTGCGTGGGGTCATGGGAAGGTCAACAAGTAGAGGCCCGTTGACAAATTTAATGTAAATGTGGCGTGACACTGACCGGCGATTATCCCTGTCTACACCATATAATAATGCAGCCAAGGAGAAGTCCCGACCAGTGTAGGACTATTGTAGGAAAGAAGAACAAAAAGTACCGAGCTATTGGGATGAACTCCTAGTGGAGTTACAGATTGGGGACTATGACGTCTGCCCGTCACAATGTTCAAGGAACATGGAAAAAATGGGCAGACGGTGACTTGCCATTCGCTGCATGGGCCCCTAAAAATGCCAAGATTGGCGAGGGGCAACATGGTGGTTTAGTTCCCGACTAGGTGAAGGAGCGAGATGGAATGCTCCTCCGTCTTAAAGGAAGGTCTTCCATCAAGGCTATTGTCTTACCTCGCAGGCCCTTCTGTTACTGTTGAAAATTTATACAATATATTCTTTGTACGTTTCGGGAAACGTTTGCGACCTCAGTTATTGCACAGAGCCATCTATTGGCTTGTAAGTATTCCACTGCAGTTGTGAGTGGCTAAGGCGTGTCGAGAGGTTCACCGAAGCTATTTCCTACATTATGTCATTTATCACTTCCACCCCTGGAGCTTGAGTCTGAGCTCTAGCGATTTCCATTCCTTGTCGACTGACTAAGGCAATCACGGAGGCGGGGGCGTTGCTTTGGCGCCCGGAGTCAGGTCCAAGGTGTTGCTACTCACCTAAGGCTTTACCACAAAGCCTCCTTGCGGTATTATATATATCATTATTATCTTCAATAGAACCATTTAACTTTATCGTTTTCCTTCGTATAGGATCGGAGTAAGAATACAATTTTTTGCGGCCGGGCGGCCTATCGTAAGAGGCGACAAAACAAAACACAGCCAGGTAGTAGGGTATTTTCCCATCTGGATGGCTACCAGCCCTGATCTAGAGTATGCCGCCATAACAACCTTGAGTTGTGTTCTGGCATTACTGGCCAGGTTCGAGTCTCCCTTTAGAAAGCGGCAGCACATTGGTAGGACTTTTGGTGTTACAAATGGTAATCGCTTTCTGTCATGTGGGCCATCTGCATGTCCACTGAAAAATACCTAATGATTTTCAAGTTTTTAGTTTTTTTCGTTATGTACTGTATTCTACTAGTCAAGCACTTTTCTTTGATACCCATATTTAGAGGGTTGTGGGGAAATATATAATCCGCTATTTTGTGGCGGCGGCCATCTTGAATTTACAATAATACTGAATATATTTTATTGTATTGCCATCAGAACTAAAGGTGTGTATGAAATGTCAGATCAATCTGTCAACAGGAAGGTAGTTACATTCAATTACTAAATTTGACCCAAAAAAAGCAACAAACATACCGAGTTAAATAAAATCGTTTCATATTAAAAATAACGTGTTCCGGCTTTATCGAAATAGCTACGAAACCCAAGAAAAAGGTGATAATAGTCGTATTTCAAAATCATCGACTCGTACCAAGATTATAAGCATCTGTTATCAATTCCACCCCTTTTAGCAACATTCTATGTAATCAATAGAGCGGGGAGCCCATCCATCATCCAAATACGCTGCGTTGAAAAGTTTTATCACAACAACCAATGGCCCAGAAGTGACGTAGGATCGTTTTTTAAGCCCACCGCAAAAAGGCCGGAAGCTCACTTAAATTATTCACACGGCTCGGCTAAGGAGTGGCTGGAAAAAAGTGAAAACGTTGCTGAAAAACAGCTCTACGTTGAGTAATGTTGCCAGCTCTACTCGTTTTCCACTAATGTTTTATTTTTATTTACGACATTTAAGAATGAAATTTGATAGCATCTCTGGTTGTGTAGTACAAACATTTGCCTGCGTTCCTTACTAATACTAAACGGTCCTTGATTCGAGTCCTAACAAAGTAAATTTCTTAAATTTACTATAATAATAATCGGCAGACAAATACACATACTGTATATCCTAAAATTAAGCAAGTCATGCTTGTGTAATGTTTAATATACAACGGACTACTCTGGGGCCGATCCCAGACACCCAGACCAAAGTAAGCAACAGAGAAAATTCAAATTCAAAGTTTTTTATTCAAAATAAGTTCCACTGAAATATAAATAAGAACACTTTTTGAAGGTCATATAAATATATAAGTTAAAATTTAATTTTTCTTCCTATTCTATGTATACCGCTTCACAACGTGTTATTGCTGTTAAGGAGAAGAAGCGGCAAGAAACTCCCCAGCAACACGTCTAGCTAAATAATGTTTTTCTTTTAGTTTCTTATTCTATTTATATCTCAAGTTGTCTTTTTTTTATAAGTTTTATACAGAAGTATGTTACAGAATTACTTTTTGAAGAATTAATGGAGTTGTAGCAAACAGTGCATACTCAATAAGACCAAGACACAATAAGAGGAAAAAAAATATTATGAAAGTTATAATAATGATATGACGTACTAAAATGTTATGCTGCAATATATCTCCATAAATCCCTTACAAGCTTGGCAAGATAACATTATACAAAATATAGTAAATATTATATATAAAAATATTCATTTTCCATACCAGGAATCAAGGAAGGAATAAAACCCGGAGTCTCTGTGTTGCAGTGATGTAGGCCTGCAAAGGCTTATCCCGCTCAGCCCCAGAGACTAAAAATTAAGTAAAATAATAGCTGACGTATTTGCACCTCATTTAATGACATGAGTTCGAATCTACCCGAGAATTATGCACTACTTAGGATTATTTCTCTGACTCAATATGCATATCATAAAAGTTAATGTGTACTGATCGTGGTGGAAAATATCGAGGTATTCGATGTGTGCAACCCAAACTCCAGCGGCACATTGTTCTCCTTGAACTAGAGATGCACGAGCCTGGAAAATTATACGTGTAGGTGCTGACATTGTCTATTTGAGATACGTTATAAACTTTGCTAAGTTGCACTTTAAACTTAATTTTAAAGTTTTCCACTCCGCTTCGCGCACTCTATGATACTAAAACATCTATATACCAGGTTTTCTAGAAAATGTTTCATTTCCAAATCCAAAAAAAAACATGCGAACAGATAATAAATATGCAAATACGAGAGTATTTGCATGACTCGTCTGCAAATTAATTAATGATTAATGTCCCAGTAGCAGTACGGATGTTAGTGTGAATAATATTTTTGATAGCCTAAACATGCTTGTGTTGATATTTTTGCTACTACATCAATTCAAAAGATTTGAGAATATTTAGAAAAAATACCTGGAAGCAGCTCTTGACTAATTTTCATCTCATAAATAGTAATTCAATTTCTAAAAGGCTTCTACGGTATTTATTTTTTGGATTTATAAACTAGCAACACCGGCGTCACCTTGCAAGTCGCGGACCAAGAATGACAAACGACTTGACCTAACCGACTGCGATAGGCGGATTATTTTTTGTTGGGTTGTACTTAACTAGGCAATTTTTATTTGAGATAGGCCACGTTTCGCCGGGAAAGTTTAAGGTTAATACATAACATTTATGGCGGTTTCCTACATACATCTTACTATACATTCGCGTGCCTTACCATTGGTAGAATTTGACATAAAATCGTATGGAGTTTATGTCAATTTTCTACCAGTAGCACATGAACGGCTAGTAAGATAGAGGAACCGGCTAATAATGCTTTAACACAACCAACGGTTTAATGTATATTAACTTGTCTGGACTTTCTTCAATATAAACATAAATTCTTATGAGAGAACAACATTTATTTTATTGGTTTTTATTCGTCTTGTGTAGCTCATAAAGCAGGCGCGTTGACAATATTGTCAATCTTTGGTTTTGACATTTTTGACACTTACCAGGTGTATGCAAAAGTCTTTTCCGGTTTTACTAAGAGATGGCACCACCGAACAATACGCCACATATAAATTCGACACCACGTCAGTTTATTTGTATGACAATAGCCTACAATATATATGGGCAACAACCGGCCCGCTGTAAGATATGATCCGACCAGCAAGACATTTTGAGAAAACACAATGAAAAAAATATTACATTAGGTACTTATACTCACGGGAGTCACAGTGAGGCGGCAAACATCAAATCCTTTGATGCTTGCCGCCTCACTCTTTGATAATTACCGCCACTCGGCTTGCTCGATCGAAGTCTTTGAGGTTTGCTGCCTCACGGACGACACATCAGAAGATTTATTGCTTCTCAATTATTCTAAACTAGTTTATTTAAAAATATTATCACTACTTTAAAATGCACAAGTTAAACGCGCCCGCGAACGTACTTGCACGCTAAAGTTTGGCCCTCAACATGATAAAGATTGGTCATACCTGGCCTACAAAAATACATACAAGTTGAGTCTGCCAATTGATAGCATCTCCGTTGTATATTTAAGTGATCATGTCGACGTTTGTGCCTGAAAAATAACATTTGCAGAAAAAGGCAGTGGAAAGCCATCGTAACTGTTAACGTACAACGCTATCGCCAATAAATGATTAATTTAAATCACACATTGATCGAAAAACGACCGGAATGGGCCAGGAGACATGGCAAAGTGAATTTGTTACACAATAATGCGCCGTCTCACACAGCAAACTAGTGAAAGACACTTTGAAAGGGCTTGGATGGGACATCCTTTCGCATCAGCCGTATTTCCCTGACCTGGCGCCATCAGACTATCACCTCTTCGCATCAATGGGGCACGCGCTCGCGCAGCAGCACTTCAGCAATTTCGAGGAAGTTGGAAAGTGGCTTGACGAATAGTTTGCCGCAAAAGACAAACAAATTTTTTCGGCAAGGTATTCATAATTTACCTGAAAGATGGACTAAGTGTGTAGAAGCCGAAGGCCAATATTTCGAATAAACTCAAAATTTATTTCTTTTGAAATTTATGTTCTTATTTTACCACAAAAACCGGAAAAGACTTATGCATACACCTTATAAATAAAAACGTCTTGGATACAATGCACTTTTATCCAAACTATATTAAAACACCCGTTTAATAACTACAATATTTTATTACTTTATAGCATGTAACATACTAAAATTATTTTCTTTCTTTAGTATAAAACAAAGTCGTTTTTCGCGTCTATCTGTCCGTGTATCCGCTAACTCGTCCTAAAGCACACAACAGATTTTTAAACGGTTTTCACCATCAGTTAGGTAATTTTTCTAGGAAGGTTTATGTATGTATGTATTAGCTATTGCCCGTCGCTTCACATATAAAACCGAATTAAGTTTTTATTCGAGTAAAGCAGAGAAAATTCATTTTTTACTAGAAAAATCAATACTTATATGTGTTTGGTTTTATGTTTATTTGATCCCTATCCATGCTTAGAAACTCCCCTCGGCTAATGTTAGCTCTTCGATGCCGTGTCCATAGGAATTTTTGTATTATTAAATTTACATAGAATAAAGATTCTTTGACGGCCTTTGTGGTTGAGCGGGCTAAGCCTTTGCTGGCCTACCTCACTACAACGCAGATGCTCCGGTTTCGATTCCTGGTATGGTAAATTTCGGAAACGTATTTTCTCCGTTATTTACTGTGGTCTGGGTGTCTGGGATCGGCCCCAGAGTAGTCCGTTGTACATTACCCATAACACAAGCGTTAGTTGCTTAATTTGGGAATATACAATATGTGTGTTTGTCTGACGATTATTATTATTATTCTTTAAAGTAAACTTATAATTTAGTGGAACTCCTTTCGCATTCATTCTTCATGAGCTATTAAATAAATACCTATCTATATACTTTTATAACTCATTTACATTTTAAAGTTTTCACGTTAAAATGTAAAAGAATATTCAAAAGTTAAAAATAGTGTCATTTGCCAGGTGGAAGGGTATTTATCCGCCTGGGTGGCTACCATCCCTGGTCTAGAGTATGCCGCCATAATAACCTTGAGTTATTCCGGCATTAGTGACCAGGTTCCAGTTCCCTTAAGACAGCAGCAGCGCATTTGTAGCGCCTTTGGTGTTGCAAATGTCCATAGGCGATGGTAACCGCTTTCCATCAAGTGGGCCGTCTCCCTGTCTGCTGAACTCATGC
The DNA here is from genome assembly GCA_039645545.1 of Dendrolimus houi. NCBI lineage: Eukaryota > Metazoa > Arthropoda > Insecta > Lepidoptera > Lasiocampidae > Dendrolimus > Dendrolimus houi. Next base: position 23,795,337 of record CM077130.1, read on the forward strand.
AATAAAAAATATAAATAAAATATGCTATTTATAAAACCATACACTTTATCAGTAGGTGTATTTATATATGTCTATTAAGTATAATTTTACTTATATAATATTTTACATAATATGTTTATAAATGAACAAAATATCTGCTTAGTCTAATATTTATGTATACCACCTTTGACCAATATAATCTGTTTTATTCCTGCCACGGGTTGTCTGGAAGAGATAGCTTCTTAGCGATGAGACCGCCCATTGTGCACATTTAGAATATTTTTAGGCTTTAAGGTTTTCTGTGTTTTATATAATGGTGTACAATAAAGTGTTATCTATCTATCTGTTTTATTTTTTATTTTTCCACGAATGAATGTGAGTGAATAAATAAATAAACATTTATTCATTCTATAGTTCAATAAAAATAAAGCCTTTAAATAAAAGAGTAAAAATATTAAAATTGGCTTACTATTCACTTTGCAAGTTTGGAAAACTCGTAATGAAAACTATGTTGTATTTTTGAGTAAACCATTACAATGGTAATGGAAAATTAAAACTCGGGAGTAATGAAAATTATTATTTAACTTTTACACGATAAAATTTTTTGTAAGAGAGTCTTTGAGTTGTGATGAGAGAAGTAAATGTGCCATGTGTGAAGATGTGCAATGTGTCTTTTTTGCCTCCAAGTAATCCCGTCTGACGCCTACACTAAACACGTCACTCGCGGAGAGTAGGTGTGCTATCAGTACTCTCTGTCCGCATACTTACTATGTGGCATAAAGAGAGGAAAAAGAAACCAAAAATGATAAGTAACCTATTTTTCCATTTATTAAGTTATTTTTTTCTAAACAACCACAGTAATACAAATAACTAATCAAATGACAGTGTTTCATAATAAAATTAACCTAGCATGGACAGTGTTGCACATAAAAAAAAATATATATACTTACTCTCTTTTCTTACACTTTCTCCTAATTATTTATAGTCGACACAATATGTCTTGTCCTTCCACACTTCTACTCTGATATATGTCCTCTGTCGCACCACAAATCATCATATCATCTTCCACACGATCCATCCATCTCATTTTTGGTCTGACATGTAACATTCATTAAAAAGATTAAAAAACTATAGTTACTATTGAAATATATCGCGTCCTCTCAGCTACGTCACTATATCAATTCAGCTAATCGCTTACACATCGGGATGATTGTATAGCATCATCCATCATCCGGTGGCAGGACGGCACCATGCCGCAAGTGAGCATGAACAGCGAAATGCTGCGAACATCTGCGTGCGACAGCTGCCATTCATCATTGGCCTATCAAACTGTACACAAACTTTATATATTTTTAGAACTGTATTACAATGGGCTAGGGTTCACAATCGTTAACGTAATATATCAATCTATATCTTTAGCGTCGTTGCAAAAAGTTCAAACATAATTTTAATTAGTTTCAAACAATACCCAATTTATTCAATAATGTCACCTTATAATTATAGCCCATAAATGTCCCATTGCCGGGCTCGGGCCTCCCATTATTGGAGGGGTGTAGTATACCCGCCACGCTTGTCCTACGTCTACGTCCTGTACTGTCCTGTCCGTCCTGGACTACGTCTGGGTTCGGGCCTCCCACTATACGGAACGGGTAGTATACTCGCTATGCTTGTCTAAGGCGTCTTGGCAGGTTTGACATCGGTTATCTCGATGTGCAGGTCGCATCACGATGTTTTCCTTCACCGTTGTTAGCACGTGGTTATTCTAACAATATGCACATTAGGTCGGAAAACTACCTAATTGGTGCATGCATTCTGGCCAGGTCGAATCCGCGCCCTTTAAGCTTGGGACGCGTGCGCTAGCCATTATGCTACCACGACTTTTTGTCAATGCCAACTTAAAGGGTAAAAAATAATAAGTACCTACCTAAGTTATAGAATATTAAAACCGTGGGCAAATGTATTTTTTTTGTATTTTATTTTCATGTAAGCCATTTTTGAAGTGAAAACTTCTTTAGGCACTTTGGGGACGGAGAAAAGCACTGGACTCGCGTTACCGTCACGCTTAGATATAGAAGTTTCACTTCTGACGTGCAGTTCTAAAACCGACAGATTACAATTAAAAATTTAGGGTTTACAGGTTATGAAATATGTTTTCTTGTATCTATTATTAGATATATATTTGCACAGTGTAAATAGTGTGGCGAATAATGGTGAAACCATCTAGTTAAAGAACTTTTAGAAAAAGCTAGAAAATTCTGGAAGGAAAAGACAGAGATAGATAGATGTTTAGAAAGGAACAGATAGTAAATACAAGAATAGTGAAATTATGGGTTCCAGAAGATTCTTCCGAGTATATAAGCAGCATAAGGTGCGCCCACCGGGCAGTTTAGAGTTGAGTTCAGTTCAAGACAGTGAAGCGACAAGTGCGATGCAAAAGAGTTGGAAGACGAGTTTAATAGAAGGCAGTGACGAGTTTAGTGGTGAATTTAGTGAAAAGTGTAGTGGACAGTTCAGTGAGGGAGGAGTTTCGCGTAGTTTAAAAGGAGATCCAGAGGCGAGCTACGCGCGGTAAATTCTGCGTTAAATACTGCAGCAGCAGAAGGTGTGTCTACGCAATATCGACGACGGTATTGTGACTGAGACAACTTATCGTCGGAACAGTGCGTGTAGGGGCAACCCTGCGGAGAAGAATCACGTACGGCTGTGTAAGTCAATAAAAGCGTTTAGTTAATAGAACTAGTATTTTCTTCCAATCCTAAGTAGGTAACAATATATATATATATAGTAAGTACACTTTTCAAAACCGAATGCAAAACAATACGATAAGTAAATACAACAACTAACAATTGACAACGTACTTAAATAATGAAAATATTAATCCACACCAGATGTATTGAACATTTGGCAATGTGACCGGTATCAAATGAAATGTTTGCGAATCTATTTATTGTATTCTATTATTTGAAACACAAATAATGTCGATACCTTTTCTGAATTGAGCCGTGAAGGGGAGGGGAGCATTTGGTAATTTCAATTTAGTAAAGATAGATTTGCCAATGCCAAAGAAAACACAATGTTTCCAACGATCTAAGCTTATTATGGTTTTGAATGCAAATTCAAATTCAAAAGTTTTTATTCAAAATAAGTTCCACTGGAGAACACTTTTTGAAGGTCATACATATAAGTTAAAATTTAATTTTACTTCCCAGTCTATGTAACACCGCTTCGCAACGTGTTATTGCTGTTAAGGAGAAGAAGCGGCAAGAAACTCCCCAGCAACACGTCTAGCTAAATATTGTTTTTCTTTATATTTCTTATTCTATTTATATCTCAAGTTCTCTTTTTTTTAAGGTTAATACAGAAGTATGTTACAGAATGACTTGAAGAATTAATGGAGTTCTAGCAAACAGTGCATATTCAATGAGACAGAGACACAATAAAAGAAAAGAAAAATATGATTACAGTTATAATAAAGACATGACGTACTAATTTTATTTTTTTGCTGCAACATACCTATCTCCATAAATTCCTTACAAGCTTGGCAAGATAAAAATGTTATACAAAATATAGTAGAAGAGGTTGGAGCGAGCTGCTATATAAATGAAGTTTTGTCATTTAAGTATTCTACAATAGTGTAGTATCCCTTTTTTAGCAAGATACTTTTTAATTTGATTAATATGTTTGATAATTAATTGAATTGATTTTGAGTTATACTAATCACTTCTGCGCTATTTTATTGTGTATTTAGTATTTAAATTCAATTTTGTAGTGAAACTTCTTTAGAATTGTGATTTGAAACTCGATGAAACGAAAAAAAGCGACACTAAAAAGAGATTAACACATAAAATTCAACCTTATTATATTCGAAATAAAACATATTTCTCTTTATCCATTAGTAATAATTTTTACTCTAAATTAAACTTAAAAGATTTCAAATGAATTTTAGCTTTATCTGTACACAATTAAGGCAGATATTCTTTTATACGTAGATCAAAGGAAATTGTGCGTAACATTGCATTGAATTTTGAACTTTATGCTAGTGATTTAAAGTGTAATTCAGATTGAATTGTTACGAATAAGGGTCTAAATACCTAAGAATAAAGACGACTATGATATAATAGAAATGCGAAAATTCTTCCAATAAATAGCTAAGTGAAACGTGCTAGTTTCACTCTACTGCGTGTGAACTACACACTTACATATTTTTTACTCAAAGTAATTTCTACTGGAGAACATTATATGTAGCTTAGCAACTTATTATCGCTGTATAATAATAATCCTATACTCGAAATCATTATTTCTATATTTACGTAAATTCTTCCATATCAGCCTATTTATAACATTAATAGATTAAACATTATACAAATTAAACATTGTCATAAAGATTTATATGTAAATAATTTAATTAAACATAACAAACATTATTCTATATGTTGTGTTAAATTTTCATGTCTTAAATTTATTTAAATGTAAAATTTATATACTTTTCTTCCACGCTATGAAAACTTTTACCAATACAAGACATACAAGAGGACCACTCATAAGGAATACCCACGTTTGTAAACGGTAAGCATATCGGACAACCGCGGCATTAGGATTCCACTGGCTCCCCAATCACGGTGCATTGTGAGGCGGGACCCTCGCAATTAAATTACACCGCCGCGGGTCCCGTACGTACCCTGAATGTGTAAACTGACCAATGTACCGAATATCCCATGTTTATTGGAACAGGATAAAAATATTCCTCGGTTATACTTTTGCGCATTTTCGAGTTGCTTTGAGGTCTTATCGATGCTGTAACTGGTTGGCAAGTTAGTTTAACAGCCCCCCTACGAATTCAGGCTTAGCGACAGACGACGCGACGAGCGACCTGAAGGACGTTGGCGCCGAATGCGACGATTTATGCTTCATACATCTTGTATGCCTATATTTCTATAAGCATCTCCTTATTCGCTCGGTATGTGGTGTAAGCGGTACACGTCGAGCGAATTAGGAGAATCAGTAAAGTACCGACATCGTGTATACAGAGCATACCGTTTTTTTCTCATGACAAAAACCATATTAGGAGTAATCTCGAATTACCATTTTCCTCCAAGCGCGACCCAATTTCCCACTAAAACAATACAAGTAATGATTGTACCGCCGTACGTACGTTTTTAATCGTGATCAGGGGATATGAACAGAGTCGTGTGCGAGGAGTGAATTTCAATTAGGGAAATCTTAGGCTGAACGTGAGCCAACCATTTTTTTTTTTTTTTTTTTTTTTTTTTGGCCAGGGGAAATCCGTTTGAGGACTAAGCCGCGACAGGCACAGAAGCCTGGGGGGATGTTCGCGACCGGTGTGAGTGTGTGGGATTCGCCAGATCGGGGGTGGCACTAGCGTGCCCGGTCAAGACCGGTGCCACGCTATTGCCACTCCCCAGTTAGGGATACCCACTAAAACCCCTGGGTGTTCCGTCCTGCGCCTTAAGCCAGGGCTACGGATAAATGGGATACCCAACTCCGCTGTGCCCTGGCAGGCGTGGGCCCCCCTCACTGGGCCTCTTCCAATGCCGGGGAACTACGTCCCCGGCGACATCATAGTCAAGTCCAACGTGGGGCGGTTTGTAACGCGCCCCACGGGAGGAGAAATGAGTGCGCGCGGAACACTCGCGCTCTCATCTCGACGGCATGTGCGGGTGAGTGAGAACCCCTATACCCCAAGGGGCCCCACCCGCGCCGCCCGCTTACGGTGGCCGAAGGTCGAGGTCCGACCTCCGGCGTCGGCGCGTCCTCCTTTGGCGGGAGCGGAGCAAGGACGTACGCTCACGCTCCCGCTCCGCCTCCTCCTTCGCAAACATAACGTGCTCGCAAAAGGAGGAGACGGCGTCCCATCCGGTGCGGCTCCCGACCATGGTGCGAACCACGGCCGGGAGCGAAAGGTCAAGTCCGGTAAAGGCGACGAGGTCTCGGCGCTGCTCTGTCCATGCAGAACATTCCTGCAGTGTGTGCAGCGCCGTATCCTCGTCGCCTGTGTCGCAATGATGGCACCCTGACGTTGCCTCACGGCCGAGGCGACACAGGTACCTCCCGAAGCAGCCGTGCCCCGAGAGGACCTGCGTCAGCCTGAACGTCAGGGTGCCGTGTGTACGTCCAGTCCATTCGCGCAGAACGGGCCTCACCGCCTCGATAGTGGCGGGGCCCGCGCTGGGGCGTCTGAGGCGATCTTCCCAAACTCCCACGGCGGCCTGGTGGAGCTCCGACCTGCACGCCTCGATTTCACGAGGCGCGGGTCTGGTGCCCCTGGCTAGGGTCTCTTTGCGCCACACATACAGTGACGCCAGGACCCTGGCTTCCAGGTCCCATGGGAGGGATCCGGCGAGTAGCGAGGCCACTTCAAAGGACACCGTACGGTATCCTCTTATCGCCCTGACGGCCATTATACGCTGGGCTTGACGCAACAGCGGAGCGTTGCGGGCCGTCAGGCGATCCGCCCATACAGGGGCCCCGTAGAGGGCCATCGACCGTACGATGCCTTCGAAGAGCTTTCGGCACGTGGCGTTCGGCCCCCCGACATTAGGGAGCAGGCGTGAAAGCGCGCCCGCTGCCCCCTTAAGTATGGGGAGCAGCTGCCGAAAATGTGCCGAAAAATCCCACCGGCTGTCGAGGACCAATCCCAGGTATTTCATGGTCTCCCCGATGCCGATGCGGATGCCTCCTACTATAATAGCGGTGTCTGGAGGTGGACGGTTCCGAGGACCGTGGAAGAACACGGCCTCGGTCTTCTGAAGCGCCACCTCCAGTCCAAGACGCCGGATCCTGCCTACTACTAAGGACACCCCAGCCGTGCCTAAAAGGCACGCCTGCCTGTGGGTCCTCCTCGTGCTGCGATCAAAGTATCATCTGCGTAACATAAGATGCTGACGCCGGGGAGGACCCTGCTGCGTAACGTCCAGTCGTATGCGATGTTCCACAGGAGGGGACCAAGAACCGACCCTTGTGGAACACCGCACACCATGGCTCGCCGATTTCATCCCTCGTGGACCGGGTAAATGACGGCTCGTTCATTTAGATAATCCCCGACTATGCGGCGGAGGTAGGACGGCACCCCGAAGTACCGGAGTGCCTCCATTATACAAGGCCAGGGCAAGGAATTAAAGGCGTTGGCGATGTCTAGGGACACCGCCAATAATACCTCGCCCCGGGAGACTGCTTCCTCCGCCAGGCCTCTCAGGCGCATGACGGCGTCGATTGTGGAGCGCCCTGCGCGGAAACCGAACTGGTTGTCCGCCAGGTCCGGCCCCGTCGTCGATAGGTGCTGGACGAGGCGGTCGACGATGATGCGCTCAAAGAGCTTGCCAACCTCGTCCAGCAGCACAATGGGCCGGTAAGCGGACGGTGAGTCCGCAGGGCGCCCCTCCTTACGCAGCAGAACCAGTTTTCCGGTCTTCCACCGTTGTGGGAACTGGCCCTGCTCCAGACATGCGCCGAAAAGCCTCACATGCCCTGGTATACCGCCGGCGTTCTTGGCCTTTAGCCGTAGCATAGCCTCATCAGTCTCTATCCGCGCTGGCTCCAGGGCGTCGTGCTCAGCCCGTGACGGGAACAAAACCACGTCGCGTGTTACGCCCTGGGGACGCCACGGAGCTTGTTCCGTGCCATCTTGAATGGGCGCCCCAAGGGTCTTGGTATTTCCGTTCAAGGCCGCGTTCTTCGCATCGCGGATCGCGACGCGCAGGTTCTCCCTGGCGCTCGTACCCCTCGTATCGCTGAGCCTCTACGGCCGCTGTACGGCGAAGCCGGCGGTGTACGCGCGCGCTATTGCACGCGCGCCTTAGCCCCTCCAGTACGGGGCTCCACCAGTACACCTTTCGGAAGGGCCGGAATCGACCCTCCTCGGCATCGCCGCGTCGCAGACACCAGTGACGAGCGACCGTAGGTTTTCTGCCTCCTGCTCTACATTAATATCGGGAGGGTTTATTTCGGGCCCTGATGCCCAAGTGGCGACAATCAGGGCCTCTTTGAACGCCTCTCGATTCAACTTTTGCAATGCCCAGCGCGGGCAGTTTCCTACCGGGGGCTCTCGGGACGGCGGGTCCGGATTCCGGGCGGAGACGCTGAACCGTATATAACGGTGATCGGAGAGCGTCTCCACCCCCGTGACGACCCTCCAGTCCCGCACACGGCGCGCCAATTCAGGGCTGGCAAACGAGACGTCGACAATTGAGCCGCCCTGCTGGCGCACGCACGTGTGTTCGGAGCCCCGATTGAGAACTACGAGACCCTTTTCAATGACCCATTCTCGGGGATCCCCAAGCCACGGATTTGGCATTGAGGTCTCCGAGCACGAGCACTGGGCGAGGTCGGCTGCGGGCCACCACACTGCCCACTTCCTCTATCCAACCTTCGAAATCGGCGAGCCTTCGATTCGGGGAGAAGTAGCCCCCAAGGACCACAATCTCCCCGATGGTTGCCGCCACGTAGCCCCGTCCCCTTATCACTCCGGCTAGGGGGGGGCATGCGGCGGCGGTCCGGACGATAATAGCCACCGAGCCATCAAGATCCCCCGCCCAGTCAGAACGGGGGGGGACGTAGTATGGCTCGGCGACTACGGCCAACTGAATGCCCCACTGCGCCAAACTCTGCACCAACAAGTCCTGGGCAGCGGCGCAGTGGTTCAGATTACCCTGGACCACTAGGAGAGCCATTGGGACGACTGTTTATCCTCCATCCTAGTGGCCCCGGGCGCTGGCGACGGCGGCTGCGGCAGCGAACGTGGTTTTGGCTGCGGCCGCTGCGGCTGCGGTGGCAATGAAGTAATATCAGCCGCAGCCTGCCTGGAACTTATTTTTGTACGTTTCCTTTTTCGTTGTCGTTTCTGGTTGCCCTTTGGCTTTTGTTGTTCTTGTTGGTCCACCTTTTTGGCGGTGGACCTCACAGTGGTGGGGAGAGGGGCTACACTTTTACGCGCGGCCGGCATTCCCCTGCACATCCAATGACCCGCCGCTCGGCCAGCCACGCTACAGATGCTGCAGTGTGGTGCGTTTTGGCACGTAGCGGCGGGGGTGGCCTGGTTGACCGCAGCGGTAACAATCCTTGCTGCGGTCGACAGGGGAGGAGCAGGTGCAGGCCACGTGTCCTGCCACTAGGCAGCGCCAGCACCGCTCTGACCGGCTCGGCAGGACTTTAATGTCTGCCGAGGCCCACCCCACCATGACTCTCGGTCTGTTCTTTAGTTTTATGGCCGCCGCCACTGGGCATGCCAGGATAACATAGCCCAGTCTATCCGGGCCCAGACGTATGGCACCGAAACTGAAACGACTAGCGGCAACGTCTGTGACCCGGGCGACGGCGGCCACGACTTCATCCGCCGTGGTGCAGTCGTCCAGGCCCGAAATACGCACGTTCAAACATCTCTCGGGCCTGGACACCTTAACCTCGTCCTCAGGCAGGACTGCCTTAAGCCGCGCGGCGAGGGCATCGGCTTTCTCCCCGCTGTCCTTGCCAGGGAGGAGGAGCATACGGGCTCCCGTCCGCGCGGTCTTCAATTTAACCCCAGCGATGCCAAGATCGCCGAGCTTAATATTAGCTTTTGCTTTCTGCATCGCGTCCGCGTAGCTGATGCCTTTTTCCACCGCCGCGGGTAACAGTGTGAGGATCACCGCGGTGGTGTTAGGCACCCGCATACGCGGACTCTTTTTCGCCGGACGCGTCGGCGGTCTTGGCTTCTCTTTGGGCTGGGCAGTCCTGCCCGCGCCACTGGGTTGAGTCGGTGGTTTCTTCTTTTTGGGCTTACGAGCCACCACCGACCAACCTTCTTCCAGCCTCGGGGACGGCTCTGGGGCTGATGTATTTGCTCTAAGCGTGCTCGTTGCCGTGCTTTGGCTATTACCGCCGCCTCGCTTTCTCTTAGCGGGCAGGGCAGGAAATTCTTCAGGGGGGTGGGGGCGGTTAACCTCTTTCCTAATAGGCGTTGAAGGAGGCTGCGCACTCGTCCGCCGAACATCAACTGCCAACGGCGGGCGGACTCGTCTCTCTGGGAGGAGGCGATCGTCTAGTGCTGCTAGTTTGGCGTCCATCATTGCTCCCAGAGAGAGAGTCAGGTGGCGCAGCAACTCCTCTTGATCCTTAAACCGTCCTTCCACTACAGATGTCGACCGTGGTGGGAGCGGCGGGGGCGGTGGTTTCGGCATCGGTGATCTGGAGGCCGGTACAAGCCGGGGTCGGGCAAGCTCGGCACGGAGGCTAGCCATCTCCTTCTTCATTTGAGTCATCTCGGCCTCGAGGCGTCTATTGGCCGCTTCGAGCCGTCTGATCTCCTCAGACTCGGTGCGGCCACGCAACACCTCGAAGGCGTCACTGATGATGGAGACCGAGTCGTTAAGGGACTTCATGAAGGTCCCTTTTAACCCCCTGGGGACCCTTGCCACATGGCGGATGACCCCCAGGCGTTTCGGACGTCGGTCTCAATGGCCTGGGCGGTTCTAGCTCCGGCCTCGTCCGTAATGGTAACCGACCCTGAGCGACCCAGAAGTTCTGGAGCCCGTCGAGCGATACGAGCCTCTTCGGCGACTCTGATCAACTCGACGGTGCTCTCCTCGTGGTCCAGCTCAAGGTCGGTGACCCGACCCGCTTGGGCGACTGCCTCCTTGGCCCGCGCCAAGCAAGCGGCTGCTTCTGTGGCTCCTGCTGATGGTGGAGACACTCTGCGGGAGGTTTTCGAAGCCACCGTTTCTTCGTCGCTGGACACCAGCGATACCTTTTGGGGGCCACGATATGGTGCCGGTCTCCTCCGCTTTTTCTGAACGCGCCACTGGCTCGACGGTTTCGAGAGCCCGGCCTCCGGTTCGGTACGTATGCCGGGTCCCGATCCGGAGCGTGAGCGCGTCGGGGAACGTAGTCGCGGTGAGCGCGACCGCGAACAAGAATCTGTCCTGGAGCGGGACCGAATGGAGAACATCGAGAGATTGGAATCTGACTCATCGACAGCTCCACTCAAGGCCCCGCTCAGGTTGCCGCTTTTGGCGCCACTGGCAGCAGATGTGCGGCCACTCTGTCTGCTGCTGCTCCGCGCGAACGTTACTTCTCCGCCCATCTCGGGCAACTTCTCCTTGGACAAAGTCCAGCATTGTGAGCGCAAAGGCGTCCCCCCCCCAGAATACGATGGGGGACTTCTGACCTTACCATATGTGCCGGCATCGGTGCGGGATTCGCCTTCCTTTTTTTTGGGCGGAAGATCGACCCGCCTGGGGTAGTTTTTCTTGCTTTTGTGCTTCCATATTGTATTCGAACCCCTTTTGGGGTTATTAAACCTAGAATTGCCTCCTCTACGGGAGACCATCTGAGTGACTTATAAACTAAAAGTCTGTGGTCGGCGTGTGAGATGACTGTAAACAGGACACCCCACACGCCGTCCACAGGGCGCTGGCAATCGGGATAGCCCGCCCGGTATACAGCTCCAAGCACGCCAACTTAGCTTCGGGTGGGTGGGGAAAACGGTCTGCCCTAAGGGCGAGCAAATCGAAGCCTCCACCCATTTCCATCTGAAGGTTTTTCTACCGCGGTGCGGGTGCGGTCGGGTGAAACCGCCGCCACCACACCCCACATCGCGCGACGGTGACGAAGTCAGAAAAGGGGCGGGCCGCCCTTAGGCCCACCCCGTCGCCAGCCCGGTGATTGGCAAACGCCTAGACGCCGGATCCGTCGCCGCCACATCGCGAGGACCTCTCCGCTGAACGGAGAGGTGCGAGTGGCCCGTCAAACGAAGGAAGGGTAGGTAGTTGTGAAGGAGGGACGCACAGGAGCCTTTTAAGGATAGGAGTGTAGGTGGGACACCACTGTCACGGAGAGAATAGGGGGAATGTGACAGTGGCCGCTGGGGCCCCGGGGACGCTTCCCCGTGTGCCAACCGCGATCGGAGGGGGTGAGGACCGCGGGGGGCACCCCCTGGGGGGAACGTGATGCAACCATGGGCCAACCATGGGCCAATCGTGGGCTAATGCGTGACGATCTCTGGCCAATACTCTACCAACCATGAACCTAGCAACGACCAAACATGAGTCAGCTGGCTATGAACCTTTTTTCACGACGAGAATTCTGCTTGAGGATTGCCCACCGTCTGATGGAGTGGTTTTTTTTCTCTCCTTTTGGCCCGGGCGAACGTAATATGCCCGAGTCGATAGTCATATTTATTTATTTCTAACTTACTATCTAGGTTAATACTTGTGTGTGTTATGCGTGTCAGGATATGTTGCATGGTTTTGTAAGGGTGGTTTGGGTTGGTTTTCGTGGGAGTTTTTGGGTTGTGTTGGGAGTGTTTGGGTATTGTTGGATGGCTACCATGGAGTCTATACAAAGCGAAATGGTGATTTTGGGCCAGAAACAAAACGACGCCATCGAATGTTAAAAATGGAAGAGGATTTTTTTCTACTGATGTTATAAAATGACATTGACAAAAAAAACAGATACACTCTTGGGTAATGGCGGCGCCACATATTCGCGTCGGTAATACTAGACTTTCGGATTCTTTTATTTTGAGTGGTAGTCTATTGTAGATTAAAGGTACGATTACATACACCGTCTTGCTCATCTTAGAGAGCAAAATAAAATATAAGAGAAAATTCAGATAGAGCGGTAATGCCGTTTGCAAATCGCTAGACTGGCGCTGTAGCATCAAAGCGAAACGTCGGACGCACGAACCAATATTTGCCGCTCAAAATCAACATTCATTTACGAAATTAAATTCAATAAAAACCGAAAATTTCGTGTTTGTTGATCAATTGTCGCGCGCACTAGATTTTTAGTGTTTGCACAAGCAGCGGCGCGGCGCAACAGATAACTGTTTTTCTATAAAAAATCATATAAACGAATAGTCAATATTACAATAGACCCAAACAATAGTTTGGTATTCAATGTAAAATTAAAATTAAAACTACGTTATTTCATTTTTATTTCGACGTTTCGGCCACTTTTCAATAGCAGTGACCACGGAAGGCAAAGACGTCAATTGTAAATCTTAATCTTCCGTGATCATACCTGCTAAAAAGTGGCCGACGTCGAAATCGTCGACGTCGTCCCCAAGCTAAGCAGATTACGCTTGTGTTATGTGTATATGTGTAATATGTAACGGACCACTCTGGGGCCGATGCCAGACACCCAGACCATAGCAAATAATGTTTTTTTTTAAATCACTTCCACCGGACGGACTAGGTTATATTTTATTTTCTACTTATTTTTCTTGTTTTTTTTTTTTTATATTTTTTCTTTTTACTTTATTTTTATAAACACTTAAATCTATTACTTGTGTCCTTATTACTAATCTTACATCCTTCTTTCTTAAAACCTAGATGTTCTACTTTCATTAATTTCAAATTAATTCATGACACAACAATTAATTAATAAGACAAATAATATACTAGAGCATTACATCTGCGTCAGTATATTTACTATCAATATTCTACTACACGGCACTAAAGGGACATGTGTACCAAAATCTATTATTATTATTACGAGTTTGGGACTCGAATTAAAATGCCGTTAGAATTACTATAGGGTTTATTTAGAACTATACAAACATGTATAACACAGGTACAAATATAACTAAACACAACCAGTACAAACGTAATGCACGATTCAATAACACGCACAAAGTCCGTCACTATATAGATTATCGAATGTACACACGTCTTGCCACGCTTGTGGTTATCGCTTGACTCCCGATCTCTCCATTGGGGCATTGCTTTATACAGCAAGATGCAATATGTCTACCTGGCAAGCATCCTGCGTAATTATGCCTGCGAACGGCCATAAACGAGTACAATAGGCTGGTCTCTACAACAACTAATAAATAAGTAAACAAAAGAAGACGGTCATAAATGTTATTAGCTCAAATGCCGACGGGTAATAAATGTGCTTTGTTTACAGATATGCAGGTGGCCCAAATTGTAACATTATTTTTAAAATAGTCTCCAGTGGAATTTATATGAATTTGGATTAGAAAAAAATTATGACACCTTTCTTGACGGTCAATTTTTGAGATCCAATTATCAGGTTAAAACTTAACTATCGGCCGGTCATATCTCGAATCACATATAAACACAACTTTCATCAAACCAACATGATCTGTCAAATTCGTACTGCAAACAAAAAAATACTAAACGACTTACCGTAACTCGAACAGTTTATATGAAGATTTCACTAAGTTTACACCTCTTGTAGTTTTCCCAGTGTTTTAACATAAATATTTACCAGTTTACGTATGTACTACCGGAATTACGGATTGTAATATTCCAAACTCGTCTTTATATCAAGCACTATAAAGTTGAAATGAGATATTTTACATTGAAAAGCGTTTTTTTGTTTTGTTTTGAATAAACAGCTTCAAGTAACGAATGAACGGTTCAAATGTTTTAGTTAATCTACATTAAACTACTACAATTATGTATTGTTAACTAAGACTGTTAGTTATGATAGCTAAGAAATATCAAGCAAAATATTCAGCTAACAATAGTTTAAAATCAGTAAATAGTATATGAAAATGCTAAGACTCTTTATATTAAATATTAACACTAGATATGGCAATTTATGACGCCTACAAACAAAGTCTATCATACAGAGTTAGTAAGATACACTTAAGTCACTCAATTTACTATATTCGTAGTTAGTAATACTAGGTTATTAATTATCAAAGATACGTTATAATTTTTATAACGAATCTAAAACACATAAAACACCATTTTTAGTAAGATAAGATCGCGTATTTCGTGTGCGTATTGTAAGACGGGCCGGGCGGGCGCCACCGGCTCAGGGCGGCGAATGATGGCGGGCGGCGCGCGGCAAAGCCTTAAATGCTGCCTTAGCTATAGTAGAGTTAAATGTATGTGTCACTGTGTAAATTTGTTTTACTTAATACGGCCCTACTACAATCTACAACAACGGTTAATGTATTTATTATCTATTTACTATGTCTTCTAATTTTTTGTTCAATCGGAAACTGTAAAATTCTTTGCATTTTATCGAGACGTCAAGGTGGTTGATTTCTCGCTAATATATAAAACTTGTGAAAGTGTGGGCGATTCAGCTCCTTGACAACACGGACTTACTGAAAAGGCTCCAAAGGACAAAACCTCTTGAGCTGGTACCATAAACGAAATTAATGTGTAGTGTAGTGTGGTAGCTATTAATAAAGAATACATGAGCAAAGCGTCTTCACCTGGATAGAGACAACACGAAACCTGCTAATGGACACTTTCTTAGTATTAACACTTTTAATTTATTACTTACTAGCTGACCCGTACCCACTTCGCTGGGCATCAGAAGAAAATTAAAACATCGTATTATTAATCACAATCAAATATACCCTATGTCATTCAGAAATAATGTAACTTTCCACTGGTCAAAGAATTCGGTTTAGTAGATTCAGAGATTACCCCGTACAACGTCACAAACTCACAAACTTTACCTCTTTATTTTTTGTTGAGTTTAATCACCTACTAAGCGAATTCAAAATATTTCCCCTCCCGTACTGCCCGTACCCCAGTGACGCCTACATCACATAAACCTATCTAGCCGATTAGGGTGTGTGGCGACCACGCAACTTTTTTCTAATACTTACATTTTTAAACTCGTGATATCATTCGAATGGAATATCCGAATTGAATAATTTAAAAAGTTATATAAAGGTATTGAAGCAGTCTTGAATTGAAGTAATTTATTTTGATAAGGATGAATACAAAGATACAAATAAAGAGCCTTTTCTAGCGGCGGTGTTTCAATTAAATGTTTATAATAAAAGAACACTTATTGTGGCATAACTATAATAGTTAGACATATGCTGTCATTACACTTTTCGTAAATAATGATGTCTCCCGCAAAGTCGTAGTACATTATTTTTACGTGATTTGAGGTAATTTTTTTAAACCTTGGGTTACACTATTGGAGTTTTAGTAAGGAACCCTAATTTTTTTGATAATATAATATAGCTTATGGCACCTGGCGATAGCGTAGCTTGCCAACAGTGAAAGACTTTTTTTAAATCGGTTGAGTATTTTCGAAGATTACCCCCTACAACCTTACAAACTTTACCTCTTTGCTTAGTCTGGCCATAAATACTGTTACAATTAAAAAGAAACAAAATATTACATTTGAATTTGGAATCTGGCATTTTTATATGACTGTTCATTGTGTTTTCTCGTTTTGACGCCAATACATTGTACAACATTTTGCGATATTAAAATGGAGTGGGGCGATAAAGAGAAATGAATCGCTGTGATTGCATTACACAAAGTAGGTATGGAGCCAAATACAATTTTTAAAACTCTCCATACGCTTGGTATTAGTCAAATGTTTGTGTACCGAGCTATTAATAGGTACAATGAGACCTCCTCTGTTTGTGACAGAAAAATATCTGGCCGTCCACGTAGTGTTCGTATGAAAAAGGTGGTTAAAGCAGTAAGGGAAAGAATTCGAAGAAATCCTGTTCGAAAGCAAAAGATTTTATCTCGGGAGGTGAAGATATCACCTAGAACCATGTCGCGTATTTTAAAAGATGCCTTAGGACTTGCAGCCTATAATAGACGCACTGGTCACATCTTAACTCATAATTCAAAAAAGAATAGGGTGGTAAAATCGAAACAACTACTGAAGCGGTACGCAAAGGGAGGTCACAGAAAAAATTTGCTTACGGATGAGAAATTTTTTATAATTGAGCAACATTTTAACAAACAAAATGACCGTATTTATGCTCAAAGCTCTAAGGAAGCTTCTCAATGAGTCGACAGAGTGCAACGTGGGCATTATCCGTCTTCAGTGATGATTTGGTGGCGTGTTAGCTATGAAGGTGTGACTGAGCCATATTTTTGTGAAAAAGGTATCAAAACATCGGCAGAAGTGTATCAAGATACCATTCTTGAGAAGGTAGTTAAGCGTCTTAACAACACCATGTTAAATAACCAAGAATGGTCTTTCCAGCAAGACTCTGCCCCGGGTCATAAAGCTCGGTCCACGCAGTCTTGGTTGGAAACGAACGTTTCAGACTTCATCAGAGCTGAAAACTGGCCGTCGTCTAGTCCCGATCTTAATCTGCTGGATTATGATTTATGGTTAGTTTTAGAGAGTACGGCTTGCTCTAAACGCCATGATAATTTGGAGTCCCTAAAACAATCCATACGATTGGCAGTGAAGAATTTTCCCATGGAAAGAGTGCGTGCTTCTATTGAGAACTGGCCTCAACGTTTAAAGGACTGTATTGCAGCCAATGGAGACCACTTCGAATAATCTTTTTATATGTTAAATAGTTTTGTATTTATGTATTAAACTAACACACTGTAAAACTTATAAATGTTATTTCCAATTTTTACAATATTAAATTCCCGCGGGGTTCCCGGGACACAAAGCATTGATTTAAAAAATGAACGTTAGCTATCGTTTACTGGAAACTGTGTCGGAATAACCCGAATTTTGTGCATCTGAACAACTTCAAACCGCTCCCGGAAAAATTCGCGCGGGACTCCCGGGATCTAAATGTCACACATTTTATTGCATTAAATTTGCTATCGATCAATAAAAAAAATCACATAGGAATTCGCTTTTTTTTATACTGGCCATTTAAAATCATTCCCAGAAAAATTCCCGGGGGAGTCGCGGTATAAAAGGTAGCACAGATTTTAAGTCCTACAATTTGCTGTCGATCAGTGAAACCGCATCGAAATCGGCCCTGTAGTTTTTAGGCTAATCCCGAACAAACAGAGAATAAATAAAAAAAATTGCATCGTGTTCTCCACCGTTTATATAGTATATTCCAGTTTCTTTTTTAAATAGCTTCAATGTACATACATGACATGTTTAGAATTTTATAATTATATAGAAAATAAATTGGAATTACATACTTATATGGAATTTATGTAGTAAGGTCCAGAAACCAACAGAAATAAAGATGTTATTGTTATTCCCAATAAAAACATTATAAAACATTACTACGAATTCCCTCTCCAAGGCGCCGCTCCCCCTTTATTGCTGTGTGATAACACAAACAAGCGAATCCACTTCATGACACGACCCCAACTACCGTTTATATAACGGTTATAAAACAAGTTATTATCTTTTCGAGTGTTGGATTACAATTTCATAAAACCACTATTGTATTTGGAAAGGACTGAATGTGTGTAACAATGGGGATTTGTTTTTATTCAAATGTTTTTTAGTATACCCATGTAGTGAAATAAAACACTCGGGTCCACTTACAATATTTATTTAGAACAGAACAGAATAGAATAGAATATACTTTGTTGCTTAACATTAGGATACAATTCAAGAAGTTCAAGTACAGAAGACAATAGGCTGTTTTATCACTAAAAGCAATTTCTTCCAGACAACCTTAAGACGGATTAGAAAAAATTGTGTAACATGTGGGTTTTGCAATATAACTAGAATAAAAAAGTATATATATGAAATTTTGAATTGGCAAGTATAATAGACATAGAAATAAGACAAAAATATACATATATTTAGGTGGTTTGTTATAATATAAGTAAATCTTTCGCAGCCCTAGAAACCTATCGCTGCCCTTAACGCGTATATCACTTGATCTTAAAAGTGTCCCGAGTCCTTCGATGCTTCGAGTAGATTGGTGCACCCATTGATTGATTGATTGTGACTGGTGGTCACCGCTGCAGACGCTGCAGCTGGGCTGCTAACCGACGAAGAGGTGGAGGAAAGCGGCACTCGCCGAATCCCCAGCAAGCCTCGTAGCTCGTGGCGCTGTTCAGGGCCCCGGCAGGATGCTCAGAGCGCTGGTAGGATACGGAGCCAGTGTAAAGGGGCTCGTGTTTAGGCCAGTAGATGAGCCTGTCAGCGTAGGCCGGCAGACTTGGTCCCGGTCTGCGAGAGAGTCTCTCTAGTTAAGAATACTTTAAATTCCTGCTTCAGATGGCAGGGTTTGTTGAAAATCGAATCTATTCGATATGTGTTACAATGCACATCACTATTATACGTAGAAATCACTATACTCTTGCAAGTAATGGCTTCCTGAAGAAACTGTGTTCACATAAATATATGTTATTAAATATCACTATTAATTGAGTTAATTCTTTCATTAGAATAGAATAGAAAACACTTTATTCTTCACCAAATAAAAAATTACAGAATAAATAAATACAATAACTTAATGGCAAAACAATAGGCGGCCTTATCGCTTAAAGCGATCTCTTCCAGGCAACCTGACTAAGGGGCTACTTTTAACAACTTATGTCTAGGTATAATTAAATTAAAAAGAAGTAAAAATAAAAAAAGGAAGAACAGCACAATGCGGACAGTAAACAGCTAAGTTAAGAACAATAGAAAAATATATATATTGTATTATAAACTAAGGTAATGGTTTTTGACAGATTTTTTAAATATGGCAAGTGATTTAGCTTTTCTGACATCTACAGGTAAAGAGTTCCAAAGGCAAACAAGCAAAGGATTTGGAGTAAAATGTTGAAGAGTGTGCAGGTGCCTTTAACAGGAGGTTATTATAGGAGCGCAAATCGAAGGTGTGTGATGTATGAAGGAAGTTGAAACATTCCTTAAGGTGAGGAGGAGTGTAGGGTATAAATAGTGTTAATTAATCCACAAAGGACCTCAAAACATAAAAGGGTTATTTGAGAAAAGACCTGCCTGTAGATATATATTTATATTTACTTGGAGGGTTACTTCAGCCGTATGCTTGCTGAATTGTGGATTATTTCTCCTTAAATATCGTTGTCAAGGAACACGCGGATACTATAATATTTTAAAATTAATATAAAGTATGTAAAAAATCGCTGCCAGAGGGAAGCGTGCCCAGAAGGCTGGATGCATTGCCACGCTGTATGGTAATGCTGATTCGTTGCGCGAAATACGGACCAGCCTTCTGATCACGGGTGGTATCAAAGAGTTTCATACAAATTCCTTTGAAGAAACCCTTTGCCGATGGACCCACGGACCTAAAGTTTCAACTCCAAACGGCACAAATATGTAACCCCTTCTTAGGGTTCCATATTTGCGCCGTTTGAGATCTTCAGCAGTTGAAGCAGCGTTGCCAGCCCCTGACATAGTCATTGGAAGATGTGGTGCCGCCAGAGTGTCAACGCATGTCGCGTACCACACAATTAAAAATATATTAAGTTCATATTAAGAGGTAAAGTTTGTAAGTTTGTGAGGTTGTAGGGGGGTAATTTCCGAAACTACTGGACCGATTTAAAAAATATTTCACTGTTGGCAGGCTACACTACCCCAGTTGATATTGCTTATATTATATTTTCAAAAAATTAGGGATCCTTAATAAAACTGCAATAGTGTAACCCAAGGTGTAAAAAAATACCTAAAATCGCGTGCGCTGCGAAAACTATTGATGATAGAATACAATAATGTACTACAACTTTGCAGAACACATCATTATTTACAAAAAGCGTCGCAACAGCATATGTCTAACTATTATAGTTATGCCACAATAAGTGTTCTTTTATTATAATAATGTAATTAAAACGCCGCCGCTAGAAAAGGCTCTTTATTTGTATCTTGGTATTCATCCTCATCAAAATAAATAACTTCACATTCAAGACTGTTTCAATACCTTTATATAAATTTTTAAATTATTTAATTCGGACATTCCATTCGAAAGATATCACGAATTTAAAAATGTAAGTATTAGAAAAAAGTTGCGTGGTCGCCACACACCCTAATCGGCTAGATAGGTTTATGTGATGTAGGCGTCACTGGGGTACGGGCACTACGGGAGGGGAAATATTTTGAATTCTCTTAGTAGGTAATTAAACTCAACAAAAAATAAAGAGGTAATTTGTGAGTGTGTAACATTGTAGGGGTTAATCTCTGGATCTACTAAGCCGATTTTGAAAAATCTCTCACCAGTGGACAGCTACATTATTCCTGAGTGAGATAGGGTATATTTGATTGTGATTAATAATAAGTTTTTTTTCTGATGCCCAGCGAAGTGGGCACGGGTCAGCTAGTAATTAATATACGAGTAAGAATTATTACACATACACGCACGCATACACACACGCGCGCACACAGATACACATATTAGTATGTAGTTAGTTTTGAGCCATGGAATGGAGCACTAGCGACCTATAATACAGATCTCACTGTCTTACACTCACAATCTTAGAATGTGACAGGCAGCGTACATAACTTACAACTTGCAGAATACAAGGCGTAGGTATAATTGAACCCATGTGCATAGAAGTGTAACTTTGTCAATTGACTATAATGGAGTGACCGGACAGATCCGGTCAACTGCGGACGGAATATAGGGAAGTTTGTGGGCATGGGGCCAGTCGTCCGGACCAAAGAGCAACTTTTGGAAGGTCTTTACGCGGAATACTTGTGGGAAACGATAAAAATAGTCACAAGTTTTATAAACATACATTCAGTACAGTTAAATTTTGTACACATGTTCAATGTTAGCAAATACTGAAACATGTTCTCATCTTTATACGAGATCTTGCTATCTATACTTATAAAAAATTAAGACTGAATTGATTTGATCTGTGTTTGTTGCTGTAATTATTTAATATACGTTGTGATCAGCACTAGTTAAAAATAATGTGTAAGAATTAATTTATTTTATTATAGAATAGTGACATATTTTTTTATATAATCAACATTGACCTCATGTAAATTAAATAGTAATTTATGTAATTATTTTCGTATAATTGTAATAAAAATTATTATTTGTTTTGTAATTAAGTGTTCGAGCCAATTTTTATTTTAATGATATTGTTACGAGCTACAAAACTGAAATTAAAATAAATACAGTTGGAATTACTATAGAGTTTATTAGAACTGTACAAATACGTATAAAACAAATACAAATAAAACTGGATGCAACCAGTTCACGATTTAATACAATTTGACGCGCGCAAAGTCCGTCGTCTATATCGCTAATCGAGAGTACTACAAACGTCTTACTCGTATCGTAGTCGTCGCTTGACTGCCCATATCTCCGTTCGGACACCCCTTTATACTTAGCTTAGGACCGTGTAAACAATGATTTCGACGAATCACACCTGCGCCACGATCGACGCTATTCCCAGAAAACATAATTCTGCACACCTGCAGGATTATGTCTGCGAACGGCCATAAACAAGTACAATAACAATAGGCTATTGTCTAAACAAAAGAACTTCGAATAGAGGAAGGGCAATAAACCAGGTTTTATGGCAGGCAGATGTGCATCCCTTGTATTTGGCCCAACTTGTAACAATATCATTTATTTTTTAGTGGAAACTTGATTAATATATGTATTTATTTTGTGTTTTTATATTTAAGAATATTAATATAGATATTTGAAACACCAAAGATGGTACCAATGTTCTGCCGTTTTCTAAAGGGGGACTGGAACCTGGCCACTAATGGCCTGGCCGGAACACAACTCAAGTTTGTTATAATAATACCACCACCTGGCTGGGGCTTCTATGTCGCCTCTTACGACAGGCCGCCTCAACGCAGGAAATTGTATTCTTTCTCCGTTCCTGCACGGTTAAAACGGGTTTAAAAAAAGAAAGAAAAGATTTATTTAGAACTACAATAAAAACCACTTAAACTATTTAAATAAAAACAATAAGTAAATGTAGTCCCAAATTGGTCTTAGCTCAGTAAAATTGCCGGTTTACATAACCAGCGTTGATCTTCCGCTAGGGCCATTAGTGACATACACGAACACAGGCAAATGAGAAAAGGGTTATGAAGTGAACATACAACAATTACAAGAGAAATAGAAAGAAAAAATAACATAACAATATTAAAAGACTAACTACATATTACTTATATAAATTTACTGGTTTGTAGTAAATAGAGCGATTATATTTTACGGCACAAACCCAATACGTCTTCAAGAATGATCTCAATATTACCGTGATGCAAAGGGGTCCGTAATCCCGCCTCGGTCGCCGCGTGACATATTTTTAATTAAACGCCACTTAGAGAAGGGTTGTGGCGCCATCTATCGCAGAAAGGAAAGATGTTATAAAAAACCAAATCCCTATAGATAATACAAAGAAAACAAGTATCAGATGAACTGTTCAATACAAGTCTTAGTTACGCTAGCATTGCTATGACATATTATCAGGAGCTTGTATCGTCACCATAAATAACATAGAATGAATAAAAATAGATTTTGTATTAAATATTTTAGGATTATTAAAACAATTAAAACATTAAATGTATTTATAAAATTGATATAGAAAAATAAAAAAACCTATGCATCGGCCGGGAATCGAACCCGGGCCGCCCGCGTGGCAGGCGAGCATTCTACCACTGAACCACCGATGCTCTGAACACCATAGTAAAATATTACATTGGTTTGACTGAGGTTACAAATGTATAGCAAAAAAAAAAGCATCATCAAGTTTGAACGTGACTAATCTGTAACATTATAAAATCCTAAACATGCGGTTTCTGTACATTGAAGCTATTAAAAAAAAAGACTGTAATAGGCTATATAAATGATGGAGAACACGATGCATTTTTTTTAGATTTGTTGTTCATTCGGGATTCACGTAAAAACTACTGGGCCGATTTCGATGCGGTTTTCGTTGATCGACAGCTAATTCTTCGACTTAATCTCAGCGCTACTTTTAATCCTGGGAATCCCGCGGAAATTATCCCGGGAGCAATTACAAGTTGTTCGGACGCATAAAAAATTGCTTATTCCGGCAAAGGTTCCATTAAAACGATACATGCAGTACAATACATATTTTTTTTAAATGCTGCGATGCTTTGTATCTCGGGAAGCCTGCGGGAATTTCAAGTCAAGCGTGGACAAAGTCGCAGGCATATCCGAATATTATAAATGCGAATAAGAAATTGTTTGTTTATGACGTTAGCACTTCTTAACTGGGCAACATATCGTCACGAAATTTTGCATATACGTTGTCATGGGTATATAATAGGGTATAGCGTAGCTTTCATCCATAAAAAATGCGCTTTTCAAGAGATAGACATATAGTCAAACGATGTTATTGGCGCCACCGTTGCAATTCACTAACAAATACATCGTTCCTGCACGGATAATGAGCCACTTAACTATTCGGTATTCGAATACCGAATTCTAAATTTTAATATAACACTTCGGCCAGTTTCAAAAATGTCAGAATCAAATAAAAACAGGTTTAAGATTAAAGACTTTTATTTCTCAAAAATAAATTACAATTCACTTACAGAGAAATAAATAGTTACATTTAGTACATATTTACGCCTTTTAGATTTGTCCATTTGTTATTGTAACATTTAATGTTTTGTTATCGAATGAATTTAGTTTATTATTAATAATATGTGAGGGTAGTCTTGAGACAAAAGTCGGAGCACTGCAAGTTGGTTATTAAGTTAATGGGCTTATTAAAACGCGTAAGCTGAATTTAAAGTATAGTTACGTGTTTTGTCAGTCAGTCTGTCTGTTAGTTACTAAGTAGTTTTACAATAATAATTAGTGCAGTGCAAACAGATAGTGTTTTTTTTAGGTTGGCTAAATAACTTTAAAATTAAAATAATATTAATTTAGTCAAGCAAAGAGTAGTCCTTTAGAATGCGGTTTTTCAGTAGTTTTGTGAACAGTAAGAACGATTATACTTCTTTAATATTTTTCGGTACATTTTTAAATAGTAAACCGCCTTCATGAGTTATGTATGCTCTTTCTTCCGTAGTTTGTTCTGGATATATTAATTTAAATATATTTGCTTGTCTAGTTCATAGTTTTGCAGTGGAATGATATAATAAATTTTTAGTAAATAACATTTGTGTGTTTTCGCTTTGTATTTAATGACTTTGTTTCTTTATAAATTTTAATTGTAGGAGTAAGATAGTTAAATTGGAAAAGTGTTTATAAACCATTTGAAATCGCGCTTAAAACCCTTCAAACATACTTTAAGTTACGTGTACCTGTCATTCGCGAGAACGTAAGAAAATACTTCTAAAATTATTGGCTCAATATACGAACCTGCTTTGCCCGATTTGCACATATCCCACGTTAAACATTCGATTGCCGAATATTCGGCCAAACCACTGTTCGTGGCATCTCTATAGCTAAGTATCGCGGGAAAGATAAATTGGAAGCTGACCAGATCGAGCTCCAAGCCCACAACTGGCAAGACACTGTTCAGAGCAAAGGAAAGACAATGGAAGTTAGGACTCACTTTGGGTCGCTGAGCCAATGGAGTTAGTTTGATAACACATAACACACGTTATAAAAACACGTATATGACATACGATATCAATATTAAGCCGCTAATGCTCCTATCAGCTGCGATCACAGTCTACTAAGCACATTTCGTTATGGTCCCTTGCGTCCGGACGCTTTGATAAGAGCACCGGGCGGATGCTGGTTCGCAATACTCGTCTCGCATCTCTATACATTGCGTCAGGTTGATAATTTAGTTAAACCATAATACAAATTTAGATTATTACTTTTTTAATTCTTACGCGTTCGGAGACATTGACCACAACGTCAAGGCCCGTATCTCAGCAGTGTACTAACAGTGGTATTCTGTTTAATTTGTGAAATTACAAACGTCATTGTCATTAATGACAAAGTCAGTTTGACAAGAGACAGCTAATCCATATTCTCGCCCCTTCTAATTATTGAACTCTTCACGTCCACAAGTATTTATATTTATTTAAAATGTGAATAGAATATACTTTATTGCATAACATTAAGATACAATTCAAGAAGTTTAAGTACAGAAGACAATAGGCGGTCTTATCACTAAAAGCAATTTCTTCTAGACAACCTTAGGATGGATTAGAGAAAAAAGATTACTAGCTAATGTTAAAATACAGTAAAATAAAGAATAAGAAGATTGCAGTTGGGTGTTTTAATAACAAGAAACGAAACAAGTCTTGGAGATTTTTTTTTGAGGCGAGGGACATGCATTTCGCACACTACCGGGTCCTTTGCTAAGGATTAGACCAAAGCGATGAGAGGTAAGGCACTGAAGATAGCGCAGCTACCAGAGTCAATCGCCGGCATGTGTGGAGACTCGGCAAGTTATCTCCCTCTATGTGGAGAGGTCACCTATGGGCCAATACTCCACTAAAACCACCCTCCTCCTACATGCCCCGCGTTTATGGTAGGAAGAGCGTGAGACTTAGAACGTAGTTACGCCCACGCTGATCCTGCTCATCAGTGCTTGAGAGTGCCCCGGGGAGCAGGACAAACTCACTTCGTCAACAGAGGGATGAGTCCTCCGTTCCCTAGATGCTGGAGGGCCCTGAAGACTAGCAGCTTGGACCAAGTGGCGTGAGGTGACAGGTGTCATTTGCAACCCCAAAATGACGTGTCTTTTTATATGCCAGTGAAGCGTGGCCCGTACTTGAGCAATACAACAAGAACTGCGAGTCACTGAGATGAATTTATATAGCCAATGTACACTAACACAAAGAAATTGCGTGTGTGTGTGCAGTTCACACGCAGTAGAAGTGAAACAAAGTATGACAAGAGGTGGGAGGAATTATAAATTTCGTGACGTCACATTTCACAACATTTCCAATTATATCTGTACGAGCATAGTGATTAAATTTTTAAATGTAATGTATTCTATCTCATTCTCTCGCAGGCTTAGTCCTATAGATTTGTGTTTATCTCTTTTTATTGTCGCTTTGTCGTTTCATCGAGATTCATATCACAACGATTCTAAAGAAGTTTCACTTCAAAATTCAACTCTTTGTTACATGTACTGTGACCACCCCTAATCGAAATTTTCCTTTCTATCAGATTTCGTTCAAGTAGAGCTAGCAGTTTCCGAAAAAATTACTGTAAGATACATAGACAGACAGAGAACCACACATAACCATTATACATATAAAGTTTTTGGCCAAAATTGCTACGTTTCTAGTAGTTACTAGTAGTTAGTTATTTCTAGACGGCCTCTGTGGTTGAGCGGGCTAAGCTGTTGCCGGCCTACCTCACTGCAAGCTCAGAGGCTCCGGGTTCGATTCCTCGTATAGCAAATTTCGGTAACATATTTTCTCCGTTATTTACTATGGTCTGGGTGTCTGGGATCGTCCCCAGAGTGGTATGTTGTATATTACCCATAACACAAGCGTAACTTGCTTAATTTGGGTGTGCTATACAATGGGTCAGTGTGCTTCTGTCTGCAGATTATTATTATTATTATTATAGTTTCTAAGGTTTCTAAGGGTACCCCTTAGAAACTAGAGATATTATATTTGAAAAACAATTTTTTAGAGTTACATCCACCCTTGACCGCCATTTTATTGTAAGCGACATTTGGACCTAGACTTAGATTCTACTGAATCAAAAGTAAGCCTTAAAACAAAATAATAGTCTAAATTACCTTTTGCAATAAAATATACTTAGGTCCAAATGTCGCTTACAATAAATTCACATTCAAAAGTTTTTATTCAAAATAAGTTCCACTAGATAACACTTTTTAAAGGTCCCATACATGTAATTTAAAATTTAAATCTACTTCCTATTCTATGTACACAGCAACGCAATGTGTTATCGCTGTTTAAAGGAGAAGAAGCGACAGGAAACTCTTCAGCAACACGTCTCAAATCTAGCTAAGAAAGATTATTTCATTATTATTATTTATATATTCTCAGGCTCAATTTTTATTATTAAACACATATAAAAGTTGTATTACTTTTCAAAGAACGAATGGAGTTGCAACAAGCAAAAAAAATATTGTTACCATCGCAATAATGACATACTAAGAATGTAGACTGTTCCACGCCGACAAAAGTGGATGCACACCTGCCTGCCATAAAACAGCCTATTGTGTATTGTACTAGTTTATGGCCGTTCGCAGGCATAATTACGTATAGGTGAGCAGATTACGATTTCTAAGAAATTCCGTCTACGCGGACGTGCAGCCATATTTTATCGGCGCAGTATATAGCAATTTCTAATGGAGAGATTGGTAGTCTAGCGATGGTCACAAGCGAGACAAGACGTGTGTAGATTCGTTAAGCTATATAGTGACGGACATTGCGCGTGTTATTGAATTGTATATTACGTTGGTACTGGTTGTGTCCAATTATATTTGTACCTGTGTTATAC
This sequence comes from Dendrolimus houi, assembly GCA_039645545.1. Classification (NCBI taxonomy): domain Eukaryota; kingdom Metazoa; phylum Arthropoda; class Insecta; order Lepidoptera; family Lasiocampidae; genus Dendrolimus; species Dendrolimus houi. The sequence goes on from CM077130.1 coordinate 23,823,352, forward strand.
GTGTTGGTGTAATTCTAATAAATTCTACAGTAATTCCAAACGGCATTTCAATTCGAGTCCCGTAACTCGTAACAATACATACACACATCATAATTCCTACTCATTCATTCACACGTACATAAAATAGCGGTAAAGGCTCGATATGTTTAGGTTAGGTGTTTAGGACACCCATCAAAATGCTTTATCTTGTTTATAGCTTAGTTATCCACCTTCTTCAGTATTCTCAGTCCACTGATACACACACGTAGGTTTCTGTTAAGTCTGCGCCAAATATCCCGGTCTCCTGCCTTTCTCATCCAGCCCCAGTCTAGTAATCCATAATTAGTTCAAAACCGCGGTTTTAACTATTAATATTAGATGATGTTTAATCTCCTGCGCACCCTTCAACGGATTAGTAACGCGTACGTTTATCACATAATCCCGCGGGATCGAGACCATCTGCACCCAGAGGAGGGAAATCCCGGGATTTATATCGTGTTAAGTAATGACCAGTAAATCAAAAATAGCCCAATACTTAGTAACGATGATGGTAACATGTAGTTTTAATAACACAAGTCCATAAAGGGTTTTTTGTGGACCTGTATAATCTAATTAGATGCCATTTTCAATTAACGAGAATTTGTTTCTTTCTTCTTCACTGAGAGGCCGCGCACATACTTACGGCGGTTCCAATTACACGCGATCTCAGCGCCATCTTTGCGACTATATTCGTCTATTCCTCGGAAATATTGTTTTTTCTGGATAAAAGGTACCTTATATTCCATTACTATATTTCTGACAACGTATATACCAAATTTCGTGACGGTCTGTTGCGTATTTGAGGCTATAAAATGTCAAAAATAAACTCACATTTACATTTATTATTTAAGATAATAGTTTTGCCGATCTGTGTTTTTATTTATTATTTATATATTTTTTAATGTGAAGCTGGCATACGGGTCGACGGCCTAACTCGTGGAAGGTTGCTACCGTCGCCTATAGACGTTTGTAACACTAGAGGCGAAACCAACGCGTTACTAACGTTAAGGATGGGATAAAGAAAAATAGATAGGGGGACAAGAAAGAAGGATCGATCAGACAAGAGAAATGAGATAGAAAGGATGTGATATGGGATTGGAATGGTGGATGGAATAGGATTAACGGCATAGGGTTGGGGCTTTCGGAACTGTCACGCGGCTATTAGAAAAAAAGAAATAAAAATATTTATTTAGAACTACATACAGACCAAACCATACTTATAAATAAGAAAATACAGTTAGGAAATGAAGTTTTAAATCGGTCCTAACTCAGCAAACACCTACGCGGCCAGCTGCGGGAACTGTTCGATGCCTGTATTCGCGCAGGTCAGTTCCCGTCGCAATGGAAGGACGGCCGATTATGCCTGATTCCCAAGGGAGGCCGTCCTCCCAACGATCCGTCCGCCTACAGGCCCATAGTGTTGCTTAACGAGGTCGCCAAGGTTTTCGAGAAGATCTTAGCGGAACGCCTCGTTAAGCATCTCGATACTGTGGAGCCGGGGCTAGCACAGACGCAGTTCGGGTTTCGGCGGAGGCGCTCCACGTTGGACGCCTTCGAGACACTGTGATCTGTAACGGACGACGCAGTCCAAGCAAAGGATACTGTCCTGGCGGTTTCGCTAGACATAGCGAACGCCTTTAACAGCCTCCCTCACGAGACGATTAGGAGGGGCTTCGTGCACACGGAGTCCCCGTACCTCACGAGGCTGTTGGGCGCGTACCTCCAGGATAGATACATCCTTTGGGAGGGCGGCGAGTCCGAGAATCGCGCGATAGGTCGGCGACGCGTCGCGTGCGGCGTACCACAGGGGATCGGTCCTCGGGCCGGTTCTTTGGAACGTCGGTTATGACTGGATCCTTCGGGTTCCGGTCCTGCCCGGAATAGGGCTAATCTGCTTTGCGGATGACACCCTACTCACGGCACGCGCTGCGTCATTCGCGGAATCCGTGGACCTCGCCAACGCCGGGCTGGCGATCGTGGTCCGAAGAATAGGTAGGCTGGGCTTGAAGGTCTCCCCGCGAAAACGGAGGCCATCATGTTCCATAGGCGGTTTCGTAATCCCCCGCGGACTTGTCCGTTACAGTCCAAGGGGTGGACATTCGTGTAGGCCCCAGATGAAATATCTGGGGCTAATTCTTGATGGGAAATGGCTGTTCAAAGCGCACTTTAAGCAGCTAGTTCCCAAGCTCGTGAGTCCGCAGGCGCCCTCTCTCGGCTTCTTCCCAACGTGGGGGACCGGGGGGACGACTAGGAAACTCTACATGGGCATCCTTAGGAGTATGGCCCTGTACGGTGCACCCGTATGGTCCACTGCACTTCACCGCCACAATAGGACTTTGTTGTGCCGCGCACAACGGGTCCTGGCGGTGAGGACCATCCGAGGATACCGTACAGTGTCGTGGACGGCGTCGACACTCTTGGCAGGCGATCCGCCCTGGCCTCTCAAGCGGACGTGATAGCCAAAGTTCGGCGCTCCCGACAGGATGCCCTCGCCCGTGGCCTGGTCTATGGCCAGGCCGAACTCCAGGTGATCAGGACGCGGGAAACCGCGGCCATGATCCAATCTTGGTCAGTAGAGTTGGAAAACCCTGTTGCTGGCATTGACACGGTGGAGGCGGTTCGACCGCAGCTGTTGCGATGGCTCTCGCGGAAACGCGGGACCCTGACCTTCAGAATGACACAGATACTTACCGGGCACGGTTGCTTCGATAAGTATCTGTGTCAGATTGCGGGCTGCTTGCCTTCACCCCAATGCCGCCAGTGTGGCGCGCTGGACACGGCGTTACACACGCTAGTCGAGTGCGCAGCATGGGCACCTCAGAGGTTTGAACTCGAGACACTTGTAGGACCGATCGAATCGCTGGGCGATCTGGTGCAAGCCATGCTGCACAGCGACGATTGGTGGGTGGGTGCGGCCAATTTCTGCGAGACGGTAGTGTCTCATAAGGAGGCCGCGGAACGAGATAGGGAGAGAGATGGTAGTACGCATGCGTCTCGCGGGCGCCGACGTCAGTTGGGAGCCCGGAGGCGCAGGTATGCGCATGACCTCCCTCCCTGAAATACCGCTGCAGGGGCCCTCTAGCATCTAGGGAGCAGAGGAGTCTTCACCCCTGTTGACGAAGTGAGTTTGCCTCTCCCGGAGCATTCTCAAGCACTTGTACGCTAGGATCGGTGTGGGCGTAACTACGTTCTGTATCTCACGCCTTTCCTGCCATAAGCGCGGGGCACATGGGAGGAGGGTGGTTTTAGTGGGGTATTGATTAGTCGAGTCTCCACACAAGCCGGTTGATTATTGTTTGGATTGCCTCAGTGGAAAGCCTCCATGATCAACAACGGTCTAATCCCTAGCAAAGGACCCGGTATGTGCGAAATGCATTTCCCCCGCCTTAAAAAAAAAAAAAAAAAAAAAAAACCTCCGCTGGTCTTCCGCTAGGGCCGTTACAGTGACTCACGGATATACAAAACAAACAAAAATGAAAGAAAATATGACGATTACATGCTAGCCTCGTAGGAGTTGAACAATTGTAAACCGAACAATATCTTCTTATATATAAAAATCAATTGCTGTTCGTTAGTCTCGCTAAAATTCGAGAACGGCTGGACTGATTCGGCTAATTTTGATTTTGACATATTTGTGGAAGTCCAGGGAAGAAAAGGTGAGTAAATATGAAAAAAAATGATTATGAGGCGGTACGAAGTTTGCCGGGTCAGCTAATCTATAATAAAGTCAGTAGCAAAGTTTTTTCCCTTCAAGTGTATCGTAATAATACTTCTTATTTCAATCCATTGGTTCGAATGTGTCGCCTTTATAATGAACTCACCAAATTAAATGCGAACATTGATATTTTTAATTCTAGTCAATTTAAGTTTATGAATAAATGCAAAACAACGCTCTCACACAATCAGGATTAAAATCTATTGTCGATTTTTCACTAATATTTATTTTTTATTTTATATTATTTGTAAAATGAATATGAACAACTTTTTATAGAATATCCACTTTGTCTTTCGTTTAATTAGCACGTAGTTTGGATTATAATTTGGCCCTGTATATTACATTGTTATTGTTAATTACTAATGATTGTAATTGTTTTGTGCTTAAATAAATAAATAACAAACTTACTGTTTCCACTCAACTGTGACCGTCGGTGTAAAGCAATACCGTGGTTGTTGACTCAACATATTGAACGGTGGGAAGCGCAACACGCGGCGTTATTTGCAATAGCACCCTACGCATGTCGTCCCGGGATTTCTGGATAGGGCATATCCCAGCCCTAGACCGGGATTAGGGTATGACGTGTTATTAAAATCAAATGTAGGGTGTTCAAATTGATTGTGAACAGTCGTTGCGCAAATATGAGTGGTGAGTTATTGTTTTAATTTGTTTATAGAACGTATGTATTACAATGAAATCATCATAGAGCTTAGGTTAAAAGACAGACGAATAGTTTAACCAGGATTTATACAAAGACCAGAGTAGACAAGACAGTTTCTCCTTCAAGGCCAGCAGCACATTGGCAACACTTCTGGTACAATACCAGGGGTGTTAAATGTCCATAGGCGACGGTAACCACTTTCCATCACAGTTGAGTCGTCAGCCTGTCTGCTGTGCTGCAGCAGATTTATTTCTTGAGAAAAATGCAGCATTATAAGATTTATAAGGTACATTTTGGAAATTGACTAAATTTACTTACTAGGTACTAATCTGTATTCAACATATCTTAACAATATAATAAAATTCTAACAAAAAAAAAACGACTCCAGAGTATCTAAGAAGCAAAAAATTATTTTCCTTGGCACGGACTTCAAGAAGTTGTAATAAAATTTAAATTTTCGCCTTTTAGTTACTCTTGAAGTCGGTTTCTTATTTGATAGATTTTTTTTATTTTACACTTTTAAGTTACATGCTTATATGGTATCCCTAATAAAGTAGCTTCTCGAATGTGAAAACGATAGCTGATGAAACGGAAGCATATTTTGAAAACGTTGAGCGCAGCTCGAAGGTAAATTATGTATATGCACTTAAGAACCTCTAATAAGTGCCGTCAAATTTAAATTAATGAAGTATCGCTAGGACATGCTGATCAGTTAATAAATGTACATCGGTTGGTTCTGGCACTCGCCGGCCGCTGCCGCCACGCGGCTCGTGCATTTTGGTTTACAGAAAACCAAATGCTCGCAACCCATTTTTGTCCATTGTTTTAAAACTCCGATTGATGTAAGTGCTTGACGAAAACTATTTAGTTAAATGATAACGTCGATCGTCTGGTCTCACCAGGCAGGATTTTTGTTTGAATTTCAACTCCGATCATCGACATGTTCTAAATACGACTGAGCTCATAACTCAATTTACATGCTCGGGCTGTTTATGGTTATCGATTTGCATTGCACGCTTTCCTAGTCCTATTCTAATCTAGTACAGCACCTTATTGATCTTATTAGGTACCTATTCGTTTTAGGATTACAATAAACTTAAGAATATTTTTAATACGTTTTTTTTTTGATTTCGAGTAATTTTCTGCTATATCTATGGATATGGATATGCTAATTTATATTTTATGGATTTATTGCTATATGCTATAATGAAATTTATATGGAATTCATCTGAAAGTATAATAAATCAAATGCAAAAAGAATTATAAAAATCGTTCGAAGACAAAATATATATATGGCTCCAAAAGAGCAAAAATTTCCTATTTCAGCCTGATTTTAAGGGTTTTTTTGCTATATCTTCGGAACCCAAAGGCTTCTAGAATTATAATACATATGGGACCATTTCACAAAAATATCATTACAATCTGAAACAACAAAGCTATGGCAGAACATATTAAAAAAAATACACGACGAATTGAGAATCTCCTCCTTTTTTGAAGTCGGTTAAAAATTACGAATGTTACACAAATAAAAATTTAGATTCATACAAGTACATAAAAAAGCCAACCACTACATCAAATTCGATAACCCACAAATCCTCGCCAAAGGGAATCGTTTCATACCTAGAATGATGCGTGAGGCTATTGAAATCAAAAAACACCCAAATTTCAATAGAGAAGTTGGTTGGCAAGTACCACCTGCTTAGGATCCGATCATCAAAACTATCAAGACCCAAACCCAGCAAAAACCAACTGCCAGACCTCAGAACACTGTGAGCTGTTTCTGCGTGTATCGGAGCACAAACCAACTAGACTGATAATTTCTTTTATTTTTCCTTCCACCCATTTTAATACTATATAAAATTATTAGAGCTAGGCATGTTTGCTGAAGAGTTTCTTGCGCCGCTTCTTCTCTTCAAACCACAACATGTTGCGAAGCGGTGGTAAATTAGATTATGCCATAGAGTAAATAATAACCATAAACAAAATTAAAACTAAATAATTAAAATGAACAAGTAGGCGGTAGGCTAAATAAAACTTTAACAATACTCGTTGACACTTGCCACCTTTGTCTTCCGTGATCACGGCCACTGAAAAGTGGCCCAAACGTCGGAATAACAAAAATCAAATAAATTACCGCGCTTAAAACCGTTAAAACGTAGTTTTATTATTTATTATATATAAAAATATTCACAAAAAATATTTTTTATGGATAGAACTGTATAGTCAAGGTGGCGAAGTCTGTCAGTGGGGGAACTCCATACACCTCTCATTATTTCCGTGTTTGAATTACGTTAGTTTCGACGACAGCAAATCAGTCAGTGAGAGTAAGACACCATTGAAATCTGTCTTAACTGTATACAATAATAGCAGCCCATAAATGTCCCACTGCTGGGCTCGGGCCTCCCACTATAGGGCAACGGACAGTATACCCGCCACGCTTGTCCAAGGCGGCTTGGCAAGTTTGACACATCGGTTATCTCGATTTGCCGGTTGCATCAAGACGTTTTCCTTCACCGTTATTAGCACGTGGTAATTGTAACAATATACACATTAGGTCAGAAAACTGCCTAAGTGGTGCATGCGTTCCGGCCAGGATCGAACCCGCGCCCTTTGAGTTTGGGACGCGTGTGCTTAATGCGTCTTAACTGTAGATGGCGTTAAATTCCGTTTAAAAAAGTTTAAAAAACGAGCGGTGTATGAACTTACCCCTTAGACGGACTTGGCCACCTTGACTATATATGAAATCAAAATCAAATTTCTGTGAAATAATCGCAGTTTTATTGTTAATATTTGTAGAATAAAAAGTCGTAAGTAAATTCTGTGAAGTTATATATTCAAAAATGTAATAATGCGATAATTCTAAACACGATAGAAAAGAATGAAAACCAATCTTTACAGATCCATGAAACATTCCACAACCCAACAATAGAGGGCGCGAGCGAACGGCCCAATTTAAAAACCGACCTATAAAAGCGTTCATAAGTGTATAATCACGTAATAAACCATCCCCGGAGTCCATAAAACATCGTAAACTATAGAAAACGCTAATAGTAGTTAGTTTATGGGGTGTTATGGCGTGTAAAACGATAATAAATTAGCGAGCCGCATTGTGGGGTTCATGTGGATTACTTGCTTCATGTGTTTATGGCCGAATTGTAGATATGGGCGCAGTGTTGGGTGTTATCTAGGCCAGAAAGAACAATCAAAGACAACAAACAAAAAAGAAAATGTATGTATTTACTTCCCAAATTGGAGCCTATATTAGACATAACAGAGCTGGATTAACTCCAAGGGAGTCCCTAGTAGAGGGTAATCCCATTTTATTTAAAGAGTAAGCATTCACATAGATAGACAAGAGTTGTGCTTTACAAAGCACAAGTTAGGCCGCATATGGAATACTGCTCACACTTATGGGCTGGAGCACCCGATTACCAGACTGACCCTCTGGACTCCATCCAGCGTCGCGCCGTTCGTATCGTCGACGATCCCATACTAACAGGCGGTTTAGAATCGCTTAGCCTTCGGAGAGACTGCGTCCCTCTGCGTATTCTATCGCCTGTACAACGGAGAGTGTTCCGAGGAACTATTTGATCTGGTGCCAACACCTCATTTTTATAACCGCACCGCTCGCCATCGACGGGATGTTCACCCCCATTTCCTGGAGCTCCAACGCTCCACTACGCAACGGTTCTCTAGAACGTTTATTCCGCGTACAACAACGACCTGGAAAGAACTTCCCGCCGAGGTTCTCCCTCTGCGCTAGAACATGAGGTCGTTTAAGAAGGGCGTTATAAAATTTCTTAGAGGCCGGCAACGCGTTGGCAACGCCCCTGGTGTTGCAAACGTCCATAGGCGACGGTAACCACCTTCCATCAAGTGGGCCATCCGCCTGTTTGCCTGATTGAGGCAATAAAAAAAAAAAAACATAGATTACATCAAGTCATGTCGTGATTAGAACGGTCATAATATTTTCTTTCGTTTTATTATGTTTTTATCTTAATGAGTATGCACTGTTTGCTACAACTCCATTAATTCTTCAAAAATTAATTGTATAACATATTTCTGTATAAAATTTATTTAGAAAAAGAGTTTGAGCTAGATAAATAAGAAGAAAACCAATTTTTAGCTAGACGTGTTGCTGGAGTGTTTCTTGCCGCTTCTTCTCCTTGACAGCATTAACACGTTGCGAAGCGGTGAACATAAAATAGGAAGTAAAATTAAAATTTAATTTATATATATGACTTTCAAAAAGTGTTCTCCGATGGAACTTTTTGAAGTAGCGGTCTGCCCCGGCTTGGCACGGGTATCTAATAAGAACTTTTTTGTTGAGTTTAATTACCTACTAAGCGAATTAAAAATATATCCCCTCCCGTACGGCCCGTACCCCAGTGACGCCCACATCGCATAAGCCTAGCTAGCCGAGCAGGGTGCACGGCGACCACGCAACTTTTTTCTAATACTTCATTTTTAAACTCGTGATATCTTTCGAATTGATTATCCGAATTGAATAATTCAAAAGGTTATATAAAGGTATTGAAGCAGTCTTGAATATTAAGTAATTTATTTTGATAAGGATGAGTACCAAGATACAAATAAAGAGCCTTTCTAGCGATTGCATGTCAATTATTTTTTAAAAATAAAAGAACACTTATTTTGGCATAACTATAATAGTTATACATATGCTGTTGCGACACTTTTTATAGATAATTATGTGTTCTGCAAAGTCATAGTACATTATTTTATTCTAGCATCAATAGTTATCGCAGCGCACGCGACTTTAGATAATTTTTTTGCACCTTGGGTTACATTAATGGAGTTTTAGTATGGATCCCTAATTTTAAAAAATATAATATAGCCTATGTCAATCGAGGATAGTGTAGCTTGCCAACAGTGAAAAAAAATTTCAAATTGGTTCAGTAGTTTCGGAGCTTATTCAATGCAAAGAAACAAACAATATCTTTCCTCTTTATAATATTAGTATAGATAAAAAAAATTGAATTTGAATATAGTTACAAGTTTTATTTATTTATTTATTTGGACAACACCACAGATAACAATCAATAATTCATTAATATAATATAGTTTGTAAATTATTAAGTCTAGATTTGAATCCAAGCGTGCTGACACATCAGTGTTGGGATTATATATTCGTAAATATAATTATGTAAATAAGGTCAGTAATAATAATTCAACAAATACTTAAATGTAAAACGAGGAATACGAAAGCATTAAACAAATTACTAAACAAGTGAAGAGGTTCTCTTGATATCTTTCAAGAAAACCTCTTCTTTTCTATTCTCTATGGTGATCTTTCAGCATAGAAATTTTCAATTATTTACAACTAAAGGTTCTGCATTACATATATCGAATGTATTGTTGTTTATAGAGAGTTCTATTTCTTCTATTAGGTTGGGGAAAAAGTTTCTTTGCATTTTATATAAAAATTCAAAAGGTTTTTTTATAAAGTTTATTTATATTTGACTACAGTATGTAGGTGCCATTTTGTTGGATAACTTTTTGCCATCTTGTAGGTAGGGACGTGATCCCATTGCTATAAAAATTTTGGGGCTTCTGATCAAAAAACTGCGACAAGTGGTTTTGGTAGTCCTCTCGTGATGTTAACCTGACACTGCCTAAGGAATTCTGCAGAGACCGAAACAGGTGAAAATCTGAAGGTGCAAGGTCAGGACTATACGCCGGATACATTAACACCTCCCAGCCAAACTCTCGTAATTTTTGGTGAGTGGCTAAAGATGTGTGAGGTCTAGCGTTATCATGGTGAAAAACCACACCCCTTCTGTTGATTAATTCCGGCCGCTTTCTCTTAACTTTTTGCTTTAATCTCATCAGTTGTACGCAGTAAAGTTCAGAATCGATGGTCCTGCCTGGCGGTAACAGCTCATAATGAATAATGCCCTTCCAATTCCACCATACACACAGCATCACCTTGTTGCGATTTAACCCGGGTTTCGCCACAGTCTGTGAAGCTTGACCGGCCTTTGACCACGATCTTTTTCACACGTTCTTGTCGTACGTGATCCACTTTTCATCACCAGTTATCAGCTTCTTCAAAAATGGTTCGGTTTCATTACGTCGTAATAAAGAATCACAAATGAGTACACGGTTCATTAGGTTTCTTTCAGTGAGCTCATGAGGCACCCAAATATCGAGCTTTTTTATGTACCCCGCTTTTTTCAAATGCGCCAAAACCGTTTTGTGGTTAATTCCCAGTTCTCCGGCTACATTGTTACTACTGATATGCCGATCTTGCTCCACTTTTTCAAAAATGGCATCAATTTTGTCCGTAACAGGGCGACCAGAACGACGTGCATCTTTGATATCAAAACATCCGGATTGAAAACGCTTAAACCAAATTGGCGCTACTCTCACAGATATTGCATTAGGTCCATAAACATCACAATTTTTTTGGCTGCTTGTGTTGTATTTTACCTTTTTTGTAGTAAAATTTTAAAATGTATCGAATTTCTTCATTAGATTCACTCATTTTAACAATAAGATAAACAAATGAAAATCACACATATTCCTATTATGAATTTGGAATTGTCTTCTTTAAAATTAAAACTTTTTAATGATACCAAAACCAGCCAGATGGAAATGGTATAGCCAAAGAGATCTTATTACAAGTTCATAGATACTATATGCGAAAAAACTTTTTCCCCAACCTATTTATTATATTATATTTATTATTCTTCTATATGTTCTCTATTCAAATAGAGGTTACTATTTCTATAAATAAAGCATCCCATTTTCCGGGATATCAAGTTTTATAATGTTACACACCGACAAAAGTTGATGCACACCTGCCTGCCATAAAACAGCGTAATGTGTATTGTACTTGTTTATGGCCGTTCGCAGGCATAATTACGCAGGTGTGTGGATTACGTTTCCGGTAAATTGCGTCGACGCTTGCCAGGTAGACATATCGCATCGGTGCATTATAAAGCAATGGCCCAATGGAGAGATCGAGAGTCTAGCGATGGTCACCAGCGAGACAAGACGTGTGTACATTCGATAAGCTATATAGTGACGGATTTGCGCGTTTTACTGAATCATGTATTACGTTTGTACCGGCATTTTAATTCCAGTACCGTACTCGTAACAATAATATGTATATTTTTTAGTATTAAGACTACTACATACCTATATATGTAGCCTCAATACTGAGAATATGTTTCAAGAAGAATTACTGATTTTCAAGAAGAGAATTTTTCAAATAGGTCTTCAGGTCCATATCCTAAACTATGCTAAATAGCGAAAAAACTCAGTTTCAAGACCGATTTTGACAACAACTAAAGTGGTATCATAAGATTGTTGAAAAATCCTTTGTCTAGAATCGAATCGGCTGACTGTACAAAACTAAACACATTCTGTATTATTATAGCAAATCATAGCGTAGCCTGTCAGGGTTAATTTCTGTCAAGGAAAGTCAAAAAGCAAACACAAATAAAGGGCTGTTTTTTAACGAAATGTTCTATTTTACATAAATTCATTAAACGCCAAATTGCGCCGGTCATTTTACCGGACCTCATTTGAACGAAAGCAATGTTTACTTATTCACTGATTTGATTGATTGTTGCAAAATAACGTACGTTTCGAATATTAATTTAGTGAGGACTATTAAAAATAGAATCTTTATCATGTCCATATTAAAATAAAATGAGGCGAGGTTTAAACAAGTCTACAATTCCTTAATGAGAAACAGTATCTCCTCTATAATGAGAATGAAAATATAGTTATTATTATAATAGTCGAGGAAACAATTTTAAAAAGCAGCGTAATCCTTTTGAGAGGACAAATTCATTTAACACAGTCAAAGGAGTGGCATTGCAACAAACTCTTTTTATTGTGGCCACGGAACTCGTTCCGCGAATCAGTAGACGGCATTGAAGCGCGACTGTGGCCCCGCTGTTGGGGTTGCCAGGGTAAATCTAAAATATCTGAAACAAGTTAAAAATCGATACTTGTTAGAACGGCTATTTTGATCCACTAAGACTAAGCGATAATACAGGTGGTTTATAATGCCAGAATTCTGGATACTGTCACTCTGTACTATTTGTCTTACATTGATGAGCAAAACCAAACACAGACCACTGAATAAGTGTACCAAAAAACATACTTAAAAACGCAAAAGAAACTTAAGTTACTAAAAATAAAATATAACAATTCAATACTCATTTGCTGTTCTGTTTCAAATTAAAGTCGTTTAAAGATGACAAACGCACGTCTGTGATGCTTCTGCAGTTAATATATGGTTCTTGTTGCAATATTTTGATGCGGTCTGAGAAAGTGCATCTGCTTGCTGTGAAGCAGAATATAAGAACTACTATACTAACAATATTCGATGTTGAACATCACGAAAAGTGGACAAAGTCAAGAGGAAGAGACTTTATAACGTCGGCAATTATAACCACCGAATAGAATGAAAAATCATCCATTTTTGTGACAGAGATCGCTTTCAGCAATGAGGTAGCTTTTTGTTCTGTCCATGGTGTATCTAGACTACTCTATATAATTATTATCGACACCGACTACATTATTTACTGAATATATAATTATTAAATGGAAGATTACAGTATTCGTTTATTTGCATTCGTCATAATTATATTGTTACGAGTTGCAGGACTCGAATTAAAATGCCGTTGGAATTATTATAGAGTTTATTAAAACTATACCAAACACGTATAGCACAGGTACAAATATAACTGTACACAACCAGTCCAAACGTAATGCACGATTCAATTACACGCGTAAAGTCCGTCACTAACGTCTTGCTTCGCTTGTGGCTATCGCTGAACTAACTCTCTCCATCGGGGCATTGCTTTATACGGCGCAGATGCAATATGTCTGCCTGGCCAGCTTCGACGCAATTTCTTAGAAATCGTGCACACCTGCCTAATTATGCCTGCAAACGGCTATAAACGAGTGTAATAGCGACGCAGAGTTGCCAGCTTGTCGGTTTTCTATCGGATACAATTTGGAGAGTGTGCATTTTTTTCAATCTTATCCTGCCGTCTTCCTTCCATCATCGGAGAACCAGACGTACTGGCATGCGGCACCGTTATATGGTGGCCACACCACCTATAAGAACAAAGCGCTTTGAGTTCGCCTTCATTATGCGCACCGCAAAGGAGTGGAACTCATTGCCGGAGTCTGTTTTTCCCGAAACCTACAACTTGGGTGTCTTTAAGTCTCGTATCAATAGGTACATTCTAGGAAAGCGTGCTCGATCTTAGACCATATCCCCGCTCAAATCGAGTGAGATAACGGTCAAACGCAAATCTATACGTGATAAAAAAATAAAAATAAAACAACAGACTGCTCTCCACAAAACCAATAAACGAGTAAACAAAAGAAGACAATCATAAAGAATTACAATTAGTTCAAATGCCGACAGGTAATAAAATGATCTAGAGGTATGCAGGTGTGAATTTGTCTTATGTCGGCACTAGGTCGTAACAATATTATTAAAGTTATCATTATTACAATAGTCATTTATTGATTATAATTACAACAGTGAACAATAAAGTGTTTTCATTAATGCCTTTTGTTCATTTCATTTGTTTAATTCTTTTGATTCTATTATTTCCATTCGTTTTGTCCTAGATGACCTAAACTGCACTTGAACTTAAAATAACACGTATGGACCTGATGTACTGGTTCATTGAACTGAACCTCAAAAACATATAAACAAGGTTATGATTAAATGTATTGCAAACCATATTGCGTTTAATTAGGAGACAGCGCCATCTAGTTTTGCACTAGTAGAACTATAGAACTTAGTATGGCGCTGTCTCCGACACGTTTTAATAGAATCCATTCATTTTATTCATTCAAACGTCACATTTGTATTATTGGTTTCATTTGTTCTATTCTTCCATTTAAGTCGCGAGAGAGCGAATTTTTTTAACATTTTCCTGTCAAATACCGTAATTCGAATTACTGGCAACACGACCGCAGGCCACAGCTGCGCCACTCTACAGCGACCTTTTCAGTCCACAGTTAAATTTTTAAGTGGTTTTAGAATAAAAAGTGCGTGCCGCCCCACAATAGGCTCGCTCATTCCCTAATGGGTTTTTTTTTCTTTTTTATTCCCTCCCTATTTATACTGTGTGTGAAGATTCGTTATTTTTTGCGAGTCACATCTCCCGGAAAATGTTCTTTAAAAAATATAGCGAGCGCTGCTTTTGAGATATTCTGTGGCATTGCCTCGTTTATTTGATCTCCTTTGTTATAATATAAAGGGAAAATATTAATATTGACAAATAAACGACGTAGCATCTCATTATATTACGTAAACAACATACAGGGATATTTTTGATCGTTAGCCAAATAGACATTGCTCAAAACATTTGATCACAATATTTTATAGAAACCAATTTCATAGCTTACACACTTGTACATAAAAATTACTTTCTATTGGTTTTAAACGCGATGCTCATTAGATTTCTATTTCGACGTTTCGGTCACTTTTCAGGAGCCGTGATCACGGAAGACAAAAGTGTCAAGTTTTTATTTCTCCTACCGCTAACTTGTTCATTTAAATTATTTATCCCAGAAGTTAAATAAACAAGTTGAAAATATGCCGACAGTCGACATTTGATTTATATATGTATGTTTAATTAGAAAGATTAAATATTATTATTCCCAGTCCACACTTAGTCACAACAATTAAACAATAAAATACAACACCACACAAAGTCACAAATACACAACTAACAACAAAACTTATGTACATAGTCACACCAACGCGCACTACCACCGCATTGCATTACACGCACACTTCACAAACAAACCAAGACACACAAAGAGCCTAAAAACCTAATAACCCAGACACAGAAAGGAAGAAACAACACTCATGGCACTAGTTAAGATAATATATGTAGGTATAGACATAAGGCACACACTGCACATGCACTTCCTCACAACACCAGCATGTAACAGATACATTCTACATTAGTATAAGTTTACTATTAAAATTAGAATAAATTAATATAATAAGTTTGGTTTTCATTTGTTTGTTGGTTATTTCATTCTAATCTAATTTACCACCGCTTTGCAGCATGTGGTGGTTTGAAGAAAAGAAGTGGCGTAAGAGACTTTCGGCAACATGCCTAAAAACCATTAAAACTAGTTTTATATATGTTTAATTTTACTTAAAACCTGTATGCAGCTTTATTTGAATGTAATTCTGGTTCTGTATTTTAACTAGTCGAGAATAGTTATGCCTCGGATATCTCGTAATCCAATAACAAAATATCTGCCCCTTTTAGTGATGCGGGTGATTCAATAATCCGCCGATGCCCGCTATCCCCGCTGATTGATTGCCGCCTGCGGGCGCGTATACGATGGACGCGGTGGTTCTGGTGATAAGGACGAAGACCTCAAGGTTTTATGATGCGTATTGGGAAAGGTACTGAATTTAAAATGTCGAGAGGAGTGCGACAAGGAGACCCGATCGCACCTAAGATATTTTCTTCAGTGCTGGAAATGGTCTTTAGGAAACTTAATTGGGACGAGAAAGGTATAAACATTGACGGAGAACATTTGAACCATCTACGATTTGCAGATGACATAGCAATCTTTGCTCAAGACCCAGAAACATTACAAGATATGTTCCAAGAATTGGCTGAAGAATGTAGAAAATAGGATTATCAATTAACTACACAAAAATTAAAATAATCACGAACTATATGGAGGAAAATATTATCATAGATGGAGAAAAAATAGAATATGTAAAAGAGTATAGTCCTTCAAGGATCAGACCGAAAATGAAATTAACAGAAGAATAGTCATATCGGGGAAAAAATATTGGAGTATAAAAGAAATAATGAAAAATAAAGTCGTGAACGTAAAAGAGACCCCAAGATGGCTACCGATCCCCTATGACCTCATCCGCCAGGATCTGGGCGATGTCTGAGAGGTCGCGAAAATCTCCTATACGCCGCTGAAAGGTCACTAGACGTTGCAGATGGCCACCTAAAGCCCGAGATGGCCATCGAAAGCCGCAGACTGACCAACCATGCCGCAGACGGAGCCAACGCGAAGCCCGTGATGGCCACCGAACGCCGCTGATTGGCCGACGCTCATGTGTCTGGCGGCTCCCGTACCTCGTCACCGGGGTAGTTGCCCCTCGCGAGTTTGGACCGGGGCAAAGAGTCCAGACTCGAAGCCCCATACCGGCTCTGCCAACATCAGGCGGAGACGATGACCCTTGATTGAACATAAAAATAAAATGTAAATTATATGATACTGATATTCTCCCATACCCCACATACGGAAGCCAGACCTGGGCTTTAAGAATAAAGGATGAAGAAAAATTGTCAGTACACCAAATAAAAATGGAAAGAAGTATGTTAGGAATAAAAAGATAAAGTTTAAAAACTACAAGATAAAGTTCATAACAAAATCATAAGAAAAAAGACTAGAATAACAGACGTCATCAAAAGAGTAAGGACTCTGAAATAGAAATGGGTAGAACACACAAGTAGGCAAGAAGACAATAGATGGACGAAGAAAATCTATGATTGGCTACCCAGAGATGGGAAAAGAGAAAGAGGAAGACCTAGAAAGATTTGGGAAGATGTTTTCGTAAAAACGTGTGGAATTAAATGGAGAGGAACAACTGGAGATAAAGAAAATTGGAAAGAGTTGGGGAAGCGACTTCCATTATTTAATGTGTACATTATATACTTATATATTTAAAAACTAAACTTAATGGTAGAAATATAGACTTTTTTATTTTTATTTTATTGTATTGTGAAGTCATCATATACAGAACAACGACCCGTTCCGCCTTGGTATTGGTGGAAATTATTTTTGAAGTGAAACTTCTATATAGACGGGTATTAGGATTTTTTCTGTCACGAAAAACCGTTACGGCCGCGTAGAGAGGCGGCATAATTTTAGAGTAGACTGTAGATTTTTTTTGGTTCCGGATCGAATTAAGTTTTTTTGTTTGCTAAAATAAAATGTGTTTAAATAAAAAATGCATTAATTAAAATGTACCTAACCTAACCAAATCATAGTTTGCAGTAAACCTGCGAATAAACGAAATTAGTGCTGAGACACTTAGTAGTAGTGAAACTTTAACGGACAAGTCTCAAAACGAATCGCAACAAAATTTTAACTTGAGAATTTACGGGCAGGTTTTCACATTTGACAGTACATTAACAATCTGCCCATAAAACTTCAAGTCAAAATTTTGTTGCAATTCGTTTTGCCACTTGTCCGTTGAACTTTTTTAACATTATTACTTACTTAGTAATAAATATATAGAAGAAGAAAGAAAGAAAAATATTTATTTAAAACTACATACAAACCAAAACATACTTATAAATAAGGCAATACAACTGTGAAATGAAGTTCTAAATCAGTCCTAGCTCAGCAAGATGCTGGTTGACTCAACCAGCGCTGGTCTTCCGCTAGGGCCGTTCAAGTGACTCGCGGATAGACAAAACGAAACAAACCAAAAACAAAGAAGGAAATTATGATGAGTACTATGGGAAAACAAATACTAATGTAAAATTTAATGCTACGAAGCGAATTTATAAACAAGAACATCTATATATAGGTATATAAAAATCAATTGCTGTTCGTTAGTCTCGCTAAAACTCGAGTACGGCTGGACTGATTTGGCTAATTTTGGTTTTGAATTATTTGTGGAAGTCCAGGGAAGATTTAAAAGGTGAGTAGATATGAAAAAAATGCTTGGAATATAGTAAAAACAACAATTTCGCTTACCCTTAGAAACTATTCCTACCTGTCAAACATTTGATGTTCGTCCCGTCATTTAGAAATCAAAGTCGTTCAGAAATCAAATTAAACTTAAAACTTGTTTTTTTTTTCATTTTTTTAGTTTTGAATGTCAAACGATAAAGATATTATATTAATTTGTATTGTAAGCAAGTTTCAAATAAGAAACCGCACACTCCAAACTTTATTTTGTAAGCACCTAACCTTTGTGACATAACAATGTTTCAAGCAAAATCATGTGTAATTAAAAATAATAATGAAACCTAATTCATATCGAGCATTTTTTTTTATTACGAATTCTTTTTGTTTCGGTTAAGTTTTGACCATATTTTTTACTAAAGTTGAAACATTCTGGCTTATTGTTTATTTTGTTATTGTGTGTGAAATTAATTTAGTGATTTTTATGTTGTAGTGTACTTTAAGTATAGCTTATAATATTAATTTTAATACTAAACTTATACTAATGTAGAGTGTATCTTTTTCATGCTGGTGTTGTGAGGAAGTTCATGTGCAGTGTGTGCCTTATGTCTATACCTATATATATCTTATCTAGTGCCATGTGTGTTGTTTTTCCTTTCTGTGCCTAGGTTATTAATTTTTAGGCTCTTTGTGTGTCTTGTTTTGTTTGTGAAGTGTGCGTGTAATGCAATGCGGTGGTAGTGCGCGTTGGTGTGAGTATGTTTATCATGCAATTTTACTATTAATTATGCAATTATCATTCAGCTTTTTTATTTATTGATTCTGAGGCGGCACGAAGTTTGCCGGGTCAGCTAGTAATAGAATAAAAAACGGAAAGCTGAAAAACTACAACACTATAAATTTTTTATGTTTTGTCTGTCAGTCTGTTGGTTTGTGTCAAATGCTCCAAATAGGAAACATCTAATCTGAGAACGATAATGGATAAACAGGTCAAAGTGGCAGTAAAAATTTAAGTCGATCGGGCAGGTGCACATGAAACCAACATATAGCATTTTGTTATGTCACCTACATAGAATATTTTATTGCTAAATAATTAGCAAGGCTGTAATTGAGTAGTCCATGTACGTACCAAAATTTGTTAATACTGAAAACAAAAAGCCTTCGGAGATGCATCTACGAATATGTTTAGGTTTTACATAGTTTCACGTAGCAGTTCAGATTTCTGTATATATAGTCTTAAGTTTAATGTTAAATTACCTGCAATGTGGTTTCACTTATAGAGGTATTCCACTTAACCAGTGTATCAGATATCTAGGTATCAATAAATATCTGTCTCATTTACAGAGGGTTCCATTAATAGAGGTCAGAATACAGGTTATGTCAGTTATAGAGGTGCGATTATTAAATAAAATAACGTGTCATGTAAACATTTTATCCGTGCAGGAATGGAGAAAGAATACAATTTCCTGCGGCCGGGCGGCCTGTCGTAAGAGGCGACAAAACAACCCACAGCCAGGTGGTAGGGCATTTGCCCGACTGGATAGCTACCGCCCCTGGTCTAAAATATGTCGCCATAACAACCTTGAGTTGTGTTCCGGCATTAGTGACCAGGTTCCAGTCTCCCTTCAGAGAGCAGCAGCGCATTTGTACCACCTTTGGTGTTGCAAATGTCCATAGGCAATAGGACTGCTTTCCAAGAACTTTCTACCTGCAATAAAAAAATAAAAATATATAAAAAAATACAAATATTTATTTATTTACTATTTTTATGATAAAATTTTTTTTGGAAGTTTAATATCTGAAACTGTGATTTATTTATCAAATAAAAAAAGTTTGATTTGTCGGACTTATCGCCTTATTGAAGCAAAGAGGCGATGTGTTCATTTTCACATAATTGTAACTTAGCTTATCTTATAACTTTAGAACCGTCCATGTTGCTTTATGTTGTCCTTCTTCTTTTGATTCTATATCAAGTGGGCCGTCTGCCTGTCTGCTGAACTCCTGCGATAAAAATAAACATTATAAATGAGTTAGTGTATTAGTGTAATGAGTGCAGTGTAGAGGTGAGTAAGTAGATTTTGGCACATTGAATTCGACACAGACTTCATCGCGTGTCTTCCCACTTTTATAAACAGATATTAACTTCATTTTTCACCTACGGATGAAGATTGTAGCCTTCGTTTTGACATTTTTCAAATAAACATCCGTATGATAGCAAAGCGAAACTAAAACTGGTGGTTATTGAGGCTCTAAATTACTTACGTAGTTAAGTGCCGAATTTGCGGGTAGAATAAGTATAAGTAAGTAAACAAACAAAACGATGTTACCTCAGTTACAGAGGTCTATGCATATTAAATTCACTCGCTGTCTCAGTTATAGAGGTAACAATGATGATAAATCTAAAGAACGAATCACAGATATACAGGTTTGCTTCGTCCCACCAACAGGGGTAATTCAGTGCCAAAGTGTTGGGATCTCAGCATAAGTTCCAGTTATGGAGGTTTCTCACTTATCCAGGTCCAACTTAACCAAATAAATATTAGCAGCCCATAAATGTCCCACTGCTGGGCTCGGGCCTCCCACTATAGGGGAACGGACAGTATACCCATCACGCTTGTCCAAGGCGTCTTAGCAGGTTTGACACATCGGTTATCTCAGTGTGCAGGTTGCATCACGATGTTTTCCTTCACCGTTGTTTGCACGTGGTAATTGTAACAATATGCACATTAGGTCAGAAAACTGCCTAAGTGGTGCATGCGTTCCGGCCAAGATCGAACCCGCGCCTTTTGAGCTTGGGACACGTGCGCTAGCCATTACGCTACCACGACTTAAACAAGTTTCACTGTAATTACATGAAAGTACAACAAATGTCGTCTTATTTTGTACTCCTCTCCAGCGGTTGAGCATAGCTCCCGCAGCGATGGAGCCATGGGCGTCATCCTATCCAACAGGGTAACATCGCCGACGCACCACACACATAAAAATAATAAAATGTGGAACATTTTAATCGTGAAAAATTTTTGAAATCAGTCCAGTAGTTTTTGGGTTTATTAATTACGGGCTAGTAACAGCTGTACATTGCCATGTCAGCAGTTTACGCCACGTGCCTTTTAACATACCATTCGCATCAGTACTCGGTCAGTCGACAAACCAGCCATTGATCTTAGCACAATCATTAGGACAATCATTTCATTAGCGTAACTTTAGCAACAAACAATTTACATCTAGCAACTCTATCATTAA
The DNA here is from genome assembly GCA_039645545.1 of Dendrolimus houi. Lineage (NCBI taxonomy): Eukaryota > Metazoa > Arthropoda > Insecta > Lepidoptera > Lasiocampidae > Dendrolimus > Dendrolimus houi. The sequence continues at coordinate 23,844,681 of CM077130.1, forward strand.
CAACTTATGTAGGAAAACCTCCTACACATCGTCGTCAGCCATTCGCAGTCCACTACTGGACGTAGGCCTCCCCAAGTCGGTACCACACATCCCTATCCTCTGACTTCCTCATCCAGCCCCTAACGGCGACCTTGCATGGGTAAAATAAAAAAGAAGAAGAAGAAAAAAGCAAAAGTCATAAGTGTTTAAAAAATGCCTAAAAAATTACATGCTACAAAATATCTTAAATTAATAAAATTTAAGTAAAATAAAAAACATATCTGTTGTGTTTTTGTCTAAATCTTTATATATTAATACATAAGACATTACTCATATTCAAATAAATCCCTATTAATATTATAAATACGAAAGTAACTCTGTCTGTCTGTTCCGGAAAAACTACTCGGTCGATTTAGCTGAAACTCAATATATATATATATATATATATATATATATATATATATATATATATATATATATATATATATTCGATACCGAGGATGAACATAGGATACTTTTATCCCGAAAAATGGGATAGTTTCCAGGATAAAAATATATTTGTCTCTCTGTTTGTTATCCTTGAATGGACAGACTATTGGACCGATTTGGCTGAAACTCGGTACATATGTAATTTTAATACCGAGGATGGCCAAGGGATACTTTTGATCCCGGATAATGAGATAGATTTTGGAATAGATTTATGGAAAGGTTATCCAGGAAACTAGGATAGGTTATGTGATTTTGTGCATTTCATCCACTTGGTCCCGTCAGTACCGTCGGTCCCGTTGGTCCACTTGGTCCACTTGACAAAGTGAACCTGTCATTTTTGACAAGTTTTGTCACTTATGTAATTTACAGATAGATGGGGGATGGTATAGTTTGCGATATAAAATGAATCTTCTGGGGGCAAACACATAAAAAAATAATACAATGTAACCTCTACCTCCTGCTCTTTAAACAAGAGATACGCAGTGAAGGTTGATCCGCGGCGTAGCCGCGTGGTAAACTCTAGTACATTATAAAAATAAATAGATAAAACTAACAAGTTTATTTTGGCTCAAGTTCAACAAAGTACATCCTTGCTACTTTTGGTTCGAAGGAACTTGTAACTTACGTGTACCAAAAATTAAATCAAAACTTCCTGCAATTTTAGTATTTGTGCTTTCTATCTCGCTACAAATTACAACTTATATTCAATAAATTATAAATATTCTCAAAGTTTAAGCGAATTGTAAAAATTATTTTATGAGAAATGTAGTTCTATAACCAGAAAAGCAACTCAAATTAACGTGTTTGTATGAAGAGATTAATATAAGTAGATGAAGTGAAAAGTATTTATAAGGATCGTGTAACAACTGGAGATCCAACGTCTCTGCCTACCTTGATGGGAAACAGACGTGACGTTATAGGTATATGTATGTGAAATATACGTACATTCCAATACAAGGGGATAGTGTGAATGTTTAGAGTGGTGCGATTGAAAAACCAGTGGTATGGCGTCGAAACCGCAATGATTGCGACGCCCGAAGCTACTTCCACAAATACCGTATATTTGTCGAATCGCCACTCATACGATACGTACACTAGGGTTGGAGCTAGCGGAAACGTATTTTAAACCTCAAGGGAAATATTCTGTACAAGTTTACAAAGTCAATACGCAAGTATAAGCCTCGGTATGATTCCTGAGCAGTGGTCTTAGCCTGCGAACAACTAAACTTTCGGATATATTTCAAAGTATGAGGAAAAATAATATATTTTGTTTGTTACAACTCCATTCATTCTTTGAAAAGTAATTGTAATAGAAAAAAAAGCCTGAGATAATATATAAATAATTATTATGAAAAAATCTTTTTTAGCTAGACATGTCTTAAGTTGTGACGATGTAAGACGATTTATAACTTGTGCGAAATAAGGTGTGTATTTTTTATTATTTATCAATATAATGTATTTACATATTATTGTTATGTCATTACATATCTGAATATATCTATATTTGTATATATCTGTCTGTACGTATTACAAAAACAATAATAATTTATTTAATTACTATGAGTTTATCCTAATGTGAAATTAACGTAAAACAACAAGACTTTTGTAATTTCAATACTTAACCTAAAAATTTGTGATCACGTACACGTACACCGACACGTGCGCCGAGCCCTATAAATACGGCCGCACTGTCGGCATTCGGTACACCAGCGACATCCCAAAAACTCCAGATGTAGAGTTGGCCCTCTTCGCGGATGACACCGCACTCTATACATCAGATCACAACCGACAAATGGCTTGCGTCCGGCTACAGGTAGCTGTAACAGAGCTAGGCGAATGGTTTCGCAAATGGAGGATAGAGGTAAACCCGGAGAAAAGCGCAGCAATGTTCTTTTCCCCGGGCACGCTTCGCTCTCCCAAACGCGCTTGCCTTCGCTTAAAAGCCATCTCGCTCTACGAACAAGAGATCCCCTGGGCAAAGTACACCAAATACCTGGGTGTCACCCTAGATCAGAACTTGCGCTTCAACGAGCATATCACTATAGTCCGGAATAGAGCGCGATTTGTGATGGGTCGTCTAGCACCCATGATAGATAAACGAAGTAAAATGTCCCTCAGACACAAGCTTACTCTATATAAAACATGCATCCGCCCGATCATGACATACGCGAGTGTGGTATTCGGCCATGCCAAGCCTGCCCTTTTAAAGAAACTGCAAATCGTTCAGAATAAATTCATGCGCAGAGCCGTCGGTGCTCCCCTCTGTATGCGTAACGTCGACATCCACCGCGATCTGGAGCTTCCCTCCATCAAAAACTACATTACGTCGCTCTCGCGTAAGTATTTCGATCTAACGCCGCACCATCGAAATCCCCTCGTCGTGTCCGCGTCCGATTATAAGCCTCGACGAAAGGCTCTCGTGCGACGACCGCGTAACAACCTCACGGACAAGGTCGACGATATCACAAAACGGCTGGCTCGGATCAGCCCGCCCGCGGTTAGGACGGCAGGCTGGCAGGCACCGACAGACAGACACAGACGGCGGCGTCGACGCCGCCAATCACGATCTCTCCATGTCCCCGCGAGGGATGCCAGGAGACACAGCCCCCCCATAGGATAGACTAGGCGTGTTGCTGGGAAGTTTCTTTCGCCGTTTCTTCTCTCCCAGCCATAACACGTTGCGAAACGGCAGTAAGATAGTATAGGCCACCGCGAACCGCCGATCCCGGTCCGCCGGGATCCTTCGTCTCGGGCTTTATATTACCCGTCGCCCGCTCTCAATTAGTGCATTGTGTCGCCTTATGGTGGGCATCATTAGATTCATCCCCTCTCATGGCAACAGTCCAGCCGAGGTGAAACTCCTAGGGGCCCCCTCGAGCAAGTTGCCTCCCGGCTCGAGCGCCTTCGCTTCGCAAAGGCACTCGCCCCAAAAACCCCGGTAAAGTTGTGAGGTCTTCGGACCAACAACATAAAGTCAAGTCCAATAAAAAAAAAAAAAAATCGGTCATTATTGCTCGAGCCGCCGAACGGGACGGATCTCTCTGAGACGACGTAACGCTCTTGAAATATTCGACACCGAGTACTCTTGAAATTCTATTTCGAGGACTCAAATATGGGTCGTCACCAAGAAATCAATAATCGTGACGTCGGCATTGCTGACGTAACACTCTTTAGTAACACCACGCTCTAACAGCGTCATCACCTATCTGTATTTACGTAGCATCACGTTCATGTATTAACCATAGTCTTTGATTGCGCTAAATTATACATCAATAAATTGGTGGATGAAATGTGTCGCAACAAATGTCTGCGATCACAAATCATTATCATATGTATGTGATTTATAATAATATTACTACATAATATTATTATAAATCACACATGTCACTCGCCTTACATACGTCTACTGCTAAATACATAGTATCTCTATATAAAATCTAAAACCTTATAAAACGTGTGAAATCACGAAATAAACACACAGAATTCGCAACAGACTTTAAATTTAATATATTAACAAAACAAATTAAACAATAGTGCTGCGACATCCGTCTGTCCCAGGGTGCAGTTGAAAACCATTTGCTGAACTGCACCCATTTAGTACCATCGCGAGTGTTACAAGATGTCCACCACAGTAGTCATGAGAACCATAATGTATATTAATATGACATAGACAATCGTCATAGATAATACTTTTAGTCGATTTATCAGATGATTCGATTTATAATTAAATTACCATTTTCTACCGGTTAGTTAATTTTATAAGCCCACTAAATTATCGTCCAGATAATTTAATGAATCAGTAACTAATTATTATAATTGTTTTTATGATCCTGGCAACATTATGATGTAATTGCTATTTTTAGCAATGATGCAATGTTATTGTTTTGTAGGGTAGCATTTTCGTATAAAAGGCGTAGTGGCGTTTAGACGGTGTTCATTGCTTACTGTGCTGTGTGAATATTCACATCAAAGGCTGAACAATAAAGGGGAAACCCTGTCCAAATAGTTAATATTTGGTACTTTCTTACCCAAATCTCTCCTTGCATTTTACACGAGGTATATTATTTGCTACGTATTTAGCGAGTTTCATTTTATTCTCTGTCGTGTGTTATGCGTTGCAATATATCCAAATAAATGTTTTTCCTTTCTTCTTTTCTAAAACTGTAGTACTCACAGCCCTAAATCCTGGACCCCGTCTAAAATCTCTGTGTGAATCCCACGGGAGCCCGGCGGACAGGGCACACGCTATACCATCACTACGCCTTACTCGAAGTGGGGACCATTATCTGAATACAAATCAAATACACGCCACTGGTCCCGCAAAATAGTATTGACTGTCACATAGAAACGTGTACATAGAGAAGGGACATCGAATTTCATAATATCGCATCTATACTATTTCTGATATTTGCTGGATAGAAGAATTAATCCAAATAGATGGTGCTGCATTCGCGATTTTTTTGACGTCACCGTTGCATACTAACATCTCGTCCTGGCTATCTGTTATTGCATTAAGTACTTCAAATCACAGGGGCCCTCTAGCATCTAGGGAGCAGAGGATTCTTCACCCTGTTGACGAAGTGAGTTTGCCTGTCCCGAGGCATTCTCAAGCACTGATGCGCTAGGATCAGCGTGGGCGTAACTACGTTCTAAGTCTCGCGCTCTTCCTACCACAGCGCGGGGCACATGGGGGAGGGTGGTTTTAGTGGAGTAATGAGTTTTTCGAGTCTCCACACAAGCCGGTGATTTGACTCTGGTGCGCCATTCGTGGTGACACCTCTCGTCGCTTTGGTCTAATCCCTATTAAAGGACCCGGTAGTGTGCGAAATGCATTTCCCCGCCAAAAAAAAGTACTTCAAATCAGACTGACATAGTTTTAATTCGACGCGAATAAAGAACTATACTCTGTCCAACCGTTTAATATACTTTTGACATATCGTTCATTGGTCAATCAGTAATGCTGTAAAGCTTTACTCAAATCGGTTTTATATAAAAATAGAGTTTCTATGTGTATACATTTTAATGAATTTAGTCCACCAATATCATTTGCTAAAAATACTCTATTGGGTAATAAGTAAGCCGTCACATATTTGTATTTGAAAGTGATATATAATAAAATCAAAATTACGATTTTTTAAATTTAAATAAAAGCCGCGTTTTTTTTTCTTTTAAATAACACCTCTTCGTTTCAACACGTTTAATTACCTTTTATAATCTGTGCATTAGATACATACATAATATCATTATGTATGTATCTAAATCTATTTGTTTTTACCAGCTTATCTCTGAAACGGCTGGATCTACTTTGACAAGACTTTCACTGGCAGGCTACGTTTATTTTAGAAAATAAAATAAAAGGCCCACGCGCACGTCGCCGCCGTCGCCGCACCGGGATCAATTTTTTTTTTATTTAAAGTTATAGTATGTGCATTAGATGACACACAGAACGTTGATATTATGTCCCCGGAACATTAACGTATGACAATTTTGACATTAGTAGCATCTGAAATGTGCTGCCAAGAAATGCATAACTTGACAGACATGCCAAAGTAAAATAAATGGTTGGACAGAGTATAGTTATACAATAAAATTCTCATCTCTTAGCAGAATATAAAAGATAACATTTCAAACAGTGTCTGGAACAGCGCAAGCAAAGTTCTCAACAATCGTTAATGAAACGTTTAACTGCACAAACACCAAGTCGACAAAGTATGAAAGCGTGAAAATATGAATTTGCACAGTTAAGTATTCAAGAAAATAGTAATAGTCTAGAGGGGGAACATTCCTAACTCCCGAAGGAACTCGATCGGGGATTTCGAACAACTTCGCTCAAGTTATTCAAGGATTTATGGCAGGGTTGTCAGGTTTTATAATTTTATAAATACCTTTAATTTTCTTCTCAAGATACCTGGTGTGCATAACAAATCCAAGCAATCATTTTTTTTTGCCTAAGGCAGGCAAACGGACAGAAGGTCCATGTGATGGATATTCATTAGCGTCGTTGATTTACATTTGTAATACCAAGGTCGTTGCCAACGTGTTCCTGGCCTCGAGGAATTTTAATCCACCTTTCTTATGTCGTAGCGTATAAGAAAAAGCTCGGCGAGGAGTACCCTGCTGATCATGGGTGGTTGCAAGCCTAGGCCCATCTGTTATTGTTGGAAATTTGTATATATTCCTTGTACGTGTCGGGAATCGTTTGCGACCTCTGTTACTGCACAGTGCCATCTATTGGCTTGTAAGTATTCCCCTTCAAATCTTTTAGAAAACCATTACGTAATTAAGCGTGGGAGGGGCTCACAGAGCCTCTGTGCAGTATGTAAGCATTTTTTGTATTTGTCAGCGCACCGGGAAATTGCCCAGTTAAATATAGTATATTAGGATTAATTTTTGTAAAACTTACGCAGAACAAACATATCATATTGGAAAAATGTAGTTTAAATACTTACAACAACCAACTAAAACTACGAGAGGCGCTGGAATACCACATGGCGACGCTGCCAGTTGCCAGAGAATAGAAGAAATCTCTACGTCTATGCAACATGAGATCCGATGTAGTTGTACGGCAAGCATCGCCTTACCACATGGGGCTTGGTTCCTCCTTGCAGTGGATGTGGCCCTGGGGGCCCGCGGCGGTTAGTCCTCAATCACTTTTTCCCTGGTTAAAAAAATACATTCTACTCTATGTACTTCTTCAGAAACCTGGTGTGCACCATAAACGCTAATTGATCACGCGGTTCACCCGTGGCCCCGGCAAAAGGTGAAGGAATGAGCGCCGGAGTGGATGGTGAGGAGAAAGAAACAAGATGCTGAACAGTTTGAATTGGAGAATAAAAATGTGTGGTGAGACACATTGTAGAAGTGAAGGTGTAGGGCAGATTGTTAATTTACTTGTCCAATTTGAAAACCTGCCCGTAAAACTTCAAGTTAAAATTTTGTTGCGATTCGTTTTTCCACTTGTCCGTTGAAGTTTCGCTTCTACTATGTGTCCCAGTACAATTTCGTTTTTTCGCAGGTTTACTGCAAATTCTGATTTGGTTAGGTAAGGTACATTTTGATGAATGCATTTTTTATTTAAACATATTTTATTTTTTCAAACAAAAGAACTGAATTCGATCCGGAACCAAAAAACGCATCCATAGTCTACTCTAAAATTGTCCCCCATCTCACTACTTCTACTCTAAAATTATGTCGCCTGTTCAGGCGGCCGAAACACGTTTTCGAGACAAAAAAAATCCTAAGAACCCCCCGTCTATATAAAAGTTTCATTTGAAAAAGTAAGAAAGAAATACCCTGGGCTTGAAGCAAACGCTGCGAATCCAATGGGGATTTAATGCTCAGACGATGATGAAGGAACACCGGAAAGGTTTAATGGGTATCCCCAACTCAATTGGACATAGTATTTCTCCGGAGGTACTAGTATCCCTCAACGCTTTGACTCGCACACTCTCCTCTACAGTGTATCGCCCGCAGTGGACAGTCCTCAAACAGATTGCGCCTTAACAAATGGTAACTCAAGCTGCGAAAATGTAATACATGGCAAGCGGTTATTCTACCTAAACAATCTTGACGCGGCAACCCTAAAGGCGTTTCCCCGTTCAGTTGGGACTACACGGCTAAATTGTGAAAAGTTTTCAACTCAAATTCGATTATAAGTAGTTGAAGATATTTAAAATCTGTTCACCTAAAGCATAGTTGAAAACGAAGCGAGTTTCAAAGCAGGAGTTAGAGGCCCTATTGTTAATTGAGATAAAGTTTTAAAAGGAATTCGTGGTTGAGAGCTTTTGGTAAAGTCAATGGCGAAATCTTGAGAACTTGTACCGAATTATCGAAGTGTGCAATTCTTCAAACCACGCAGTCGGCGTTTATCGTAGCACACGGTTTTCGTTTAATTTAATGGGGTACATATTTATGATGTTATGCTGGGGCTTCATCTGCGTTAGTGTTAAAGATTCAGGCTTTGGCAGAATGCGTCTTATTTAAAGTGATTAACGTAACGTATAGCCACATTAGGATATATATCTGTCAATATTTAACGTCATTAATAATATCGCATCTGAAATAACGAATTAAACCCATCGCTATTTCGACAATCACTACAATAAATTTTACTTCAACTTTAAAATTCCAATGGAGTCTATACGATTTAATCAACCTATTAATGTACCTTTAAGTTTTACCAACTACAGGCAACATTCGTTTCTAATGCAAGTAAGTAATTATTTAAATAATGTGAGTAAATACGATGATATTGACCCGTTTGTGATCAGTATTTCAGAAATCAAACCGTGTGTATTCATGAAGTTTTTCAACAGTGACTAGTATATCGGTGTATTTCTTACATCTGCACGTTACTTCTAGGCTGGTTTCAGAGTCACGCTTATGCCGCTGCGGGTGGTGGTAGGTGACGCGGGCCATGAGCTAGGTGTTGCCTTGTACCGTTTCATGGTGAAAGCTGCCCGCGCTCACCACCCGTGCTGATTACAATTTAAGCGCGGTTGGTCGGTGCTCCTCAACCGCGCGCTGTCAAGTCTCTGTGTCCAGTGTGCATTACACCATTTATATACTGCCTACAAGCAGTATAAGGATGTTCACAATTAGATCTTTTAGATTACAAAAAGTACTGTCCTCTTTCTTGGGGGTTGGTATACGCTTCTTCAATAAGATTCCGAGTGAAATGTTAGATCTGCCTTTAACTAAATTCAAAACCAAATTAAAAAGTATCTTGCTAAAAAAGGGATACTACACTATTGAAGAATACTTAAATGACAAAAATTCATTTACATAGCAGCTCGCTCTAACATCTCATACTATATTTTGTATAACGTTATCTTGCCAAGCTTGTAAGGAATTTATGGAGATATATTGCAGTATAACATTTTAGTACGTCATTCATTATTATAACTTTCATAATATTTTTGTTTCCTTTTATTGTGTCTTGGTCTTATTGAGTATGCACTGTTTGCTACAACTCCATTAATTCCTCAAAAAGTAATTCTGTAACATACTTCTGTATAAAACTTATTAAAAAAATACAACTTGAGATATAAATTGAATAAGAAACTTAAAGAAAAACAATATTTAGCTAGACGTGTTGCTGGGGAGTTTCTTGCCGCTTCTTCTCCTTAACAGCAATAACACGCTGCGAAGCAGTATACATAGAATAGGAAGAAAAATTTAATTTTAACTTATATATATGGCCTTCAAAAAGTGTTCTCCAGTGAAACTTATTTTGAATAAAAAACTTTGAATTTGAATATAGTATATTATCTATGCATTACATAGTCACGTGGATCGCACGCGCATACACGTACTATCTCGTGACAAAAACAAAACCTTAAATGCCGGTGAGACGCGTCATACTAAACTCGTTTCAGAGTTGCGTGCCGGTCATCGCGCAGACGCGCTTGATAGCCGCGCGGTCGGTCAGCGTGACTCTGAAACCAGCCTCAATCAATAGACAACTCGTGAAAAACTTTCATTGCCTTTCTGTTGATATTTGTAATTATTTATTCAAATTTATAAAATAGATAGATAAAATTAGAAATGAGGATACCCGTAAGAGAACCAAGGTAACCGACATAGCTCACAAAATTAGCAAGTTGAAGTGGCAGTGGGCCGGTCACCTCTGCCGCAGGACTGATGGCCGATGAAGCAGACGAGTCCTGGAGTGGAGACCGCGTCTCGGTAAACGTAGTGTCGGACGCCCTCCAGCCCGATGGACCGACGACCTGTGCAAGATCGCTGGTAGGCATCTGGATGAGGAAGCCAAAAGATAGGGGTGAGTGGCGCCGCCTTGGGGAGGCCTACGCCCAGCAGTGGATTGAAACTGGTTGACGACGAGATTTAAATTCATTGAGCTGTAAGTTTTCCATGAATAAATAAATACATACTAGTAGTGCTAATGAAACTTCGTCCGTGTTGACTAAAAAGTATCCTAAGTATTAATTCATGATATGAGCTAGCCCTATGTCAAGTTTCATGCAATTCCGTGGAGAAGTTTTCACGTGATGCTCTAACAGACAAGCAGTTATACAAAAATTCTAAAAGTTGCGTGTTCATAATCTACTACTGATATTACACGAATCAACATAATTGAATCAATTCGGCTTAAAGGCCCAGAACTGAAAAGACAATACGGTTAGCAAAGACATTGAATAATTCAAGTTTATGTTCACATGGATCACTTTGGTTGCTCCAATTGAAAGACGGATTGACCAATCTAATAGAGGCTTTTTTTGCATGAGCTCAGCAGCAGGCAGGTGGCCCAGCGATCGAAAGCGGTTACCATTGCCTATGGACATATGTAACACCAAGGGGCTGCGAATGTGCTGTCTATCTCTAAATGGAGACTGGAACCAGGCCACTAATGCAGTAACACAACTCAAGATTGTGTATGACAGCATACTCTACCCTACCACCTGGCTGTGGGTTGTTTTGTCCCCTCTTACGACAGACCGCCCCAACGCAGGAAATTGTATTCTTTATCCGTTCCTGCACGAATAGAATACATAATAGAAGGTTTACTGATCCAAATTAACCTCCCTCTTTTTTTCTCATTTTTAAACGCAAATATGTATAAACTCGACTCCTTTACAGATTTATTATGTTATAGATTGTTATGGGAAAGATCTCATGAAATATGTTTTATAAAAAAGCGTCCTATATAAGCCGACGTAAGCAATAAAAGCAAGTGATTCCACATAAGCAGCAATCTTTATATAAACAAGTTAAAAATATCGGAATGTACAGGGAAATTCGTAGCCTACACCTAGAGATAGGGCTGCCATCGATGTATTTAGTTAGAAATAGTATTGATAAACCGTAGATTAGCAATTAATTTGTTCACATTTTTCAGTTAAGTTAATAAGTTTATTATATTTGGGGGCTAACAGCTATCATTAACAATAACTAGAAATAAGCTAAATTAAGAAAAGCTATTAATAAGCCTCCACAGATAACAGTAAAATAAAAAAAGGAAATTAAACAAAGAAACTGTTCATGCAACATTGGACTTGGTAGTGTCGATATAAAAAGACTGCGCTCGCGCCGCCGCCCCTGTCCTCCCGCGGCCTTGAACGAGGGAAGACGTACATATCATTTCGGCGGAGTTAATAGGACATTTGATCAGACGTGTGTCTAATTACGGCGGCAGTACACAATTTCGGTGGTAACCACGGTGATAACAAAGGACCGGTGATAATCGTGACGTGTGCGTGTTCATGGTGCGAGACCAGCCGGCCGGAAAAGGACCTTCGACAGCGCAGCCTTGGTGAGTCGTTCTACTTCGTTCCGTTGTGCAGGTTGCTAGGGACACGAATACCGACAAGCAAGGAGCCTACCTATACATACAGTCCACTATAATTATAGGCTAGCAATAGCGCGAACAGAAACAATAAAAAATATACATAGATATAAGCTAATTAAACTGATAAATCCGAGTTTGAATAGAACTTGACCAATTTAGCGCTAAACAATGCTACACTATTAGTAAATAAGTCTAAGTCTATATCTTCCAACTTACTTAACATATTAAATTCATTTGCTGTTCTGATACAGAACGAATTCCGTGGGTAAACTATGAGTATCAATGGTGTGTGTAATAATTTCCTAGGGGGAACATACAAATGTAGTTTCTCAATGAGATTTGCACAATCAATAAGTTGCCGATTAATTAGATATATTTATTTACAAACGATGGTAAATACTTTTATATATTTTAGTATTTATTTATTTATTTGGGATCAGTTTTCGGATTCAGCGCATCGAAATACATGAGAATAGATGAGTCTGATCAAAAGTACAGATTGCTTTTTTTTTGTGGGCCGGTGAAAAAAAGAAGAGCCAGAAATATAGGAATAATTATGACGTAATATTTTCTTTAGCTAGACGTGTTGCTGGGGAGTTTCCTGCCACTTCTTTTTGGCAGCGATAACACGTTGCGAAGCGGTATACATAGAATAGGAAGTATATTTAAATTTTGAAATACATCTAGACCTTCAAAAAGTGTGCTCCAGTGGAACTTGTTTTGAATTTGAATTCATAATAGTCAAGAGCCAAGTGTTGCCTGGAAGAGATAGCTTTTTAGCGATAAGGCCGCCCGTTGTACCTACTATCTTTTGTATTTTTCCACTTCTGTTTGTCAATGCTTTGGTATACAATAAAGAGTTGTCTATTTATCTAACTAAATTAGTAGTCGCTTAGTGGTCAAAATTGGGCCATAATTAATTTAAATTATAAGTTTGAACATTATTAAGGTTCTCTTGTTAAAGACTACTTCTATAAACACAGACTTCGCCAAGGCTAATTTGACGTGAACAATAAACAAAAGAGTATATAGGTATATGCATGTGTGTGTCAAATACATGGTAGTGTGTAATGTTTTTTTATTGATTTAATTAATGTATTTTTATACATAATTTTTAAAAAATATTAGCATTCTGCAGTCCTTCTCTATTTAAACTACTAGCTGTGCCTGTGATTTTACCCGCGTGGTGATGGAAATTCGTTATATTTTGGATAATTAACACTATATCTTTATAAAATACAGCTATGTGTTATAGTGATGTATAAGCTTTATTATTGTAAAGTTTCATCCAAATCCATTCAATATTTTTGCGGGGAAGAGTAACAAACATACATCCATACATTCGTACAAACTTTCACGTTTATAATATTTATAGGATAAGTGTGCGAAATTTCATACTCCTCCGTCCGCGCAATTTTCGTAAAAAGGGGTACAAAGTCTTTGTTTCACGTATTAATATAATGATTAGGCTGCACGGGGACAGCCCTACACAAAAGCTCCAGCGGCGATACAGTGTAAAATCATGATGGAATCGACTCGCTGAAGCGAGTGCGCGCCGTATCGCTCGACGTCGCGATATGGTACAAATACGCTTTTGTGACTTTTAAATTCACGCACACGATGTTACATTGAATTTTTCGATTCGGTAAACATTCACAATTGTCATCCAATGTTTTCCATTGATAAATAAAATATTTAGCTTGAATTTATTTGAAAATTTAATCCTCTGACGGTAAGCAGATTAATATTGCAACAGGTATAGGTAAATTAGCTTAGAGAAGTTTTTGCGTTTGTAGTAGTATTTGTATATTTACAGGAATTCCAAACTTGAAATTTAAAATTCCTTGTACAATCAGCAAAAAGAGGTTCGTTACATTTTGAACAAGAAAATATATTTACAATCAAAAGTCAATGGTGAAAGTCAAATAAATAATAATTAATTATAATGCTAATTGTTCTGAGATATGACTATTTGATTTTAGTTTGATAATTAATGAATTAATTAATTTTATTTGTGGGTAATTCTTGTTATTTATTGTTCAGTGTTATTATTTGTCGCTAGTTGTTATTTGATATTAAATTTGGGTATTAAAAAATGTTGAAACGTGTTCGAGGTAAGTTTTGAATGCCCAAACTAAAGAAGTTTTGTATAATTTGTACAAATGCAATAGCGATCCGAGCAGTATTATGACTCCCGCTCAATTAGTTGCTAAAGCAACCGGAATATCATTACTCCCATTTGAAAGGTGCTTTTGGTTCAGACAGCAACAGCAAACAGGGACCAACAATTTAGTATTAAAATTATATATATATATATATATATATATATATATATATATATATATTTTTAATAATAAATAAATATATATATATTTTTAATACTAAACGATATTGAAAGAATATATATATATATATATATATATATATATATATATATATTCTTTCAATATCGTTTAAATATTATTAGTTTCACATTAGTACCTATAACAATATATAAAAAGTATTAGTTTATTTATTTATGTGCTCACCGTACACTACTAAAAACGTCTCGAAGCTAATTTACCTGCATTTGTTGGATGGAAAGTATTTTACGTATGAGAACCGGTGTTTACATTTTTTAGTATTAATAAAATAGTAAATCAATGCTAGCAAAATTTTTCGCTTCTTTTTTTATCGCAGGAACTCAGCAGACCGGCAGACGGCCCAGTTGATGGAAAGCAGTTACCATCGCCTATGGACATTTGCAACACCAAAGGTGCTACAAATGCGCTGCTGCTCTTTGAAGGGAGACTGGAACCTGGACACTAATGCCGGAACACAACTCAAGGTTGTTATGGCGACATACTTTACTGGCTGTGGGTTGTTTTGTCGCCTCTTACGACAGGCCGCCCGGCCGCAGGAAATTGTATTCTCTCTCCGTTCCTGCACGTATGAAAATACTAAACAGTATACAGATAGATAGATAGATAGATATAACACTCTATTGTTCACCAAAACACAAATTACAAAAATGCACAACAAGACAGTAGTTACATACTAGGTAAACAAAAGGCCTTATCGCGATCTCTTCCAGGGAACCTGATGCACTGAAAGGAAATTCTTAACTCATCTAATTATTACAAATTAATCTAAAGAGATACATAAGTAATGTTACATGCCGTCAAAGATAAGCCGCACAGTCTATTGTAAGCGCAGCTTATTATCCTCCCGGATTAGGGAATCCTTTGTTTTGAATTTGTAACATGCTATCGTTTTTTTACTTGTTTTATAACCATCATTAGCGTCGAACCAATCCCTATTGTTATTGTTCTCGACTTTGTGGACGTTCGCAGGTGTGCAAATTAATATTTCTTAGATACTCAGTGCGCGCCTCCAACTTCTTTGTACTGTGTAGTTAGTATAAGACGATGCCCGAATGGAGGGGCGGGCAGTCAAGCGACGACTACAAAGCGAGTAAGACGTTTTCTAGTACTCTCGATTAGCGATATGAATTGTATTGAATAGTGCAGTGTGAACTGGTTGCATCCAGTTTTATTTGTATTTGTTTTATACGTGTCTGTACAGTTCTAATAAATTCTATAGTAGTTCCAACGGCATTTTTAATTCGAGTCCTGTAGATCGCAGCAGTAAGTATTTAAAAATAAAAGTAATGAGTGTGTTAGTGTGCTAAATTATACATCAATAAATTGGTGGATGAAACGTGACGCAACTGATTCACGAACTCTTCATCCCGAAAGCAACGATACAGCAACATTCTACCGATTCTAAAGTAATGTTTGATAAATATTCTAATAGTGTTAGTTCTTGAGTAAAATTTAGAGATCCCACTAGACTAGTGTTACAAGATGTCCACCACAGTAGTCATGAGAACCATAGTGTACATTTATATGACATAGACAATCGTCGTAGATAATATTTTTAGTCTATTTATCAGATGATTCGATTTATAACTAAATTACCATTTTCTACCGGTTAGTTAATTTTATAAGCCCACTAAATTATCATCTAGATAATTTAGTGCATCAGTAACTGATTGTTATAATTGTTTTTATGGTCCTGGCAACACTATGATGTAATTGCTATTTTTAGCAATGATGCAATGTTATTGTTTTGTAGGGTAGCATTTTCCTATAAAAGGCGTAGTGGCGTGTAGACGGTGTTCATTGCTTACTGGGCTGTGTGAATATTCACATCAAAGGCTGAACAATAAAGGGGTAGCCCTGCCCAAATAGCTAATATTTGGTATATTTGGTACTTTCTTACCCAAATCTCTCCTTACATTTTACACTAGTAACACTTAACTGTAACAGTACGTTAAGACAAAAAAAACTGCCAAGTGATGATCGTGAAAGTCTTTAATTCGACACCCATATCAATAGGAGAATTGCCAAAAAGAAAATTTAAATTAAAATTACATTCATGGTTGATGCAAAAGTGTTTTTATGACATTAGGGATTTTATTAGGTAAATGATTATATTTATATTTTTACCTCTGACATCTGATTTATCCTATATTTATGACATTCTTTTATCACTGTATTTAATATATAATTAATCAAACTATGTTTATAAATTTAGAAATGTTATAATTTTTTAAATTGACATGTACCCAAAAATATGTATGACCATGTTTAGGTGAAATACAGTGATACTAATTGACTTTGTTTACCATCTTTTGTACAACTATTACCTGTATTTCTACAAATAAAGATTAATTCATTCAAGATCCATTCATTCATTCAAGGAATGTATAATAACGTATAGAAACCCAACTGTGAGGCGCTGTAGCCCACTGTTAGTTTTCGGGTTCTATCGTTATGGACTGTATGAGAGAGATATGACCCAGATCCTCGCACTAGAAAAGCAGAAACTCCACCAACCTTGAGATCAGCCCTCTCCTGGCTCTGTTCAGGTTGTACTCGGGAACAGTGCACGGCACTATGGTTTCACTTGAGACCTATCACTTTGTACCAGCGGCGTAGCGTGGGTGACGGCCGCCCGGGGCGGAAAACAATTTAGTCGGCCTTTTATTTAGGTATTTCAAGTTAATGCATACTATATCTATTGGTGGCAGTTGCTTCTTGTTGGGAAATTAAAAACTCGATGTAATGGACTGTATGATTATTATTATTGAACTTTTACAAGAAACAAAATAAGTATAAATTATGCAAGAGAGTCGTCGTTAAAGCAAGAGAGATTGTTGAGTTGTGATGAGAGATAGAAAGTGGATGATTTTTCCTCCAAGGCTGGCCCTATATCCCGCATCCCGTCCGACGCCTAGTTGCTAATTGTGCTAGCTATGGGCGTCGGCGGTATGCGGGGCGCGGAGAGTAGGTGTGCTCCGGCGGGTGGGTCAGGGAGGTGCTCTCTGTCCGCAATAATATCTATACTAATACTATAAAGAGGTAACGTTTGTGTGTTTGTAACGTTGTAGGGGGTAATCTCTGCATCTACTGAACCGATTTCCAAAATTCTTTTTGTGTTGGAAAGCCCACATATTGAGGAATGTTATAGGTTATATAACATCACGCTAGGACCAATAGGAGCGGAGTGGTAATGACAAATCGGCCCGTGTTGCACCGGGCGAGTAAGTAATGAAAAATTCCGTTCTCTTTTCAATCGGTCCGAATGTGTAGTTGGGATAAAAATATGAAATGGTTCAAATATTTATATTATTAGTTGTGAAATTTTGCCGCCCCCTAAAAAGTCTCGCCCGGGGCAGGCCGCCCCTGCCGGCCCCCTGCGCTACGCCATTGCTTTGTACACAGTCTTAATAAAAGTTATTTTTACAGCCAGTAATTACAATTATAGATAGATAGATAACACTTTAATGGGGACCGTTACAGAAAACTTACGAACTAGTATTATTCTAATTGATTACAAAGGGCGGTCTTATCGCTAAAAAGCGATCTCTTCCAGACAACCCGTGGCAGGAATATTGCTGATTAGGAATGGCGATGGTGGTATACATAATTATTGTACGATTACTTACATTTTAATAATAAATATATAACTATACTATATATACAAATAAGTTATATATATAGCTATATGCAATATAATACTAATTATATAAAATTACATATCATATATTGCAGATAGAATTTCCTTGTTAATGTTCTTAAATGTTATTAGAGATTTTATGTCATTATTTGATTTATAAAAAACAGATGAGCGCACGGCACGATGTCGTTGAAAGTTGAC
Source organism: Dendrolimus houi (assembly GCA_039645545.1). Lineage (NCBI taxonomy): Eukaryota > Metazoa > Arthropoda > Insecta > Lepidoptera > Lasiocampidae > Dendrolimus > Dendrolimus houi. Next base: position 23,862,661 of record CM077130.1, read on the forward strand.
AGCGAATAATAACTCAAAAGACTGCCTATACCCTCCTGCGTTAACCGTCACTTCACACAGAAAGAGGGTAGATAGCAAAATTGATGGAGCGATGTTTTACCTAACTTATACTAGGCAAGGACGAAACAAACAAAAGAGGAACATTTAACTAACAAACGATCACTACAAAAAGTTAACGAATGAATATAGTAATACGGTGTTTAGGGTTGTTCCCTTTTGTGTCATTCCGTTCATTACGCTCAATAGCGTCTAGTCATCGGCGTCCAATTTGGGCCGCGACTAGCTCCATTGGTCCCGTCCAATGGAGAGCACGTCACTCATTAACTTGTGCTCATTGTCCTTACAAGGGTAAGTGGGCGAGAAACAATTTTGTTTTTTCGCAAAAAAGAAAATGATAAAATGAAAATTGAACATTGCCTTTATTATGGAAGAAAATTATTAAGGAGTGACAATCGCCGAGGAAAAAGTATGTGTCAGCTCAGACGCACGACTGGGGCTTATACTCCTTAAACATTAAAAATTCTATGACAATTATATACGGCTTGCTCACGCATCAGAAAACTGTTTGAACTATTTGTGTATATGTACCAAACGGAAAAACAGAAAATTAAATACAAAATAGGAAATTACATAAAAACGCACGTGCACAACGACAGCGCCCAAATTTGGCCGAATACGGACGGATTTTGTTTTATTGTATGGGTTCAGCAGATGGGCCAGCCTGATGGAAAACGGTTATCATCTCCTATTGATATTTGTAACACCAAAGATGCTATTAATGTTACGCCGTTTTCAAAGGGAGACTGGAATCTGGTCACTAATGACAGAACACAACTCAAGTTTGTTTTGGCGACATACTGTAGAGCAGGGGTGGATACAAGGGCCTCCTAATTCCAAAACACCGTATCTTACAATGACGAATATAATTTTAGATCTTATGTCATTGCATTAAAGTTCTAAATTGTATATTAAAAAACGTAGCGCTAGCCAGCGTTAGCTTTGAGGAACGCTTGTATTCATTTCACTCCTAATAATCTTATATAAAATATTATCTAAAATTTCCAATTTATCAATGACTTCAATCCGCTATCGGTTGTGCCAATTTGCTAAATTTCCTATACTATAAAATTGTTGGGAGGGACGGTGTGGTGTTCTAAAAATGCTTGTCGAGTGTGAAGAGTCACTGGATGGCATGTATGTAAGCCGTAAGCTTCCCTGATTATAAGTATTGTGACTGTATGTAAGTATTCTGTTCTTTTATTACCATAAATCCTTCTGAGTTGTTGCAAGTATTGCACGTGCGCTAGCCATTACGCTACCACGACTTTACATTCACGGCTCCTATACAATTCAATGAAATTCATAGTATTGATTGTTTTAAATAATAAGAGCTCGATTAAAAACTGAAACTGAGATTATTTGTAGAACGAAGACCGGACTGGTGGTGCCACCTGTGTCGCAAGCGCGGGTTACGAGTTACGTGTTTTATTGGAAGACTTATAATCGCTTTTTATGGTTTCGTATCCAAACAACGAGATCATTGGATATTCGTCACCTATAAGACATCTTTCAATGTACCTGAATTTTCACGCAATTGTCCGATTTGTACTGATACTAGCTTTTACCCGCGGCTTCACTCACGCTACTCTTATCCCAGGAAAACCGTACATTCTTCCGGGACAAATAGTACCTTATATGCTACTTCAGACTATATTCTATCGCTGTGTCAAATTTCATTCAGCCGTTCTGGCGTGATTGAGTAACAAACATCCATGCAAACTGTCGTGTTATTAAGTTTAAAGTATAAATATAATACAATATACGTAGTATTAAGATAAGTATAAATGTATAATAAAACTACGTTTTAACAGTTTTAAGCGCGGTAATTGTTTTTTTATTATTCCGACGTTTCGGCCACATTTCAGTAGCCGTGATTACGAAAGACAAAGATATTAAGTGTCAATGAGTATTGTTAAAGTTTTATTTAGCCTACCGCCAACTTGTTCATTTAAATTATTTAGTTTTAATTTTGTTTATCGTTATTATTTACTCTATGGGAGCCTAATCTAATTTACCAGCGCTTCGCAACATGTTTTGACTTGAAGAGAAGAAGCGGCGCAAGAAACTCTTCAGCAAATATGTCTAGCTCTAATAATTTTATATAATATTAAAATAGGTGGAAGGAAAAATAAAAGAAATTATCAGTCAAGTTGGTTTGTGTTCTGGTGCACGCAGAAAGAGCTCACAGTGTCCTGAGATCTGGCAGTTGGTTTTTGCTGGGCTTGGGTCTTGATAGTTTTGATGATCGGATCCCAAACAGGTGGCACTTGCCAACCAACTTCTCTATTGAAATTTGGGTGTTTTTTGATTTCAATAGCCTCACGCATCATTCTAGGTACGAAACGATTCTCTTTCGCGAGGATTTGTGGGTTATCGAATCTGATGTAGTGGTTGGCTTTTTTATGTACTTGTATGAATCTAAATTTTTATTTGTGTAACATTCGTAATTTTTAACCGACTTCAAAAAAGGAGGAGATTCTTCGTCGTGTTTTCTTTTAATTTGTTCTATAAGTGATTTTGATTCGCCTAACGAATAACCATCACTATACAGCGCGGCAACGCAGCCAACTTTCTGGGCACGTTCTCATCCTATGATCACTTGTACAGCGATTTGTTACATAGTCTATAATCACTTGTACGGTTTACAACTCATACTTACAAGAAGATTCCCACCACCAATGTATCTAAAGTTAAGGCAGAAACTTCAATAAAGAATTATTATTATTATCTTGTATGTCTTTCAAGACCACGGGCCATCAAAATGGCCCGGACATTTGGAGGGCTTGCGTGGAGCCCTGGCATGGCCAACACGTAGAGGCCCCTTGACAAATTTAATGTAAATGTGGCGTGACACTGACCAGCAATTATCCCTGTCTACACCATATAATAATGCACCCAAGGACAAGCCCCGGCCAGTGTAGGACTATTGTGGGAAATGAGGTTAAAAAGTTTCCGGACTATTGGAGTGAACTTCTAGTGGTACTAGGGGTCTGGGAATGCCCGTCGCAATGTTCGGGGAACATGGAAAAATGGGCAGACGGTGACTCGCCACTCCCTGCATGAGCCCCAAAAAATACCATAGAAGACAGGGGGCAACATGGTGTGAGTGGCAAAGGGTTGTCGAGAGGTGGGCTGCAGGTTCACCGAAGCTACTTCCGACGTTAGGCCATTTATCACTTCCACCCCTGGAGCTTGGAGTCTTAGCTCTAGCGATCTCCACTCCGTGCCGGCTGGTTAAGGCAAGCACGGAGGTGGGGGCATTGGCTTGGGCCCCGGACTCAGGTACGAGGTGTCGGTACTCACCTAAGGCTTCGCCACAAAGCCCCCCTGCGGGATATTGTTTTTATTATTATTCGGAAAAGTAATATTTTCTTAGCACTTTGGCTAGTTTGAACCACATCCACGGGCCTAAACCAAGTGAATGCAGCGTGTAGTGAGGAAAATTTATGTAGAGGGTTTCTTAGAGGTCTAATAGTTTTAGGCTATGGAGAAGATGGTTGGGAATAACGCCTGTTGTGGAGAGAACTATGGGTACTATGTATACTCTTTCCTGTAACCAAATTCTACTCACTTCATCTTTGAGTTCTGCGTACTTGCTTATTTTTTCAGTTATTGTTTTTTGTATGTTGTGTGTTTTAGGAACAGCAATGTCAAGAAGGTCAGTGATTTTGTTAATTTTGTCCTGTAAAGTGATATCTGGTCTATTGTAGTGAATTGTCTTATCGGTGAGAATGGCGCGGTCGTAGTAGAGCTTGTGAGTAGTATTTTCTAGAATGGTTTGTGGAATATATTTGTAATACGGAGTGTTTTAATGTCTTGTATGAGTGCATATTTGACTGCAAGTTTTTGATGAATGATATTTGCTACCTGATTGTGAATGTGTGTATGGTCTGTTTGTGTAAGGGTTGTGCATGCTCCTGTTATGTGTTGAATGGTTTCTGGTTGTGTATGGCATGTGCTACACTTATCGTTTGTTATTGTAGGGTCTTTAATTATGTATTTTCTGTAATATTGTGTGTTAATAATCTGGTGCTGTATTGCTATCATAAATCCTTCAGTTTCTGGAAATTAACTACCTACTTTAAGCCATTTATTAGATGCAAGTGTGTTTATATGTGACTGTTCTAGGTCGTGAGGTTGCCGACCATGAAGCACTTTCTTCTTCCATTGTTAATTTTTTTGTTCTTGTGGGTTATTACTGTTGGTGTTTAGTGTATCTGTTTGATCATTTAGGTTTAGTGGAGTATAGTTGTTGTCGTTTAGAACTATTGCATTACGTATTTTACTAGAATGTGATTTTGTGTGAAAAAATGATTTTAGCCCAATGAATTGTTTTCTCCACAGGTGCTTATTATTATTATTATTACAACTTAGTTTATTTTTAGTTTTTAAGTATAAATGTAAAACATATAATAAAGTAAGGGAAATGTAAAGTCTAAAACGAGAAACTTATATGTGCTCGACACGGTAGAGCGGTCCTTTAAGCAAAGACACTCGTGCAGTCTAGGTAAAGCAATTTGCCCTCAATAAAACGTTTCAAATTGAATCACTCCAACGCTCACCGTTCCGGGTGCATAACTAAGTTAGTCCCCTCCCTACGTTCGGACCCCTCCCATTGGCAAGTTCCAAATTGCCAAATTTCAAAACCAAAAATATAATTGGCTTCAAACTGAAAGTGTAATTTATGTATAACTAAGGTATGCACATGGGTATTTTTGTTTTGTACACATTTTACATTTAAAAAAATATTGCATGAATTCTGCAGGCAAGCAGGCAGCCCACCTGATGGAAAGCGAATACCATCGCCTATGGACATTTGTAACACCAAGGGTGGAACCAATGTGCTGCCGCTCTCTAAAGGGAGACTGAAACCTGGCGACCAATGCCGGAACACAACTTAAGATTGTTATGGCGGCATATTCTAGACCAGGGGTGGTAGCCATCCAGAGGGTGGTGGGTTGTTTTATCGCCTCTTACGACTGGCCGCCTGGCTACAGAAATTAGTCTTCTTCATATTTCTGACGGCCCAACTGTGATGGAAAGTGGTTATCGTCACCTATAGACATTAGTAATACCAAAGGTGCTGTCAATGTGCTGCCAGCCTTGAAGGAGAAACAGGAACCTAGTTGTTATGGCGGTATACTCTAGACCAGGGGTGGTGGCAAATGCTCTACCACCTGGCGAATATGTGAAGTGAATTTATCAAATAAAAATAATGAATATATAAATAAACTGATAAACAATGCTCATTTAAAAGAGTAGGCAGTAGTGTACCATATCCTATACTTATTCACCTTCTCCGGAATGTTCACTTACCTACTCTCTCTATTCTACAATGTCTTTTTTAGTCCTTGTACTCCTCCTTATTTTCCTCCTTATCCTTATTGTGAAGCTTGCCACCACCTCTGTCATGAGGACCTCGACCACTCTGCCAAGAGTGTGACGACGGAGAAGAAGAGACTCCTCCTTATTTACAGTTTTGATTTCCTAGATCTTTCTCATAATCTCTCCTCAATGACACCTGTACACATTTCTTCCTTCGTTGATAACTCTTTCGCGGTACAGGCTGTCTGTTTATGGAACTCACTGCCACTCAACATCTCAGACAAGCTAAATACGTACTGTCTTTTAAAAGTCATAGTTACTTTTGGTCTCTCTCAGGCGTACCTAATGGTGCTGCTTATCCTGTATGTATTATATAATAATATATTTATGTTTGTATAGTACAGTGGCGCGGGGTGGAGGGTGGAAATTCGGCTAGAGTGAGCCGGTTGAAAGCTGAAAAGTTATACTACATTATTGAAGAATACTTAAAGGACAAAACTTTATTTAGTTAGCAGCTCGCTACAACCTCTTATATCATATTTTGTATAACGTTTTTATTTATTTGCCAAGCATGTAACGAATTTATGGAGATATGTTGCAGTTCAAAATTTAAGTACGTCATGTCATTATTATAACTATAATAATATTTTTCGTTTCTTTTATTGTGTCTTTATCTTAATCTGCGTTAAAGATTTAGGCCGTTTAATGGGTTATTTAAGATGCGACATTGTTAATAACGTTAAATATTGACAGATAACGTTTGTATATACACTAATGTGGCTATGCGTTAACGGCGTTATTTTTAACGCTATAAATAAGACGCATTCGGCCACAGACTAAATCTTCAACACTAACGCAGATGAAGCCCCAGCATAATAAAATTATAAATACAGAATATTTATGTCTTGTTTTTTTTACTTAATTTTTGTATTTTTCTTGAAGTCGGTTAACCTTTTCTTTGTACCTACTATCTTCTATAACATACAAATACATATAATAAAACTGTAGAGGTCGAATTTCTGTACAAAGAAAAAAATGCTAAAAACGGAGTCAGGGGGATGTAAGAAGTGAAATAGAACTAATTTAGACTTTTTTCAAATTTTTTGTTTTTTCCTTTTTCTGTCTGTTTGCATCGGCTAATCTCCGAAATGACTGGACCGATTTAAATGAAATTTTGTATGGTGGTAGCTTATATCCCTGGTCAACATATAGGATACTTTTGATCCCGACAAATTAGAGAGATCCCGTGGGATAGTTAAAAAAAACTTTAATTACTTAAATTGACGGCCTCAGTGGTTGAGCGGGCTAAGCCGTTGCCGGCCTACCTCACTGCAACGCAGAGGCTCCGGGTTCGATTCCTGGTATAGTAAATTTCGGAAACGTATTTTCTCCGTTATTTACTATGGTCTGGGTGTCCGGGATAGGCCCTCTGGGGCCGAGTGGTACGTTGTATATTACCCATAACACAAGCGTAACTTGCTTAATTTGGGGATATATAATATGTGTGTTTGTCTGCCGATTATCATTATTATTATTAAACAGCTTATTATATAACTTATGCACTTAATTAAGTATTGATATTGCCGGTATCATGATCATACAATAAAACAATTTATACAATAAAAAATAATTAGGCTATATATCATCACGCTAAGACCACTAGGAGCGGAGCACCAATGAAGAATGTTTCAAAATTGGGAAGGTTTTTTAATTTACTTTTTTTAAAACTATTCCACGCGGACGAAGTCGTGGGCAGAAGCTAGTTTATAAGAAACAAAACTCACAACAGTTACAATTTGATCTTTTATTTCGATGACATTTTCTCTTACATTTAAGGCAATTTATTGTAAACATTTTCCCAAATTTAATGCGCACGATTTTTCTTCTTTCGAACATCCCTCTCACACTCGTTAGAGTGCAGGTACGTATTTGTCCCTCTCTCGCATCCAGGTCAAAATGATGAAGTGACTTAATTATAAACGGTCTGGGCCCTTCTCCGGGATCAAATTAACATTGTACTTAACCCTTTTTAACGAAGGCCTTTTCTATCTCGAACTGGACTTTGAATTTTCTAATTCACGCTTGTAAAACTTTATGATATTTCGTCTTAATTTGTTTGATTTGTTCAAAAACAGTTGTGAGGTACTATTAAAATAAAATTTAAATCTAAAAACCAGCATTATTATTTTATTTTTATTGCGTAGTCAACAGACAGACAGAAATACCGTTGTTTTAGACGTAATAGCATAGTGTTAAAACGTAGACATATACGTACACTAAAATATGTATAATAATTAAATTAATAATAAGTAAATATGTATTCGATGTAAGAAATAGTGTTATGTAAAGTAGAAAAATATCCGTAGAATGTATTTGGCACAACATTTTGTAGTAAAGTTTATGTATTAGATTAAGTTTTGATAATTAAAAGGAAAAAAGAAAGAAAAATAAAAAATGACTAAAAAAAAGAACAAAATACCCTGACAAGCGTGTACGCCAGGAGAAGCAGAAAAAACAAGCAGACAGGCCCGCCTATGAAAAGTTATTTTCGCCTAGGGACGTTGTAACACCAGGAGCGAAGCCAGGTGTTGCTGGAGTTAAGGTAGTAGGGACGGGCTAGGAAGGATAAGATCAACTCCTCCCGTGATTTCATTATTGGGGGCTGCGGGAACCGATGTAGCCCGCGGTTGATGAAGAGGGTGTCCTTCCCCGCAAGACACCCTTAGTGAGAAGCCAAGCGTGAGGTCGCTACAAATGTAGAGTCTCAATAAAATCGCATAGGATAGAGGCACAGGTTAGGTTTAGTGGGTAGTTTGACGGCTGGCATCCCCCTGTCCTCCGCTCAGAGGCCACGTTGGGTATACGGCCGTTCAAGAGTCCTACACAGCCCTCGGTTTAAAGCCCAGGCCCGAAGATGGTGTCGTAAGAAAAGAAAGAGCATTCTCCTGCATCAACAAAAAAAGGAAGGATGGGATATAAGGATTGTGATGAGGGAGATATAGAGGGATACAATGGGGGGATAGAGAAAGAGGGAAGTGGACTATCGGAACTCTCACTCATCACGCGAAATACGATAAGCTCAAGGCTTACTGATTTACGCCGATAATGCGTCTATGATGTTTACCACGTTGAATAAGATGATGCACCACTGGCAAGAGCCCATGGCTCAATCGCCATGCGGGAGCTAGGCTCAACCGCTGGAGAGGAATACAAAATAAGATGACGAGCTATGTACTCTAGATGTATTTGCTTGCTTAATTAATAGCAAGCCTATAAACGGACTACTTCTGGCTCGGGTCTCCCACTATACCGAACGGGCAGTATACCCGCCATACTTGCCCAAGGCGTCTTGGCAGGGATGACACATCGGTTATCTCGATGTGCAGGTTTCATCACGATGTTTTCATTCGCCGTTGTTAGCACGTGGTTATTGTATCAATATGCATATTAGGTCAGAAAACTGTCTACGTGGTGCATGCGTTCCGGTGAGGATTCGAACCTGCGTCCTTTGAGTTTGGGACGCGTGCGCTAGCCATTACGCTATCACGACTTAAGATTAAACAAAGACTATATATACAGAAACCTTAACTGCTACGTGAAAATATGTAAAACTTAACATGCTCGTAGAAGCATCTTTGAAGGTTTTGTCTGTTTTCTGTATTTTCAGATTGCTGTAATCAAAATTATAATTCCAGGCTGGCTCTATCACGTCAAAAAATAATAAAATGTAAAATGAAAGAAGAAATCATATGTAGCACCAGTTATACACGATTTATAAGCTTTTTGCAGTGCGTTCCACTAGTAGCTCAACGTCCAAAATGCTCCGTTAGCCGTTCCACAAGGCGACCGCGGTCGTTGTGATCGAGGCGAAATCGTCACTAATAACGTCATCATTTTCGATCACACAACACTCACAACGACCCATGTCAAGAGGTGGGTCGAATAGCCGTTCCACTTGGGTTTACGATTGTAACGCTGGCAAGTAAGTGGAACGGGAAAAATCGCGGTCGTGAACGTGGTCGTTGTGCGTCTCTAATGGAACGTAGCCTTGGAGTTTTTAACTATTTATAATAGTTATGGCACATAATTAATTTACATAAAGTTTATTGCGGAGAGAATCAACCCCCTGACCTCTCCCCCGGAAATCCCGGCCGGACGCCCCGCTTACCGCGATTATGTCGCTCGCTCTGTTAGCTGCTAAGTGTCTGCATTTTTGTAGTACCTTAGTAAGCACGGTGAGAGCCGCCGGCGACGCCGCAGATGGCCACCTAAAGCCCGAGATGGCCATCGAAAGCCGCAGAATGGCCAACCATGCCGCAGACGGAGCCAACGCGAAGCCCGTGATGGCCACCGTACGCCGCTGATTGGCCTAAGCGAGCCGCCGACATACCCCTTATGTGTCTGGCGGCTCCCATATCTCGTCACCGGGGGGTAGTTGCCCCCCGCGAATAGATCGGGGCAAAGAGCGTCAGCTCGAGGCCCCATACCGGCTCTGCCACCAAAAGGCAGACCCGAGGACCTACTCAGTAGCCGCCGGCATATCATCGGTCGAATATATACACACACAGGATAAGTATATACACACAAGGAAGACTAAGAAGACCAGGAAGAACAGGAAGCATTCGGAAGAATCTACAGCCATTGGACTCTCAGCGTGACTACGTGGATCTTGTGGACCACCAGTGTATTGTGATTAGTGCCACTCGTATTGATCGATGTAATCGATACCATTAATGCTATCTGTGTTCAGGGGAACATCCGGGTTCTAGTGCTAAGTTGTGTTGGTTAACCTTGAACGTGCCGTTTAGTACAGCAGTGCTGATCATACCTGTTGCTGTTGTAGAACCTATATAAATAAATACAGTCCACTGCTAAAGGGTGTTTTATTCAGTGTGACCCCTACGCCGCCACACCCAACAAAGTTATTGCATTTTGAAGTCGAGTTGGTTTCCTTGAGGAAACCAATTGTCTGCAGCGTGTATTGAAAGTCTTACTGTAACAACATACCAAACGCAAAAGCCTGCAGATAGCTAGAAACGGTTCTATAGCCTTCGCCTGCACGCTCTGGCACAATGTAGGTAGATCAGTGCCTAAATCTATTAGTAAAACTATTGCTCACATTAAACAGTTTTGTCTGGAGAAAGGAAGAAAAATAATTTAGTGTTGCCAATAAATGCACACACATAAAATACAAGGATTTAAGTTATAAACAGATATAATAAAAAAAAATGTACATACATAAAATTCACAGCAATGAAGCAAGAAGATAAAAGATAAATTTTAGTTTTATAATAATGTTGCAAGCCGACATTAATCCTTTGCAGGTGTCTTATTAACCCTTTGAATTTGAGTGATCTATTATTCACACTAATTTCTTTGTTCACGCCACCGTGGGACATTATAAAACCTTCTTTCTTCTGTTGGTATTTCATGCAAATTCGTAGAAGCCATTAAGCCGACCGTTTAAGGATTTCAAGAACCAGTGGGCGGCATGTTTCTAGGAGGCCATGTCTAATTTACAAAAAAATGGACGAAGGTCGGTCAGTCGGCAAAAACGCCAGTCGTGTTCTGACTGCGAACGAAGAGTTACTTAGTACACTTTTGGAGCGAGTGTCTTATAACGACGAGCTTTGTCATTTAGTGTCAAACAAATTACTTAATGTTTCTAAATAGTTCTTCTAATCTATATACAAATTGTAGAGGTGAAATTTCTGTACAATGAAAAAAAATGCTAAAAACCGAGTCAGGAGGATGTAAGAAGTGAAATAGAACTAATTTAGATTTTTTGTTTCTGTTTGCCTGTCTATTTGAACCGGCAATCTCCGAAACGACTGGACCGATTTAAATGATTTTGTATGGTGATAGCTTATATCCCTGGTCAACATATAGGATACTTTGATCCCGAAAAATTAAAGAGTTCCTGTGGGATAGTTAAAAAACCGCACCACTTGAATGAAGTCGCGGGCATCAGCTAATATAAAAATGTATTTATTTAATTCCAAATGGAATCTTACAGATTGATTATGTGTATGTAAGATCCTAATCTTATTTTGTAAGAATATATTTTATTTATTATGTTTTTTTAATTAATGTATTGGAATATTTTGTGGTCTAATGGGTAACACATACTCGATCGTAAAAATGTATTATAAAATAGAAAAAAAAACGCCACATTAAAGGTATTATTGGTGGCAGTTGCTTCTCGTTGGGAAATTAAAAACTCGATGTAATGGACTGTATGATTATATTTATTGAACTTTTACAAGAAATGAAATAAGTACAAATTATGCAAGAGAGATTGTTGAGTTGTTATGAGAGTTGTGAATCGATTTTGCCTCCAAGGCTGGCCCTATATCCCGCATCCAGTCCGACGCCTAGTTGCTAATTGTGCTAGCTATGGGCGTCGGCGGTATGCGGGGCGCGGAGAGTAGGTGTGCTCCGGCGGGCGGGTCAGGGGGGTGCTCTCTGTCCGCAACAGGTATTATATAACATATAAATATTATGTCCTTGTGCGAACCTTTCCCACTAACTCACATATCCTGTGCCAACCACCAAGGGAGTTTCCGCCACTATTTTCCATTAACTTTGCGCTTTAAAACTTCCGACAAGTTAGCCGGCGCAAATAAAAATATAGTGCTGCAGCGCCGCAGGTTCCGATTACATGATTAACTTTGATTATACTTACTTTCTACTTATGTAATAATCCGAGTTTTCTATCCTTACAGGAACAGAGAAAGAATTCTAATTCTTATGGGGCTTATCATAAAAGGCGATAAAACCCACAGCCAGATGGTAGGGTATTTGCTCGTCCAGATGGCTATCACACTTGTTCCGGAGTTGTGTTCCGGCATCAGATACCAGGTTCCACGCACCTTCAACTCCAGCAGCACATTGGACACACAAAATAGCTCTTACAGGAATTGTAGAGAATAAGTTTACAACGATCAAAATTCTGTGATTTATAAAGTTTATTCTAATATAGTGTTACAACCTGGGCGGCGACAAAGATAAATTCCACGTACAGATTTGTAGAAGCATACTTATTACCCATCGGTATTTAAATTAATAACGTTGAAACTATTGTAATTCTTCTATGATAGTCTTCTTTTGTTTACTTATTTATTGGCATACGTTTCTAGAGAACAGCCAATTGTTGTATTGTAATCATTAGCCAGGTGTGGCGGGTTTTAAAGTACAAGCTGATTCTATGAAATTCGGTCCACGTGGCCGGGCGGGCACATTGCACTTGTGCAGGATAAAACGATGGCCTGATTGAGGGAGGCGGGCAGTCGAGCGAGAACCACGATCAAAGCGAGCCGCGTGTAGTACAATCGGGAATCTAATAGTGAAGGACTTTGCGCGTTTTATTGAATTACGACCTTCTGCATTACGTTTGGATTTGTTTGTTGTGTTCGGTTATATTTGTACCTGTGTTATACGTGTTTGTATAGTTCTAATAAACTCTATAATAATTCCAACGGCATTTTAATTCGAGTCTTGCTACTCGTAACAATATTTTTGGTGAACAAAAACCAGCAAGAACGTACCCCAGAAGACATATTTAAAAGAGGCGCTTATCAAATAAGAATCGGCCGCGGCCCGCGGCTGTATATGATAGTCCTGTGCAAATAGAAAACTCATATGCCTCGTCTCGTGCCCGGGCACATATCAATATGCCCTCTTTGTGTACGGTCGTGTGATGTGGACACAAAGCTTCAAACGCTCACTGCTTACAGTTCAACAGATATGTAATATACTTCTAGTTTTATTATAAGAAATTGCATCTTATTTTATACACATATAACAACAAAGTCGTGTTAGCGTAATAGCTAGCGCACGCGTCCCAAACTCAAAGGGCGCCGGTTCGATCCTGGCCGGAACGCATGCACCACTTAGGCAGTTTTCTGACCTAATGTGCATATTGTTACAATTAACCCGTGCTAATAACGGTGAAGGAAAACATCGTGATGCAACCTGCACATAGAGGTCAAACCTGCCAAGCCGCCTTGGACGAGCGTGGCGGGTATACTGTCCGTTCCCCTATAGTGGGAGGCCCGAGCCCAGCAGTGGGACATTTATGGACTGCTATTATTATATAACAATACTCTTTATTGTAAACCAACGTTATAAAATTGTTTGTTGGCTTGAACGCGCTAATCTCAGGAACTACTGGTCTGATTTGAAAAATTATTTTAATGATAGATAGCCCATTTATCGAGGAAGGCTATAGGCTTTATACCATCACGCTAAAATTAATAGCAACGGAGCACCAATGAAGAATGTTTCAAAATCGGGGTTTCTTTTTTAACTATTCCACGCAGACGAAGTCGCGGGTAGAAGCTAGATTTAGTATATTTATATACAATTTTTAGAGATGGAGGCATGTTGGTGATGAGTTACTTGCGCCGCTTCTTCTCTTCAAGCTTACAACATGTTGCGAAGCGGTGGTAGATTAGATTAGGCTCTCATAGAGTAAATAATACCCATAAAGAAAAATAAAATTAAATAATTAAAATGAACAAACAAGTTGGGGGTAGGTTAAATTATAACTTTAACATTACTCATTGACAATTTATATCTTTGTTTTCCGTGATTACGGCTACTGAAAAGTGATCGAAACGTCAAAATAAACATAGAAATCAAATCAAATATGCTGTAGTACATAGACTAGAGGATATCCTTCTTACTATGTACGTCATAGTCAGTTTTCTTCCAAAATTGCTGGGTATATAAATATATATGGAATATAGTAATATGGTGTAGTCTATATTAGCTACATCGTCGTCGTCAGCCAATCGCAGCCCACTGCTGAAAGTAGGCCTCCCCAAGTCGACACCACTCATCCCTGTCCTCTGACTTCCTCATCCAACGCCTACCGGCGACCTTGCGCAGGTGGTCGGTCCATACGCAACCGGCCCACCGCCACTTCAACTTGCTATTTTTGCTAGATATGTCGGTTAACTGAGTTCTCTTACGGATATCCTCATTTCTAATTCTATCCATAAACACCCAACATAGCTCGCTCCATAGCCCAATGAGCGATTTGGAGCTTGTGGACCAATCCTGCCGTCAGTGTCTACGTGTCGGCCCCGTAGGTCAGGACGATATTAGGTACATGAAAAATCTAAAATTTGCGCGGCATCTCATTACGAGTAATAGGGGAGCGGACAGTCAAATCAATTGACATAGTAATATACGATATATTCTATTATTAACTAATGTAAAATGCAAGGAGAGATTTAGGTAAGAAAGTACCAAATATACCAAATATTAACTATTTGGACAGGGTTTCCCCTTTATTGTTCAGCCTTTGATGTGAATATTCACACAGCACAGTAAGCAATGAACACCGTCTACACGCCACTACGCCTTTTATACGAAAATGCTACCCTACAAAACAATAACATTGCATCATTGCTAAAAATAGCAATTACATCATAGTGTTGCCAGGATCATAAAAACAATTATAATAATTAGTTACTGATGCACTAAATTATCTAGACGATAATTTAGTGGACTTATAAAATGAACTAACCGGTAGAAAATGGTAATTTGATTATAAATCGAATCATCTGATAAATCGACTAAAAGTATTATCTATGACGATTGTCTATGTCATATTAATATACAATATGGTTCTCATGACTACTGTCGTGGACATCTTGTAACACTAAATATCTACGGAGCTATATAAAACACCTAACAGCTGGATGAACACTGCCTGGCTAGTTCTATCTAATTTTAAAGAATCGATACACTTTGTCGCCTTGCTCGGTAGTGAAGTGGCGGCGCAATCGAATTAGCGCCAGGCTGAGAACAAACGCGGGCACCTGCATAATGATTCGATTATTGCAACTGTCTTCATTCGTAAAGTAAGTACTACGTCTTGCCAGACACGATCGAATAAAGAGATTTGCTGTTAACGCCATCTATTATAAATTATTTAGTTTATTAAGTACATTATTACGCTCATTTTTACGCTCCAATTCATTCCATTTTCAATCCAATCGCGTGATCCATTCCGTCTCACCTCTACGCTCAGCTCTTAGGGCCAGCTCGGTGTGATACCATGCTATCACAGAATATCGCCATGAAACGGTTAACTTTGAGCTAATCGTATTTCGTGCCATGAGTGAGAGTTCCAATGGCCCACTTACCCCTCTTATCCTGAACCTGGCCACTAATGACGGAACACAACTCAAGGTTGTTATGGTGACATACTCTAGACCAGTGGTAGTAGCCATCCAGGCGGGCAAATAACCCACCACCTGGCTGTTGGTTGTTTTGTCGCCTCTTACAACAGGCCGGGTGCCTCAGGAAATTGTATTCTTTCTCCGTTCTTGCACGGAGATATATATCTATAAGTATATTCCATCCCCTCTAACCTATTCTTCCTGTCTGATCTCTCTATCGCATGCTCTTCATCCCATCCTAAGGGCTGATGACGCGTTGGCTGTACCCTTGGTGTTGCAGACATCTATAAACGTCGGTATCCGCTTTCCATCAGATGGACCGTCTGCCTTATTGCCAGCTTCACAAAAAACACCTCAAAAACAAACGGTCGTCTCTCATCCTTGTGTGTTATATCACCAAAAATACTAAAAGCATAAAAGTCCTGGTTGTGTTAACTACCGTGATTAGTGTTAAACCATTGTGTAAAAGTGTCAAAGAACCAGCAAACCAGCGACACATTCATCAAGAAGACAAGAGGTAAGTGGTACATACCGCCATATAAACCTCCTTTCGACCTATACAAACTTTCTTCTAACATATTTAAATTCCCACTTCAAATCTGACGCGTTCTCCTTTCGCATGCAAGTCAGTCATTCATTATCATGTCCTCATAATTAAATAAATTAATACCGCTAATAATATTACATTAAACTAGCGCCCCGGCTGACGTTGTCGTGGCCTGAAAAAATAAAAATCAAGGACCCGGTTCCAATTGTGAATCTTAACCATACCCATTCAAACGCACAAAACAAATATCATCAAAATCGGTAAATTTATATGCTATTGTTCTTTCACGATTCATTTTTATATACGCGCCGCATTACGCAAATTTAATTTATACTATTGTTACAAGTTGCGGGACTCGAATTAAATTATTATAGAGCTTATTAGAACTATACAAACACGTATAACACAGGTACAAATATAACCGAACACAAATCCAAGCGTAATGCAGAAGGTCGTAATTCAATAAAACGCCCAAAGTCGGTCAATGTTAGATTCCCGAATGTACACACGTCACGTCTTGATCGTTGTTCTCGTTCAACTGACCCCCTCTGTTAATCAGGCCATCGTTTTATACTGCACAAATGCAAATGTGCCCGTATCGTATCATTAGCCAGGTGTTACTTAATCCGTAACACCTGGCCAATGATGCCTGCAAGTGGCTGTAAACGAGTACAATAGAACAATAGGCTGTGGTGTCGCCAAGTAACCTTCTTTCGGCATATACAAACTTTTCCTTAATTAATCTAAATTATTCCTTTAAATTTGACGGCGCGTTTCCCTTTCGCGCGTCACATTGTTTCATTCATTGTCATATCATAAATTAAATTAAATCGCCCGGCATAATAAAATTTATTATATAGTAAAATTAATTAACATTGTTCCGCGACCGCACCATTTAAACAACAAATACTCTAAATTATATAAACCCCATTACTTCGCCGCATTTATTAACAATTAAACAGTGCACTTCACTGGTCACTATTGTACTTGTTTATTTTTATATTGATAAAAATAAACAAGTACAATAGTGACCAGTGAAGTGCACTGTGGAGAAGAAGAGCAGCGACATTTCATGCCCATTAACCAGGTAAGTGCGTGCCCTTCTTTCCAATACCCTTCAAAATTGTCCCACTTCTTTTCCTGTAAAATTGACACAGTTCGCTTATCACAAATCCAGCGTCGCCGCAACAGGCTGTTCTCCACAATACTAGAAACATATGCCAATAAATTAAGTAAACAAAAAGAAGACGACCATAAAAGAATTACAATTAGTTCAAATGCCGACAGGTAATAAAATGTGTTTATACAGACTGTATGTGGAATTTTTCTTTGTCGAAGCCTAAGTTGTAACACTGTGTTTCCCATAATTAATTTATGGTTAACATAGTGTTACTAGCAATATTTAAGAAAAACGCATATTGTATGGCAATAACAGTATTTAATAAATTACCTACTAATATTAGCGAGCTACCATTTAAACGGTTCAAACCCTATATGACAACTTTTTTACTTAATAGATTATAATTATAAGCTACACGACTATATTATTGATAATACAATAAAATAAGATAATGACATTGAAATTTCTAAATTTAATACTTTAACATGTTTTTGAGAATTTTAACAATTATATTTTATTTATTTGACATTTATACTTACTGAAATTAATTTGGAAATATTAGTGTAGGGTTGTATGTAGCATCAAGACATTTAGTTAATCTAAGTATTTGTAAGTCATGTAAATGACAAAACATACTGGAAACTTTATATTATGTAACACCTATTCATGTACCTATGTTTTGCAAATAAAGATTGATTGATTGATTGGATTAATATACGCTGTAAATAATTTAAGCTCCATCATCGCTTATTTAAATACATTACAATAAACTATCTCGTAACATAATACAAGTGTACTAGTGAAGTGGAATAAAAGCTGTGAGCGCGGGCGGGAGCGGCGCTAAAAGAGAGGAAAGGACTTACAGGAAAGCTGGCCACACCAGACACACTACGAACGATGCGCGCTTCGCAGCGGCAGGCACTTCTTCGTCGTGATCCTTTCTTCGCGTCTTGCGGTTCTTTCGATAAGTGGACCACCTGGAGCAATACAGCGTGCACCTTCCCAGCGTGCGGGTTGATATAAGCGGGTGTAAATGCGGCACAATATACAAAACGTAGCGAGGTATGTGCGAATGTAGCGGTGCGTTCAGCGGTCGGACGTAGACTATGTCACATTACATAGTGACAGATGCGGCGAAAGAAAAAAAGGAAACAAAGAGGCGGTGACCAAAGAGGTCGGCGTTGACACAAACAGTGAAGTGAAGTGTAATGAGGAGCACAGGAGCAGCTGCATTTCATGCCCATTAATCAGGTACGTGCGTGCTCAATCTCACATTCCCACCTAAATTGCCCAACACTTCCTTTTCTACAAAATTGATATAGTCCATTGTTATCGTCAAATCTAACACCACTGATTAAGGTTAATTTCCTCTTTATTTCGTCTCCTTTTTCTTACAAATTACATTAGCTTCTATCGTCGTTTAGTTTAACGATAGGCAAGAACTTTGCAAGAACGATCCCGAAGTCAGCCAACTAATTAATTAATATTGTTGTGACAGTATTTGGTGAATGTACGAGACAGCTATTTCTTGCCAACTGTCTTGAGCTACTAATTTTGGTTGTATTTTGTATATTTGCTTATCTATATAAATATCTATGATATTGTTACGACCTAGACGCCGACAAAAACAAATTCACACCTGCATACCTGTAAAAACACATTTTATTACCTTTCGGCATTCGGACTTCTTTTGTTTACTTTATGTTTAAAATTTGTGATTATAAAACAGCCCATTGTGTATTGTTATCTTTTATGGCAGTCATTAGCCAGGCGTCTCGGATTTAAAGTTCAAATTGATTCTAGGAAATTCGGTCCACGTGGCCGGGCAGATATATTGCATCTGTGCAATATAAAACAATGCCCCGATTGAGGGACGCGGCAGTCGAGCAATAACCACGAGCGACGCAAGACTTGTGTACATTCGGTAATCTATTTAGTGACGGACTTTGCGCGTGTTATTGAATTACGACCTTCTTCATTACGTCTTTGTATAGTTCTAATAAACTCTGTAATAATTCCAACGGCACATTAATTCGAGCCTGCAACTGGTAACAATATAATAAATGTGTAGAGGATCGAGTTTTCGTATCAAATTTAAAAAAGAGAAAATATCAAGGGACCAGCAGATTCCAAAAATTAAGTTTTAATTTTTTTGTCTGTCTCTTAAAACATCACGGGAAAACTATTGAATGGATTTAAATGAAATTCGATGCAGAGGTAGTTTATGTCTCGGGATCATACTTAGGATATTTTTTATCCCGATAAATGACGTCATTTACGTTTATGGGATTTTTGAACATAGCCAAGCGAAGTAAATTTTTTGGTGTCGCCATTACAATTCACTAACAAATTATGTCTTCGTCATAGTAACGCTAACAAAGTTTCTGGTTCACATTAGTAGATAATAAATAACCCTTTTTTTGTTTTTTGCCAAAATCTTAAAGTTTAATATAATATGTTTATGTTTATTTCTATAGCATTGTATGTTCTTTAGTACTTTCTTAATTATTGAAGTGATAACTTCGTAAGGGAGGGTAAATCGCTTCGTTACGTAACGCGTTACGGCGCCAGTCTGTCTGGCTTTCCTTTCTCTCACGCATACGGCATCGGTAGGCAAGCTCCTCCTCTCTCACTCTAACCCACTTGCCATATACATAAAATTTAAGTAATAACCTAAGCTTTTCTCAAGATAAACAATTTCAATATTAAATAGTTCAACTTGATTAGTTTAAGTTATCACTTCTGTCGGGCGTCCCGAGACGCACACTTTTTTTTATCTTACTTCTACTTACTTACTTCTCGCTTCTTTTACTAGCCCCTTTTGGGACAAAATTATATTACTTAAGTTTTTAAATATCTTTCTCTTTTCTTTCACCATATCCCAATTATTTGGGGTCGGCACAATATGTCTTTTCCTTCCACTCTCCTTTACTCTGACATACATCTTCTATCACACCACATATCAGCATATCATCCTTCACACAATCCATCCGTCTTTTTTTTGGTATATCTTTACATTTGTACCCATCTATCTTAAAGTTTAACATTCTTTATGTCACGTGACTTTCATCTCTCCTCATTACATGCTCGTACCACCTTAATCTTCTTCCTCTCAATTTTTCAGTCACGGGTGCAACTTTCAGAGATGTACCCTTATGTACTAATTTCTCACCTTATCCATTCTTGTGACATCACACATCCATCTCAACATTCTCATCTCAGCTGAGTGGAGACGTTTGTGGTTTATCGCTTTAGTGGCCCAACATTCCGACCCTTATAGCATGACTGGTCATATATTTGACCTTTTAATTTCAGTGGCATTTGTTTGTCGCACGTCACACCGGTTACCTGTCTCCACTTTAGTCATGCTACATTTATTCTTCTCCTTACATCCCTCTCTATATCACAATTACTCTGCACTAGTGAACCGAGTTTAGTTTTTAAATATGTTAGCAATTAACTGTATAACTATTTTCTTTCATGCTTTCTACTAAATTTCTTAATGTATTTCTAATTAGAATCGAAGCTGTGGGCTTTTAATTATCTAACAGTTACGCCCATCCATACCTTTCCTTATCTGAAAACTTAATAGGCTTAGGTTAAGCTTTAATAGCCGTATTAAGCGAGACTGAGGAAACGTGACTTATCTTAACATCTTAATGGTTAAGATAAGTCATACGAACTAACTTGTTACGTGGTTCATTAATCGTTTTTTGGTAAGTTTAAACTTTATTTTTATTATTTGAAAACTTATTATTTAAGTAGAGTTTCCCTGAAGTTTGTAGTAGCTCTATGTTACGTACATAAAAATTGAATTAGCTGTTTTATATATATATATATATATATATATGAATCTTCATATTAAGTTTCTTGTTGAATTCACTACAATTACAAAGAAACTAAGTCAATATAGTGTAGACAACTGCACAGAAAAACATAAAGAAAAGTCGCAGCCAACCTGATTTCAAGTACCTATAATATGTAATGAAAGACATATGGGCAACCTGACAACGTATTTGTTATTGAATTACAGCGGTTGTTGCCTACATCGCAATGGCAGCGCCATCTATTTTACTAATCCGTCTATTCCAAGTAAACGACATCTTTTATTGGGATAAAACGTATCATAAGCGTTAATTCGGGTTATAAGCCATCACTATGTTGAGTTTCATTCATATACGTTCATTAGTTTCCAAAAAAGATGCGATCGCAGCGACATCTTTTTCGCTATTTTCGTCTATCCCACGGAAACGACTTCATTTATCGGGATAAAATGTATCCTAAGTTACGCCCCTGGATATAAGCTATAAGAGTTTCAATTAAATCCGTTCCGTAGTTTTCATGTGATGCTCTAATAGACAGACAGACAGACACACACAGGAAGGCAGACAGACAGTAGTATAGATACCAATACTAATATTATAATAAGAAAAATTGTATCGCTGGGAGTATAGGAGGGACTTATTGATTGATAGTGTTGTTCTGATGATGATGATGAGAGCTGATATGAATGAATGAAAGCACTTTATTGTTCTCCAAAAATTAAAACTAAGTTCTTAAAACTAGGTACAGTAAATGTTGAACAAAGGGCGGCCTTATCGCTTAAAGCGATCTCTTCCAGGCAACCCCCTAAACTAAGGTAAATATTAAGTCAACAGCGGCGGTGAAGACAATAAATAATATGATACATTCTAAGAACAAATGAAAAATAATGAATAATATACTTTATATACTATACAAAAACACAATATATCATATTGTATATAAAATCAGCAGCATGTTTTGGTCTTGTGAGAACCAAAGATATTTAGTAACCATCAGTTTAAAAGACAATAGGGATTTAGATATGTTCACTTGATTTATTTAAATGTAACGGAACCGTCGCATGCGCACTGAGCCGCGGTATTTTTGTCACTAGCTCCGAGCGCGCGGGGGTGCTAGGGATGTTACAGTAGTGTTGTGCGTCAGACGCCGCGGTGGCGCGAACAAAAATAGTATTTTCTCGTTCGTAATTGTAATAAAACTACGTTATGTTATATCAACGTGAGATATGTTAATTCTGTTTTATTTTTACATTTATTTAATACTTAAATACTATATTTGTATCTACGTTTGTAAATTCTTAATTGAAGTGCGATGATTCCTTTTCATGACAATTTGTGCATTGATTTCGTAGTCTACGCTGCATTTTCAAAATCTAGCAACTGACATTGTTTTGGTAACTTCTATACTTATACGTAAGTATATAAAATATGCTTGCATATACACATACTAAACCAGTCTATCTATCTGTTAGAGCATGACGTGAAAACTACTGAACGTATTTTAATGAAAGTCGACACAGAGCTAGCTTATTTCCTGGTCTATCGCCTAACGTACTTTTTATCGATCCGAAAAATAACTTCGTTTGTATGGGATAGACAAATGCAGCCAAAAAGACTGAAGTAGCGTCCTTTTGATGTCGAAATTGCTACTTCACCAATAAATATTATCGTAATGGCAACGCGAACAAAGTTTCACTCGCACTACTAGTATCTATAAAATAGTGACCATAAAGTCGGCCATTACATTATTTTCAACACATTTGCTCAAAAAGTTCGAATGTTAAAAATCACGCACCGCACAATGGAACGTGCGGTAAAATAGTTACACTCACCTAAGTAACTATTTTACAGCACGCCGTGCAGTAATTATAGGTACTTAGATGAAAAAAATATATAAAAATGCCACCAAAGAGTTTCACATTACGAAAATAAATAAGCTGAATGAAACCTCCCTGGAAGAGCATTTGATCAATACATTTATCTCACTTTAATACTATAGAGAAAATGAGACCAAAGATGTAGTTCTAATTTTCACCCCGCGCACGTGGCGCCATTCTCATATTAGAAGCGTCAAAGATTGTTGCAACTTTCCGACTGGCGTTTAGGTTTTTTTATTAGCTATTGTATTGTTCTCTCGCAAATGTGCTAAAACAACGTTGTACGACACACGTGCGGTTGTTGGTTTTTATAAACTCGTTGTTAAATATGGTAAGCTCTCTTCTTCTTCCCAAACAAAGATTTGGGATTATGGCTCCAACACTTTCAGCGTTGAGTTGACCAATGTCACAGTGCTGAGAAAAAATATCAGGTGCATATAGATATATATAGATAGATCACAAAACATAATATTAGACCAGCTACATACTACTATAAACTATAAATAAAGGTTGTTTATTTAAAAAAAAAACAATGATAATATGTCCCTATTAATATCATAAATGCGAAAGTAACTCTGTCTGTTAAGCTTTCACGTAAAAATTATTGGGCCGGTTTTGATTTTTCTGTGATTAGCCATTTTCGTCATTTTGGTTATTTTGGTCGTTTTGGTAGTTTGATAGTTTTGGTAGTTGTGGTACTGTTGGTAGTTTTGATAGTTGTGGTAGCTTTTGTAGTTTTTGTCGTTATGTAGTTTACAGATAGATAGACAAAGGTAGATAAAACTAGAATGGGTTGAAATAGAAGATGAAAGTTTGCATGGGAGATCAATCATTTCTCAAGTTTATAGATATAAAAATTCATAATCTATAAAAAAATGCGATAGTCAGTCAATCTGTCTGTCTGAATACCGAAAATGGACATAGGTACTTTTCATGCCGGGAGATGGGATAGTTTGCGATATAAAATGAAGTGAATCTTCCGGGGGTAAATAGCACCTACATAAAAATTGAATACGTGTATGTTTGTGCCATGCATCTTTGGAACGCTTTGCCGGCAGACGTACGCTCTGCTAAATCGATCCATAGTTTCAACAGACTTGCGAGGGAGCACTATCTAGCTGCATAATATGTATTATTTGTTGTATATATGTATATATATTTTGTATGGTTATAATGTGGTATACATATATGTAAGTATATTATTGTACATTATATTATCATTAGTATAATCTTAAGCTGCACGCCAACAATTTATTGTGATTAAGATCCTTGTCCATCCAAAGGTTGCCTGGAAGAGATTGCTTTAAGCAATAAGGCCGCCCATTGTACTACTACCTTCTAATTTTAAGATGTGTTACTGTTTTAAGTTGTGTACAATAAAGAGTATTGTTGTTGTTGTTGTTGTGTATCAAGCCGCGAGGTATACTCTAGTAAATTAATATATTTGCTATCTACTAAAGTAAGAAGGAAGTAACATTGACAGGACACGGGAAGTCTTTGGATAAAATGGAGGTAAGTATATTATATCTGGTAACCCTCAACTTTGTCTCGGGCTACCGTACTGGTATCATGAATAACTATTAATGAATTTCAAATGTCATAAATTCTAAATCTTTTCTAAAAAGTGACTTTACTTCAATAATAAGAAATCTTAAGCCTTACCCCGTTGATGTAAAGTTCATTTTATTTTAATAAGCTGAAGAATTAAACTTGTCCGCGGTCCATTGTGCTGCGGTCAGCAATAAGAGGAAGCGGTGCCATCTGCCGGCCGCTTGCGTTTCCGGAAACGTACTTCCGGTTTCAGTTGGATGAAATTTTGATCAGGAAGTAATGCGGCTTATTATACGTGGGTAGCTCTTCTCTTTTCAGAGCAAACACTGAAGAGTTCATGTCGCCTCTCTTTACTTCAATGTTATTTTGAAAATTGAAATTTTAGAGGTGAGTTTTTTAACTTTCAAAACATATTTGTGATTAAATTAATAATTTCTTGTATATTTATCCGTTATCCGTGCAGGGTGGCTACCACCCCTGGTCTAAAGTATGTCACCATAACAACTTTGAGTTGTGTTCCGGCATTAGTGACCAGGTTCCAGTGTCCCTTCAGAGAGCAGCAGCGCATTTGTAGCACCTTTGGTGTTGCAAATGTACATAGGCGATGGCTGCTGAACTTTAGCAATAAAAAAATAAATTAAAAAAAAAACAATTATTTATTTATTTACTATTTTTATGATAAAAAGTTTTTTGGAAGAATAATATCTGAAACTGTGATTTATGTATCAAATAAAAAAAGTTTGATTTGTCCGACTTATCGCCTTATTGAAGCAAAGAGGTGATGTGTTCATTTTCACATAATTGTAACTTAGCTTATTTTATAACTTTAGAACCGTCCACGTTGCTTTATGTTCTTCTTGTTCTTCTTTTGATTATATATCTCAGAAATTATTTAATTCCCCTAGATCAGGTTTCCTATGGTCACCTCTTATAGCACAATTGATATTCCAAATTTTATTAAATTTGCTATGTATCTTAATAACCTTAAAGCGGGGAACAGATTATAAATAAACTTACTTTCAAGTATTTTCGTTTCAAGTTTTTTAATTTGATTTTTAACTTTGAAAATACTGCGCTTGCGCTAAAATAGTTAAAACGCAGTTTTATTACTACTTTCAAGTGATTTATCATGCCAAGAATCGAACCTGAGTCGTTTACATTCCAGTGTGATAGGTGGCTGTTTATGGATGATATCAGTAATCAAACGTATAACAATTGGAAAAACTATAATACAGATAAATTTTTAACAGAAACATGTTTTTTTGCTCAATACATTACGGTAACTAGGGAAAATAAGCAAAAGAAAAAACAAATGAAAAAATAACAAAGCAGGGCGCAGACGCGAAGGTAGTGCCGCGCCACTGAACTAGTGTTGCACCGCAACAGTGGCCAAACGTTTGAACCACTCAACCACTGAGGACTTTAAGATACAAATATAATGTTAATATATGAAATTAACATAAAAGACCTGGGTTCAATCTCGGTATGATAAATATCGTAAAAAAAATCTTTCCGTTAATTGCTACGGTCTGGGTATCTGGAATCGGTGTTAAGATTGTGCATTTCATATTACCCATAACACAAACGCAAATTACTTGACCTTAGTGTGTAAAGTGCATATGTTAGATTTATTTCCATATATGGATTGGCAGCACTGTATAATACTGTTACGAGTTACGGGACTCGAATTAAAATGCCGTTGGAATTACTATAGAATTTATTAGAACTCTACAAACACGTATAAATAACACAGTTATAAATATAACCGGTCGCAATAAGTCCAATTGTAATGCACAATTAAATAACACGCGCAGAGTCCGTCACTATCTCGCTTATCGAATGTACACGTCTTGCTTTGATCATGGTTCTCGCTAGACTGCCCCAACCCTCCGTTCGGGCATTGTTTTATACTAACTATACGATACAACAATCGACCGCGTGGACTGGATCTTCCAAGAACTACACCTGGCTAACGACCATCATAAAGGATTACAATACACAATAGGCGGCTTTTCTAATTACACATTTTAAACACAATGTAAACAAAAGAAGTTCAAATGCGGGCAAGTAATAAAACTGTAATAAACTGTGCTTTATGGCCGGCAGGTGTGCATTCACTTTTGTCGGCGTGCTTCGTGGAATTTTGGCTAAGTTGTAACAATATTCTGGTTGGTAGCACTGTTTTTGTAGTACTATAAATGTTGGTATCGAGGTTAATGTGCTTACTCTTCTTGGCTTATATACAGAATTCTCCTTTTTTAGTAAATGTGATATTTCTCTTGTTTGAAACTGGAGCGCAAAAGTTTTGGAACAACGTTGAGAATGTATCTAAAGTTTCCTAGTTGTATATCTCCCGATGGAGTCGTAGGCGGCTACGACGCGTAGGCTGTTACGTAGTCACTCTCGTAGCACGCCTACACTAATTTGTAACAAGGCGTGACATGTAAAATTCTAAACATGCCGTGTCTGTACGTTGAAGCTATTAAAAAAAAAGAAAAACAACTGGAATAGACTATATAAACGACGGAGAACAAGATGCATTTTTTTTAGATTTCTTGTCTGTTTGTCTGTTTGTTCGGGATTCACGTAAATACTGGACAGATTTTTACACTTAAAATTTGCGCTACTTTTTATTCTGGGAATCCTGTGGGAAATTTTTTGAGATTTAAAATGGTCAGATGAAAAAATCGAATTCCAGTGTGATGTTTACACTGATCGATAGCAAATTTTACATAATAAATGTTTATGATATTTTTTATCCCAGAAATCCTGTGGAATTTTCCCGGGAGTGGTTTGAAGTTGTTCGGGTGCATAGAAATTAGCATATACCGACACAGTCTCCACTAAGACGATAGCTTCCATAATCGTGTTCCGGAAAACCCGTTACAATTTCAAAAAAGCATGGATGAAGTCGCGGGCATATCCTAGTACAGTAAATAAAAGTCTAGTTCAAATAGTCTGTTTCAAACCTAGTTTGAATGGTTTTTGCCGCACACCTTCAAATTGCAGCCGGTTGTTATACTGCAAGTATTCAGTCCAACACAAACACATATTCACATTAAAACACAGAGTTATCATAATAAGACAGAGAAAATAATTCTCGCGGAATAAAGCGGTTAAAGCAGGTTTACATTCCGAAGAAAAAAGTGGACTAAAAATGGTTATAACCGCTTAAAAGCGTTTAATTTTAAACCGGTTCCAAGCCTTGATCATGAGTTCAAAGTAAAACTTTAAAACTTACTTACTTTATTCTCTTTTTAAGGCTTTAAAATTAGAGGGAGGGACACCATTTTCATTGGACTTTGGGAGCTATTATCTCTTCATCTTTTAACTTTCAGAAGAAGTTAACTAATTAACCAACTCCGTTGGCTCAGCGACCCAAAGTGAGTCTTGGCATCCAAAACGAGAGCACGCCACTTTCCTCTGTCCTACACAGAGTCTCGTCAGTTGTGGGCTTGTAGTGCGGTCAGCTCAGCTTCCACTTCCTTCCAGCAATACTTGGGACGACCGATCGGTCGCCGACTGACTAGTCGCCCCAAGTATGCTTTCTTCACTCCCCGATCCCCCTCCATCCGTTCTACATGACCGAGCCAGCGGACACGGTGAGATTTTATCTCCCCAATTATGTTGGGCTCGGCCATGAGGTCTTCTATTTCGGAGTTCTGACCCTACAGCTACCATCTGCTTTTATTTTTGGGCCCAAGATTTTTCTGAGAAACTTCCTCTCTGTGACCAACAGTTGGTTCTCCTCCTTCAGTGTCAGTGTCCAGGCCTCACAGCCGTACATCAAAGTTGGTCTAATGACAGAAGAAGTTCCTGCCAAATATCTCGTCATCAATTCGTAAGACATAACTAATGATGTCTTACACGTCTATTAAAAAAGTGAACATATAAGCTTGTATTTTGAACGCTTCTAATATCTAATTTCATTTATGTGTAAAAACGCTTTTGCTGATGATTTATCTTCATCACTTTGATGGAGCGCGACGAAAGATACTATTGTCTCCGAATTCACGTTGCCTGTTCACAAAAACGTCTCGTAACTCATATGATATGGGTTACACAAGGATAAATAAGAGCGAATCGGACATTATTTACTGGGTTCTGTATGAATTGTTTGTAAATTTCATTGGTATCAGATAAAGTATGTATAATGTGTTTTATATATGTATGTATTATGTATGTATAGACGCGTCCCAAACTCAAAGAGCGGGTTCGTATCCTGGCCTTAAAGAAAAGACATAAAAGGGAAAAAGATTTATTTAGAACTACAACACAAATGAGAATACATTACACGAGCATAAATAAATAAATGTACAATGTAACTATTGTCTTGTACTTTTTTTGTAATTTTTGATTTGGTGAACAATAAAGTGTTGTCTATGTCTATGTCTATGTCTCTAATGTAACATGCAGTAAAAAAAAACGAAGCAAGTGTAGTTCTAAATTGGTCCTAGCTCAGCATGTTGCTCGTTAGGTCAACCAGCGCTGTTCTTCCGCTAAGGCCATTAAAGTGACACAGACACGGAATACATATACCACAACAAATGTAAAAATATTAAATGCACTTTATTTATATAGTTTGAGATAGTTATAATAATAAGAGTTTAAAAACAGCAATATTAAGAAACACACGACACAACACAGACAGGATAGGAGGTCAGGCACATCCTCCAAATGGACACCATTATATAGCACTGGTATCATGAACAAGATCAGCTTGGCGCATTTGGTAGAACGCGTGCACCACTCAAGCAATATTCTAACCTAGTGTGTTCTATATTGTTGACGGCCTCTGTGGTTGAGTGGGCTAAGCCTTTGCCGGCTTACCTCAGTGCAACGCAGAGGCTCTCGATTCCTGGTATAGTAAATTTCGGAAACGTATTTTCTCCGTTATTTACTATGGTCTGGGTGTCTGGGATCGACCGCAGAGTGGTCCGTTGTATATTACCCATAACACAAACGTAACTTGCTTAATTTGGGGATATAAAGAAGGTGTGTTTGTCTGCCGAATAAAAAAAAAGAAATTACCTAAAACTAAAAACGCTAAAAACGGCGAAAGAAATAATCCTGACATGACATATCGAGATAACCGATTTGTCAAACCTGCCAAGCCTGTTATTATAAAGTAAATGTACATTTAGGTATAAGTAATGTATGTATAAAAATTGTACACAACCCTGCCTCTTGTTTTTCCACTCTCCCTAGACCCATAGTTTTGCTGGAAGAAAACTCTTTTTAGGGTTAAGCCCGCCTTTGTACATCACCATTATTTTGTAGTTTTATTTATAACTATTTTGTGTACAATAAAGAATAAAAAGAGTTGTAACAAATACTAGAAATGAAAAGAAGAAGTATTTGAAAGAAAGAAAGTACGAAAAACTTTATTCGAAGAAATAGCGACTTAATTACATTCGTTATACATTATTATACACAGAGCATATTTTGAGAATTTGTACGCCGCATTTTCAGCGAACAAGGTTTGCACTCAGCATATTGCTGTGCCGGAATTATATCCGACACAACGCTGATTTTCAGTGCAAATCTTCTTTTAAGCGTAAAACCAAAACGACCCAAATTTGTTAATTAAATAACTAATAATAATAATAATTTATAAAACTAAGTCTACTTATATAATATTTAATTAGTTAAAATAAATAAATACATTTGAATAAAACCAACAATAAATACGTTACTTCTAAATTAAAATTAAAATAAATCATCATGTAACAAACTTGTATCGAATCATTTATTCGAATACAATTCGCTAGAGTGCTTGCCGAGTATTACCAAATTCTGTGTGCCACGTCACTATCATGAGGCAACAAATGACATTTTACTTCATAACCTATAAAATATTGAATGTTTTATTTTACTGTAAAGATATGAAATGTTTAATATATTTTATTTTCTCACTCTATATACTATATAGGCCGTGCATAAGACTGACTCGCGTTACAAGTAAGTTGTCAGACAGTGACATGTGTATACTGCATACGAGTTTCTTGTTTATTGAAAGTAAAAGTATAAATTACAATTTTCAGAACGATAATTATTGTAGTGATTTTGGGTAAGAACTACTAAACCACGCTACATTTGCACTTCGATTTGCCTGTCTATGTATGTAATTCTATTTGGATTCATATCAAGGTGAGTTAGTAACTGAACTACATTGTAATTATTTAAAGGCTTATCAATGCATATGTATGATCTTCTTTTTGTAAGGTGAGAAGATGTCTTTTATAGTGGAATTTAAATGAATTTATTGTTTTTAGGTCTCTAATTGGTGGAGGAATATCATTCCAGCAATGAGTGGCAGCAAATTTGAAACAGCCTCTGAAAGCAGCTGTCTTGTGCTTCGCTGTTATTAAAGGTTTCGTAACAGACCGCATAGTATAATGGTGTGACCTATCTATATATCTGTATATTCTACAGATGTTGTACAACCTTAAAAGTGGTGTTCATGGCACCCTGGAAAGCGATGGCTGGACAAGATGAAGCAGGACGTACGAGCTGATGGAGTAATAATGAAGAGTATTAAAGGTGATGGAAAGTTGCACTGAGTAGAAAAGCAGACCGATGCAATAGTCAGAACTAAATACAATGAAGAAAAAAACAAACTACAAACAGACTGACAAACACAGTTTTAACATTATTTATGATAAGTTTTGGTATATATAGCATAATTCATTTAAATTTTAGAAGTTTGAAATCACGCACAGACATTTCAATTTTGTATATTGGCACGGAAAGGCAGACTAAAGTAAAATTAATCGCACATACATACATACATAATATCACACCTGTTTCCCATGGGGGTAGGCAGACAGACAGAGATCCTGACAAACAACCTCTTCATACATGCACGTTTATTTGAGATGCTTTTTACCTGACCTCTCTTTAATACTTCTGACATCATGGTGTGTTCGTCTCGGTCTACCTGGAACAACTCTACCAATCGCCAGACTGTCATACACCTGTTTTGTGATTCTACTTTTATCCATTCTCTCTCCATGTCCAAACCACCTTAACATTCCTTTTTCAATTCTTGTTATTACATTCTTCTTTCAATCCACCACGTAATAATCGTAAGATTCATTATCTACCTGGGGAACTCCAAAATGGCGGTCGCAATGGGCTCGACTGGCTCGTTCGCAGCGTGAGTAATACGACGTGCCCAAACCCGAGTGTCATACGCTCTGACACCTCAACTTAGTGTAAGAGCACTCTTATATTTGTGTACTATCGCATAGAAAATTATTGAGAATAAATAAAAAGTAATATCATATTTCGAACTTGTTATAATTTTTATTACCGAACAAAAACCTAGTTATAGTGTAGTATAGAGATAGTTTGTTGCATAAGAAAATCTCTGTGTGCTTTTTTTTAATCTTATCATTATTCAGTCAACCAAGATTTGATAAATATAAAACGTAAGTTGGACTTCTTAAGAGATGTATGGGAAAAGATTTTTGTGATTTCTGATTCGTCCAGTACTCCAGCGACAGATATTCCGATAGAAGTTTTTGATCAGAATTACAAACAGGATCGATTAATATAAAAAAATGTGTAAAATTTTCATACAAAGTGTTTGGGAAAATATTTTTGCGATTTCTGAATTTTTAATACTCTAAGTTGGGTTGGTAACACAGAAGTTTTATTGTGTAAAATGGCCATTTCTTGCAAACGGTACATTTTTTGACTAAGGATCAAGATACCTGCCCCGCTGACAGTTTCCACCCTATATAGATCTTAGTATTTTAACAGACTGCGAGTCCCGTGAATAATAAACGCGACCCTCATAAGAGTTACGACTCCCAGGTTGAGAAACGAGGTATGTATTCCGTCAATACCGTCCCGATTCTGGGATAAAAAGGATCTTGTTTATCCCCATTAGTGAAAATACATTTCCATGGCAATGAGGGATGAACAAACTAACATCGAGTTTATTTTTCATTTTAATTATGTGGATTTAAATTTTCAGGGTGCTTAAGAAACTTGTATAAGGATGGTACAGATATAAATAAAAATAATTTTATTTATTTTAAAATGAACTGAGCTTATTTTGTGCATAAGTGTACGTGTAACAAGTATCCCATCAGGTATATTGGTAGGAGGCGAGGTGTCGTCAGCTGAGTCGCAGCGGGGGCATTCCCTGAAATGAACAAACCCTACTACCAACAAATATTTGAAGCGACTTTTTGCGAACATTATAAACGCCAGATTTCTGTATCTTAATATCTATCCATTTTGTTATTATGTCATTAAGCCTGATGATTTACAGTTGCATTAGTTAAGTAGTTAATTAACTTGATAAGCTAGTAAGTTAAGTCCTTATACAGTTTTCGGTTGAGTAGATAGATAGATAACACTTTAATGCACACCATTACAGAAAACTTAGGAACTAGTATTATTCTAATTGTGTGCAAAGGGCGGTCTTATCGCTAAAAAGCGATCTCTTCCAGACAACACGTGGCAGGAATATTGCTGATTAGGAGTGGCGCTAGTGGTATACATAATTATTGTACGATTACTTGTTGTATATTGTAATAATATATATAAAACTTTAATATATATACAAACATACATATAAGTAATAATTTGTCAATTATTATAAAATTTCACGGCTCCATTAATTAATAATATTCCTATTTAAAAGTCAAATCAAGAAAGAAATCTCGGATTGTTACTAGACGATAATTAACCTGGACATCTCATATTGACCACGTCACATCTAAGTTATCCTCATTATCTGGAGCACTACGCAAAACAAGAAAGTGACTACACATAAAATTAGAAATACAATATACAATGCATTAGCAAACCCACATTTAGAATACCTTATCGAAATTTGGGGAGCAGCTTCAAGAGCGAATTTAAAAACCTTACAAACAACACAAAAGAAATTAATCAAAACCTATATAACTACAACTTTTTTTCGCCCAACTAATACGAAGACACTAAAATCTTAAATCTACATCAACTATATAAATATAAAACAAAACGTGTATTTTAGTAAAAAAAACATGGAAAATATCATAGAAACAAATATTAATTTCACTCATAAAATATGTAAATATAATTTAAGACACTAACAAAATTAGTATTCGAGCACCTAGAACAAAAAAATACGGCAACAGAAATATTTATTGCGAAGCCCAATATTTACAATAAATTACCAAATTAAGTAAAAGAGTCTAAGAATATAAATTAGTTTAGGCACTAGTTAAGCTATATATAGGTATAGACATAAGGCACACACTGCACATGCACTTCCTCACAACACCAGCATGTAACAGATACACTCTACATTAGTATAAGTTTAGTATTAAAAATAGAAAAAAATAATATTATAAGTTATCCTTAAGGTACACTACAACATAAAAATCACTAAATTAATGTCAGGTGGGAGGGTATTTCCCCGAATGAATGGTTACCACCCTTGGTCTAGAATATGCCGTCAAAACAACCTTGAGTTGTGTTCCGGTATCAGTGCCCAGGTTCCAGTCTCCCTTAAGAGAACAGCAGCGTATTTATAGCACCTTTGGTGTCACAAATGTCTATAGGCGATGGTAACCGCTTTCCATCAGGTGGGCCGTCTGCCTGTCTGCTGAAATCTGCAATAAAAATAAAATAAAAACTAGACTGAAAATGAAATAATATAGGAAATCAGGTGGAACAGGCCTTGTAAACAAGTGGAATTAGCACTAAACGAATAGAATGAAAATGTATGGCATTCCCATACATTTTTTATCTTATTCGTTGAATGCTAATGCAACTTATCTACAAAGCCAGATCAACCTAGCGAAACACGATTAGTTAAATGCTAACCGTTTCCGCCGATATTTTGTGAGAGCGAATCACCCCGGTTGACTCGGTTTGATAGCAGAAATCAAGAGAATGATTCCAGCATGGTTCTACCACGTCAAAAGGGGAAAGCAAAGATAACATCAAAACTGCCTTAACAAATTCAGTTAGTAGAGCATTTGCCAGTCTGGATGGCTACCACCCCTGGTCTAGAGTATGCCGCCATAACAACCGAGTTGTGTTCCGGCATGAGTGGTCAGGTTCCAGTTACTCCTTCTAGGCCGGCAGCACATTGGCAGCACCTCTGGTATTGCTCATGTCCATTGGCAACGGTAATCACTTTCCATCACAGTTGGGCCGTCAGCCTGTCCGCTGTGCTTCAGCAATAAAAAAATCAGAAAGTTATCTACATATTAATACGTGAAGCAAAAACTTTGTACCCTTTTTTACGAAAATTGCGCGGACGGAGGAGTATGAAATTTCGCACACTTATAGTTTATATAGAGAAGAAGCGACGAATGCTATTTTTTTTTAATTATGCATAAAAAAACATTACACACACTACCATGTATTTGACACACACACGCATATATACCTATACTCTTTTGTTTATTTTTCAAGTCAAATTAACCGTGTAGCCTTAGCGAAATCTGTGATTATAGAAGTATAGTCTTTCGCAGCAAATTATTATGGTCGAATTTCGAGCACGGGGGACCACTAGTTACTATTAATATCCATCTTTACAAATTGTCTATTTTATTTCCTTCCTTGTTAATAGCAATCGGAATTTTATAAAGTAACCCAATTATTACGTTAACACCTCAAAAGAAAACTCACAAAATGTCTCACAAAGTCACTAATTGCATGGCTCAAAAAATATTTGCTGGATTCTGTTTAATGATCGAGCGCTTTATTGTGAAGAAATACATTTTTATTTCTCTTCGTATTAAAATCTGTTTCTATTTAAAGTTCAGAAGCTATGCAAGTGATGGAAATTGTAGCCACTATGATATAACTACACTGTTGCGTGGTGAAAATATTCTTCTTGTCACTGTTATATCACGCGTGATAAATCACTACCCTATTTCAGGTGTAACAATTTTTAATATCCTACCATGACTTACCTCTCTGGATTTTTCTTTACTGTCTATATTGAGAATATGAGTGCTATTTATAGAGCTATTAAAAAGCAATATAGAAATTTGTACCGAAAAACATGCAATAACGTAATAATCACTCAAAACATAACAACGACATAACATAGGCACGGCTTACCAATGACGTGCAAGCGAAATTGTGTGCGGTCAAGTGACTTGTAAAATAACTTTCGCCTTTCATACTCGTTATTTAGAAGACTCAAAAGGACAAAACCATTTGAGTTAGTGTTATAATACTCTCATAATAATAAAGTGTAGTTTTATGTGCTAAACATTAACAAAGAACACATGAACAAAGTGTCTTCTCCTTAATAAAGACAATAGGAAACGTGTTATTGGACACATTCTTAGTTTAAGTTATATCTAGTTATTTTAGGTCAGATTTAAATTACTCATTAGTCTTATTTCCTAGATTAGATTGTAATTTTAATGTAGTATCACTAAGATACATCGTTTAGGAAAAAAAAACTTCGTACTTTATTTTTCTGAACGTTTTCTGAATACTATATTCTTAATGCAGAAACGCTGTATACGAGCTATGTTCAAAATACACATAACTGAAAGCTGTAAACCGCTATTCATCAAACATAGTTTACTTACTGTTCCATCGCTATATATATATATGAAGTCACGATGTTTGTACACAAAAATCTACATTTGTTTCCAAATACATCCGACATTACGGTTAGGAATATACGTAATAAAGAAAAACTTTGTATACACCCTGCAAAAACAACTTTACTGTATAAGAGTATAGTATGCATGGCCCCAAAGATATATAATAAAATCCCAAAAGAGCTTAAAGCTCTGAAAACTAAATTGCTTAAATCACATTTAAAAAAGTACTAATAAGAAAAAGCTACTACAGTGTAACTGAGTTCCTTAAAGATAAGTTTTAAATGTAAGTGATAAGTTAGAATGTTAAGTGTTTAAATATATTTATAATATTTGTACCATATAAATATCATTAGAAATATATGTAAATTTAAATTGTGTGTCATTTAGTATTTGTTAAATTTAAGGATATACATAATTATAAGATTAAAATGTTAGTGATAATAATTAAAACCAAATAAGTGTATATCTATGATAAAAATTAAAAAAAAATTGTACGCTCAACCGGCAAAAAACATGTGTTCTGTATAAAATAAATTATTTGATTGGATTTGAACGATATAAATAACTTCAAATGGATTTTACTTAAATAAATTCCCTCATCTAGTTGCATGCACGATATACGTGTTGTTGTGCATTATTGAAGTGAAACTTCTTTAGAATCGTTGTGATTTGAAACTCGATGAAACGAAAAAGCGACACTAAAAAGATATCAAAACACAAATTGATAAGACTAAGTATGCGAGAGAATGAGATACGAGTTTTACATTGTGCAGCACAGATTATAGAGTCCAATAAGACCGATGATTAAACATAAGTCCAATTTGGACCGAAATATAACTATAATATATACTTATGTATAATATTGTTTAGACTATAACAACAGTGAAAAAGTGAAAGTGATGCATACTTAAGAAGTTTATTTTTATTTATAATATATGTGACGTGGAAAGAGTCAAATTCTCCTCCTTAGCCACAGAATAGGTTTAGGTGGGTCAATGATCTATACAAGATAATCAGGTAGTATATGTAATCTATTCCGTGACAACTGGCCCGTCGAAGCCTTGGAAGCTCTTCGAGTCAAGTTGTTGCACAGCCTAATCTTAGCTCGATCGGCAATTGTCCACGTCTGGCATACGTTGGGCTGGTTGTATAGGTTTACTTAGGCAAATAAGGGTAGCCTTGGTCCCCAACTGGAACAAGTAGTTATTTTAATAACGTTAAAGGAAGTCTTGAATAGTTTGGAATAATATTTATAAAAGAATTGTAACAGTTGATATTTTTGAATTTCGAGCGATTCTGAACTTAACCCCGTTTTTTTTCAAACTCTTTTGACAGTGACATAGTTTGACATAAGTATGTCACTGTCAAGAGACTGTCATTGGCGTCGTTGGCTATGTCTATGTTTTTTTTTAATGGTGCAAGTGCAACGTTACATATATTAACGGAAGTAGGCTAAAGGAATTATACTTATATTAATAAAAGTTAGAGAAAAATGAGCGGTGAGAATAGTTTGAGGACTAAGCCGCGACAAGGGTAGAACCTTTGGGGGATAATTCGCGACCCGGTTGTGAGATTCGCCAGATCGGGGGTGGCACTAGCATGTCCAGTCAGAACTGGTGCCACGCTATTGCCACTCCCCAGTTAGGGATACCCACTAAAATCCCTGGGTGTTCCGTCCTGCGCCTTATACCAGGGCTACGGGGATGCGGAAGCTCAACCAACTCCGCGTGCCCTGACAGGCGAAGGCCTGCAGGCTACATCCACTGCCGGGGTCTTCTTTTTTCCTCTGGCATCGTCCATGTCTAATCCGGGGCGTGGGGCGGTTTGTAATGCGTCCCACGAGAGGAGAAATGACCGCGCGTGGAACACTCGCATTCTCATCTCGACGGCATATGCGGGTGTGTGAGAATCCCTATATCCCAAGAAGCCCCACACGCGCCGCCCGCTTACCGCGGCCGAAAGTTGAAACCCGCCCTCCGGCGTCGGCGCGTCCTCCTTTGGCGGGAGCAGAGCAGGGAAGTCCGCTCACGCTCCCGCTCCGCCTTCTGCTTTGCAAGCATGACGCGCTCGCAGAAGGAGAAGACGGCGTCCCATCCTGGTGGGCTCCCGACCATGGTGCGAACCACGGTCGGGAGCGAAAGGTCAAGTCTGGTGAAGGCGACGAGGTCTTGGCACTGCTCGATCCATGCAGGACATTCTTGGAGTGTGTGCAGTGCCGTATCCTCGACGCCTGTGTCGCAATGATGACATCCTGACGTTGGCTCGCGGCCGAGGCGATACAGGACCTGTGTCAGCCGGAACGTCAGGGTGCCGTGTTATCGTCGAATCCATTGTCGTAGGAGGGGCCGCACCGCCTCGAAAGTGGCGGGGCACGCACTGGGGCGTCTAAGGCGATCTTCCTAGACCCCCAGCGCGACCTGTTGGAGTTTCGACCTGCATGCCTCGATCTCGCGAGGCACGGGTCTGGTGCCCCTCGCCAGGAATTCCTTGCGCCACTGATACAGCGACGCGAGAACCCTGGTTTCCGTCTGGCTTGCACCTAGGGTAATGCATCACCATAGCCATCCAACGCGAAAATGCGGCCAGCATTTTGGGAACGCTCCCCGCCGACAGAGATGTGATGTAAATTTTTTTACTTATAGATTTATGTTATTTTATAAGTATGGTTTTATTTATAATATAGTTTAGTTTATTTTTAGTATTTAACTAATGCAAATATAAACAAAACGCCTTTATGTTACGAAGCTCAAATTGTTTCAACAAAATAGTAGTAATATTGGACCTAGACTTGTGAAGCTTAAGAATTTTTTGGAAAGACAGAAACTTGTCTTTATATTATCAATAGGAATCGTGTATGTATGTATGTATGTATTGTTACCAATAGGTGGAGGCTTGTTATCAACATTTCTTTTTCATATACATTTTTTTTTGTAACTTATATGTATTTGTCTCTTAGCCTTCCTAAAATTAAATAAATAAATTTCAGTTTATAAAAATAGGATTATGAATCCAAGTAAAAATAAAATTCTAACAAAGTCACCGGTTAAATCTTGTAGTTTGCCTATCTTTATATATATACTAGCTTCTGCCCGCGACTTCGTTCGCGTGGAATAGTTTAAAAAAAAGTAAGTTAAAAAAACCCCCGATTTTGAAACATTGTTCATTGGTGCTCCTCTCCTATTCGTTTTAGCGTGATGATATATAGCCTATAGCCTTCCTCGATAAATAGGCTATCTAACACTGAAATAATTAAATAATTTTTCAAATCAGACCACTAGTTCCTGAGATTAGCGCGTTCAAGCAAACAAACAAACAAACTCTTCAGCTACATATATATTAGTATAAGATTTCTTCTGTTAGTGTGAATGTCACTAAACTCTTCCTAAACGGTTGAACTGATTTTGTTAAAATTTTTTGTGTGTTGAACACAGTGGATTCGAGAAAGGTTTAGATTCACAATTGGACCCGGTAGGTGGCGCTTGAATCGCGACGTAGATTTTTATTTCTCATAGGAGGACAACGTCTGCTGAGCCCGATAGTATTATATGTTGTGGCAAAAAATCAAAATAATTATTTTTCTTTAAACAAAAATAGCTGATTATACCCTAATAATAGTTATAGAACATTTTTCTATTAATAACACCAAATAACAGTATCCAAATGGTGTG
This sequence comes from Dendrolimus houi, assembly GCA_039645545.1. Lineage (NCBI taxonomy): Eukaryota > Metazoa > Arthropoda > Insecta > Lepidoptera > Lasiocampidae > Dendrolimus > Dendrolimus houi. The sequence continues at coordinate 23,902,408 of CM077130.1, forward strand.
GGTTATAATTTTGATAATTTCCGTAACAAGTGTTGCCACGCCGTTGTTTTGGGGACCAGCTTAAATAGACCCCTCGGTCTGGCACTCATTTTTCGTCAATTCCCTTTGGCATTAAGTTGGAATGGAATGACATATCACTCCTGCGTGGCTTGCAATTTGTTATTTTTATAATTGTATATATATATATATATATGTATATATATATATATATATATATATATATATATATATATATATATAGGAAGAACTGTAATGCTACAAAGTAGTTATTAGATTACGTATCTACGTTGAAAAGAAACATCTTCAATAATCTATCTATCTATAGTAAATTTGTTGGGGGTGTTGTGTTTATACAAGAAAAGAGAATAAATCAGGGGAGCTTATTTGGACCAGGATATTTCTAAAGGTGCTCCATCACCGTGAGCATTCGCTTGTAACGAAACATTTATGATTCGATTTTGAGAGTTTAATTCATTCCACAAGCTCAGACGAAGCGGTCGTTGTATTACAAGCTCTATTAAAATATTACAGATTGTGTCATTACATGTTGCGCACTATAATGCTCGGTTCTCCTCCTTCACTGATGTGATGCCCTGATCTGTACTGTTACATTACTTTCGCCTGCAATATTACATCACAGGCGAATGCTCGCGGTAAGGGAGCACCTGAACAACATCTTCATTGTGAAATAAAAGGACAATATAAAAAACAATATTATTAAATTGAAACGTATATTTTCTTAATAATTATGTATTTAGAAATAACATGCAATGTCAATTATAATCAGTAATCATAACAATTTGTAATAATTGTGAAAATAATATTACATTTTTTGTCAATTAAATATGAAGTAAGTATTGCAATTTTCCTGGTTAGAAATAGCATTAAAACGTTACGAAAATGCACACCCCATTTTGGAAAACCAAAACTACTTGCAAGTCTCAACATCGGGGGAGGTCCACCCTCCCTGGTCGATCCAGGGGCGTCCGACCGTCGCGCGTTGTACACGCAACACACGCGCGATACGGGGGCTCGCCTAATGAAGTAGGGGACAACCCTGCTACTGTTACAGTCTGGTGTTGTACTACTACTAGCTACACTATACATTTTTTTTAAATATGCCAGTTTATTGACTATCCAACCAGTGCGAAATCTAGAGCCACTATATATTTAACTTCCAGTGAAGAAAATTTCTTAATAATCTTTTAGTTAATTTACATACAAAACATATAAATAAACATACAAAAATTTAAAATATAAATTTACTCTAAAGTCATACATTATGTAACAGATCTCTATCAGAAGAAAATATGGCTAGAAAGCTGGCTGCATTGCCATGGTATATGGCAAACCTAATTCGCTGTGCGAAATCTGAATCAACCGAAGTTGATTACTACTAACACTGAAATATTTTTTGTTGATTAGTTGATTTTCATCTAGCTATTCTGGTGATTAACTTGAAAAATTTTGTACGTTATTTTCAGACGAATATTTTAAAAATATAATCCTTCATTTGACATATATCCGTGTTTTAAAATATGCTTTTTCTTGATATTTTAAATAGTTATATTATTTTACTAAACAAAGCGTAGCTTATATTTATCTCACTTAAGGGCTGTGCTTTATCGAGGTCTTCACCAATCTTCTCTATTGTGGCCCAGCTGTTTTACTTCTTTGTATTTGTACGACATGACACCACTTTTTCTTAATTTGAATAATGCTTTGATTTTCTATTTTCTCTCTTTCCTCCAACTTGCTTTAAATTATCGTACATACGAAAGCGTATTGTGTATAGTAGTAGACGTAACAAATGGTTAAATGTTGAATTTCGTCCTTCTTTCCTCAAGATGAGCTTATAAATCAACATTATTTTTAATTAATTTGGTTCTAAGAAAATATTACACAAATGTGAGCTATAGACTTACCTATTCGTCGCTTCGCTCGATTTTTTCGGTGGACCGCACCCTAACAATCTGCAACAAAAGTGCAATTTGTTGTTACAATTTAGTTGGCAAATGGAACACGCACCCCAACGGACGTGACTTTCGTGAATTATCTGTCAACCATACGCATTGTAAATGTCAATTAAAAATACATTTTGTCACCATTATGAAGAGAAAAGAAGCCAAAAGCTCATGTTAGAATCAAATTTATACTAATTTTTTTTAATATAACAGCCCGTAAACGCCCCACTGCTAGGCTCGTGTCTACAAATTCTTATGGAGGAAAGAACAGTATACCCGCCAAGCAAATCCTGAACCTCTTGACGTTATCTCAATTCTCAGTCTACATCTTGATGGTTTCCTTCACCAGCACGTGAAAATTACAACAATATGTACATTAGGTCAGAATTCAAACTCACGTCTTTTGACCTTGGGGCACGAGCTACCACAAAAATTGCTTGGCTCGATTCAACTGGATGGCTACCTTCATAGGAGATTAAGGTGAAAATGCAGTAAGCCCAGTTACTCGTGTCAGTTTCGAAGACGTTCTGGCTTATTTAGTATTTCCTAAGTTTCTCAATATGTATATGCTCAATTGGTCAGTACAATCTATCGTATGAAATAATAACAAAGTTTTTGAATCACCTCAAACACTTTGATAACACATAGAGAACTTGTATCATTTATTAATGATAAACTCAAAATTCAAGTTCTTATTCAAGTAAGTCCCCCTGGAGAACTTTTTTTCGGACTTGTGGAAAATAGATTTTTTTTCCAAAAACAACCCCTTCCCTTAGTTTGCCGTTTGACATTCCTTCACAGAAATTGACCCTTATAATCTACACTATGATTTGGTATAATAATACAGGTGTGTTTTCTAAAAACAGACGATTCGATTCCAATCGAATCGACAAGGGTAATTGATTTTTCAAAAATGTAATGATACCATTAAAATTTTTGAGTGCTTTTCGCTATTTAAGATAATTTAGGGCAACACTTGAAAATTTCACCTGTATAATGGTAAAAGTTATTCTACTACCTACACGGTTTTATAACCATGAAATTTATTTATTTATTTCATACAACAGAATACAACCATAAATACATCTAAATATTTTTAACACAATTTTAGAATCTAAGTCGTATCCTAAACACGTGAATACAGAAAATTTAAAATACAGGTTATAGCGTTACGTAAATAATAGTATACCATACAGTAGTTTAGATTCTATGACATTACGTTTGTAGATAAGAAAAAAAAAATATATGGAAGAGAATATTTGTTGCTCTGATCAATCGCTTAAACTCTCTAGTGTTACCATTGAATATATCTAAAATAGGATTATCACTGACCAGCTTATTATACAGATGACACATTCTGCTTATTGGGTTGTAATAAGATGTATTATTTCTGTAGGCTCGCAAGGCAAATGGTGGTGGATTCTGTCTTCTGTAATTCGTATTTATATTAAGGCAATTCAAAAGATAAGGGCTATCTATGTACGAGTGAAGAATTTTATGTAATAACATTAAATCAATATGCTATCTACGGGTGCACGGTTTTTGTAATTTAAATTTAGTGAGTCTATTGTCATAAGTTGCGAGTGATCGGCCAAGATTATGTCTGTGGGATAAAATTTCCCAGCAACACGTTATACAGATATAATTCATTTTCAAAGAATTAATAGAGTTACAGCACACAGAACACAACATTTAAAAGCATTGAATTGAAATTACATTCAGATACTAGGTCGCAAATATTGGACTTGTAGGCAGAATAGGCATAAGTAATAAACAGTGAGAAACTAGATCAATTTACAAAATAATAAGAGACAAAACAAAAGACATTTGCCATGACAGTAAACAAACTGGTGCGTGTTTACATCGTAGTTTTAACAAGGTTTCAGAATAGCTCTGTTTACAACGCCAATCCACGACTACACGGTTATAAAACGATTAATTTCACCATGATAGTCCTGAACTAATAAATCGCTTCACCAGTTGCCAAAATGTTAGTGAACGCTGGCAAAATTTCTTATTAAACTTGGCAACTTAATTTTTAGCGTAGTAAGGAGCTATATGATGAAAAAGACTATAAAGCATCTATTATATATTAATATTATAAATGCAAAAGTTTTGATTGAGATGTTTGTTGCTCAATCACGCCAAAATGGCTCAACAGATAGAAAGAAAGAAAGAAAGAAAAACTTTATTCGAAGAAATAGCGATGTAATTACATTCGTTATACATTATTATACACAGAGCATATTTTGAGAATTTGTACGCCGCATTCTCAGCGAACAAGGTTTGCGCTCAGCATATTGTTGTGCCGGAATTATATCTGGATAAAATTTGACACAGAGATAGATTATAGTCTGGAATAGCGTATAAGCTAATTTTTAACCCGGAAAAATGTACGGTTAAATTTGTAAGTTAATTTAAAAGAGAGATTCATGTGTATATAATATAATATATCAGGGGGCTATTTCAATTCAGCAGATTCCGAAAATATAACTTTGAAATTTTTTGTCTGTCTGCTAGTCAAAGCATCACGTGAAAAATACTGAACGGATTTAAATGGAACTTGACACAGAGCGAGCTTATATCCCGCGTTGAAACTTTGTATACTTTTTACCTCGATAAATTACGTCTTTTCCGTGCGATAGAAGAATATAAACAAAAAGACCGCGACGCTATGTAGCATTATTTGGTTCCGTCGCGAGCCGATGCAATTCAGTAACAAACACTTCGTCACGGCAACACAAACGAAGTTTCGCTGGCACATGCTAGTAACACAACAAAATTAAACAAAATAAAGGACCCTAATAACGCAAATAAAATTAATAATCCAAAAACAAAAATTATTATATTTGTAAACATTTTTTGAAGCATCGTCACGCAACAAGAAAACTGAGGCACTCAAAATCTTTTGTCTTCATCGCCGTTAGGGTGTCTTAATTAAACAAATAACGGTCATAATGAGTAAGACGGGTGGACAATAAGCCATTATGATCCCAAGTGACCCCCGGGCGAGAGCTTTGTGGAGGTCCCGGATTATTATTTTCGCAAAAAAGCACATTTTAAGTTACAAAGAACAATATCTGCGAAAATAGTAATCTTTAGACGGAGTGATGTAATCTTAAAGGAACTGTAATATTCTAAATACGAACGTGAGTTTGTTTGTTACCCTCCATGGCTTACTGATCTGATCGTCATGATGTTTTGCATTCACAGAATACAGAAAACAGAATACGGGATACAGAAAATTATAAGGTATTGTTATATGCCGTCAAAGATAAGCGCACAGCTGCCTGTTGTAAGCGCAGTCCATTGTCTTCCCGTATTAGAAATTCTTTTGTCTTTTGTTCTAGCTTTTTTTTCAAGGCAAGACAACGTCTGCCGGGATCGCTAGTTATATATAAAGTTATTAGCCCTTTAAAATTTTGTTAACCAAAAACACACCATGTACGTGTATTTATCGATTGACACACTGTATTTTATAAGCACTTCATCCGGACTGGGACTTGGACTTCTAATTAAAATGTTTATCCTAATCTGTTAGGTCTCTCTTCAAAATCTTGAATATAAAGGAATTTTCGTGATATTTCGTATATAGATAGGTACTTTAAGAATTGTTAACAGAGTTCCAAAAGGAGGAGGTTCTTTTTTATGTTTGTTACGCGATTTCTACGTCAATTGTGGACCGATTTTCAATTTCTTTTCTTTATTCGAAATAGTATACTCGTTGGGTAGTCCCGTAGTCACTAAGTCAGGATCTGATGAGTTTATTCCAGGGAAATCGAGCGAAAGAGCGCCGAGCGTTTACACTTTTCGAAAAGCAAACTGTACGCGTGTAAACGTACGATTTCTACAGGCGCTTAAAATATTAATCAAGCAACTAAAAAGTACAAAATATTTTTTCAACAAATACAAACCCAACTTCATTCTACAACATCTTGAAGTCGGTGCGAAGTAAAACATAAAAAGCAATAAATTTAAAAAATGTATCGACTTCAAGTTGTAGAAAATATTTATTTATTGCATTTTAGTTTGAAATTGGTAATTGTTTTTGTTGAAACAAAATTATGTCCATAAAAATGTTATAGTTCAAAATAAACCGTTTTAAGTTCAAATAAAATAATTGTTGAGTAATTAAACTATACTATAAATAAAACTAAAAATACACTACACTACGCTCCACAACAGGGGGCCCTAAAACGCCACAAATACTAAGCCATCGGAAATGGCTATTTCTATAGATTTGAGGCTTTTGGGGTGTAGACCATAGGACCATGGGGCCCTCAGGCAGACACGCTTTATCGAGACATAGCCAAACGTCTGGTGGGTGCCTCACGTGACCGAAAGACTGTCTATGCCATTCAGCGAGGCAATGTGGCCAGTTTTTTGGGCATGTTTCCGTCTGACAGCGGTCTGGTACTAGATTTTATAGTTTAATTTTAGTTTCTACATATAGTGTATGTATTTTTAGTTCAAAATTACAAGCGAAGCCATATCACGAATCCTAACAAAGATGAAAATTTTTAACTTTACAATGTCAACTAGGACAAAGTGGTCTCTAAGAGGCAAAGCACTCTCCAAATACAGATAAAAAGTTAAATATTATATTCATCAAAAAATAAGGTTCAAGAAGACCAAAGTTAAAAGAAATACTCTGGTGAATTCCTTAATGAGTTCTTTCTACAGTGTTAAATGATTAAAAAAATTCAAAATAACCAAAGAAAATGTTTAATTAAAAGCAATTTTTCTCCAGCTAGTGTTTAGGGCGAGGCGTCGACGCGACGAGACCTAAACGAACCACTAATTAATGCAGTTGTGAGGCCCCTAATTGCGATCCCAGGCTTCTTTGAAGCCACCGAAGTTACCAGTTCGCCTTGAGCGTTATCATCATTTACCGAATAATTAGTTCGAAGAAAAACACACATCTGTACATTATTATTACATCTAAGCGTCATCAGGGGATTTATCATCTTACAAAACGTCGATTTTGATACTAAAGCGGTAATATTAGATTTTTGAAAAATTAATTACGATAGTCAGGAACTCGAACTAAGTGTGGCGAAGACGGAGTACCTGGCTTGCAACATTACAGATCCCACATCCGTGCGTATAGGCGAAGATACGGTCGAGCGCACGGACCAGTTTAAGTACCTGGGATCTGTACTTAGCGCATCCAGGGACATCGACCATGACGTCAAGGCCCGTATACCAGCAGCTTGGGCCAAGTGGCGTGAGGTGACAGGTGTAATTTGCGACCCCAAAATGCCGGTTAAGTTAAAAGGGCAGGTCTACAAATCCATTATTAGACCTGTTCTTTTATATGGCAGTGAAGCGTGGCCTGTACTTGAGCGACACAAGCACGAGCTGCGTGTCACGGAAATGAATATGCTAATGACTAACTATGAGGGGAACAAATATCTAGCCATGCCGCCTCCGCCAGGTCCCGGTCGAAGGGGTAGGCCCAAGAAACGTTGGCTTAACGTTGTGAGGGATGACATGCGTACCAATGGTCTCGATACAAGGGATGCCGAAAATCGCGCGAAGTGGAGAAGGAGAAGTAGGAACGCGGACCCTGGGCGTCGAAGTGGTTGCTCCGAACGCAACCGGGATTTAACGCTCAGATGATGATGATGAGTCAGGAATCGAATTAGGTGATTTTGAAAAACAAACTTCATTACACTAATACATATTGTAGTTTCTAAGGATCGGATGGGGGGGGGGATCGCCAGTCAAATCAACTGAGAAACTTATTATAAACTTAAAAAATATTTCAGAGGCATAGATTGTGTATGAACGTAAATACTTATGATGTCATAAGTAACAAAGGGAGTCAAATAAGTCAAAAGTCTTGGTTGACTAGCATCAGGGGCGTAGCTACCGCCGAATCAACCGTATCAATGATACGGGGCCCCGAAAGTTTGTAAGCAAAAATTGCTAAAATGTTCTCCACACTCTTTTATAGATTACAGCCCCGCAGACGTTGTCCTGCCCTGACGAAATAAAATTTAAAACCTGATTGCAGCACCATCTAACGGGTCTTATTGTGAATCTAAGCCAAACCAAGCTTGTAAGGGATTTATGGAGATATATTGCAGCATAACATTTTAGTACGTCATGTCATTATTATAAGTTTAATAATATTTTTCTTTCCTTTTACTGTGTCTTGGTCTTATTGAGTATGCACTGTTTGCTACAACTCTATTAATTCTTCAAAAAGTAATTCTGTAACATACTTCTGTATAAAACTTATTGAAAAAAAGACAACTTGAGATATAAATAGAATAAGAAACTTAAAGAAAAACAATATTTAGCTAAACGTGTTGCTGGGGTGTTTCTTGCCGCTTCTTCTCCTTAACAGCAATAACATGTTGCGAAGCGGTATACATAGAATAGGAAGAAAAATAATTTTTTAACTTATATATATGACCTTCAAAAAGTGTTCTCCAGTGGAACTTATTTTGAATAAAAAACTTTGAATTTGAAGCCATTCTCTTAACCACCTGAACACACACAAAAAATTTCATCGCAATCGGTCCAGTCATTTAGAAGGAGTTCAGTCACATACACACGCACAGAAGAATGTTATATATAAAGATTAACATTTTTCATAACAACTGCTGGGCCAACAGAAACGGCTATCAGACTTGTCATTGTAGAGGCAGAAAATCTAGAAAAACTGATATCATCTTCAGCTATGTATGATTTGATAAGCTAGCCAAAAAAAAATTGTTTGTCTAACTTAGCTCCTAGGAGCATTAAGTGTAAGTAATAACTTATATTCAATATATATTTATTTCAATTCAATTCGAGCATTTTTTGCTTCTTTTCTAAAAACTTACCCTTCCTTTGGGGCCCCCAACACATTTTGACACAGGGCCCGAAACTCAAAGTCTAACGGCACCACTTTGGCAGTTTTCTGACCTAATGTCACTGACTAGCATTATAGTCGAGATAACCGATGTGTCAAACCTGCCAAGCCGCCTTGGACAAGCGTGGCGGGTGTATTGTCCGTTTAAGTCCTAAATAGTATTTTTCTTTCCTTTAGATATTTCATTAATAGTTGTATTTTCTTAAGTTTTCGTGAATATCATACTTAATTAAAAATACGTTTTATTGGTTTTATTTCGAAACTAGCTGTATCCGGCAGACGTTGTCTTGCCCTTAAAAAACAAAAATCTAAAAACCGATTGCAGCGCCATCAACCGGGACTAATTGTTAACCTAAGCCATTCTCGAATCTACTTGAAATACACGATCAAAATCGGTCCCACAGTTAAAGAGGTGTTCAGCGGCGCCACTTACCGGGTCCAATCGTGAATCTAATCTAACCCGGGATCCCCTTGAACACAGACAAAAATAATTCACCTAAATCAGACAAATGAAAATGCAGTCACCATTGCCGAAATTATAACAAATGAATGGCTAGACTGGTGTTGTTTTTTTATATTTTTTATTTTTGATGAATATCATATTTAATTTCGATTGAATTTTGGGGAACAGCTGCAAAAACAAACCTAAAAACACTACAAATAGCACAAAATAGAACAATAAAAATACGTTTCCAATTTAACTATCTTACTCCTACAATAAAAATTTATAAAGAAACAAAGTTATTCAATATAAAGCAAAACTTACATATACAACACGTGTATTTTAATAAGAATACTACACAAAGACATAGACACACAAATATTATAGTATTATTTACTAAAAATAAATATCATTCCACTGCAAAACTACGAACTAGGCAAGCAAATAACATTTTAATCAATATACCCAGAACAAACTACGGAAAAAAATAATATAACTCATGAGGGCGCTTTACTATATAATAATCTACTGGAAAATATTAAAGAAGTAAAATCGTTCTTACTGTTCAAAAAACTATTGAAAAACCAAGGACTACTCTTTACTTGACTAAATTAATATATATATATATATTTATTTATTTTTAATTTGGAAGTTATTTATCCAACCAAAAATAAATCTATCCATCTGTTTGCACTGCACCATTTGTATAAACTCTAATGCTTATTATCCTATTCCGGAAAAAATACCAAAATCACAAAAATCATAAAACTTGGTCCAGCCGTTCATTAGTTATAAATGGTGTAATGAACACGAACGAACTTTGTTTTATATAAACAGATAATACCGCACTTCGATTTATTATAGACTAGCGGGCCGCCCCGGTTTCGCACGGATATCTGAACTTTTTTGTTGAGCTTAATTACCTATTAAGCGAATTCAAAATATTTCCCCTCCTGTACGCCCCGTACCCCAGTGACGCCTACATCGCAGAAGGTGCTGCCTAGCTAGCCGAGCAGGGTAAGCGGCGACACTTTTTGTACATAATAATGTGTTATGCAAAGTTGTAGTACATTATTTTATTCTATTATCAACAGTTTTCGCAGCGCACGAGATGTAATGAATACTTTAGGTAATTTTTTTACACCTTGGGTTACATTATTGGAGTTTTAGTAAGGATCCCTAATTTTTGTTTAAATATAATATAGCCTATATCACCCGGGGATAGTGTGGTTTGCCAACAGTGGAAATTTTTTCAAATCGGTTCCCTAGTTTCGGAGCCTATTCAATGCAAATAAACAAACAATCAAATATTTCACCTTTATAATATTAGTATAGATAATATTTATTTATTGCTTTTTACAAGAAATCAGTTTCTTGGTAGCTAGTATTTTTTAAATATGGCTAGTAATTAATAAATTAACCCGCATACACACTGCAGATGCAAATATGAAAGAGCGAATTTCCCGACGCACGTCTAGTCAAAGAACCGTCAAGCCGGCGCGTGTTGCGCTCTCCGTTCCTAAGTGTAGTCTTGCGTTAATTTTCTTGTAAGCCTAATTACTCAGCTTATTTACGGTGCGAAGCGAAGCTGAGGTGTGAACACCGCTTAAAAAATTACTTTAAAGTTCCGCGTAGCTTTTGAACCCGGGGGATGCGTAACAAGGTGTATTTTAATTTTTGAAATTATCGCCGAGTTTTACGTAATTAAATCGACACCGTCTACTTAAACTACGTACACACAAGTATTATACTGTTACATGCCGTCAAAGATAAGCCGCACAGCTGTTTTGTTATTGTCCTCCCGGATTAGGGAATTCTTTTTGTTTTGAATTTGTAATTAAAAAAACATGCTATTGTTTTTCTACTTGTTTTATAACCATCATTAGCGTCGAACTAATCCCTATTGTTATTGTTTTCGACTTTGTTAGCCGTTCGCAGGTGTGCAAATTAGTATTTTTTAGAAACTCAGTGTGCGCGGCCAATTTCTTTGTACTGTAGTAGTACAAAGTACTGTACGTAGTTAGTATAAGACGATGCCCGAATAGAGGCGCGGGGTAGTCAAGCGACGACTACGAAACGAGTAAGGCGTTCTCTAGTACTCTCGATTAGCGATAAAGACGACGGACTTTGCGCGTTCGAATTGTATTGAATCGTGCAGTGTGAACTGGTTGCATCCAGTTTTATTTGTATTTGTTTTATACGTGTTTGTACAGTTCTAATAAATTCTATAATAGTTCCAACGGCATTTTTAATTCGAGTCCTGTAGCTCGTAACAATACTTTATATTATATATGCTACCCTTTTTTTCTGCCTTATCAGTGATAGAGGACTGACATTTTATGTTAAACTAGAGTCCTGGCACACATGTCCTGCCCTGAAAATATAAAAATCTAGGTTGTCCCATACCAATTGTGAATCTAAACCATCCGGCGAGCCACTCAAATATACAAAAAAATCATCAAAATCGCTAAAGTTGTTCTCGAGTTATGCGCGTACATACATTTCTATGTTTAATTTTTGTTTATATAGATCGATTTTAGCCAGTAGTAACGCATGTGAATTTAATATAACGTATAGGAATACCGCATATATATGTGGATTTTTGTGTAAATATTTGTACGCTGTAGTAATTGTTGTGAGTATATTATTCTTACATGTCTTATAGTATCATACCTGTTTTCCATAAGGGTAGTCAGAAACAATGGATCTCCACTTGTTAAGACATTGACATATCTTATACATCCATTTCATTATTTATCATTATATTAATACGTGAAGCAAAAACTTTGTAGCCCTTTTTACGAAAATTGCGAGGACGAAGGAGTATGAAATTTCGTACACTTATTTATATTATATAGATAAGGAGTGGAGGAGTGTGGGAATCACATGCATATAATGCTCTTTTGTTTATTGTTAAAGTCAAATTAATAGTGTAGCCTTGGCGAAATCTGTGATTATACAAGTATAGTCTTCGACAACAGAACCTTAATAATGTTCAAACTTATAATTTAAATTAAGCTAAGTTAATATCAGTGAGGAGAATATGTAGGTCTGTCTAACTTTTGAATTATCACGTGGAAAAAATTTAAATGTTAATACGTACAATAACTTGCAAAAATACATTCATTGTACGTGATCTGACACGCACTTATCCACTTTCTTACTCGCCGTATGTCATGTTTCAGGTTAACAAAATGGCAGAAGATACCTTCCTTTAATAATAACCCAACTACACCCCGAAGAGACGGCAGCGCAAAGAAAACCGGACAGCGGAAACAGCGCTAGATCGCGTTTAGCTTTCTTAGTTTCCACTCGGGACTGTTGGTACACCGTCCAGAATACAAATGCCCGCTTAGCTATTACCATTTCACAACGCAAACACCCTTCTATGAATATTAAACTCATAATCTTTGCCCGCTAGGGTGGATTTATTAAGCGACGCCGCTTTTTCGACGTAACCGCTGGAAGCGCTGCATGATTGATGGATTGTTGTGTCACTAAAATTCCTTGTGTTGGACATTGTTCTTTATGTTAATAATTGTCGTGAAATAACATCAGGATTGTTTATTAAAATTTTCAGCCTACATTACAGATAAATAAAATTTAAATGTCTGTTTGTAATGTCAAAATAAAAATGTAAAAAAATAGGGTGGGGGTAATTCCAATCAAAAGTTATTGAAAATGCAATTTATAAGATTTTTGTCTGTCTGTCTGAATGTCCCGGCTAATCTCTGAAACGGCTGGACCGATTTTGACAGCACTTTCATTAGCAGATAGCTAATGTTATAAGGAGTAAGTTAGGCTACTTTTTTAGGGTTCCGCGAAAAAATTCCACGACAGCTGACGAAGTCACGGGCACAGCTAGTATAAAATATATTAGAGATACATACATATTATCTCGCCTATTTCTCATGCGTGTGGGCAGAGACGATGGATCACCACTAGCGGCAATCCTGACAAACATCTTTGGCTTCATCTACTCTTCGTATACGTACGTTTATTTGAGATGCTTTTTATCTGGCCTATCGTTCTTTCTTTCTTTCTAACACACTCCGCACTCACAGTTGGCGCCATCAGTGCGTTCTTGTTGTTATAAAAAAATCCAATTATAGCCTTCAACCAAGGTGTTAATTATATAAACATATTTTTTAAACTTAAATTAGTCATAAATTTAAAAGTTCTAATATTATTCTAAGTTTTGTATAACAGCACTGTTGTGAACAGAGAACACCCCCCTGACCCGCGCGCCGGAGCACACCTACTCTACGCGCCCCGCATACCGCCCACGCCCATAGCTCGCACAATTAGCAGCCAGGCGTCGGACGGTAAGCGGGATATAGGAGCGGCCTTGGAGGCAAAAATTGTTAATTTTTATATAATTCTCATTGACGACTTACCACTCTCGCACAATTTGTAATACGTACTTCTTTATGTATTTTTCTAATTTATGTAATAGTTCAATAATAATCATACAGTCCATTATATCGAGTTTAATTTTCAAAAAAAATCATGAATTTCATCAATCAATTAGGGGTTTCAATTCACTCGTGCAGGAATGGAGAAAGAAAAAAGTTCCTGCGGCTGGGCGGCCTGTCGTATTAGGCGACAAAACAACCCACAGCCAGGTGGTAGGGTGTTTACACATCTGGATGGCCACCATCCCTGGTCTAGAGTATGTCGCCATAAAAACCTTGAGTTGCCCTCCAGGATTAGTGGCCAGGTTCCAGTCTGCCTTAAGAGAGCAGCAGCGCATTTGTAGCACCTTTGGTGTTGCAAATGTCCATAGGCGATGGTAACCTCTTTCCATCAGGTGGGCTGCCTCCTTGTCTACTGACGTTGTGCAATAAAAAAATTATAGCCATTCATACATATTTTCCTAAAAGGAACAAACGTCCTCTGTATTCCTTATTTGGCTACGGGTAGCATAAAAAAGTATATAATTTAAAATACCTTCTATCTCAATAACGACTTCAATTAAATACATTTTTCAGCATTTTCGATCTCATACTTTCAAAGTTAGAAAAAAACTATAATAAGTTAAGTAATGAAAGAAGTGAAGTTAAATTCAGCGTAACAGTATCCGGGGCAATGCAGACTTGCAGTGGAGAGGGGGCCCATTTCGCCCCACCGGTGGCGCGGGTGTAATGTGTCACTTGATTGATTCACACCTCGCGGCTTCTAACTGACACCTACATTCACCCCATACGAGTTTAAATTACATCTATATATATAAAACAAAGTCTTGTTAGTTACACCATTTATAACTCAAAAACGGCTGGACATATTTTTATGATTTTTGTGTTTTTGGAATTGTCTTCTTCCGAAATAGGATACTGCAATCGGGTTCCAGATTATTATTTTTTAAGGACAGGACAATGTCTGCCGGGTACAGGTAGTATAATATCTATACGTGAAGCAAAAACACAGCAAAAACTGATTGAACTTAAATTACGATTGTTAAATAACACGGTGAAAAATTATGGGGGACGTTTTAAGAAGAAGCCATTTTGAGTTGGAGAGAAATTTTATTTATAATGTTGTCACATATTAAAAATTACTTCCTAGTGTTGCCATATATAAATGTTAATTTTACATATTTTATGTCTTGAACATAAGTTGGGCCTAGCAAAGAAAGCTATATAAAAATAATTAATTAATGAAGTAACAAATTAACAACAATTCAAATTATAATTTTAAGTGACAATCAACACTTATCTTTACACATTATATCTTAAATTATATTTCTAGCATTACATGTAAACACATACATATATTTTAGAAAATTATTTTTTTTATTATCTCTTGAGCCCGTTGTACATAACTGCGAACCTTTAAAACCCGCGCCAGATCATTAATTCTTCATCGTTCAATCATATTTGATCATATCACTGATCAATGTACACTATTATTGTCCTCAAGACGCTTGGCGATAGGTGGTAGGATATTTGCCCGTCAGGATGGATGCCACACCTGGTCTAGAGTATGCCCCCCCATGGGCGTTGCAGGCCTAAAGGGGGGCGGTAAGAGACCCAGAAACCCGTTTTAATAATGATTCTCATTGGCAGGTGTAGCCCGTAAGAGTTAACTTGAGACCTCAGCGCCGTTGTGTACTACCTACTGCGCTTAGGTCTCAAGTTAACTTTTGCGGGCTATAGTAAAAGTCTCGTTTAGAATGAATGTTTCATCTCCGCTAATATAACTCACAATAATCAATTAATTTAATTTGACGTTATAGTGGTTTTTAAGTTGGTGAAAAAATCGGTGTGCTAAAAAATAATTCATTCTAAAAGGGGCCAGTATACAAATTAAGTTTGGGAAACACTGGTCTAGAGTATGCCGCCGTAACAACCTTGAGTTGTGTTCCGGCATTAGTGGCCAAATTCCAGTCTCCTTTTTAGAGAGCAACAGCACATTGGTAGCTCCTTTGGTGTTGTTACAAATGTCTATAGGCGATGGTAACCGCTTCCCATCAAGTGAGCCGTCTGCCTGTATTGAATTCAAGCAATAAAAAAGGTAAATTAAACAAAACATCCCACCTAAAAATCGAAAATACTTTTTGTCCTTTAATATAAAATTATAATAAGTAGAAGGGCGCGAATGCAAGGGTGTCTTAGCGGGGAGGGTGTGAATCGATCTTGAGAACATCCCTGCACAGGTGTCGGCTGGGGTGCGCATTTCTGGAATTGCATCGAGTAGTAGCGATGTGCAAATATTCAAAGACGATAGAAGACAAAAAAGGTTTTATGAACATTATGAACAACATCTTATAGTCGATGTCAAGTAACACATAGTTACTTTTAAAGTCAGTTTTGTTGTTTGTTAAAAAAATATATTTTCTACTTATTTATTTATTTATTTAAGGCACACCAACAGCACACACATTATTATGTTACTGTTACATGCTGACAAAAAGTAAATGCACGTCTGCCTGCCATAAGCCCGGTTTATTACCTTTCCCGCATTTGCACTTCTTTTGTTTACTTTGTGTTTAGAATTAGTAATTAAGAAAAACATTCTATTGTTATTGTACTTGTTCTATGGCCGTCATTAGGCAGGTGTGTCGAACTAAATCTTGTTATTATTGTTTTGCGTCGACGCATGTCGTATTTGTACAAAATAAAAGGTATGCCCGAAGGGAGGGGCAGGCAGTCAAGCGACGATTACGATACGAGAAAGACGTGTACATTCGATAAGCTTTATAGTGACGGACTTTGCGCGTGTTATTTAATCGTGCAGTTTGTACTAGTTGTGTCCAGTTATATTTGTACCTGTGTTGTACGTGTTTTTATAGGTCTAATAAATTCTATAGTAATTCCAATGGCATTTTAATTCGAGTCCCACACTCGTAACATTACCTTACAAATCGTTTATTATAAAAGTTCTGATGTGTGGACCCCTTAAAGGGGTGCACATCATTTACAATTCAAATGTCAATTTCTAGTAATTTAATTAATCAATATTATGCATATGTCAAATACAAATATAGTATTTGCGTAACTTATATACTTATAAGTTACGCAAATACTTGAATTGCTTTAGAAAAAAAATAAGAAACAAAACAACAACCATCTCTTTTTTTGAAGTCGGTTAATAAAAATGGTGATTATACAATTTCATAACAGCACGATTTCTTATCTCCACACCATTTGTATGTAAAGACACCAACAATGGGGTTTTCCTAAAATTTTACCAAAACTACTATAAAACACTAGAAAGTGGGGTGGTAATCCTTGACTTGTTCAAACGGATCGTAAATTTGTCATAAATACCATAATTGTAATTGTCAGGACGCAATAAAATTATAAACTGTTAAAGGGTGAACAATTTGTCACCCTTATGGGTATTCGCCTTCTATGGGGTTTTGTATAACTATAGAGAAAATATCTTAAGCTATAATTTCATGGAAAGAATATAATAATACGTAAATAATGCATTTTTTATTGCTGGAATACAGCAGACAGGCTGAGGGTTTGATGGAAAGTAGTTATCGTCGCTTATGGACATTTGCAACACCAAGAATGCTGCCAGTGTGTTGCCAGCCTCGAAGGAACCTCTTGAAGCTGGCTAATGCCGGAACACAACTCAAGGTTGTTATGGTAGCATGCTCTAGACCAGAGGTAGTAGCCATCTAGACAGCTACCTATAAACAGACTGCAGATTGTTTTATGAAGGTTTCATCACGATGTTTTCTTTCACCGTCCTTACGTGGTAATTGTAATAATATAATAGATATATCACTTTATTGCTCACCAAAATAACAGACAGCATATAAAAAAAAATTACTGCACAAGTTCAGTAGACAGGCCCGCCTGATGGAAAGCGGTTACCATCGCCTATAGACACTTGCAACACCAGTGCTACAAATGCGCTGCTGCTCCCCTACGGGACACTGGAACCTGGCCATTAATGCCGGAACACAACTCAAGTTGTTATAGCGGCATTCTCTAGAGCAGGGGTAATAGCAATCCAGCAGATAAATAGGGTTGTTATGTCGTCTCCTACTACAGGCCGCCCGGCCTAAGGAAATTATATTCTTTCTCCATTCCTGCACGAATAAATTACAGTTTTTTAAGCAAAACAATAAGCGGTCACATTGCTTAGAGGGATCTGTTTCAGGCAACCTAACTTGTAGGATATTCTATACTAATCTCGTAATGTACGTGGTGCATATATACATATAATGTACCGGTGCTTGTTTTCCAGCTAAGTTTGTACCCTCACTGTCTCAGTTCGGGACGCGAGAGCGCTAGCCACTAAGCTACTACGGCTAAAAAAATCTTGAAACGATCGAATAGGGAATGAAAATTTGTAAGGGTAACCTATTTTTTAAGTTACATGCATGATTTTTTGTTCAAATAACAAAACCAACCTCAACTAACTGAAAAGCTAAATAGCATTAAAAAAATATATTAACATTGTACGAGCGTACAATATTCGATTACTTCCATTGCTCTCGATTTAACTGGGATCCGCGCATCATATCCTGATTTGGTGGAAATAATAATAATAATAAATCGGCAGACAAACACACATACTGTATATCCCCAAATTAAGCAAGTTACGCTTGTGTTTATAGGTAATATACAACAGACCACTCTGGAGCCGATCCCAGACACCCAGACCATAGTAAATAGCGGAGAAAATGCGTTTCCGAAATTTACTTATACCAGGAATCGAACCCGGAAGCTCTGCGTTGCAGTGAGATAAGCCGGCAAAGGCTTAGCCCGCTCAACCACAGAGGCCGTCAATGAATGAATGAAAATGAAACCATGCACGTCACGAATATACTCTTCCAAAAAAAAATCGAGTCACAATAGATGAAGAAATCGACAAAAGTACATAAAGATCTACTCGAATTGACAACCTCCTTTTCGAAGTCGCTTAAAAATTCAAAATGTAACGCTCGGATGATATATGTTAGAAATTTCGCCTCGCTTGCACTACACACAGTACTTTACACAAAACGACATAATCGAGGAGTGTCAGCGCAAAGGTATAATAAAGTTATAAAACTGTTTAACATTTTAATAGTTGAGACCTAGAGGATTTTACGCGGTGAGTCACACCAGTCAACGCCTCGAATTATTCACAACAACGCGAAATAACAATATCATAAACTTGTCAGATAACAACACCGTTTTGACAACGTGGACACTTAAATTATAATATACAGTAAGTACAATGCTAATTTTTACATATCTACCGCAAAGGCAAAGGGCCCTTCCCTTATATGGACATCAGTATTCATTATTGTATGGCGTGAATGTGTGGATATAAAGCCTGACTTGAAATAAGTATAAATATACGAGTATAAAAAAGATTTTTTTTTTAATTTATTGACCAATATGCTTACATTCATATACATTACAAACACATTTGAATGTGGCACAGAAACCTCATAGATTTATTCGTGCCGCAGAGACATTTACACAATATTGTTATATCAAAAAAAAATCGTTTAAAAAAACCGACTTCAAAAACTAAAAAGTATAAAATAACTTAATAAAGATTTTTGATGGTTTACTTGGCAGCGACTTGAAGATGTAGAAAATTAATATTATTTTGTCTCTTAATAAACTAAATAAATTCTTAGTCAAAAATCTTTATTAAGTTATTTTATAGTTTTTTTTTGAAGTCGGTTTTTTAAACGAAGTTTTTTTTATCTGTTACTTTTTCTGTGTCTAGCTATGGGTAGGCATACGAAAGGTGTCGCGCGCCTTATAAAATATAGGTTCCAAAAACGGGAAAGGAAACTTTTCATAAAATGGAAACTACTGGGCCAAACGATGTAAAATTTTTCGGGGACAAAATGGCAACTATTCCGCATCAAATTAAAAAAGAATCACGTAAATCGAATCATAAATCTCAGCGTAATCGGTGTACATACATAAAAAAAATACCAATCAAATTGATAACCTCCTCCTTTTTGAAGTCGGTTAAAAATAGGAGCAGAGGCAAGTAATTGTTATCATCATTCTAGTATATGGTTCTCTTTTACTGACTTTGACTTTTAATGACACTGATATTGCCATCTTTTAGATTACAAAAAGTATTGTCCTCTTTCTTGGGAGTTGGTATACGTTTCTTCAATAAGATTCCGGGTGAAATGTTAGATCTGCCTTTCACTAAATTCAAAACCAAATTAAAAAGTATCTTGCTAAAAAAGGGATACTACACTATTGAAGAATACTTAAATGACAAAAATTCATTTACATAGCAGCTCGCCCTAACATCTTATACTATATTTTGTATAACGTTATCTTGCCAAGCTTGTAAGGGATGTATGGAGATATATTGCTGCAGCATAACATTTAAGTACGTCATGTCATTATTATAACTTTCATAATATTTTTCTTTCCTCTTATTGTGTCTTGGTCTTATTAAGTATGCACTGTTTGCTACAACTCCATTAATTCTTCAATATGTAATTCTGTAACATACTTCTGTATAAAACTTATTTTAAAAAAAGAGAATTTGAGATATAAATAGAATAAGAAACTTAAAGAAAAACATTATTTAGCTAGACGTGTTGCTGGGGAGTTTCTTGCCGCTTCTTCTCCTTAACAGCAATAACACGTTACGAAGCGGTATACATAGAATAGAAAGAAAATTTAAACTTATATATATGAAATTCAAAAAATGTTCTCCAGTGGAACTTATTTTGAATTTGAATTTAGTCCCAAGTCTGCACATGTGAGCCTGATGGGAATCCGCTTTGGGAATCAATATAATTATATTCTTTTTAGATTATATTTGATTGATTTGTGGTTGTTTTTGTACTATGACTGCTGGTCCTCTGAGAGATCATTTACAATGATTTGTGTCATATATTTCTCGCGCCTTGTCCCATACACGTTATTATATTTAGGATTAATATATTTACATGCATCAGATCTCGGTCTCATGTTGTTAAGTCTAGTTTTTTAAAGTAATAGTTCTGATTTGTTACATTCAGTTAGTATTAAAAATTTAAGCTATAATAAATATGCGATTTAGAAAAGAACACCTAGTTCTAAAAGAGCTGCTCACTAATGTCCCTCACTATATTAGGACCAGGCCTGGACTGAAAAAAAATGTGGGTAAATTATTTAAATTTAAAGTCTCGTCTGTTTCTGAACTGATATAATTTTACTCTTCTAGTCCAACAGAATAATATTTTTATTGTATAAACTAACTTAAAAATAAGTTTAAATACGAAAATAAACTAAGTGATAAATGGTAAGACTAACCTATAAAAAAAATTAAAAAAACTATATATCAAAGCCCGTCCAGCCCCACCAGACCACTGTCGCTGGGCAGTGTACCTAGAAGGCTGGCAGCATTGCCTCGCTGGATACAGAGGTTAATCCTTTGAGCGAGGTAAGCTCCAGCCTTCCGGTCTCTTGTTGTATCGACCAGACGTTTTAAAAATTTTTAAATAATTTTTGGGCACTTGGCCCTCATGGGCCCAAAGTCTCCACCCCAAACGGCTCAAATATGTAACTTGTTCCAATATTTGCATATTTGAGCCGTTTGATTTTCGGCAGAAGTGGCAGTGCGACCAGCCCCAACTTTGGACTCCTGGAGATGAAAAGGCGCTAGTGTGTCGATTGCATAAATTGTAATTATCACTCCTGAAATCAACACGTAGTTACGTGACAATTACCTCTGAGCGACAGATAATGATTCGTCGAAAACTTGGTGCGCTGGAGAACACTCCCAAAAAAAATATTTTTTAAATTATTTCTAAGATGGCCACCCCGCTACGGTAGACATCTTTGTATATACAACTAGCTTCTGCTCGCGACTTCGTTCTCGTGGAAAAGCTACTTTGGGCTAATGCTAACTTTAACCTTTTCATCCGTGCAGGAATGGAGAAAGAATACAATTTCCTGCGGCCGGGCGGCCTGACGTAAGAGGCGACAAAACACAGCCAGGTAGGATATGTGCTCGACTGGATGGCGACCACCCCTGGTCTAGAGTATGCCGCGATAACAACCTTGAGTTGTGTTCCGGCATTAGTGATCAGGTTCCAGTCTCCCTTAAGAGAGCAGCAGCGCATGTGAAGCACCTTTGGTGTTGCAAATATCCATAGGCGATGGTAACCACTTTCCATCAAGTGGCCTTTCCGTCTGCCTGTCTGCTGAAATCATGCAATAAAAAATAATAACCCGCGACACCGCTTACATAGAAGGTGAAACGCACGCAGCGGAAGCTCTCGAAATGAAATAAAAATTTTGAAACATTCTCCACACCTATTGGTCTTAACGTGATGATATAATTCGTGGTGGTGGTAATTATTATATTTCATATGTGACTATGTATTTATATTTCAGACACAAATGTTTTTGGTTAATGAATTAATATAATAATAATAATAAATAATATATAGCCTATAACCTTCCTCGATAAATGGGCTATCTAACACTGAAAGAATTTCAAATCAGACCAGTAGTTCCTGACATTAGCGCGTTCAAGCAAACAAACAAACAAACAAACTCTTCAGCTTTATACATTAGTATAAGATGTGAATATACACGACGCTACATTAGAGTGAAATGGATAACTCACCCTTGACAATGTCATTTGTCAAAGTCAATTGACCACAAAGTACATTAATATAATAGGAGAATTGACATTGAAACCATATACTTTAAAATTTTATCTCCTTTTAGAGTGCGGCAGCCCATTGATAGCACCTTTGGTATTACGAATGTCTATAGGCAATGGTAACCGCTTTCCATCAGTTGGGCCGTCTGCCTGTCTGCTGAACTCATCCATTAAAAACAAAAACAATATATCTACTTTAGCAAAGTATGCTTGGATTTATTTATTAAAGTACAAATCAGATTGCTAACATTAATAGCTAGATTATAACTATACTTTTATGGGCTAGATAGTACTCCAAACCCTATATATAAAGTAAGCGGTCGGAGCGACGTACGGCATTCTCACTCCGACTTTTGTGCGAGAATCATAATTACAAATAATAAAATAATTAACAGATTTTTTGCGATTAATCAGATCGGTCAATTAGCTGCGATCGCCGCGCCGTGGAACGTTGTGAATTAAATAGAACTCGCTAATAAATTTTACATATTTAATAATATAAAAATGATTAGTGAGTACCCCTCTTTTATTTTCTCTCTAGCGGTCCGCCCTGGCTTTGCACGGGTATCTAAAAAAAACTTTTTTGTTGAGTTTAATTAACTACTAAGTGAATACAAAATATTTCCTCTCCCGTATGGCCCGTACCCCAGTGACGCCTACATCGCATAACGTGCCGCCTAGCTAGCCGAACAGGGTGAGCGGCGACCACGCAACTTTTTTCTAATACTTACATTTTTAACTCGTGATATCTTTCGAATGGAATGTCCGAATTGAATAATTCAAATTTTTTATAAAGGTATTAAAGCAGTCTTGAATATGAAGTAATTTATTTTAATAAGAGTGAATACGAATACCAAGATACAAATAAATCGCTTTACTAGCAGTGGAATTTCAATTAAAATTTTAGAATAAAAGAACACTTATTGTGGTATAACTATGATAGTGAGACATATGCTATTTTGTAAACAATTATGTGTTCTGCAAAATCGTTGTAGATTATTTTATTCTATCATCAATAATTTTCGCAGCGCACACGATGTAAAGAATATTTTTGATATTTTACACCTCGGGTTACATTATTGGAGTTTTAGTAAGAATCCCTAATTTAAAGAAAATATAATATAGCCTATGTCACTCGGGGATAGTGTAGCTTGCTAACAGTGAAAGAATTTGTCATATCGGTTCAGTAGTTTCGGAGCCTATTGAATGCAAACCAATAAACAATCAAATCTTCCCCTTTATAATATTAGTACAGATAATAGTAATACCGGACCCGTGTTTAGCTGTTATAAATAAATAAACAGTCAACGAAAATTTCTCGCGATCCACTTGCTAAGATTAAAAATTGCATTGCTGATCTAACTCTGTAATGCTGGAATGCGATCGGGCCAATCTGCCCTAGCACATGGTGGCCGCCGCCGTTGCCATGGCGACGGAGTTCAACGACCCACGCGCCGCGAAACAGCCTTCCCAAACTGATTTTTTGGCGGGAACTGAAAGATGTTGTGCTGTGCAGTTTTATTTTCTAAAAATGTGTAAAAGTACTCTAAAACGAACAATAGTTCTAGGATATTGACAATTTTAGAGTAGTAATCATGTGTTTTGTGAGACATGTGAACTGTAAAGTCAAATGCGGCCTTTAGCGTTGTCACAAGAACTCCGTTGAATGGCACCAGCTGATAACCTACAGTTCAGCTGTGCTACACATAGGCTTAAGAAAATTAAGAAACTACATTATAATCTAAGATCTGGCTTAAAGGCCTAGCTGCCAAGCCATAAACCTAAATAAATAAGCCTTCCCAAACAGAACTGATATCAATACTTAACAATAACTACAATATATAAACTATTATTAAATATTTAAATATACATAAAACATAGTTTAAAATCTTTTAGACTGATATCAATTAGATACTAATTAATAGAGCTGTTACACTGCGTGAGCGTGACACAAACAAGTTGCGAACACATATGTATAAATTCTTCCGTTCGTGTGTATATCACTGAAGTCCTTCTAAACGGTTGGACCAATTTTAATAATTTTGTTTGTGTATCAAGCGGGTCCCGGGATGGTTTAGATTTACAATTGGACCCGGCAGGTGGCGCTGCTATCAGGTTTTAAATTATTTTTTAGGGCAGGACAACATCTACCGGGCCCGCTAATATCTATATAAATGTGAAAATATCTTTGGATGTCATGGTCTTTGTTTATTACTTCGTCTCTGTAATACAAATAAAGTCAATTACAATGAAATTTCTACTATACTTCTACTACTTTTTATACCAGTTTCCGTGTAACACGCACCTAAAAACTATGAGAGTGTTGCTACTAAGTAAAAAGACTTATGGCCGGTTCCTATACCATACTACTCAATCACTTGCCTCACCATCGGTTGACATTAGATGTATGGAGCTTATGTCAAATTTTACCCGATAGCAAGGCAAAAGAACGGTCGTGTAAGATATAGGAACCGGGCCTTAAGGAGATGTTAGACGGTTCATTTTGGTCTTTCAATTTGAATGTGTCAATTAAAGTGGTCCACTTAAACATAAATCATTCAACGATATTGAATACCGTCGTGTCCATTCAATTCTTGTCTTTCAACGAAATTCATTCAATTTGCAAATAGCAATAGTTACTAAAATAAACAAAAGCTAATAGAAAACAAATGATTTACCTTGCATTGAATATGTTGTAGTATGTAAGGTCCTTAGTTTAAGTAAATATTTTTAGCATTTATAACTTATCAAGCTTTGTGCAATTAATTAACAACTTAACACTAAATCGTATACAAATTTAGGCCACCGTCAACACTACAATCATTTACATTACAATCGTTTACTTCCACTTTCCACCATGTTCATAACCAAGCATAGTATTAGAAGATTTTGATGTAATCAAAACGTCACACGTTTTGTTACCAAAAAATAAAATTTTAAATAGAATAAACACGTTCGCGTGCCGGCACATGTCAACGAATGCCGGCGCGTGTATCAAACACACAAAGCAACAAAGTTATTTTGCATTTGCTCAAAAAAGCAATTTACTTCAAAAACAACCTTGACAGAAGTAATCGAAGAAAAGCTTTCACTTCCCGAACTGCAATATTAAGTTTGTTTTTCACTCTCTCGTATTCCGTTTTCAAAATTTGCTGCAGAAAACTGGCTTTTCCACTGACGATGTAAATGCCAATTTCCTTCTTATTGTTCTATATTAAACCAATTTCTACTTTAATAGCGACGTATTAAAGCTCATATTCAATTGTGTTTGCATCACAGACAATGCGCTACGCAATGACGTTTGCAGTGAATAGGAGAGTTGTTTTTCGTATAGGTGTGAAAGAGAGTTCCGATACGGTCGGAAGTATTGCCGGGGGTGCATACGAGCCGGTCGCAACATCAGGGTGGCCGAGCATCGATCTTGAAGACGGACTCTAAAACTAGCACTTTGAACGTGCTGCTGAATTATTACAGTTGAACTCGCTTTGCGTTTAAAGGAAATTTCAGCATATTGAAAGTTACTTTTGATTTTAATTTTTCGGGATCAAAAGCATCCTATATGTTCACCGGGTATATAAGCTTCCACCATACAAATTTTCATTTAAATCGGTCCAGTCGTTTCGGTAATTATCCGGTACAAATAGACAGACAAACAGAGAAACAAAAATTTGAAAAAATCTAAATTAGTTCTATTCACTCACTTCTTACATCCCCCTGACTCGGTTTTTAGCATTTTTCTCCATTGTACAGGAATTCGACAGCTACATTTTTACTATATGTATATATAGATATAGATAAGTTCCATTGGAAAACACTTTTTGAAGGTCAGACATATTAGTTAAAAATTAATTTCACTTTCTGTTATATCGAGCCTTTACCGCCATTTTATCGTAAGCAACAATTGGACCTAAGTATATTTTTTGTTGCAAAAGGTATTTTACAAAAACTGAAAGTCTAAAAGCAATACAATAGCTTAAAATTCACTTTACAACAAAAAATATATTAGATTGGGGAAAAAGTTTCTTTGCATTTTATATAAAAATTCAAAAGGATTTTTTTATAAAGTTTATTTACATTTGACTAAAGTATGTAGGTGCCATTTTGTTGGATAACTTTTTACCATCTTGTAGGTAGGGACGTGATCCCATTGCTTTAAAAATTTTGGGGCTTCTGATCAAAAAACTGCGACAAGTGGTTTTGGCAGTCCTCTCGTGATGTTAACCTGAGACTGCCTAAAGAATTCTGCAGAGACCGAAACAAGTGAAAATCTGAAGGTGCAAGGTCAAGACTATAAGGCGGATGCATTAACACCTCCCAGCCAAACTATCGTAATTTTTGCTGTTTGGCTAAAGATGTGTGAGGTCTAGCGTAATCATGGTGAAAAACCACACCCCTTCTGTTGATTAATACCGGCCGCTTTCTCTCAACTTTTTACTTTAATCTCATCAGTTGTTCGCAGTACAGTTCAGAATCGATGGTCCTGCCTGGCGGTAACAGCTCTTAATGAATAATGCCCTTCCAATCCCACCATACACACAGCATCACCTTGTTGCGAGTTAAATCGGGTTTCGCCAGTCTGTGAAGCTTGACCGGCCTTTGACCACGATCTTTTTCGCACGTTCTTGTCGTACGTGATCCACTTTCCATCACCAGTTATCAGCTTCTTCAAAAATGATTCGGTTTCATTACGTCGTAATAAAGAATCACAAATGAGTACACGGTTCATTAGGTTTCTTTCAATGAGCTCATGAGGCACCCAAATATCGAGCTTTTTGTGTACCCAGTTTTTTTCAAATGCGCCAAAACCATTTTGTGGTCAATTCCCAGTTCTTCAGCTACATCGTAACTACTAATACGCCGATCTTGCTCCACTTTTTCAAAAATGGCATCAATTTTGTCCGTAACAGGGCGACCAGAGCGACGTGCATCTTTGATATCAAAATTTCCGGATTGAAAACGCTTAAACCAAATTTGCGCTACTCTCACAGATACTACATTAAGTCAATAAACATCACAATTTTTTTTCGCGGCTTGTGTTGTATTTTTACTTTTTTTGTAGTAAACTTTAAAAATTTATCGAATTTCTTCATTAAATTCACTCATTTTAACAATAAGAAAAACAAATGAAAATCACACATTTTCCTAATCTGAATTTGGAATTGTCTTCTTTAAAATTAAAACTTTTTAATGATACCAAAACCAGCCAGATACAAATGGTAAAGCCAAAGAGATGTTATTACAAGTTCATACATACTATATGCGAAAAGACTTTTTCCCCAACCTTACTTATGGCCAAATGTCGCTTACGATAAAATGGCGGTAAAGGCTCGATATTTTTTACTGCCAAATGTATTTTATAATATTAATTTGGTTTAAAACCGACAGTTTTTGATTTAGTAGGGTCTAATCTAACTAAAAGTGAAAGTCTTAAATATAAATTATAGTTTATAACGTGTTATTGCGGTTAAGGAGAAGAAGCGATAAGAAACTCCCCAGCAACACGTCGAGGTAAAAATTGTTTTCCTTCTTATTTATCTAGCTTAAACTCTTTTTTTTAATAATATTTATACAGACGTATGTTACACAATTACTTTTCGAAGAATTGTGTAATAGGTTTTTTTAAGAGCTAAACATACTTCTGTGCCAGCCTGCCCCGACTTCGTCTGCGCAGGTATAACTATTTTATATATTTTTTTTTTTTTATGAATGCTCTAGCTTGATTCTCTCGAAATATTTAAAACCGTTGCGTTCGAAATTTCCCAAAAATCACTAAAGAATTAACAACTCCCAGACTAAACATTTTGGTAAAACATCGGCTCTGCCATCCATAGGCAGACCCGAGGACCTACTCAAGCACATGGGGGTAATTTGGTCTTTCATGTAGACAAAAAATTTCATTTGAATGTCACTGGTCCGACATTCTGTATTTTGAATCTTACAAGATAGTGAAATTATGTTTCATGTAGTATATTTTTGTCCTGAGATTTGTTTATAAAATTTCACAGTATTATATTGAATTTTTCGAGTGGGCCTTCATGACCAAATCCTAAAATATACGAGGCCAATTTTGGCGAAAACTGAAATGGTATCATTAGATTTCTGAAAAATCAATTTCCCTTATCAGGAATCTCATCGACCGATTTTGAAAATTAAAGACTGTTACGAGCTACAGGACTCGAATTAAAAATGCCGTTGGAACTACTATAGAATTTATTTGAACTGTACAAACACGTATAAAACAAATACAAATAACACTGGATGCAACCAGTTCACACTGCACTATTCAATACAATCCGAACGCACAAAGTCCGTCGTTTATATCGCTAATCGAGAGTACTAGAAAACATCTTACTCGCTTCGTAGTCCTCGCTTAACTGCCCGCCCCTCCATTCGGGCATCGTCTTATACTAACTACACAGTACAAAGAAGTTGGCTGCGCACACTAAGCTTCTAAGAAACACTAATTTGCACACCTGCGAACGTCCATAAAGTCGAATACAATTACAATAGTGATTATAGTTCGACGCTAATGATGGTTATAAAACAAGTAAATTGACAATAGCATGTTTTTCTTAACTACAAATTCAAAAGACAAAGGATTCGTCGATTTCTAGAAAAGGACAATAAGCTGCGCTTACAATAGGCTGTGCGGCTTATCTTTGACGGTATGTAACAATACCAAATTATAGTGTAGCTTGTCTCTTCGTTTTCTTTCACCTTCTTGTTATTATTAATTATTTGGGGTCGGCACAATATCTTTTTCTTCCATACTCCTCTATTCTGACATACGTCCTCTATCACACCACATCATTAATTTACCTTGTATGGGTCAATATCTGTGAAGGAATGTTAAATGTATGTTAGAGCGCCACGTGAAAACTACTGAACGAATTTAAATGAAACTCACACGTAGCATAATTATTTCCCCTTTCAACACTTAAGATAATTTCATCGTGATAAATGACGTCCTTTGATACTTCTCTTTGGAATTAATTAGATAGTAGCATGTGCATGGGTGTGTATGTATTTATACATATAAGTGTTTACGTCTGTTCAGTTTTATGTTTTTTTCTGTATGCACTTGTTTTGAATTGTAATCCAGATTGTGATGTTAGTAAATAAATTAATGTGATGTTAGAAAAAAAAATAATGACGCTGCGGTTGCGTCTTCTTTGGTGCGGCCGTACGCCGTTGCAGCTCTCTAACAAAAACGACTACATGACAACGCGGACGAAGTTTTCCTGGCATAGCTAGTTTCTAATAAAAATAACTATATATTTATAATAACTTTATAACACGCATGGGAGACAAGACGGTGGTCCAACGTCTAATGGAGGGCCAATAATCTCCCCCCTAAACCATCCGTCATCACTAACATCAACTGAAAATTTTCTACAACAATTCCCAGTCAACACTTTGTCACAACAATTAAACAATAAATTATAACACCACACAAAGTCACAAACACACAACTAATAACAAAACTTATACACATACTCACACCAACGCACACTACCACCGCATTGCATTACACGCACACTTCACATGCAAACCAAGACACACAAAGAGTCTAAAAATTAATAACCCAGACACAGAAAGGAAAAACAACACAAATGGCACTAGTTAAGATAATATATATAGGTATAAACATAAGGCACACACTGCACATGCACTTCCTCACAACACCAGCATGTAACAGATACACTCTACATTAGTACAAGTTTAGTATTAAAAATAGAATAATAGAATAAATTAATATAATAAGTTATTCGTAAGGTACACGACAACACACATATGATTGAACAAACGTCACACACAAAAACAAAAATTACCAAGATGTTTATATACTTAAAAACTTTCTTGAAAATTAAGTTATAAAAAAGGGTACGGAACTCGAGTCCGTAGAAATGCAAAAAAAAAACTTTATAACTGTTTATAATAATGTGACATATATAGATACGATTAATTTTGATAAATTTGCTACAGGACCTTAAAAATGGATGTTCGTTGTTTCTTTCAACATTTTCAATAACCTAGTTTCATCTTAGTCCTTTAAAAACAGCTGCAATCGAAGTAATTTCCATTTGAGCTTCATCCGTTCCGCGGGTCCGTGAGACGATGCAAAGGGAATACTTGATGAGGCCTCGCCGTACACTTGCTCTCGGATAGTCGTTTAGGTCCTTAGAAGTTATCTTAAGACTATGTTTAATTGAAGACAGTATAGTTATTTTCATACTATTTATTTTATCTTCATAATTTCGTCCTGAATAAAATATTTATCTTTATTCTTTTTCAAATAGCTTTAACTGTTGTTTAAGTTTAAACAGCCTAGACCATCTGTGCGCAACTCGTCGCACATATAATAAATATTTGTTTGCACGTTGATGGTGGGGGGCCTAGGATACCCAGGTCGATGTAGTAGTGGTAGTTCAAACACTGTTAGTTGGTGAAAACTTGTAATAAAATCACTTTTTATGCGAAGGCGTCTGCCTTCGGCTACAACCCAACCGGAAGAAGAACAAAAATGCAACTACAATGTTGCAAGTTTAAAAATAAAAAATATTCTATGTTGGTGTTGCCAACACCATCAATAGAAAGACGGAGTCTCAAACTGTCAGTGTAGAGAATAACGACGTTAGGATGTCTCTACTTCTGATGAATATTTTCAAGCCGCACAGCCTATTGTAAGCGCAGCTTATTGTCCTCCCGGATTGGGTAATCCTTTGTGTTTTGAATTTGTAACATGCTATTGTTTTTCTACTTTTTTTATAACCATCATTAGCGTCGAACTAATCCCTATTGGTATTGTTCTCGACTTTGTGGACGTTCGCAGGTATGCAAATTAATATTTCTTAGAAACTCAGTGTGCGCCTCCAATTTCTTTGTACTGTGTAGTTAGTATAAGACGATGCCCGAATGGAGGGGCGGGGGCAGTCAAGCGACGACTACGAAACAAGTAAGACGTTCTCTAGTACTCTCGATTAGCGATATAGACGACGGACTTTGCGCGTTCGAATTGTAATGAATCATGCAGTGTGAACTGGTTGCATCCAGTTTTATTTGTATTTCTTTTATACGTGTTTGTACAGTTCAAATAAATTCTGTAGTAGTTCCAACGGCATTTTTAATTCGAGTCCTGTAGCTCGTAACAGTACTAATAATTTTTACATTTAAAATTTGACACAAATTTGTGTTATGGTGTAAAAGTTCTTGGAAAGCACATAGCAGGTTTTGAAATAGCTCCGCTAAATTCTTGAACACCACATTGCTACTATTTGTAATGCTCTCGTATATCAAAGATGGGGGCTAATTATCGCAGCACAAAGCAAGCCTCGCTCGGTGGTTGTACTCGAAATCAGGGCACAAAGGAAACTATACTTGACGCGTGTTACCGGCGAATATGGATGCTGAAGGAAAACAAAGAATAGAAGTATGTACTTTTAGTGCGGAATTTATACAATGAAACAGGTAGAATTTTGAGAACTCTTCAATCCGAGTTCATGACGACAACTAAACTATTTACTGCGGACTTTACAGTATTTATAGTGTCCTAATACAAAACTAGCTTCATTATTTAAAAATATAAATCATTTCTACAATTAATTCTGATTAGTTATTACACAAATAAAATATTCGTAAAGCTAATATTAGTTTAAATGTTTTACAATAGATGGAGCCACTAATACCAAACTATGTAGGTGGCGCTACTAGTATATGCATATGTTATAAACAGTACCTATATGCTTCTTACTATATAAAAGTCTGTATCTACCATATTGGGTAGGTAATATATTTAACAATAAATTTTAAAGCATGGTTCACAAAATACCTTGCCATCATCATACTTTTAAGATATCATTATAAAAACAATTTCAATTAATATTTAAACAACAATAAATACGTTATTTGAGTTATTAAAGAGATGACACATACCTTGCTACGCTCGTACAAAATCTAGAAGGCTTGCAGCGAAGAGTTAAATTAACTGTCAATTAGTTATCCATTTAATAACAAACTTTTTTTTTCATTCTTTCCTCTTTATATCTCTATTTTATTAGTAATTATTGTGACTTTTTTGTTCGGTTTTATTCAATATTGACCTAACCTAACCTAATGTAAATTAAATAGACATTTTATATAATTTTCGTATAATTGTATTTTTTTTTGTATGTTTCCCAAACAAATTAAATAAATAAATATAACCTTGAAAATCTAAATTTGAACAAAATACGCAGTTTTTCTTTAACTTTAGATTGTTTTAACTATAAAACATGCTTCGTTGAGTACGAAGGTATGTTGCTCGGTTGCTATATATTGGCACAGTCTCGAATAATACAGTACATGCACGCCTTTGAAGTCTGTCTTTCTTATGTGGAAACTCATTTGTGCAATGACATTTAAAATTTAATTATTCATAACAACAACAAATTTAAAATTACTAATGACAAATTTGTGTTAGGGAATCATTCATTTCTAGTACAAAATTATGCTTTTTTCTTGCTTTGCTATTTTCTTTTTATGTACGTCTCTGAACGGTTTATGATACTAGCCAGTGTAAATTATTCATGAATATTCAAGTTTTAAAATAATTTTCTAGCAAAAATGCCTATTGAGAGAGTTCTTGTTGGAGCTCAAAAAGGCACATTTCATTATACACTTCGGATCTTCAACAAAAATACGCAATTATTCGATAAAACAATCAATATCCTATAAGTCTGCAATTTCCTGCGGCCGGGCGGCCTGTCGTAAGAGGCGACTAAACAACCCACAGCCAGATGGTAGGGTATTTGCTCGACTGGATGGCGACCACCCCTGGTCTAGAGTGTGCCGCCATAACAACCTTGTGTTGTGTTCCAGCATCAGTGACCAGGTTCCAGTCCCCTTTAAGAGAGCAGCAGCGCATTTGTAGCACCCTTGGTGTTGCAAATGTCTATAGGTGACGGTAACCACTTTCCATCAAGTGGGCCGTCTGCCTGTCTGCTGAACTCTTGCAATAAAAAATATAAAAAAGTCTTACAACACTGTTCGCTTTTATAACCAATATTATATTTTTTTTTATATAAAACTGCACAGCAATATGTCACTCTTCAAGTTTTCGCCTATAAAAGCTTGTATTGTGTTTTAGACCAAACTTTTTTTATTATTTTTGTATTCCGAAGCTGGCAAAAATGCAGACGGCCCAGCTAATCAAAAATTGATTACCGTCGCCTATAGACGCCTGCAACACCACGAGTGAAGCCAATGCGTTACTAGCCTTTAGGATAGAAATAGAGGGATGGGATAAAAGGATCAAGATAAGGGAACTGGATAATAAGTATGGATAAAATAGGTAGGGCAATGAATAGGGAGATAGGACAGGGGATAGAATTACGTGGGCTCTTGTAAATCTCATTCAGCCCACGAAACACAATTATTTGTAGGCTAACCGTTTCACGCCGATGTTCTATATTTGCGTGGAATGACACCGATCGGGCCGGCCTAAGAGCTGTAATCAAAATTGATGTATTAACAATCCCTAACGACCAAAGGTTCAGATCCGCCATCTTGACGGTACTTTGAAACTACTGTTAGTATATTTACACTGTGATATCGGTGCATTGACAAGTGGGCAGCGCGAGCGGTGCAATCAAACGAGCGGCGCGGATCAAAGACGGGTAATGGTTTTTAGTGGGGGACGATGGGGCTGGGGGCTGCAGGCCGCCACTCGCGATACTGGATAGAGTAGAATGGGTGAAGCACGAACACACAAGAAAGATGTTACTTCTATATAGTATTTTTATTACCTGTGCAATAACACACGTTTAAAGACAAACCCAAACAAGAATATCAAATTATACAGTAGAATAAATAAAATATATACTTTATATTAATTTATTTATAATTTAGCTTTTCTAAAGCTAGTATATAGAATAGTGATTTGTTTAAAGTATGTATTACTAGCAATTGCCCGCGGCTTCACTCGCGTCATTGTTATCCCACGGAAGCGTACATTTTTCCGGGATAAAAAGTAGCCAATATGCTATGCTGACTATAACCTGTCTCTGTGCCTAATTTCATCCAGATCCGTTCAGCCGTTCTAAAGTAATTGAGCAATAAACATCCGTACAAACTTTCGCATTTATAATATTAAGTGTAGATGTATTTTTCTATACTTTCATCATTACGTTCCAGATAGTATATACAAATTTTTGTATTTGTCAGGCAAATGAAGATTTTGTTTAGTGACTGAAATTTTGAAATCCATTATTGTAAGTAATTGAAAAAACTGATTTCGTCTAAAAAATATTGTTTTTGGTAAATAAAACTTTTAAATGTGCCTCAAATAATACTTATGAGTCACAGTGTTAGCAATTAATAAAAAATTAAATTTTATTTTGAAATCGTAGATAGTTCAATTTTACTTATTAATATAGATACGACTTATATTGTATTTTCCTAATTTTGCACGACTAGTAGGTACACGTAATTAAAACTAAGTTTTAACGGTTTTAACCGTGAAATTTTATTTATGTGACTACTAAAACGTGGCCCAAACGTTGAAATAAAAATCAACAATAACATGTCGATCTATATTGTTTAACTAGGATATGTCCGCGACTTCGTCCACGCTTGACTTGATATTCCCGCGGGATTCCTCGGACACAAAGTACCGCAGCATTTAAAAAAAATAAGCAATCGTTTTAGTGAAAACTGAGTCGGAATAAACTAATTTATATGCACCCGAACAACTACAAATCGCTCCCGGGATAAAAAATATCACGCATTTTATTGCATAAAATTTGCTACGGATTAATGAAAAAATCAAATTGGAATTCGATTTTTTTTTATTTGTCCATTTTAAAGTAGCGCAGATATTTGGCCTTACTTATAACCGCTTCTTAAATTTTAAGAAACTGCTCAGCAACTGATTAGTGAATTTCTTACCCATAAACTCTTAAGGATAAGAGGTAGTAAAGTACCTCATAAATAACTGTCAACATAACCAGCATCGAAGGTAGTTTAAGTGACTGCTAAGAGGCAAGATGGCGGTTTTCATTTGAAACAGCTGATTAAGTCTAAGAATTTGCTGCCGTCCAGCGGTAACCGCATCGAAATCGTATATGTATCTAAACACGGTTTTGGTGGAGCACACAAAAAGAGGAAAAATTCGCTGAATTCGCCAAATATTTTTCAGCTTGTTACCCGCTGTGAAACTTCTGTCTCGTGCCGCCCTTGCGTTGTTCCATAGTTGGGTGTTGTTTAATGAATGTCACTCGTGCATACTTGTGTCGTCTCGCAGCTTTACTCACCCGAGTGGCGTCCCGCAACTTGCAACAGATAATACAATACTACTTGTCTTTATAAATGTGCTTTAACTGACTGCTAACAATCGAATTTTATGCTTGTTTCTAATATATGAACAGTTTTAGCGAAAAAATCTTTTTTGAGATAAAGGCACACACACACACTCACAGCGTTTTCTACATTTACTATGGGGATCGTTTTATTATGAAATAAAAATAATTTACCCAAATTTCCAGCTTTTAATCTTAAGTATGTTTCGAGTTTTTTTGAAAAACCTATTTTTCTGTTTTTATTTTTTTTTTCAATAGTCTTATTACAAATTAACCCGTGGCAAATTTTTTGCCAATACTTGGAAGCAAAAGGCTTAAAAAAATAAAACTAATATATTTTTTATCTCGAGTTTTTGAATATTACCTACCATCATGAATTTTTTATAAATTTTTGGGATGATTTTTGAAGTGGTAGAAAAGTGTCACAAAAAATAAAACTGATTTTTTTTTCATAACCTTGTGTTCTATCGAACTGATATTCTTTTGATTTTTAACTCAAAACACATACCTCTTTGAAAGGACGCTAAAATAATAACTTTCTTTACTTTTGTTCAATAAATAATAAATTATAAATTATGTAATTTTTCTATATGGTGAAGAATATTTTTTTGTTATTAACATATTAGATAGAAATCACTGATTCTAAAATCAATTCCCAATTCTGTAAATACTGTGTAGTACCTCAATATGAATGTACTACCATTAAAACTTCTAAATTTCTAACTGCTGCGGCTCAGCGACCCGAAATGACCAGGACTCTTTCGAAACGAGAATACTCCACTCCTTTCTGTTCAGCGCTGTCTCCTACCACTCATAGGCTTGAAACTTGCTGAGATCAGCTTCCACTACGTCACTCCAGCGATATCTGGGCCGACCAACTGGTTGCGATCCTCCCCCATTCTATGTA
The DNA here is from genome assembly GCA_039645545.1 of Dendrolimus houi. Taxonomy (NCBI): domain Eukaryota; kingdom Metazoa; phylum Arthropoda; class Insecta; order Lepidoptera; family Lasiocampidae; genus Dendrolimus; species Dendrolimus houi. The sequence goes on from CM077130.1 coordinate 23,939,009, forward strand.
GGTGGCCAAGCAAACGCAAGTGACGTGCCTTAACCTCGCCTATGATATTGGGCTCATCCGCCAGCTCTTCGATTTCAGATTCAGGATCAGCCAGTTGCACTCACTCCCCGTGTCGGACCCAGGATCTTTCTTAGGACCTTTCTTTCAGCAACCAACTGCTAGTTTTCCTCGTTAAGTGTTAGCGTCCAAGACTCATATCTATACAAACTTCAAAAAAATTATCCCTTATTTTTTCTTAAGAGTTAAATTTTTGGATACAATTTTAGTTAAATTAAGTATGTCTTTGAAATAATTTAAAGACATAAGTTAGAAGACATAATTAATATAAAAAAAATCTGTAACTGTAATATTTAATTTTAGATGTGGCTTAAGTTGTCTAAGACATTTAAACATCGTGAAATGTATTTTTTTCTGTTTATAATTTACGACAATGATCTTAATGTATGTGTCCTATCTAGGAACTTGCAAGTTTAAAAAATCTTTTTATTTGGGATTTACAAATACGATATTAAATTGTTTTAAATTGAAATTAAATTATAATAAAGCAAAGAGCCCAATTTTTTCATAGACAAATGAACAAATGAACAGACGGTTATGACGACTATGTAAGGGTTCTATACAATACAATAATCTTTATTGTACACCAACATTACAGAGAAAAATACACAATAAACTTAAATACTGTTACAACTTGGGCTTCGACAAAGACAAATTCCACGTACAGTCTGTAAAAGCACTTTTTATTACTTGTCGGCATTTGAACTAGTTGTAATCCTTTTATGATCGTCTTCTTTTGTTCACTTATTTATTGGCATACGTTTCTAATGATTGTGGAGAACAGCCTATTGTTCTATTGTACTCGTTTACGGCCGCTTGCAGGCTGCATCAATTGCCAGATGTTGCGGATTACAAATTACAAGCAAATTCTAGGAAACTGCGTCCACGTTGCCGGGCGGGCACAGTTGCATTGGTGAAGTGTAAAACGACGGCCTGATTGAGAGAGAAGTCAGTTGAGCTACGACTACGATACGGACAAGACGTGTGTAGATTCGGGAATCTAATAGTGACGGACTTTGCGCGTTTTATTGAATTACGACTTTCTGCATTGTATTTGCATTTGTTGTGTTCGGTTATATTTGTACCTGTGTTCTACGTGTTTGTATATTTCTAATAAAGTCTATAATAATTCTAACGGTATTTTAATTCGAGTCCTGCTAACTCGTAACAATATTAAAAGGTAGTACAATGGGCCGCCATATTGCTAAAAGCAATCTCTTCCAGCCAACCTTTGGATGGACATGATCTAATTGCAAAGATAGCGTTGGCGTGCAGTTGAAATAAATACTAATAATAAGAGAAAATAATTATTATATATATATTATACCTATAAAAATACATACGTACATAGACATACAAAACAAACAATAAACATTTTATACAGTTAGATGGTGCTCCTTCATAAGTCTGTTAAAGGAATGTCTAGATTTAGCAGATCGGACAGCCGGCAGAGTATTCCAGAGATGCACAGCTTGAACAGAGAATGATCTTGCGTAAATTTCCGTAGTATGTGTTACCGCCACAATTACTGGATAGCATAAGGATATTAATGAAATATCCTTATGCTATAAAGTTGATTTGACTTGTGTAATGGCGAACAGCGAAGGGAGAATGGCCGTACAATGCAATATTTGTAGTAAAATTTAACAGCCCCTGACACAATGTGTGGAGCAATAAATGTTGATATCACGAATTTTTTTGTTGTTAATTTTGTAGGCGGCAACAGTATGTAGCGGTGTTCTGGGTCGCAACCTCTCTGAAGTTCTCGTTTTATATTTGCGGAACCCTAAAGAAAGTTGATAAAAAATAACGTTGTAGGTTTTAGGTAGGAACATAGATGATACGAAAGAGAAATTCAGATGTGTATCTCGTAGTATTGCGATGTCAAACAGAGATACGAGGAAATGGGATGAAAGGATATGGGTCGCGCTCGCGGCGGTAGACAGCCGCAGGGGTGCATTCTGGAAACGTCCCGAAACGGTAGACATCAAGACTTGGACGGTCCCAAGTCTTGATGTCTACCGTTTTAATTTTTATTTCAAATTAACCAATTTTTAACTACGACTTGTGTTATGTTTAATTTTATTACTTGCACAGTAATGTTTATTTTCGCTTTGTTAAAACACTAGCAAGTCCAATATATTGTTAAGAGTAATTTTGATACATACTAGTAATTTTTAGTATTACGTCAAACATCGTGCATGTATCAAGTTGTTTTATTTACGACATACGCATTTTATCAGCTAAATGTATACTTGAATAATAATGACTTTAATTCAATAAGCAAAAACTTTAACACCTTGTGATAATTACAAAACAATTAATTGGTAAAAAGAAGCTAAACGAACCAATACAAAACCTATTACATCGGTGGTGTGTCGACCTAAGCCATAACTCCTTTTGTCCTTAATAAAACGGTTTTAATCAAATACATTACCGCGCTTAAAACCGTTAAGACGTAGTTTTATTATGTATACAAGTCGCGAAAAGTTAAGAAAATATTATCTTTTTGTCCTTTTAAACCATTCCCTTTCCATAAACTTGGTAAAAAAAAACAAAAAAGAAAGCCCTGAAGATGTCAAGAGATGGCGCCATCTGTATAGGCGGTTGACTGCAAAACGTCAAAGCTGTCAACTAAAATTCTCTCTCTCCCAACCGACACGTACGTACAAGTTAAAACTGTAAAATATTAAAAATTATCAAAACTGTGGGGGGTCCAGGTGCGAGGATCAAAGCCGGGTAAGTCCCTTTTCCTTTTTTGCCCTCACATATCACACAACGAAAATATTTACCAGGTGGTTTTTTGGTAAATATCGGCAAATATGGCGAAAATATATTTATTTGCTTCCAATTACACTAGACATCTTTGGTAAACTTTAAAAGTATTAATATTTCCGAATTTAGATATTTTTGTAGATTTTAGACTCTCAACTTTAAAATTAAAAACAACATGAATACATTCACTATGTTTCTAATTAACTGACAATGACTACAGATAAGATAAAATGGCAATATTTTAAAATATTTAGAACGCAATAAAATTAGTTCATATTCTAGACGTTATGGTCAGTTATACAGTCAGAATAACACATTCTGAAACAAACCTTCTGCCAGAAAAAAAATGACTCAATATTTTTTTTCTAAATCAATATTTTATTTCTCAATCTTCCAGAATAGGCATCCATCTTGCGAGGACTGTAAACAGGCATGCAATGCTAATTCCTAGACGCAAACAGAAACTGGCCGCGGCTCACAAGGCGGGCTGAGGCCCGACACAGCTTTGCACTTAGCATCACTGAAAGATGGCTACAGACAACCTAAGTCTTGTTTTGAGGTAATATACGCATTTAAGCATCAATGTTTCATCCACAGGTATTTAGATTTACATAATTTGTTTTATTGCTGGAGTACAAGACACGTTGACGGTCTACCTGATGGAAAGTGGTTACCATCGCCTATCGATTTTTACAATACTGTTACCACCTGCATTCCTATTGTACCGACAAAGAAATGCTGCGCATCTCGTTTATTGTCCCTCCCACATTGTGAGTTCTTTTTATTACTTCGTATTTAAATTTGCAATTAGACAATGGCCTATTGTTATTGTTTTCAACTTTATTGGCCGTTCGCAGGAATAGATAATCAGGTGTGCAAATTATTATTTCTCGGAAACTCAGTGCGCACGGCCGATTTTTTTTTTGTACTGTATAATTAGTATAAGACAATGTCCGAATGAGGGGGTGGAGCAGACAAGCGACGACTACGAAACGATTAAGACGTTTTCTTGTACTCTCGATTAGCGATATAGACGATGGACTTTGCGCGTGTCGAATTGTAATGAATCGTGCAGTGTGAACTGGTTGCATCCAGTTTTTATTGTATTTGTTTTATACGTGTTTGTACAGTTCTAATAAATTCTATAGTAGTTCCAACGGCATTTTTAATTCGAGTCCTGTAGCTCGTAACAATACCAAAGATCCTGCCAATGTGTTTTTATTTCAGCTTCCTCCATCATAGGGTCTTACCCTATGATGGAAGAAGCTGAAAAAAAAACACATTGGCAGGATCTTTGATAGAAAAGGCTCTATCTTAGATAGAGCTTTTTCTTTTTCTCTTTTATTTAGTATCTTTTTGTTCTTATTGCTATTAATAAATAATCATAATTAATAAATAAAGAGTTGGGTATCTTTTATGTATTTCTTTCTTTTTCTCATCTTTATTCAAAAATATACTTATTATCTATGACATATACTGTTATTAATCCCTACTATGCTTTATGTATTTTACATTCCTACTTTTTACAACTCTTATATATATATTTATTTATGTTAATATTTAATACATTTCTTACTTTCTATCTATTTATCTGTCTATATACACGAACTTCTATGGTTATTCTATGACTACTAGTTTTAATACATTTAAATAAACGTGCATATATGAAGAGACTAATGAAAGTAATTGAAACGAAAGTTTGTCAGGATCGTCGCAACTGGCGATTAATGGGATAATAAGTATGTAATATAAAAACCTTTAATCCTACTGCTATTGTAAGTCGTGGCAACGTAATGGCTACCGCAAGCATCCCATTCTCAAATGGGAGCGGGTTCGAATCCTGGCCGTAGCGCATGCACCACTTAGTCAGTTTTCTAACCTAATGTGTATATTGTTATAATTACCACGTGCTAACAATGGTGAAGGAAATCATCGTGATGAAACATGCATATCGAGATAACGGATGTGTCAAACCTGTCAAGCCGCCTTGGACAAGCGTGGCGTCTATTCCCCAACAATGGGAAGCCCGATCCCAGCAGTGGGTACGTGTTTGGGCTGTTATAATAATATTGTTACAACTTAGCCAAAAATTCCACGAAGCACGCCAGCAAAAGTGAATGCACACATGCCGGCCATAAAGCACAGTTAATTACAGTTTTATTACCTGCCCGCATTTGGATTTCTTTTGTTTACTTTGTGTTTAAAATTTGTAATTAGAAAAGCCGCCTATTGTGCATTGTAATCCTTTATGATGGTCGTTAGCCAGGTATAGTTCTTGAAAGATCCAGTCTAAGCGGTCGATTGTTCTATCGCATAGTTAGTATAAAACAATGCCCGAACGGAGGGTTGGGGCAGTCTAGCTAGAACCACGATCAAAGCAAGACGTGTACATTCGATAAGCGATATAGTGACGGGCTTTGCGCGTGTTATTTAATTGTGCATTACATTTGGACTTATAGCGTCCGGTTATATTTGTACCTATGTTATACGTGTTTGTATAGTTCTAATAAATTCTATAGTAATTCCAAACGGCATTTTAATTCGAGTCCTGTAGCTCGTAACAATATATTATTATATCTACTGCAATTTCATTTAATTTCTCAAATAGAGTCGTTTTCACCAGACGATTAAACAATCCTGGTGATCGTTTGAAAACTCGAACGACCAATGGACCCTAAGTTCTCTCGTGACGCGGCCTGGAGTGCCAATTAGTGGATTGTCGTGAGTCCATAATCGAAACTAGCCACCTATGAACACGCCGCCGTAACTGGCTAAACAAAATGGAAGAATTCACGCAGTTTTCGAATTCATTCCCGACTACCGCAGCTCAGAAGAACTTTGATTTTAGCAGTCAATAATTTATTTATTGCATTCCGTTTTATTGATTTCGGCGTGGTATAACCATGGTGGATTCATTATCTTGACTACAACTAAATTAGCTTCGAGACGTTTTTGGGTTTGTAGTATTTGTATATTTACAGGAACTAGTGGTCGTCCATTGGTCGAAATTCAACCATAATTAATTTAAATTATAAGTTTGAACATTATCAAGGTTCTGTTGTCAAAGAGTATACTTCTATAATCACAGATTTCGCCAAGGCTACACTGTTAATTTGACTTTAACAATAAACATTATATATGCGTGTGTGTGTCAAATACATGGAAGTGTGTGTTATGTTTCTTTTATTGATTTAATGTATTTTATGCATAATTAAAAAAAATATTAGCCTTCTACACTCCTTCTCTATATAAACTATAAGTGGGCGAAATTTCACACTCCCGCGTCCGCGCAATTTTCATAAAAACGGATACAAAGTTTTGCTGTGTCTTTGCTTCATGTATTAATATATAGATTCTAAACTTGAAATTTAAACTTCCTTGTGCAATCAACAAAAACAGGTTTGTTACATTTTGAAGAAGAAAATATATTTACAATCAAAAGTCAATAGTGAAAGCCATATATAAATAATAATTATTAACAATGCTAATTGTGTTGTGAGGTCTGACTGACTATTTGGTTTTAGTTTGCTAATTAATGAATTAATTGATTTTATTTATTGTTCAGTGTTATTATTTGTTGCTAATTGTTGTTATTTGATATTAAAATTGTTAATTAAAAATGGTTCCAATGTTGTAATCTTTAACTTCCCAAACTAAAGAAGTTTTGTATAATTTGTACAAATATTTCGAAAATGAGTGCAATAGCAATCCGAGCAGTATTATGACTGACCGTAGGACAAAATTTATAGCACAACTGTAGAGGAATAGAAAAATGTTTATCTGCATGCTATTGAAACATTTTACAGAATTATTTTATTTACTGAGCAATTGTTAAACCTAGTATACTTTCCATGACAATCGAGAAACCACCCCTGGTAAACCACAAAGCATGGCCACCCCAATTCTTGTACTACCGTATAACTTCGGAAACATCCGCAATTAGGCCCAAATTGTGCGGAATCTGTTTGCTCCTTCCGGATATTGTATTCTTCTGTCAATATTGGGCTTAGAGATATCTAAACAATTATTCAGCAGGTTTTAATTGATTAATTTGAAATGTAACTTCCACTGTAGTATTGCCATTTTAAAGGTCGGGGGCTTCATCTGCATTAGTATTAAATATTTAGGCCGTATCACGCAGATATGGCGATGGGTTTAATGCGTTATTTAAGAGGCGACATCTTAATTTCTTTTCCATAAATGTTATATTTAAAAATACCACATTAATATTACCCTCTAATCTAAAAAGACTAATAAGTATAATGTAGTGGAACACTTACAAGTCAATAGATGGCGCTGTGCAATAATTGAGGTCGCAAACGTTTCCCGAAACATCGCTGGAAGATCTTTCTTTGAGACGGAGGAACATTCTATCTCGCTCCTCCATTCCTATACGGGGCACCCCCTTCAGTAATTTAAATATAAACTAAATTAACTAAAAGTATTCTTACTAAGATAGTGTCCATTAGCACTTTTGTTATTGTCTCTATTAAGGGGAAGACATTTTGTTCATATGTTATTTATTAAGCTAGCACAGTACACTACACTTTAGTTTTGTTCTAGTTCAAACGGTTTTGTCCTTTTGAGCCTTCCATTATATCCATGTTGTCGAAGAGCTGAATCGTCTCGACATTCACATGATGGTGAAGCCGATGCTCGTGAGCTTCCGCGTACTTTCTAATAATGCTATAGTCGACGCATTTTAAACTGAGTCGTCGGGCAGTAAATGTCACTGACAGTAGGAATGTGCACGCAATGCAACCGGTTATCGATACTTAGCTAACTGCGCACGCGGGGTCGTTGCGTCATCGTGATTAATTCTTCTCCACAACGTTATTAATAATGTTACTCACGAAGACTGGGCCAAACGTGTGAGGCATGCCGAAGAGCTCCAGGATGAGGACTTAAGGAAAACTATTTTAAGACATCAAACACCACCTCTGATAATTAGCCTACAGGAAGATGACAGAGATGGGGAAGATACGGATGAGGGTTTTTGAAGAACTAAGAATATCCCTAGAAAAGATAAAAACGGCCCTTTTCAGGGCCACATTACGACCTATACAGTTTCTCTATGATTACGTCGAAAGTAACATTTTATCTTACAAATTAAAACCTTATTTTGGCGAAAAATTATTCCTACTAATACTGAACATAATTTAGCATATCGATCGTACCTATCCCGTTATCGATATGCACCTTTACAAATCTTACGCACATCACTACACCTCTCCATAAGACCTGTGCGTGCGAGCGAGACAGACAGATAAATATGATTTATGACTCAAAGCCTCAGTTCATAATGCGTCGACTATGGTAATAAACTCCACTTTCAGGTCCGGATGGAGGTCGCTCGATCTAATATACCATGGCGCGTTTACAATGGCTTTCAGTACTTGGTTTTGGAATCGTTGTATTATTTATATGTTGCTTAGTTTGGTACAGCCCCACGACTGTACGCCATAGGTCCATACCGGCATCAGTACTTGTTTATAGAGGAGCAGTTTGTTAGGTACTGACAACTTGGAATATATTCGAAGTAGCCAGTACATATTTCTGTAACGCGCTTCCAGTTCATCGCGTTTCTTTTTAACGTGAGCCTTCCAGCGTACTTTAGCGTCTTGTCATACCTAGGTACTTTGCGGTATTTTCATACGGTACTACGGTGTTGTTTATGTGTATTAGGCATTTTGTTAGTGAAGTTATTTTGGTAACTCCATTGACGTTAAATATTGATAGTAAACGACCTTATTGTTTATCGCTTTAGACAAGACGCATTTAGCCACAGCCTAACCGGTCTTAATCCTATTGAATGAATGAATGAATATGCTTTATTGTGTTTTAAAAGATACAGTTAACAGGAATAAAATTGTACAACACGATAGGGGTCTTATCGCTATTAGGGATTTCTTCCAGACAACCTTTGGATGGACAAAAAATTTGATAAGAACAGAGGTATGTTGCTGTTACATGCCGTCAAAGAAAAGCGCACAGCTGCCTATTGTAAGTGCAGCTTATTGTCATCCCGGTTTTAGTTATTCTTTTGTGTTTTGAATTTGTAATTAAGAAAAACATGCTATTGTCTTTCTACTTGTTTTATAACCATCATTAGCGTCGAACTAATCCCTATTGTTATTGTTTTCGACTTTGTGGACGTTCGCAGGTGTGCGAATTAATATTTCTTAGAAACTCAGTGTGCGCGGCCAATTTCTTGGTTCTGTGTAGTTAGTATAATACGATGCCCGAATGGAGGGGCGGGCAGTCAAGCGACGACTACGATGCGAGTAAGACGTTCTCTAGTACTCTCGATTAGCGATATAGACGACGGACTTTGCGCGTTCGAATTGTATGGAATCGTGCAGTGTGAACTGGTTGCATCCAGTTTTATATGTATTTGTTTTATACGTGTTTGTACAGTTCTAATAAATCCTATAGTAGTTCCAACGGCATTTTTAATTCGTGTCCTGTAGCTCGTAACATTACATTATTCTCACTACCGAATCAGTATCTTATAAATACACACATTAATAAAATATAAAAATTATACTAAATAGATGTATGTAAATAAAATAGTGTTGAATTCGTTCGTTAGCCATAAATCTCCAGCATTATCGCAGATGAAGCCCCAGCAGCAAAGAAAAACGTTTACCTTAAAAAACTATCGATAGTTTTAGCTATAAAAATAATTATTTGTATTTTACGGTATAAGGTATCGTTCTCTTGGTTTTTGGTGATTCTGGATCGAGTTCAAATAGTGTTACAATTATTTAGTAGCATAATTGTTCTTTTCATATTTCTTTTTAATAATAATAAATAATTTTGTTAAGTACCCTCTTATTTTTTAACGATACAATCAGCTATTTCCTTAATTGAATAATAATGTTATATTTTTATTTATTCGGTAATTAGCGCCTGTTTTGTATAGAGTAAGCAGTTCTCTATAATTTAACATAATTTTATGTAATAATATTTATTTCTAATATGTGGTAATTGTGTACAGATTATAATTCAAAATCTCTCAATTGTATATAGACAGTCTTCACTACATTTTATTTTCATGTTGGCAGACGCGATAGATTTATACTGTGTTCTGTTTATTTTATTACATGTAAAACTTTAAGTATAATATCTTATATAAAATATTATCTATAATTTCCCAACAATAATGTATTAAATTCTTGTCATTCATAACCCTTTAATTAAAATAGTTTATCAATGACTTCAATCCGCTAACGGTTGTGCCAATTTGCTAAGTTTCGTATACTGTAAAATTGTTGGAGGGATGGCGAGGTGTTCTAAAAATGTTTGTGTAGTCAGTGGATTACATGTATGTAAGCCGTAAGGTTCTCTGATTACAAGTATAGTGACCAGTTGCTGTTCTTTTATTACCAAAAATCCTTCTGAGTTGTTGCAAGTATTACAATAGATCTTGAGGGCTTTATTTGGGATTAGTATATGGAGAGTAGAGATTAGGAGTACCATATCTGTGTTGAAAAAGTGTTCGTCAAAACGTGGATAATAAGAGTGGAGCTGCTGTAGTAATTAGAGTGATATCGAAAAATAAACAAATATTTCCAATTTGTTTTTTATTATTAAAAATTCCCAATAATGATGTTTTGTGGTGTAATAAGATTTAAACAGTAATAAATAAGTATTCAAAGACTATACACGTGTTTTAATATTACTCAGGTGTATTTTTATGAAAAGGTGATAAATTAGGTGTAACGAACTTATACCAACAATCTATACATTTAAAAGATAACACACCACCTGTGTATACTAAACCTTACAGACTACCCAAAAGTCAAAAACCTGAAATCGATAGGCAGATAGGTGAAATGTTGGCTAACGATATAATAGAAGAGAGTAGAAGTGAATGGCCTAGTCCAGTCCTTCTTGTTCCAAAGAAAAGCGATAACGAAGGAAATAAAAAATGGCGTGTTGTAATCGATTATCGAAAACTAAATGACAGTTTTAAAGATGATAAATTTCCCTTACCCAACATTACAGATATTCTCGACTCTTTGTCAGGAGCAATTTATTTTAGCCATTTAGATCTTAGTCAAGGTTACTTTCAATTAGAATTAGACCCTACAAGCAGAAAATACACTGCATTTACTACTAATAAACAATATCAAATGAAACTACTACCAATGGGGTTAAAAATAAGTCCTAGTACTTTTAGTCGCTTAATGACGGTGGCAATGTCTGGCTTGAATCATGATAAGTGTTTAGTATATTTAGATGATCTTATTTGTATAGGACGGAATTTAGATAGTCATAACAAAAATTTAATAGATGTATTGGAAAGATTAAGAAGTGTAAATTTAAAGATAAATCCGGAAAAATGACAATTTTTAAAAAAAGAGTTATTATATTTAGGTCATATAGTTTCGGCCAATGGAATTTCACATGATCCAGAAAAGACTCACGTAATACAAAATTACCCTACAGCAAAAAATAGTGATGAAGTTAGGCGTTTAGTAGCTTTTGCGAATTACTATCGCAAATTCATTCCGAATTTTGCTGAAATAACAATACCTTTAAATAAGCTTTGTAGGAAAAGCGTTAAATTTAATTGGACTATAGAATGTGAAAAATCATTCAGTGAGTTAAAACAATCTTTAGTAAACCCGCCAATTTTACAATATCCAAATTTTGATAATGAAAAGGAATTTGTATTACACACAGATGCTTCTGGTTTAGCTTTAGGTTCCGTATTGTGCAATAAAAATGACTTACCAATTGCATATTCAAGTAGACCTCTTAATAAATCTGAATTGAATTATCCCACAATAGAAAAGGAACTTCTTGCTATTGTCTGGTCCATAAAATATTTTAGACCCTTTGTAGGAAAAGCGTTAAATTTAATTGGGCTATAGAATGTGAAAAATAATTCAGTGAGTTAAAACAATCTTTAGTAAATCCGCCAATTTTACAATATCCAAATTTTGATAATGAAAATGAATTTGTATTACACACAGATGCTTCTGGTTTAGCTTTAGGTTAGGCAATACAACAGGCGGCCTTATCGCTCAAAGCGATCTCTTCCAGACAACCTAAATGAAAGAAATTTGAATCAGGCGATATAGGTGATGTTGGAAAAAGGCAATAGATACATAAATAAAAACTAACCTAATATATAAACTAGTTTAAGATACATATATGTGGTGCTGGAAAAAGGCAATAGATACATAAATACTCAAACTAGTTTAAGAAATGAATATACATTTGTATATTCATTTCACATACATAAGTTATTATAATAAATATATTAGCATGATGGCCTCTCTGACAATAAGAGGCAGCATATTCCAAAGTTTGACAGCCTGCACCGTAAAAGAATTATCATAATAGGATGAAGTGTGTGCAAGCGTCATAAGTTTTCGGTGCGTATCATGGCGCAAATTATGGGCAGTGGATAGGCGAAGGAATTTAAAACGTTCCTTAAGGTACTGGGGACTATTAGGAGTAAATAATATATGTTATAAAGGAGAGTGAGAATGTGAGTTTTTCGGCGAAAATGAATAGGAAGCCACTTGAGTCTTTTACGATATTCGTAAACATGGTCATATTTTTGCAATCCAAATATGAATCTGATACAACAATTCTGAAGCCGCTCAAGCTTGTTATACTACTTACTATATACAATATACGTATAGTGAAAATAATTGTAAGAACACAAACAGAAAAAATTATAATTTAAAGAACTTTAATTCTCCTAGCAAATCCTAGTGAGTGTGTGAACCCCAGGGACGAGTGCAGTGTGGCGGTGGACTGGTGGCGAGGTAAGCTACTCTTTCCCTTGCTTCTTCTCCCACGTCCCTTTTCCTTCTCCCGGCCATCGCATCGCGCCCGCACACAGAATAAGATCGCTATATTTTAGAGCCGATATTTTAGACATCACATAAAAGTCATCAGTCAAATAAATTATAACCTGAGTGAATTCAAAAATGAAACCATTTTACGTATAAATCCATGCAACTGACATTTTTAATTTTTCCATGTTTTACATTATCCTATGAAGAACCTTTATTTGGTGATTGAAATATCAGCCCTTAATGAAATAAAATGAAGATGAGATATTACAATTATTTGCATACCTCCGATGACTACCGCCATCTATTATCGAGTTTTTGAAATCACTTTATCACTACTTAAATAAAACAATCAACTTTGTAAAAAAGTATTTAGGAAAATGTTTGCAAAAAAATTAAGAATTAATTAATTTTATGGCTGAAAATTGATCGTTTTGATACTGCAAAAGTGTGCGTTGGCCGGGAATCGAACCCGGATCAACTGCTTGGAAGGCAACTATGCTGGCCATTACACCACCAACGCAACTGAACGATGGTGCGAAATTAATAAAAATTTGCAAAAATTGATATATTGCGGAGACTTCATAAAATTTATATAATTGAAAAGGCTGATTTAGTCTTTCAACTTTCAACCAAATTGAATCAATTTGGTTGAAAGGTACAAACCTAAAGAACACTCAACTCAATTCAAAAAATTCAATGAATGAATGATTCCAGTTTATGTTTATATTAATCACTTTGATTGATTCCGCCATTGAAAGACAGAAATGAACAGTCGAATATTGGCTTAAATAGAACTTTCATTTTATGACTGTATTAAGTATAAAAAATATGTTTTAAATAACAAGACGTAGATTGAAAGATTTCATTGAAATTCTCTATAAAATAAACATAGCTTTTATTACTTATTTGATTTTATTAAACTTAATAATTGTTTTGTTATTGTAGAAAATTATATTTATTTTTTTAAGTTTCTCCAATTCTGGATGCATCCCTGCAGGAACGGAGAAAGAATACAATTTCCTGCGTTGGGGCGGCCTGTCGTAAGAAGCGACAAAACAACCCACAGCCAGGTGGTAGGGCATTTGCCCGACTGGATAGCTACCACCCCTGGTCTAAAGCATGTCGCCATAACAACCTTGAGTTATGTTCCGGCATTAGTGACCAGGTTCCAGTCTCCCTTAAGAGAGCAGCAGCGCATTTGTAGCACCTTTGGAGTTGCAAATGTCCATAGGCGATGGTAACCGTTTTCCATCAAGTGGGTCGTCTGCCTGTTTGCTGAACTCTTGCGATAAAAAAAAAATGTAGTCCTCCTCCATCTTTTGCCATTTTAATTTTCTACAGGTAACAATAATAACGAACTGGTAGAGCCAACAATTGCAGAATTTGTTACGAGTTACGTGTTTTACTATCATTACTGTCCTTGTTTGTTATTTTCCTTCCGTACCAATATCATACATTTTATTAAGTAAATATAATTTCTAGCTTAAAAAAATTGTGTGTGTGTGCAGTTCACATACAGTAGAAGTGAAACTTCAGAGAATATACTTACAGATTACTTCTCTAACTTTCATAAATATAATTCAAAAAATTCAATCTAAATTACACTTTAAATCACTAGCATAAAGTTCTAAATTCGATGCACTGTTACGCACAATTTCCTTTGATCCACGTATAAAAGAATATATGCATTAAGTGTATATAGATAGAGCTAAAATTCATTTGAAATCTTTTAAGTCTTATTTAAATTGGAAATTAATGCTAACGGGTAAAGAGAAATGTATTTTATTTCGAATGGAATAAGGTTGAATTTTTTGTGTTTTTCTCTTTTTAGTATCACTTTTTCGTTTAATCTATTTTCAAATCACAACGATTCTAAAGAAGTTTCACTTCAAAAAGAAATCGACTTCAAGAGTAACTAAAAAGCAAAAATAAAAATTACAGCTTGAACTTGGTGCTGCTATATCTTCGGAACTCAATGCCCCATAGCTATAAAATTAATATGACACAAACTAGAAACTATACTGAATCCAACACAAAAACAATTGTCAAAATCAGTTCAAGTTTCAAGTTCAATCAGAAAGAAAAAAGTTATAGCTGAATATATATAAAAAAAAATACAAAACGAATTGAGCACCTCCTTTTTTGAGGTTGGTTAAAAACTATACAGCAAACCATCACCTTTCAAATTTCCACTAAAACTCCTTAAAATTCATAGCACTAAACTACTAACTTCAAAAATTACCTCGACATAAGCAGCTGTCATCATACTTCCTTCCCGCCAACCTCTGCTGACTAGTGCCGCCATCTACAATCCATGACAGTTCGGAAATTGCAACACGTCACTTGTCGACACGACCGACAAGCGGAAAGTTTCAACTTAGATTTTGAAGGAAATTAATAGGTAGAAATCTAAATCGTTAGTTTGTTTACAAATTTTCTATTGTATTGTGTTCTGTTTTTAATATAGTAGTTGAAAGTCATATTAACTGAGATCTGTCATCGTACACAACATGGAAGTCTCCTAGATTTTATACGAGAATAGCAAGTTATGACATCATATATTTAAGAAATCAAACACTGCATCAATTATTGTTTAGGTAATAATTTATTTTTGTTATGATAATTTAAAATTAAAATGCGAGCATGGTATTTTAAAACCTGATAGTTTAGAAAACCACAAAGTGAGTATTCTACTTACAGACTTGCCAGGTCACTCAGAAAGTGTTGCGAAAAAGTTTTTATGTATGAAAGATTGGCCAGTTATAATCTATTTTGAAAATAGAATTATTTATAACTAAAAATAGGTACGTTCCAATTTCAAAAGTTCCCTCCACATTGTTTGCGAACTAATTTCAATTTTAGTGTCTCATTGAAAAATGGATCTGCGCGCGGGAACATTTTCGCGCTATGTATTCTTACGAGTTCAAGTATTGCCTGAAACCAGACGAATCGTACGATAGACTTCAAGTGGATTCATAGATGAAGGCCTTTTTAAGGCAACCGTGTATCGTTGGTACAACGAATTTAAGCGCGGTCGGCTAACTTTGGGGGATGAAAAAATAAGTGGTCGCCCTTTGACGGCTCTTACGGAAGAAAATGTGCTAGCAGTGAAAAATTTAATCCAAGACAATAGGCGAGTTACGTATCAAGAGATTCAGCACGTACTACATTTTTGAATCGGGAAGACTTCATGAGATTCTACAAGTTGATCTTCACGTGAGGAGGATAGTTACACGCTGGGTGCTGCACAACCTTATCGATGCTCAGAAGCAGCCTCGTCTCGGTGTGTTTACGATATCACAGGTGATGGGTCCTAGATTTATCAATACGATCCAGAAAGGAAGCGCCAGTCGACGGTTTGATGTTTCCAAACAAATCAACGCCTACCAAAGTGAAGCGATTTAGAAGCGGGGAGAAGATTTTGATCGTGAGTTTTTCAATTTGACTAGCTACTTGGTGTCCATTTCTTTACGAAACCAAAGAAGCATCAACGCCGAATGGTATACTACCAAAAGCTTGGCAGTAGTTTTCTCTGTTATGAGCAACAAGCGACCAAACACAGAGGGCTCCGCGGGCTACTGCTCCACCACGACAACGCGCCCGCCCATACCACGCTCAAAACGAGGAACTTCCTGGACAGCACGCCGGTTAAGCTCCTGGGTCACCATTCTTACAGCCCCGACCTATCACCATGTGTCTTCTTTTTATTCCCGAAAATAAAAATTCAGCTCAAATGGATACAATTTTCATCGCCGGAAGATGCGCTGTCAGCGTTCGAGCAAGCTGTAAACGAGGTGTCTGCGACGGACTGGAAAAATATTTCGAAAACTGTTTCAGACCAGCATGAAACTTTGTATAGAGGCTGGTGGAGAGTACTTTGAAAAGATTTAATAAAAAAAGCATTTACTTATAGAACATTTTTTTATTTTCGCAAAACTTTATGAGTGTTCCAGGTATGTGAAAGAAGCGCTTTGCGTCCACTTTCATCATGCGCACCCCAAAAGAGTGGAACTCATTCCCGAAGTCTGTCTTTCTCGATACTTACAACCTGATGCACAATTCTGCTATTACTATCTCGTCAAAGTCGCCGGACACTATCGTCTCTATCGTAGGTTTGCCTGATTTCGGTATTCTCTAAATTCCAATGGCATGACCGTGGTGAGCCACTCTTTCAATCTTTGTAAATATTCGTATTCCAAAACCCACGAAACAAATGTTTAAAATATTGGTAGTTTTTCAATTGGTCTCCAGTAATAAACTAAACAAGTGCAATATATAATAGTCATTATGCAACAATCATTTCTCGCTAGTTTTAAACTGTGTTATGGCAGAGTAAGTACACGTCCTGTAAGTTAAAAATAACAAAAACATAGAAATTTGCTTCGAACTACCATCAACAATAGGAAAACAAGTATACAAGAAATGAGTTCGTACATTACCTATAGGACAGTATATGTAAAAATTACAGAGACAGCAACATTATTTGTTCAGTTAAATATGTTTGAAATAATGAGACGTCAATAAAGTTAAAATTGAGGTTTATATCTTGAAGGAAGAACGGATTGATGGTGCCGTTTTTTCTGGACGGTTGTCATTCCTAACTACAATAAAAATATAAGCTAATTTGAAGTAAAATTGAAATTACTAGGTTTCTTATTTCATACTAAATAAACATGAAATCGAAGAAAAAAATAACAATGTTACTTCATATAAAAAGTTATTTTCTTATGGCTGGTTCCTATATCTAACTATTCATTCACTCTCCTTACAATCGGTTGAATTTTTATATTACTTGTATGGAGTTTATGTCAAATTTTAACCGATATAGCAACCGGCCGTTAGTCACTAACCTTGACAACCTAAAAACGGAACGGTCGGTAATCAAACGAGGGCGCTGAACATGTCGTAACGTTCCGTTGCGCATGCGCACCCAATAACATTCTGATAGAATTATTATCGTACCCTCTTATTTCATAGTTATTTACTTAAGGCCACTAATCTATGGTGACGTACACAGAAACCAGATTGTTAGGCAATACAACTTTCAGCGCAGCCGTTCGGGAGCTCATGATGTATAGATACATCTGTTCAAATAAACATTCAAGTAAAATTATGGCCACGACTCGGCCAGGGCTGCAGGGGAGGAGTGGTATCATAAAAACTACTTTTAACAGATTTCAACCAAAAGGGGTGATTCTTAATTCGTCATGTAAATATTTTCGGAGTTTACTCCTTAAGAATCGATCTTTATATTAGGCTCCGTTATGGAAATGTTATGAGGAATGCAATTAATCAGTGCCGTAAATAGCCTTTTCTGCGCCCTATGCGAGCTTCTATAACTGCGCCCTTGTATTTTTTAGATATTATAGGTACCCTAGCTAGAGCAATGCCATGTATAGGCCTACTTTATTTCATTCAGGGTGATAAAATAACGCACAAGGACCTTGGTGTTGGTGGACCAACTACCTAATATTTTGTTTTTAAAGTTTAAAATTTAACATACGTTTTTGATGATACTGGTATAAAAGCAAACCGAAAAAATAATAGTCCTGCCTGGTCTGGCCATTCTCGCGCCCCCCAGAGTCTACGCCCCGTGCCTCGGCAACAGTGGAACCGCCCTATTTACGGCACTGCAATTAATACCATTTTTAACTCTTAACGTTGTGTTTTTTCGTTCTTTTAAACGACCCCTTTATTAGAGCGAACAATATAAAAGAAAAAGAGATTCAAATCGGTCATGCTGTTTTTGTTAATTAAAGTAATTTAAATGTTAATCTGTATGTCATGTCTCAGATTGCTTTCAAAGATAAGTTGTACAAAACTACTATTGTTGCGGATAGACAGCACCCCCCATAACCCATCCGCCGGAGCACAGCTTCTCTCCAGGCCCCGCATACCGCCGACGCCTAAAGCTCACACTGTTAGCAGCTAGGCGTCGGACGGAATGGGGGATAAAAGAAGCGGTCTTGAAGGCCGAAAATTGCCTTCACATTGCTCACATGCATATGGCACCAATACCCACTACTTTACTCTCTGCCATTCATCATTCTCTCTGTAGCTCGTCTATGATTAGTTTTAATTTATAGTCATACACTCCACATCGAGTTTTATTTCAAAGAAGCAACTGCCACTAATAACTATTATATTTCTCTCAGGTGCTTAAATATAACTTATATGATTTTAGCCTCTAATTAATATGTTTGTGAGTGCGTTTTGAGTTTATACATGTATTCCTGCAATCCGTGCAGGAACAAAGAAAGAATCTATTTCCTGGGGCCGGGCGGCCTGTCGTAAGAGGCGACTAAACAACCTACAGCCAGGTGGTACGGTATTTGCCTGCCACCCCTGGTCTCGAGTATGCCGCCATAAGAGCCTTGAGTTGTGTTCCGGCATTAGTGGCCAGGTTTGAGAGCAGCAGCAAATTTGCAACGCCTTTGGTGTTGCAAATGTCTATAGACTATGGTAACCGTTTTCCATTAGGTGGGCCGTCTGACTGTCTGCTGAAATCATGCAATAAAAAATTATATTCTACGGGCTAAATATATATCTGCCTGTCTGTATTTTTATTTTTCTTTTCTTGTAACCCGCCATTATTCGTCTACATTCGGCCACTATCGCCGCGCATTGCACATATTTTTTAATGTAGGAGTAAACTCTAATCATGCTCCGGAGAGGACACACACAAGTTTTTTAATGTACAAATTTTCAGCCATAACTTTTTTGATTTTTAACCGATATTGATTATTGTCTTTGCATTGGATTCAGTATAGCTTTAGAATAGTTTCATATGAATTTCATTGTTATTAAATACTGTTACGAGTTGCAGGACTCGAATTAAAATGCCGTTGGAATTATTATAGAGGTTATTAGAACTATACAAACAGGTATATATAACACAGTTACAAATATAACCGAACACAGCAAGTCCAAACGTAATGCAGAAGGTCGTAATTCAATAACACGCGCAAAGTCCGTCACTAAATAGATTACTGAATGTACACAAGTCTTGCTTCGCTCGTGGTTATCGCTCGATTGCTTTATACTGCACAGATGCAATATGTCTAACCGGCCGCGTGGACCGAATTTCCTAGAATCAGTTTGTACTTTAAATCCGACACACCTGGCTAACGACTGCCATAAAAGATTGCAATACACAATGGGCTGTTTTCTAATCACAAAGTAAACAAAAGAAGTCCAAATGCCGAAAGGTAATAAAATGTGTTTTTACAGGTATGCAGGTGTAAATTTGTTTTTGTCGGCGTCTAGGTCGTAACAATACCATACACATAACAAAAAGTGAAAAATAAAAAACTAGCTCAAAAGAAACCGACTTCAAGAGTAACTAAAAAGCAAAAAATAAATATTTTCTACAACATCTTGAAGTAAAGAAAGAATGAAAGAAAAAGATTTATTGACTTAAAAAAGACGACGCTATACATAAAAAACACATAATACATTCACAACAAACAAAAAATGAAAATAAATTACACAAAAACATATATATATTAAATAAATAAGGCTTGTGCGTCGAGTTTTTTAGTCAACGAGGCTGGCAACTCAGCATTGTGCTGCATCGAAATTTAAAAAAGAACTCGAAGTAGTTACAAAATTCATGATTATAAAAAAGTGATTTCATACAAACAAAGATAATATAGCAACCCTACCTAAGTGGTTAACATTCAGGCATTAGTGTGTTGCGTCAATAATATTTTAGCTATAAAAAAACAAATCGACGTCGGCAATATATTTGATGAATTTAAACTTTTTAGCAAGACCCAAGACCGAAGTGTTGGAATAATAAGCGCTTTGACAGCTTTGTGTACAACACCCGATGATGTCGATTATTACGATGGACTGCAGCACAAAGTAAAAGTAAAATGTTTGCCCACGCTATAATAAAGATTTACAGGTGTTCTAGAACAAATATTGGAAGAATATACCAACGGCTCCTACATGTAGTAGGTCAATTGCAAAATTCTAATTTTACAGGAGAGCATGTCAATTATGAATTAGAATCTACTTTATTGCATAACATTGCATTGTATATATTGTGTGAAGGATGATTTGATGATTTGTAGTGCGACAGAGGATGTATGTCAGATTAGAGGAGTATGGAAGAAAAAGGCAAATTGTGCCGACCCCAAATAATTGAGGGAAGTGAAAGAAAAGAGAGATACTTTATTGCATAATATTAAGATACAGTTCAAAAAATATAAGTACAGAAAACAATAATCGGTTTTTTCATTAAAAGCAATTTCTTCCAGATAACCTTAGGTAGAAAATTTATGAAACATGTTACGAGTGTGGGACTCGAATTAAAAATGCCGTTGGAATTATTATAGAGTTTATTAGAACTATACAAACACGTATAACACAGGTACAAATATAACCGAACACGACAAGTCCAAACGTAATGCAAAAAGTCGTAATTCAATAAAAACGCGCTAAGTCCGTCACTATTAGATTCCCGATTGTAGTACACACGTCTCGCTTCGATCGTGTTTCTCACTTGACTGCCCCTCTCTCCCCATCAGGCCATCGTTTTATACTGCAAAAATGCAAATACGCCCGTCCGGCAACGTGGACCGAATTTCCTAGAATCAGCTTGTACTTAATCCGTAACACCTGGCTAATGATACCTGCATGCGGCCATAAACGAGTACAATAGGCTGTTCTCCACAATAACTAAGTGAACAAAATAAGACGATAAAATATTATCGTGTATACTAAATATATGATATCGTACATGGAAGGGCGATAATCGCCTAATCATAGCATATTGGCATCTCTGTGTAAACAAAATAAAAAATACCGTGCAAGAAAGGCAAGTCTCGCATTAAAATCGGTTTAAACTTGTACTTAAAAAGATGTCATACGAGTTCTAATTTAGACAAGTCGAAAAATCGTATGCAAATATTTCAATACGATTTGTGTTGTAGTCTAAACCAAATTCTTGGTGATAATTACCTTATAATTATCGTATGACGTACTCGGAGGCGGGTTTTTGTTTTTTGCTTGCTTTTAGCTAGACATGTTGCTGGGGAGTTGCTTGCCGCTTCTTCTCCTTAACAGCAATAACACGTTGCGAAGCGGTGTAAATAGAATAGGAAGTAAAATTAAATTTTAACTTATATGTATGACCTTCAAAAAGTGTTCTCATTATATTATATTGATATGATTATTGCATGATTTTATAATATAAAATGTTTTTCTTTTGTAAATTTGATGCTTTTGAGTTGATACTCTGAGATTTTAGTTAATTTTAAATGGATTTTTTTTTAATTATGTGGCCAAAGTTATTTTTTTAAAAATTAACACCCAATTTGGCATTTTTTATGGTTCTAAATTCGGTATAATCTACATATAAAAACCAATTGTTGTTTGTTAAAATTCGTTTTTCTTAAATGGTATATATTGTTTTTGTGCGTGTTTGTGTGGGTCTCCGGATGGTTTAGATTCACAATTGGATCCGGTAGGTGGCACTAAAATCGGATTTTATGTTTTAATTTTTTCAGGGCAGGTCAACGCCTAGGCCCGCTAGTTTGTCATAGAAAAAACAATCATACATGCTTCTGCATGTGGTCCTACATGGCATCAAGTAACTATAATTATCTTGGCCAAATTCATCGGTACAAGCTTATCTACAGTTCATACCAACGTTTTTTAAAACGTTTAAAACATTGCTAATAATAAAATCATAAATATATATTATCACAAGGTAAATTCACCATTACGACACATCAATCACTGTCCTAATTCGAACAAGATAACAAAATTGTAAATATTATATAAAATATACTATCGTTATAATACGGTTTCGCTTTATGA
Source organism: Dendrolimus houi (assembly GCA_039645545.1). Lineage (NCBI taxonomy): Eukaryota > Metazoa > Arthropoda > Insecta > Lepidoptera > Lasiocampidae > Dendrolimus > Dendrolimus houi. The sequence continues at coordinate 23,961,490 of CM077130.1, forward strand.
TATATTTTCATTACTTTTAGCAAGATACTGTACTGTGACCTTTATAAATGGAAGTAAAATTTTGCAAAATTAAAACGAAGAATGAGAATAAAGCCAATGAGAAAAAATGCAACTTTTAGAATTTTTGAAGCGAAACTTCTTTAGAATCGTTGTGATTTGAAACTCGATGAAACGTAAAAGCGACACTAAAAAGAGATAAACACATAAATCTATAGGACTAAGCTTGCGAGAGAATATATTATATTTAATCATTTAAACGCTATTCTCATACAGATACGAAGTTTTTCATTAATACTTCAAATTTCGAGTTTTAAAGCTTAATTTTTTTATTGCATGAGTTCAGCAGACAGGCAGACGGCCCACTTGATGGAAAGCGGTTACCATCGCCTATGGACATTTGCAACACCAAAAGTGCTACAAATGCACTGCTGCTCTCTTAAGGGAGACTGGAACCTGGTCACAAATGCCGGAACACAAATCAAGGTTGTTATGGCGGCATACTCTAGATCAGGGGCGCTAGCCATCCAGTCGGGCAAATACCCTACCACCTGGCTGTGGGTTGTTTTGTCGCCTCTTACGACAAGCCATCCGGCCGCAGGAAATTGTATTCTTTCTCTTTCTCCATTCCTGCATGGATAAAATGTATATTATAACCATGTATATGACAGGTGACGTCACGAAATTTAGAATCCCACTTTGTTTCACGTCTACTGCGTGTGAACTGCACACACACACAATTATTTTACTTTTAACTCGACGCAGAGTTATATCCCGAGTTAACACTTAGTATACTTTTTATCCCTATAGATGACGTCGTTACTGTGTTGCAGTAGTTTTCACGTGATGCTCTAACAGCAGGGGCGGCTCGTGACAGTAGGCACGGCAGGCAAAAAGCCCCAAAAATGTTCTCTAAAAACGCTTGAACTACTAAAACTCAAAAAAGAAAGAAATGTTAACTTTGTTTTTCAATAAAACAACTTTTCGTTAATAAAATCTGTATTAATATTAATATCTTAACTCAATTATATTCATAATATTTTTGGTTAACGAAGTTTTCTTAAACTTCGGTTGGGGTGGCATTATTTGAGATTTTGCCTACGGCGGCCAAAATTCTAGGGCCGGCCCTGCTAACAGGTAGACAGAAATTCTATAAATTGCTTTTTAGAAATATACAGGTCACAATCTCCCTGATATTTTTCTCATTTTTAATAAGTCGTTCAAATTTTTTTTTCATTAATTGTACTGTACGGTTCAGCGTACAGCGTTTTGCTGATATTAGTATAAATAATGCTCACAAATACTTTGTAATCGAGTTGCTATCGAGTTGCTAACGAGTTGCTATTAGTCGTAACATACGACTTCAACTACCACTAAGTTGAACCCAGAGATCAGCATCAATTTGTTTTTTATTAAAGAAAGAAAGAAAAACTTTATTCGAAGAAATAGCGACGTAATAACATTCGTTATACATTATTATACACA